>OX451740.1:1033731674-1034949763 GCA_948472305.1 Vicia faba | reverse complement strand
AGAGAGAGAGAGAGAGAGAGAGAGATGGAGAGAGAGAGAGAGTCTTGGAGGGAGAGAGAGGATCTTGGATTTTCTTGCTCTTGAGTCTTGAGAGAAGAGTAGAGAGAGTTATGTGAGCTTTTAATGTGAACCTTAGCAAATGATTTGAATCTTGTGAAAATGGAGAGGGCAAAATTGATATATAGTCTTGACAATTAGGCCTTGGTTTGGGACAAGAGAAAGCCCAATCAATTTCTCTCTAGTGCAGATTTTCATTGTCAGCAAACATGATCGCATGGATAATTCACAAACCCAATAATAATCGGTACAAAATCTCGATGCGAGACCAACAATAAAATCGTAGATGACGAAATTTGTGAGGCCACCCCGAAAGGAAGGACACAATACGATAAAAATCGAGAAAGTTATAAATTTTTAAATGGAGAGAAACTTTGGCTCTGACACTGTATTTTTCAGTAATGCAGAATTTTCCATTGTTTTGTTTGAGATGCGAGCCATGAACCAAAGTCTTCGGAGCTGAATCCAAACTCAAGCTTTGAAGAAAAATTATAGCCAACATCATTTTTGAAATTATGCCGAAAGAACCGTCTCGACACAATGAAAATTGAAGAAGTTATGATTTTTACAATATCGAGAAACAGTGAAATAAAATTCTGGTTCAACATAAAAAATTTGTTTAACAAATCGCATTTCCAGGGGTGTTCCTCAAAGAATCAGTCCTTGGCCCGAACATACTATTGTACGCCAATTTTTGCCCTAAGATTCATCTATCATCTCATACCATCACAATGCAACAAAATCACACACTAGGGTTTGGTTCTTCTCCTTATCTTTAGCTTTGCTCATGGGGAATCACCAAGCACCTTGACTTGTATTTTGTGATCATCTATGTTTTATATAGATTAACTTTTAACTAATAAATACAATTTATTTTTGCCCTAATTGTGGATATCATAAGTGAAAGCAACACATTCTAGAAATTTGATCAATGGGTTCATGAGTTTATTTACATGCCTTCTTCAACAAAGCTTCATTGAGATTCAAGCTTCATTAGGGAAGATATTTTGAAATAAATGACAAAGTCTATTATACTTCATCATACCTCAAGCTCTCAAAAATAGTTCAAAGGTATAAGGGTTGATTGAAGAAGTTTGACCTAGTTGGACAAGTCTTTGGTTTCATTGATCACAAGTGCATCCCCCATTTCTTAAGATTTAAAAGTTGTTTTGGTTGCTATGGTTTCTCCTTATCATCCTCAACAACTTCTATTTACATGACAAAAGTATTTGTACAATAAAGTTGATCAAAATTGCAAAGGTTTCCTAAGGCATTTTTTTTACTCTAGGGGTTAGGGTTTTGAACTTCAAAGGGGTATAGCTTGCTCATATTTTGGTATTTTTGGTTGATTCCAAAGACATTGTTCTCTTCAAAGGGATATCAACAAATCACTTCAAAAATTTCAAGGATATTTTGTGAGGAAGATACCTAATGGTGAAGAAAGATTACAAGTCCTCTATACAAACCATCAAATTCCTATACATGACTTCAAAAGATCATAACTTGGTCAATTTTTATCACCTTGAGCCCATTATTTTTCCACATTGATCTTAAAGATGTGAACTTCAACCCTTTGTTTAAGCGTAAAGTGTGAAAATGAATGGAAGATGCCCTAAGGATGCAAAAGATTATAGGTCATTTTATGAATTTTTGCCAATTTCAACAAGTCATAACTTTCTCAATTTTTGGATATTTTGAATGGTTCGAGTCTCAAAGTGTCATTCAAGAGATCTACTTCATGCCATCTTTTTTGGTCAAGAGCAAATTCAAAGGGAAGACCATGTTAGGATGCAAGACATTATATGTAATTTTTGAAGAAAAACTTAGAAATTTTCTACGTATAGAAAGTCAACCTCTTTTTCTCAACTTTGACTCATCACAATTTTCAGCTCAAGCATCCATTTAATTCCATCCTTTGCACATTGTAAAGCTTGTGATATCATCTTTCTAAAGCTTCAAGAATCGTGTCCTAAGACTCCTTGAACTAAGAATGCCATTGATTTGAGCTTGGTAACTTGAAACTGAAGTTTCTTCAAAAGTCAAAATTTGAAATCCTTTATTTAGCTTCTAAAAACATTTCCTCTGCGCGCTTTTGCTTCTAAACATGTTTAGTGAACCTCCAAAAGTGATTAGCATATTAATACGCAAGGTTTGGATGAATTTTAATCAAATTACAAGTCACACTTTTCTTGTTTCCAACTTCACACGATTTCCCTCCAAACTTTATCATTTCACACGCTTGAGCATTCAATCAGCTTCCCTATATAGAGAGGATCATCCCTCTATTCATTTTCTCAAGCTTCGAGAGCCAGAATCACCCTGTCAAACTTCCTCTTGAACTCAATTTTCTGCAACTTCAAATTTTCTCTTACAGCCTTTCTCAATCATTTTTATTTATCAATTCACCTTCCTTGAACCTCACTGGAGCTAACAGAAGAAGAATTAAGCTCTAATACTTCCTAAATCGTGCTAGCCAAGTCCAGTTTCAGAGCTCTGCAAATTAACTTTAATAGGTAGATTCCTTCATCAATTCTCTCAAACTTTGATACTGTTATGAAGCTCTCATCATCTTGATTCTAGTCGCAACACTTGTTTTCAACTGGAAGTACATTTTGGCCATGAAATTTTAAATCCCTTTTCAAAACTTATTTTCAAAAATGACTGAGCTATAATTTATATAAATTTTTCACAAAGGTACCATTGGAATCGTCTTGAAGAGACGAGGCAAATGGTACTGGTCTCGTGTCCTAATTTTACAATTTTTGGAACCTGCAAATTCGTTGGCTGGAGGTTGAAGATGACCAATGTGTCACCTATCAACCAATGAAGGCGTGCCACGCATTTTTCAAAATCTGATTTAAATAAATTATTCCATGCTTTGTTCAGTAAAGACCATGATATGCACAGCGCGTCTTATCCATTGGATTAGCTTACTAACGCGTTTTGACTCTCATCCATTGGTCCACATTTTTTTGACTTTATTTTATTTTATGATTTTTATATTTAAATTGTTTTAAACTTCAAAAAATCATAGAAAATTCATTTTTACTTTAAAAAATATGGAAAAATAATGAAAAATACTTTTGATTTTTCTCTTTCTGATTATTATTTTTTTCACAATTTTATTTTGTGTTTTGATATTTTTTCACTTTCTTTGAATTTTTTTAAATGTTTAAAAATACTTTTCTTAATTTTTAAATTCTGAAAAAAATATGGAAGGATCCAATGACCTTTTGACAAATATTGGTGACCTCATTTTATTTTTATTTCTGAATTTACTATTTTTCACAATTTTTGGTTTGTTTTTCCTATTTCTTTTAATCTTAAAAATAGTTTCTGACTTTAAAAAATTACCAAACATTTTCTGACCGATTAATTGGATCGAATTCCTTTTCCCACTAACTTCTTGAATAAATGCTTCATGTAAGTCCACCAAAATAATCACAAAAATAATCTTGAATAAATATTTCATGCGATAAATGATTATTCTTGGATGAGATCTCTTCATAGTTCCTCTTTAATTATCACTTGAATTCAAATAAAGAAAATTCCCAATATTCCGAATAAATTCTTCTAGAACGGTTTTGAATTTAATCATTCCATTTTGACGAAATTCACCCCGCGTTATGAGAAAATTTGCTGATGACTTTTGGTCAAAGAAATAAAAAATGACGGTGTAACTTGGTTTTCTTGTATCTTAGAATAATGTGAAACACACATGAATCAAAGACAATAGAACTTCGACCGTTCTTTTTGAAAAATATTCAGAGAAACCGGAGATCATCTGTTGGATAGAGTGTGGAAATAAATGCACAGTTCTCTGAAATTCTTTTGATGAATCAGCTTTTGGGAATTAACGACCGACCACATTTCTCCCTCGAGAGTCGAAACCCTAATTGATGTACGACGTCCGATGCTCTTCTTTCAGACTTGTTTCCTGCACATGAAAACAAAAAAACAAAACATACACTTAGTGCTTGATTAGTGGTTAGTCACTCGTAAGATAAAAATGCTCACAACACTCGATAATCTCTACATAGTCAAAGCTCGAAGGCAAAACGTTCGAAACCTACCATATTCTGTGACCTTGATGTATGTATAAAATGATGCAAATGAAGCAGGAATCTTATGTCAAAAATTTGGGTATGACAGGTTGTAACGTGGCTTGATTCACGTTTTAAAAAACAACGGATATAAGGATCGAAATTTGATTTATTCCACCGCCATTCTCCTTTATATTCTCTGTTCCTAAATTCAATTAACCCAATGAATGTGTTCAGTCTGCAAGAGTGTTTTCGTAGTCGTGATAATGAGTGGATACATTGATAAAATTTAAGCACTTGATGAGAAGCATTGATGTTTATTGAGGTGGCAGTCACAAGATTGTTCTCTAATTTATTTGTTTTAATCCCTTATTTTTGCATGGATCAATTCTTTTGAATTTTCTGTCCATCGGGATGCCCTAACTTTTGCCTAAGTCAAAAAAAATTTGCTTTTTGTTTTTGACTTAGCAGACTCTCTTTTTTTTGAAAATTTTCTTTTGAGCTTTTTTTTCTTCTGATTTTGAAATTTTGTGACTGCCTATGCTGATTGTCGTAAGCTTCATCTTCATTGTTTCCTTGATTTTGAATGAAGTATTGAGGAAGAAGATGTCGTGGATTTTGTCTTTATTGATTGCTTCCTCAATCTTTGTTGATGTGTAGGATGAAGAAAATGTGCTTGAACCTTTGCTTAGACTATTTTCTCATTGATGTACCGATGAAAGAGATATGCTTGAACCTTTTGGTTAGATAAAAAATTCTCTTGAGAATAGAATGCATTGTTGAGTTAATTGAAATCTACCCTGCCCATGGTTAAGATTACAGGTTTTTAGAAAATAGAAATAACTCCAACTTCTGGCTCGAGGGAGTTAACTACGGATTATCTCCTTATTTCTCGACTCTTTAGGAAGTGAAATAATGCATTTCATCGTCAGCTAAGTCTTACTATTAAAACGCATACATCAGTAAAATCTGATTATTTAGTTTTCGTCATTCTCCCTCGAAGTTTGTTAAAGTTATGCAATGGAAGATATAAACGAAGAGTGAAAATGGAAAGCCGTTGATTATTTATGGAAAGTGATGAAAGATGAAGAGTGAAACGAATGAATTGATTTTAAAAACATGCATTCTCGTTTTATTATAATTACTTATCCAAAGATACAAGGTCACACCAAATACAACTCAGCAACTTGTGAAATTAAAATTTGTAACTGATAAAGCCTAATGATCCTATAGAAGAGCCCCTTTTTTTATCCACTTGACTTTAGGAGACGCTTCTTAGTTCATGGACTTGTCAAAGCATGGGGGTGACCCTTGACTTTTCCTGGGCATACCTATTTCATGAGGCATTTCTCTTGTTGATATTGTTGCTTTTGAATCACCAATGATAGTTGCATCTGAGGAGTTGTGTAGGCATGTATAGTAAAGGGTTGCCTACTCTTTTTAATTGGACTTGTAGGACCAAGCTCATTTGAGTCTTTAATGGTTAATCTCCTCCTTCCACAATTTAGAACTTTCTCAAATTCCTTTATGAGTCTCGGAAAATCAACTAGCATGGATAATTAGATAAGGGAGAAACTAGAAATGCGTATGAAAATGTATGAACATGTATGCGAATAAAAATGCATGGGTATGCAAAAAACATTTTAAGGGTATGAGAAAATATCTTCATGGAGACGCAATGCATTGCAAGGTTAGAAAAAAGATAAACCTAAGGATCACCTATATGAATTGTGACAGACACAAGGAAAAGTCCTACAAATGACAGTTAAGGGGAGACCCCTACAAGCTAGGGGTTATGACACTCCTACAAAAATGGGTTTAAAGATAGACATGGAAATGAGGATACCCTATACTGACTCAAAGATTGAGACAACCACAAGGGACTACTTAAGGATTATGAATAATGGAAGACGAAGAATAATCCCCATAAGCTAGGGATTGAGACTTACAAAACATAACCCCTACAGGCTAGGGATTATGATAAGCCAATGGACAGTTGAGATGATGGTTTGATTGAGGGAATAACGTGGAAGAGAGCACATGGTGACCAGTCAACAATCATTAAATCCCATGGTCTGATATAGGCCACATGGCGTGCATCAGCAAAGATTTCTTAAGGATAATGACTGACAAAAAGGGGATACCTACTATAAGACCCCAATTCTACCCCAAGCAATTATGCAAGATAAATCAGAGTTACAAAATTTCAATCACACAAGTGAATCGGGACATCACAAATTCTTTTAATAAATTCATTGCATTCATCGTGGATATATAACACTTTTAAAACATCGGATGAACCATCGTCATAACATCTTTAATAAAATATTTCAACAACTACGCAGCGGAATTCTTCAATAACATCTTTAAAATAAAAGCAACAACTTCGAAACATCTCATATTTAATAATAATCAATTCAAAATTCAGCAACTAAAAATCAACAATCAAAAATCAGCAAGCGTTCATCCCCCCGAGTGTTACATATCAGAGCAATGACACCGAGTCGATCTATTGAAGGTATACGGCCTTCACTCTCGATTACCTGCACGTTACCAACATAGGGGCAACATTCAAACAGAAGGGGTGAGATATCTAACAATATAATAAAGCGCATGATAATTAATATATTAAATTAGATCAATAATATCACCACTTCTCATCTCATAATCAACAACAATTACAGCATATATACTCATTCATCAACATCAAATACACTTTATTATTCAATCATAAAATGCGACTCAAAACTATGCAAATGCATGTGGTACCATTGGAGCAGAACTCCCATCGCAGAAATTTAATCTGTCAATTAATATAGGCATCAACAAGGCATAGCCTTCATCTCAAAATTTGCCAATCCAGGCCATCTCAACGAGCATAAGCTCCATCTCAAAAACATGCAATGTATGCGACTCAACATGAATGTAATAACACACTCAGTTAACAACATCTCAAAACACATCTCAAAACAACAACATCTCAATCATCTCAAAACAACAACATCTCAATCATCTCAAACAACATCTCAATCATCTCGGAACAACAACATCTCAATCATCTCAAAATAACAACATCTCAATCACGTCGAAAACATCTCAATTACAGCATCTCATAAACATCTCAAAATAATTTATTAAACATCATTTATTTATCAAACGTCATTGGTTCATCATAATTATCAAACACAACTTTAATGACCACATCTCACTATTAACTCAGTTGTATGTTAATACTACGGTAATCCATCTTGTTATTCTGCTAATTTATATCGTTGTTGTCACTAATCCTACTGTCATAATTCTAACACCAGCTTCTAAACATCTACTATTCATCAATCTGTCCAAAAACAGCACAACAGTCATCTACGGGAATTAATTCTAAATATTGGATTGGTTACTAGGATTACACCTCTTCATCATCATTTAAATCATCTAGAATAAAGTTCATCGCGTTAGCTAATCAAGGCTTCAAACGACATCTCAAACAGCATCCTACAACTCAAGTTACAGCAATTTAAAAACTGATTTTGTCCAAAATTAGTCAGTATGGGTCGACACGAAACTCTTGGAATCGATGCGTAATGCTTCTCCTGCACAGCATGAGTCGACACATCTTCCTCATGGATCGACTCATCCTGCTTCAAATCACAGCATGTATCGACACATGCACCTTACCGATCGACTCATCCTGAGTCTTGCAACTGACATGTATCGACGCAAGCCCTGCATGCATCGACTCATCCTGAGTCTTGCAACGAACATGCATCGATGCAAACCCTCCATGGATCGACTCATCTTGAGTCCAACATCCTTCATGTATCGACACATCCAGCTTGGGGTTGACACATCCTTCGACAGTCTGCATAATTTTCTGCGTTTTTCTACTATAATTCACTACGGGAATCATATTCTTAACCTTACAAAACTTATTATAAACATGATATTTCATCTCCTAACATTATCCTATATTACCACATCGATTAGACAACATAATAACATCATTATTCATCCAGAATTCATCAATATTCACCATACATCATTCATAACACATATAATTCAAGAACAAACAGCAATTACATCTAACCCCATATATCAAACATCATGAACCTAATTATAAAGCCAGAACCCCACCCTTACCTTGGATTGAAGGTCTCTCTACAATTTCCGGGTTGAATTCTCCGTTCTTGCCATTTTCCACTTTTTCCAGCAACTTCACGTTCTTCACAATCCTTATTTCTCTTCTTACTGCTTCCTCCTTCTATTCTTTCTCACAAATAATAAAATAACCTAATATTATTATATTATTCCTTATTAGGCTCAAAACCTACACCCCCTTATTACTTCCACTCACACCATATAGGCCCACATTAATAATATTAACTTCTAACATTATTTCACCAAATAGTAATATTATACCTCTAATATTATTATTTCTCCACTTAATAAAATAAATCCAATTTAATAACACTTCTTCACAAATATTCTAAAAATATTTAATTAAATAATTAATTAAATTACAGGCGTTACAACTATCCCCCACTTAGAATATTTTCGTCCTCGAAAATTTACCTCAATCAAACAAATCAGGATAGGAGTCTCGTATCTTGCTCTCTAACTCCCAAGTCATGCTTTCTCCTGCAGCTCCTAGCCAAACCACTTTAACCAAGGCAATATCTTTGCCCCTCAGAGTCTTCATTTCACGATCTGCGATCCGTACAGGCATCGTCTCCACCGTAAGATTATCCCGTACTTGCACATCGTCCATATGAATCACATGAGATGGATCTGAAATATACTTCCGAAGTTGCGACACGTGAAACACATCATGCAAATTCAAAAGATTAGGCGGTAAAGCCACTCTATAAGCAATATTCCTCACTCTCTCTGAAATCGGATACGGTCCAATAAAATGAGAAGTGAGCTTCTTAGACTTCAATACTCGCCCAACACCAGTCACAGGTGTAACTCTCAAAAACATATGATCACCAGCTTGAAATTCTAAATCTTTCATTCGCTTGTCATGATAACTCTTATGTCTACTTTGTGAAGCTTTCATCTTTTCTTGAATCAACTTCACCTTCTCAGTAGTCTCACGAACAAGTTCAGGTCCAAGTACTACACTCTCACCAGATTCATGCCAACATAACGGAGTTCTACATCTTCGACCATACAACGCTTCAAAAGGTGCCATCCCAATACTAGAATGGTAACTGTTGTTATAAGTGAACTCTACCAACGAAATATAAGTATCCCATGAACCTCCCTGCTCAAGAACACATGCCCTCAACAAGTCTTCCAACGATTGAATCGTCCGTTCAGTCTGATCATTTGTCTGAGGATGATACGCTGAACTCAACCTCAACTTAGAACCCAATGCTTCTTGCAAACTCTTCCAAAAATCAGAAGTAAATCTTGGATCTCTATATGACACAATGCACAAAGGAACACCATGCAGTTTCACAATCAAACTAACATAAATCTCAGTCAACTTCGACACTGGAAAACTGATGTTAATAGGAATAAAATGAGCTGACTTCGTAAGCCTATCAACAATCACCCAAATCGAATCATGTCCTCTTGAAGTACTAGGCAACCCCGTCATAAAGTCCATTGAAATGCTATCCCTTTTCCATTCAGGAACTTCCAACGGTTGCATCAATCCTGCAGGCTTCTGATGTTCAACTTTCGACTTCTGACAAGTCAAACATGCATACACAAACCGAGCCACATCACTCTTCATCTCAGGCCACCAAAACAAACCTTTCAAATCTTGATACATCTTTGTAGCTCCTGGATGAATACTCAACTCACTTCTATGACTCTCTTCAAGTATCACTATCTTCATCTCAGCATCATCTGGAATACAAATCCGGTCACGAAATCTCAACACACCTTGCTCATCTAACTTAAAATCACTATTCTCAGATTGATCAGTCCCAACCATCGAATCTACCAGTTTCACATCCAACTTCTGAGCTTCTCTGATACTGTCTAAAAATTCATTATTAATCTTCAACATACCCAACATAACACTCTGCAGAGTAACCTCACAAACTAAGGTCATATCTCTGAACTACTCAATCAATTCCAACTCTTTGATCATCATTGCTGACATATGTAAAGTCTTTCGACTCAATGCACCAGCTACCACGTTCGCCTTTCCTGGATGATAATTCAAACCAAAATCATAATCCTTTAACAATTCCAACCATCTTCGTTGCCTCATATTCAACTCCTTCGGATAGAACAAATACTTTAAGCTCTTATGGTTACTAAACACTTCAAATCTAGAACCATAAAGATAATGCCTCCAAATCTTCAACACAAAAACAACAGCAGCAAGTTCTAAATCACGCGTAGGATAGTTCTTCTCATGAGTCCTCAACTGCCTCAACGCATAAGCAACTACCTTACCACTCTGCATAAGCACACTTCCTAAACCCATCTTGGAAGCATCACAATACACCACAAAAGGCTCTTCTGGATTAGGCAACATTAAAATCGGAGCCGATGTCAACCTCTTCTTTAATTCTATAAAACTTTCTTCGCACTGAACATCCCAAACAAAAGCTCTACCTTTACAAGTTAACTTAGTCAATGGAAGTGACAACTTAGAAAACCCTTCGATAAACCTTCTATAATAACCAGCTAATCCCAAGAAGCTTCTAATCTCAGTAGCTGACTTTGGAGTTTCCCATTACAACACAGCATCAACCTTCGATGGATCTACAGCAATGCCACTACCTGAAATCACGTGACCAAGAAAACTAACCTCTTTTAACCAAAATTCACACTTGGAAATCTTTGCATACAACTTCTTCTCTTTCAAAACTTGCAATACTACTCTTAAATGTTCAACATGTTCTTCTTCTGACTTAGAGTAAATCAAAATATCATCGATGAACACAACTACAAACCGATCTAAATAAGTATGAAAGATACGATTCATATATTCCATGAATACTCCCGGCGCATTAGTAACAACGAAAGGCATCACCGAATACTCGTAATGTCTATAACGTGTTCTGAAAGCCGTCTTCTGAATATCTTCATCCTTCACTTTAATCTGATGATAACCCGACCTCAAATCAGTCTTACTAAACACACGAGCATCCACTAATTGGTCCATCAAGTCATCTATTTTTGGAAGCGGATACTTGTTCTTAATTTTCACCTTGTTCAACTGTCTATAATTAACACAAAGCCTCATACTTCCATCTTTCTTCTTCACTAACAACACTGGAACTCCCCATGGTGATACACTTGGTCTTACAACATAAACAACGATTATAACATCAAAATAACAATACTCGATTGTTAGACAACTACGACTCGACGACAAGGTCGGACCAACCTTTTGCTCTGATACCAACTTTGTAACACCCCAATTCTACCCCAAGCAATTATGCAAGATAAATCAGAGTTATAAAATTTCAATCACACAAGTGAATCGGGACGTCACAAATTCTTCTAATAAATTCATTGCATTCATCGTGGATATATAACACTTTTAAAACATCGGATGAACCATCGTCATAACATCTTTAATAAAATATTTCAACAACTATGCAGCGGAATTCTTCAATAACATCTTTAAAATAAAAGCAACAACTTCGAAACATCTCATATTTAATAATAATCAATTCAAAATTCAGCAACTGAAAATCAACAATAAAAAATTAGCAAGCATTCATCCCCCCGAGTGTTACATATCAGAGCAATGACACTGACTAGATCTATTGAAGTTATACGACCTTCACTCTCGATTACCTGCATGTTACCAACATAGGGGCAACATTCAAACAGAAGGGGTGAGATATCTAACAATATAACAAAGCGCATGATAATTAATATATTAAATTAGATCAATAATATCACCACTTCTCATCTCATAATCAACAACAATTGCAGCATATATACTCATTCATCAACATCAAATACACTTCATTATTCAATCATAAAATGAGACTCAAAACTATACAAATGCATGTGGTACCATTGGAGCAGAACTCCCATCTCAAAAATCTAATCTGCCAATTAATAGAGGCATCAACAAGGCATAGCCTTCATCTCAAAATTTGCCAATCCAGGCCATCTCAACGAGCATAAGCTCCATCTCAAAAACATGTAATGTATGCGAATCAACATGAATGTAATAACACACTCAGTTAACAACATCTCAAAACACATCTCAAAACAACAACATCTCAATCATCTCAAAACAAAAACATCTCAATCATCTCAAACAACAACATCTCAATCATCTCGAAACAACAACATCTCAATCATCTCAAAACAATAACATCTCAATCATCTCGAGAACATCTCAATTACAGCATCTCATAAACATCTCAAAATAATTTATTAAACATCATTTATTTATCAAACGTCATTGGTTCATCATAATTATAAAACACAACTTTAATGACCACATCTCACTATTAACTCAGTTGTATATTAATACTAAAGCAATCCATACTGTTATTCTGCTAATTTATATTGTTGTTGTCACTAATCATACTGTCATAATTCTAACACCAACCTCTAAACATCTATTATTCATCAATCTATCCAAAAACAGCACAACGGTCATCTACGGGAATCAATTCTAAATCTTGGATTGGTTACTAGGATTACACCTCTTCATCATCATTTAAATCATCTAGATTAATGTTCACCGCGTTAGCTAATTAATGCTTCGAACGACATCTCAAACAGCATCCTACAACTCAAGTTACAGCAATTTAAAAACTGATTTTGTCCAAAATTAGTCAGTATGGGTCGACACGAAACTCTTGGGGTCGACGCGTAATGCTTCTCCTGCACAGCATGAGTCGACACATCCTCCTCATGGATCGATGCTCCACTGTCGCGCGCGGGTCAAAAACGAGTTAAATTGTAAAACTGTAGTAACGACGGTAACGGTAACTCGTGTATCGTCTCTCAAGGACTCTTGGGTTTTACTAACTAAAAACGAAATTGGGGGGGGGGTTTGGTTTGGTCGAAAAAATGATTATCAAAAGTGATTATGAAAATAAGTTGTTTTGAAAAAGTGATTATGTAAATAAGTCAATCTACCGATTCAGTTCCTACCAATCATCGATTATTAAAATCTCACTATCCTAAGCGGATTCCTTTCCCGTTCAATTACAATATAATCAACAAGCGCAACAATATTATACGAATTATATTTTCCATTTGCCGAATTAAACATTCGGTTAAGCGATAAACGGTTTAACGATTAAGCATACGATAAACACGCAAATAAATTGAAAAACATAGATCAATCGAACCAAACAATATATATTACGAATATCAAATTAAGCATAAGATAAACAAAATATATAATTGAAGGAAAAAGAATTTTATTGCAAAACTTATAATAATCTCATAGTTTCGGAACCTGAATTCGGTAGATCAACCAAAAGTGATTAGTTCTCCATGGCCATTCGTACAAGCTTACAATCAAAATCGTCAATGGAAGATAGACGCTACAGTGCCGCGGCTGCTACCCTAAGGGGAAAGAGTACAACCCGTTTTATAATTCAACTGGGTCAAACATACGATCCAGGCCCAAAACTAATTGACCCGAAACTTAACTAAAACTAGTGCTGCAACTTCAACTAATTTTCTGGCCCTTCTACAGTCCGATTCTGACTTCGACTCCAACATAAGAATTATAGCTCTTTCTCTTAGCTTTCCGTCGATTATTAGAACGCCTCAATCGGACTTCTGGAACTCCAGTTATGATCGTTTCTATGCAGACTGCTAAAGTTGAAAATTAAATACGAAAATCAAATAACAATAAAAATAAATTAAAATATAAAAACATTATAAAATACAAAAATAAGACAAGCAAACCATGGAAATGTATAAATACAACCGTAGAGTAATGTACATCAAAATGCACTGATCAAATTCCCCCACACTTGAACTTTTGCACTCCGAGCAAAATGAAAAACAAAACAAAAAAAGCACAAATACATCAACAATTACTTATCCTAGGCTACAAATCTTCTTCGGGTAAGTTTGCATCAACAGGTACTAATCTTGCACACTAAGGACATCGTAAGAACACTAACCATAGATATGCAGACATAAGCCTCCTAAATACACAAACCAATTTCAAATCATATTATTATACCATAGCCTAACTTACTCATCCTTTTTGCTCTTTTTCATTCAGGCGCAATCACATTAAGCCCGTTATCTCCACACACTTATAGCAGGACGACCGGTTAGTGACTCTGATCCTTTTGCACGGGGTTCCGGTACTTACTTGGCATAACCCTTTGTTTACTCAGATGTAGTTGCGGGGGATCGGACCGTAATCTTCCCTACCAAGTTCAGCACTAGAAACCGCTGAACCAACTAACAAAGAGTTTTGAAAACTTTTTTTTTGAAGATTACACAACCGTTGGGTTAAGTGATCGGGTGAGGGTCACCGAACTTAGAAGGTGTATTCTCTTTTTCTTTTCTCTCTTTTTTTTTTCTTTTCGGAACATTCACTTATATTCATCGGTTTTCCTGCGTAAAGTGTGTGAGAGATGGTGCCGACTGCTGAAATAAACTAATCAAGAGCTGTCAAAGAATGAGAAATTAAGGCTAAAACATAATAACAAATTCAAATCAATTTCCATATGTAGGAGACTTACGGTGTTAGAACGACACCGATCTTGTGAATTTTTCCCACGTCTCCGCAAACCCGACTCAAATCAGTCTATAGCCTAAAACTTTCAAGAAGATGCATTTTTTTATTGGTTGAAATTAAAAAAAAACTAACAAAAAAAAACAAATAAAACACACGATTTCCTCCCCCACACTTAAACTAAGCATTGCCCTCAATGAAAGGACATTACTAATAAAGTAGAGAGAAGGAAAGAAGGACTCCCTGATCAAGTTGCAGTGTAGTTAGGTGCTTCCAAAGAAAGCTCCTCTATGCTGACATTTTCAGGCACCGAACTTTCATGGAATAACTTCAGCCGCTGCCCGTTAACCTTGAAGATTTTGTCAGTACCTGCACTTTTTATTTCTACTGCACCATGAGGGAAAACATTAGTAACAACAAAGGGGCCAATCCATTTGGATCGAAGTTTCCCAGCCATAAGCTTAAGGCGGGAGTTAAACAGTAAAACCTGTTGGCCCATAGAAAATTCCTTCCTAGAAATCATTTTATCATGGAAGTGCTTAGTTTTCTCTTTATAAATCCTAGAGCTCTCATAAGCCTCTAATCTAAGCTCTTCCAACTGTTGTAATTGGAGTTTTCTTTCAATACCTGCTTGTTGCATCTCCAAATTACAACTTTTCACCGCCCAAAAAGCACGGTGTTCTATCTCAACAGGAAGATGACATGCCTTACCAAAAACAAGTCGATAAGGAGACATCCCAATGGGTGTCTTGAAAGCTGTCCTTTGAGCCCAAAGTGCGTCTTCCAGACGACGGCTCCAATCTTTCCTGTTTGGATGCACCATTTTCTCTAAAACCTGTTTGATCTCCCTGTTTGAGATCTCAGCTTGCCCATTAGTCTGTGGGTGATATGCAGTAGAGACTCTGTGCACAACTCCATACTTTCGGAGTAAAGCTTCCATGGCGCGGTTACAGAAATGAGTGCCTTGGTCACTTATGATGGCTCGCGGTATTCCAAACCTGCAAAAGATATTAGACCTGAAAAAAATCTGCAACAACTTGAGAATCATTAGTCCTAGTGGGGATAACTTCCACCCACTTTGAAACATAATCAACAACAAGTACAATGTAAAGGAAACCAAATGATACAGGAAAAGGACCCATGAAATCGATTCCCCATACATCAAATACCTCACAGAAAAGCATCGGCTGCTGAGGCATTTCACTCTTGCGAGTGATGTTTGTACCTGCTATCTGGCACTCTTTACAAGTGCGATAAGTCTCAAAAGCATCCTTAAAAATAGTTGGCCAATAGAAACCTGAATCAAGGACTTTTCTCGCAGTCCTTTGAGGACCGAAGTGTCCGCCGACTTGAGATGCATGGGAAAATTTCAAAATAGATTCAATCTCATTGTCGGGGACACATCTCCTGATTACCTGATCACTACCAAACTTCCATAGATATGGATCATCCCAAACATAATACTTGGCATCACTCTTGAGTTTGTGAACCTGTGCTCTCAATGCACCTGTGGGAAAAACACCAGCAACAAGAAAATTAACAATGTCAGCAAACCAAGGTGTAATCCCGTGCAAAAGAAACAACTGCTCATCAGGAAAGTCATCCTGAATAGGAAAAGGGTCTTCATCTCTCTCTATCCTGCTTAAGTGGTCAGCCACTAGGTTCTCAACTCCACTTTTGTCTTTAATCTCGACATTAAACTCCTGGAGCAACAACATCCACCGAATCAATATCGGTTTTGCATCCGGCTTCTTCAGCAAGTACTTTAAAGCTGCATGGTCAGTAAAAACAACAACCTTGGAACCTAGCAAATAAGATCTCAATTTGTCAAGAGCAAAAACAATAGCTAGCAGTTCTTTTTCAGTGGTAGTGTAATTTGACTGTGCAGAATCTAAAGTCCTAGAAGCATAGTAAATAACATAGGAAGCCTTGTCAACTCTTTGTGCAAGGACAGCCCCAACAACATAATTCGAAGCATCACACATAAGCTCAAAAGGAAGTGTCCAGTCAGGGGGCTGAATGATGGGAGCGGAGGTCAATGCTTTCTTCAAGAAGTCAAACGCTTGTTTGCATTTGTCATCAAAATCGAAAGTGACGTCATTCTTCAACAAGTTCGACAACGGAAGAGCTATCTTGCTGAAATCCTTGATGAAACGCCCTTAAAAACCTGCATGACCAAGAAAAGAACGAATCTCGCGAATGCAAGAAGGGTAAGGCAGTGTAGAAATCACATCAATCTTAGCAGGGTCAACAGAAATTCCTTTTTCAGAAATAATGTGACCAAGGACAATTCCCTGCTCAACCATAAAATGACACTTTTCATAATTCAACACAAGGTTAGTCTCGATGCATCTTTCTAAAATCAAGCTTAAACTGTTCAAGCATGCATCAAAAGAAGAACCATAGACAGTAAAGTCATCCATAAACACTTCCATGCAATTTTCAATAAAATTAGAGAAAATACTCATCATGCATCGTTGGAAAGTGCCAGGAGCATTGCAAAGGCCAAAATGCATCTTCCTGTAAGCAAATGTACCGAATGGGCACGTGAAAGTGGTTTTTTCTTGATCTTCAGGTGCAATATGAATTTGAAAGTAACCTGAAAAACCATCAAGAAAACAATAATGTGATTTACCAGCTAGCCGTTCAAGCATCTGGTCAATGAACGGCAAAGGAAAGTGATCCTTTCTAGTAGCCTGGTTCAGTCTCCTGTAATCAATACAAACTCTCCAGCTGTTCTGGACTCTAGTGGGAACAAGTTCATTCTTTTCATTTTTTACCACTGTGAGTCCAGATTCCTTAGGTACAACCTGCACTGGACTTACCCACTTACTGTCAGAGATAGGATAAATGATACATGCTTGCAAGAGTTTGGTTACCTCTTTCTTTATAACATCAAGAATCAAAGGATTAAGCCTCCTTTGGGGCTGCCTTACTGTTTTCGCTCCATCCTCAAGTAAAATCCTGTGCATGCACATCAAAGGACTAATACCTGGAAGGTCGGCTAATGTCCACCCGATTGCTTTCTTGTGCCTCTTCAATACCTGCAAAAGTCTGTCTTCTTGATTGAAATCAAGGTTAGAAGAGATAATAACAGGAAGTTTTTCATTATGCTCTAAGTAAGCATATTTCAGGTTCCCAGGGAGCTCTTTTAGCTCTAAGGACGGGGGTTGCTCAATGGATGGAATGCTTGGGGCAGCCGGGATGTCAAGAGCATCGACGACAAAAACAGCCTCATCGGTAACAACTTCACCTGTAGGAAATGTATCAGGCTGCAAGGAAGCATCAATCTCAGCACAAAGAACACAAATGTTAGTGTCAGTGCAATCAGGACATGAATAAGTATCATCAAAATCAGAGAGAGATGGAAAATCAAGTGCAAATAATTCAGAACAACTATCATCAACTAGTTTAGAAATCAACTCAATGTGAAAAACGGAATGCTCCTCCAAGGGATGTTTCATGGCGTCAAAAATGTTGAATTTTGCGACAATGTCACCAAATTCCATGGACATGGTTCCATCGTCAACATCAATCTTCGTTTTCGCCATTTTCATGAACGGTCTGCCTAAAATTATGGGAGCTCTGGTTGTCTTGGTTTCGCCTTCCATGTCTAAAATATAAAAATCTGCAGGAAAAATCAAATCATTAACTTGAACAAGGACATCTTCGACAACCCCGGCGGGTCGAGAGTTGCTCTTGTTTGCCAATTGAATGATTAAACATGTATGCTGCAAAGGGCCAAGACAAAGGTTATTATAAATAGAAGTAGGCATAACATTAATGCCCGCTCCCAAATCAAGCATGCAATTCTCAAATTTACTATCCCCGATGGTACAAGGAATAGCAAATGTTCCCGGATCCTTCTGCTTTTGTGGCAGCACCTGAGTAGTGAGGGCTGAAACATTTTGCTCACTTAAAGCCTTGTCAGATGATTGTTTGGGCTGAATAAAGGCAGAAATATTTCGTCCTAAGTTCACTCTTTCACTTCCCTTAATCCTCCTCTTGTTAGTACACAAATCTTTCAGAAACTTTGCATACTTAGGAACCTGTTTTATAACATCAAGTAGCGGAATATTTACCGCCACCTTTCGAAACACATCCAAAATCTCTCTTTCTTTGTCTCCCTCCTCAATTCTTTTATTTTTCAGAACTCTATGTGGGAAGGGGACTGGTGGCACATACTCTTTTTCTCTAATTTTTTCAGTTTCGACCATAACAGAAGAAGGAGAAGAAAGTGCAGCAGGGGAAGGTTCAGATGGAGAAAGTTCAGAAGTTACCTCAATGACTTTTTTGTTTTTTTCAGGGGCTGGTTCTGTAACCTTTCCGGATCTCAAAGAAATAGCGCTCACATTAGCATTACCATTCGGATTGACAACAATTTGTGCTGGAAGTTGGTTCGAACCTTGAGCTTGCATATTATTTATTTGAGTAGCAAGTTGTCCCATCTGTGTGGTCAAGGTCTGAATGCTAGTGTCGGTTCTTTGTTGGAACTGAAGGTTGTTCACGGCCATTTGTTTAACACGATCTTCCAAGGATGGTCCGGAAGTAGTAGCTGTAGGGGTGTGATGTGGCTGGGGTAGTGGAACGGTGAGTTGTTGTTGTGAGAGCTGCTGATTTCCATATCGAAGGTTGGGATGATTCCTCCAATTGGGGTGATATTTGTTGGTGGACAAGTCAGGGGTGTTGTTGTACCTGTTCTGGTTGTAAAGGTTGGCTGCATAAGCTTGAGGCAGCTCGGTAACAGTATCATCTTTCAGAAGAGGACAAGTATCAGTGGGATGATCATGAGCTGTACAAATGCCACATACAGTTGCTGTTTGAGGTTTTGCTACTGCAAGTTGTTTGACTAAAGCGGTCAGCTCATCAATTCTGGTTTCTAAAGCTCTGTTCGAGGAACCTTGAATTTGATGTACACCCTTGGTCTGGACAGAATTGGTTCGAGTGGTGAACTGCTGGGAATTTAAGGACATATTTTCAATGAGGGCCCTGGCAGCAGCTGGAGTTTTGTCAACAAGTGCTCCACCACTAGCAGCATCAAGAATGTTTCTATCCATAGGTAACAACCCCTCATAAAAGTACTGAATGAGAAGTTGCTCGGTAATCTAATGTTGAGGGCAGCTTGAAACTAACTTCTTGAACCTATCCCAGTACTCAGCCAATGACTCGTTATCTTGTCTAATGCCACAAATCTCTTTTCGGATTGAAGCAGCTCTAGAGGCAGGAAAATATCTCTCCAAGAACACTCTTTTCAGAGCATTCCAGCTTGTGATTGAATTCGGTTCGAGATCATATATCCAATCCTTTGCTGCACCCTGCAAAGAAAAAGGAAAAGCACGAAGTTTGATATGATCTTCAGTGATCCCTTCAGGCTTCAATGGTGTAGAGCACACCACCTGGAATTCCTTCAAATGTTTGTGCGGATCCTCACCTGCAAGACCATTAAACTTTGGCAACAAGTGTATTAAACCCGATTTTAATTCAAAAGGAACAACAATAACACCATATTCAATACACAAGCCATTATAATTCACATCAGGGGCTGCAAGTTGTCTTAGAGTTCTATTGTCAGCCATTTCAAAAGCAAATTCAGAATCAGAAGCAAACAAGTTATGCAAACAGTCGGACTCAGAATCAGACTCAACTATGGTCGGTGAAGGTGAACTATTGCTAGCCTGGCCTGCTCTACGAAGTGTGTGCAAGGTTCTTTCTACCTCAGGATCAAAAGCAACAAGTTCAGGACAAGAAGACCTAGTAGCCAGGACTAGTGCACAACAATGCAGCAACAATCGTGAAAATGCCAACTATGTCCCTAAAACAAACAAAATGAAGCAAATCGATTAAAAACAATTCAAAAAAATAAACTGACACCGAAAATAATCAAATGACGTAAAAATAGAATTTTGATAATTTTTTTGGATTTTTTTGACTCTATGAAAAAAGAAAATAAATCTTTAAAAATAGTAAAAAGGCTTTTTCGCGATTCGAAAAATTTGTCACTTAACTACTTTGTAGTAAGTGACTTTTGATTAGGGAATTTTTTCACACCTAACTGTCAGGACAGAATTTCAAAACGGTGCAATTTTTCCGAAAACCGACTTTTCGACTCAAAAGGCGTTATGGCCGAAACCGCGAGGAACCTATGGCCAAAACGCACAAACACTACACTTAAGACTCTAATATCAGTTAATATTCACAAGAGTCCCCGGCAACGGCGCCAATTTGATCCACTGTCGCGCGCGGGTCAAAAACGAGTTAAATTGCAAAACTGTAGTAACGACGGTAACGGTAACTCGTGTATCGTCTCTCAAGGACTCTTGGGTTTTACTAACTAAAAACGAAATGGGGGGGGGGGGGGGGTTGGTTTGGTTGAAAAAATGATTATCAAAAGTGATTATGAAAATAAGTTATTTTGAAAAAGTGATTATGTAAATAAGTCAATCTATCGATTCAGTTCCTACCAATCATCGATTATTAAAATCTCACTATCCTAAGCGGATTCCTTTCCCGTTCGATTACAATATAATCAACAAGCGCAACAATATTATACGAATTATATTTTCCGTTTGCCGAATTAAGCATTCGGTTAAGCGATAAACGGTTTAACGATTAAGCATACGATAAACACGCAAATAAATTGAAAAACATAGATCAATCGAACCAAACAATATATATTACGAATATCAAATTAAGTAAAAGATAAACAAAATATATAATTGAAGGAAAAGGAATTTTATTGCAAAACTTATAATAATCTCATAGTTTCGGAACCTGAATTCGGTAGATCAACCAAAAGTGATTAGTTCTCCATGGCCATTCGTACAAGCTTACAATCAAAATCCTCAATGGAAGATAGACGCTACAGTGTTGCGGCTGCTACCCTAAGGGGAAAGAGTACAACCCGTTTTACAATCCAACTGGGTCAAACATACGACCCAGGCCCAAAACTAATTGACCCGAAACTTAACTAAAATTAGTGCTGCAACTTCAACGAATTTTCTGGCCCTTCTACAGTCCGATTCTGACTTCTACTCCAACATAAGAATTGTATCTCTTTCTCTTAGCTTTCCGTCGATTATTAGAACGCCTCAATCGGACTTCTGGAACTCCAGTTATGATCGTTTCCGTGCAGACTGCTAAAGCTGAAAATTAAATACGAAAATCAAATAACAATAAAAATAAATTAAAATATAAAAAAATTATAAAATACAAAAATAAGACAAGCAAACCATGGAAATGTATAAGTACAACCGTAGAGTAATGTGCATCAAAATGCACTGATCAATCGACTCATCCTGCTTGAAATCACAGCATGTATTGACACATGCACCTTACCGATCGACTCATCCTGAGTCTTGCAACTGACATGTATCGACGTAAGCCCTGCATGCATCAACTCATCCTGAGTCTTGCAATGAACATGAATCGACGCAAACCCTCCATGGATCGACTCATCCTGAGTCCAACATCCTTCATGTATCGACACATCCAGCTTGGGGTCGACACATCCTTCGACAGTCTGCATAATTTTCTGTGTTTTTCTACTGTAATTCACTACGGGAATCATATTCTTAACCTTACAAACCTTATTATAAACATGATATTTCATCTCCTAACATTATCCTATATTACCACATCGATTAGACAACATAATAACATCATTATTCATCCAGAATTCATCAATATTCACCATACATCATTCATAACACATCTAATTCAAGAACAAACAACAATTACATCTAACCCCGTATATCAAACATCATGAACCCAATTATAAAGCCAGAACCCCACATTTACCTTGGATTGAAGGTCGCTCTATAATTTCCGGGTTGAATTCTTCGTTCTTGCCGTTTTCCACTTTTTCCAGCAACTTCGCGTTCTTCACAATCCTTATTTCTCTTCTTACTACTTCCTCCTTCTATTCTTTCTCACAAATAATAAAATAACATAATATTATTATATTATTCCTTATTGGGCTCAAAATCTACACCCCCTTATTACTTCCACTCACACCATATAGGCCCAAATTAATAATATTAACTTCTAACATTATTTCACCAAATAGTAATATTATACCTCTAATATTATTATTTCTCCACTTAATAAAATAAATCCAATTTAATAACACTTCTTCACAAATATTCTAAAAATAATTTAATTAAATAATTAATTAAATTACGGGCGTTACACCTACAGGCTAGGGATCGCGATACACAAAATGGAACCCCTACAAGCTAGGGATTGTAACATGCACATAGAAGTCCATACGGGCCTAAGGATTATAACATACTTAATGGAATCCTTATGGACCTAAGGATTACAATTGACAAACTAAAACCCTCGTGGGTTTAGGGTAGTGAATACCTTATACGGGTTTAGGGTATGTGAATACCCTATACCAATTTTGGGATAGATATAGAGATGAGGATACCCTTACGGGTTAAGAGGATAGGATGTTGACAGAATAAGCTATAGGAGAGTTCCTATAAAGGTTCTAAGTTTTTCTACCTTTTTCCATAAGGTGGTTTCCTTAAGGATATCATGGATTACACTAGAGGAAAAGACACAAGGACCTCTCTTAAATGGAGGGTCATTACAGACCGAAACTTTCGTCTCTAGGTCATGAAAGGTCTCGTCATGAGATTTTGGTTTAAGGGTTGTACAAAGAGTCATAGGTTTCATTCCAAAGTTCTACTTCCCAAAAGGATATCTCTTGAGACGCATTCGTTTCGCAGAATTCCAATGACTCTAGGCGAAGTCGTCACATAAACTTATAGGGCTAAAGTATTCCATTGACTAATAGACGAACCTTGTTTATAAGGTTTTTAAAAAAAATAATTTTTGAAACAATAAAATCCCACCACAGATGAATATAATATAATGAATAATATAATAAATAATATAATGAGCAAAAATAAGTAAATAATTAAATAAGCAAGAAATAAAAACCAAAAAATAAGATAATCCTAAAAACACTAAAACCAAAAGACAAGGCTTTTAAACCTAGGGTTGAGTCTCCAACAGAGTCGCCAGTTGTTGTAACTGGTTTTAAATATAGAGTCACCACCTTTAATTTTTATCCTAAGAAAGAGAATATAAATGTTACTTTTTATCCTCTTATGAGGAATTTGAGTCTCAATTCGTAGTTCGTAGTTGGTTGGTATTTTTTATGGGATTGTGTATAATTGCTTTTGAATTATCCTTGAACCTTGTCTTGGTTTTGTAAAAGAGTGATCGTAGACGCAGTTTGCAGTTTAATTTTGAAAGTAATTCTCCTTAATCCTCTTCCGAAAATAATCTTGTAATTTTGTTATGTTAGTAGAAAAATATTTAAATTGTTGGTTAGTTGTTTTAAGTTTGATTTAATAACGAGTATGGTAAGACACCGAGCGGGAAGTCTGATATGACCAGATATTGGCCACGTGTCGCTCACGGATGGTGAATTTGTTGAATTGTGTGAATTTTAATTGTTTGATTTTGAATAATAAACTGGTAGATGATGTGTCGAATAATTTAGTTACTCGAGAATGACATCCTTCTATTTATAGAATGTTTGAATTAATTCAATTTGAAAAAAAAATTAATTTCTTTTAAATATTTTTCTATTTAAATTTGAATAATTAATTATCTAAATGAAATAAATAAATTAATAAGTTAAACTCTAAAAAATAGTATTTATTAAAAAGTTAAAATAGAAAAGAAAACATGGGGGTAAGACCACCAACCCTTTATTTCAGCTATGTCTTTTAATTAAGTCTTAAAAGAAAACGTAGTTTTTAGCAATATAATAGTAATACAAAAAATTATGAAACAAGACTAACCTAATGAAAAAGTTCTAATTCTTAACATCAAATAATAATACAATACAAAACATTAAGAAAAAATGGGAACAAGAACCAACGACTCAGTAGGCGACACCCTCCATTTATTATTCTTACTTTCATTTTCTTATTATTACTATTTATTTTTAACACAATCACCCATGTCTCAATATGAGTCCTTTGATATTTTTATGAAAACAAATAAAAGTATATAAACCAACTATATGACCCGACCATTCAAATAAGATTTATTATATTTTAGTCTTTTATTTCTCTCTTTGCGATCTCTTTTCTTTCCTCTCACTTAACCCAAAATCCCTAAAAACTCCTTCCATCAAATTAAACAATGATACACAGTAAATCCAAAGGAATACATGAGGATGAAAACAAGATCCTATACGCGTCCGAAAAACCAGAAGCACTGTGATGGATGCTCGGTGGATTTAATCGGAGAGGTTGAAGGTGGACCC
Source organism: Vicia faba (assembly GCA_948472305.1). Lineage (NCBI taxonomy): Eukaryota > Viridiplantae > Streptophyta > Magnoliopsida > Fabales > Fabaceae > Vicia > Vicia faba. Next base: position 1,034,924,724 of record OX451740.1, on the reverse strand, counting down.
GCGGTGGTTTCTGATGGTAGAACAGAGGTGCGACTGTGATGGTATGCGGGTGGCCGATGCTGCATGTTGATGCAGGTTTTGCGATGGTGTGAGATGCGAGTGTAGAGGGGCTGCTCCGGCTGCGGGTTGTTCGTATGGGCGCGCGACGGTTGGAAGGGCAGCGGTGATTCGCACGGTGTCACGAATTGGAAAGAGAGCTTAAAGTTTATGTTGGCTTGTGCGTGGTGGATCTATGGCTGCGGTCTGAGCATGTTGCGGTCGAAGACGGAGGCTCCTCGCGGTGGCGATGGGATGAGCTTCAGAGGGACATGGTTGTGGAGATCCGGCGGTTGTACAATGGTGCACGTGCAGATCTGAAGAGGTACGATATATATCTTTGTGCTTTTGACTCTACTCTTCTTCTCTTTGATTTCTCCATTCAATCTTCTAGCTTCTGTTTTCCTCGACAACAACCTACAACAAAATCAAAACAAAATAATTTCTACACAGTTAGTGGCGACTGGGCTCACGTTATTTGGGGTGCGATCCTGCAGAGGTTGCGATTGCATGGAGGCTCAGCGGTGTTGGGCTTTCGCATGAATTGGTGTTGATGTCTGAGACGCAAGGGGATTGCAAGGTTCTCTTTCCATTTGTACTTGTTTTCCTCTTTTGCTTTTAATCTTCAATAACAACCTATAAGCCTAAAAAAAGAATAACAAGAAAAACACTTCGTGATCAACACCATACCGACTCAATTGACTTGTTATTGTTGGTGCAAGGTGATGAAAAAAAGGAAGAAGAGAGAAAAAGAATAAATGCTATAAAGCTGCCATAAATGATTGAAAAAGAATTGATTGTATTAAATGTAAATCTAGTACACCTATTTATACACAAAAGTAGTAAAGGATGCCACATAGGGCCTAAAAGAATATTCACAAATGACAAATACTAAATTACATTCTAATACCATCCCGTAATTTAGTAACTATCAGAAGTTAACAACATCAATTTTATCTCTCAAGCAAAGAAATTGGTTTGTTTTTATCGCCTTTGTCAGAACATCTTTTAGCTGTTTCTGAGTACTACAGTGCAGAACTTCTAACACTCCTTTCTCCACTTGACTTCTCAGAAAATGATATTTCGTCTTAATATGCTTGCTTTTTCCATGTAGCACAGAATTCTTGGCAAGATTAATTGCAGACTTGTTATCAATCAACAGCTTCAGAGGTTTCTCTATCTCAATCTTCAAATCTTCTAGAAGATTCAGAAGCCAAACAGCTTGACATGCAGCTACAACACTTGCAATGTATTCAGCTTCACATGTTGACAGAGCCACAACAGGCTGTTTCTTGGAACTCCAAGAAATTGGACCTCCCAGAAACTTGAACAAGTAACTAGAAGTACTTTTCTGTCAACTTTGTCTCCACACTAGTCATAATCAGAATAACTTACTAATTCTGGTTCTGTCTTTCAGAAGGAAATAACACTCCGTATTTCAAAATTTCTTTGATATAGCTTAGAATCTTGACAGCAGCTTGGTAATGAGACCACTTTGGTTTGCTCATGTATCTGCTAACCATTCTAACTGCATAACAAATGTTAGGTCTGGTATTGCACAAGTACCTAAGTGAACCAACCAACTGCTTGAAGATTTTAGCATCCACAGAATCACCATTAGAATCAGAATCCAATTTATGATTGATTTCTGATGGTGTCACAACAACTTTGCAATTCTGCAGCTTAAATCTCTTTAGAAGTTCAAGTTCATACTTCAGCTGATGCAAAATGATACCCTTCTTTGAGTACATAATCTCAATTCCTAGAAAATATACCATATTTCCCAGATCTGTCATCTCAAATTCATTCATCAGAACTTCTTTGAACTTGGCTATATCTTCTGGATAACTTCCTGTTAGCAATATGTCATTAACATATAGACACACCAGAATCATATTGCTACTAGAATGCTGCACATACACACCATACTCCATCTCACATTTCTGAAACTTCTGCCTCTTGAAAAACGAATCAATTTTTAGATTCCAAGCTCAGGACGTTTGTTTCAGTCCATACAAGGCTTTATGTAACTTGTATACCATCCCTTCCTGATTCTTTTTCACAAATCCAGGAGGTTGCGACACATATACCTCTTCTTGTAACGGATCATTCAGAAATGCAGACTTCACATCCAGATGTATCAAAGGCCAATTTTTGTTTGCAGCTAAAGCAATCACCAGCCTGATTGTTTCGTGTCTAGCCACAGGTCCAAATACCTCAAAGTAATCTAGCCCAGGTTTCTGAAGGAAACCTCTAGCCATTAGTCTCGCTTTGTATTATTTCAAGTGGGGGAGAGTTGTAACGCTCGTTATTTAATTATTTAATTAATTGTATTCAAATTATTCGTTGAAGTTATGAGATGTTGTGAATTGTTGGTATAAGTTGTTAGGGGTTGGTCGTGGGTATAATTGTTGTGCGTTGATTTTCTGAGCCTGTTCTTGAAAGATGCCCATTTTCACGTTGGGATCGTTTAGGAATTTTCTGCATGACTGTCTTGTACCATTGATTAATCTTTTAATAGGAGATATAGTTTCCACGTTGCTATATTATTTTGTGCGGTTGGTAGGAAATTAATGGTCGAAGAGAATACTGTAAGGCTAGGTTAACGTTCATCATAGACTGGACGAAATCTGTGCAAAAATGTGAAGACGTGTCGTGCCGAGGAGCACATGTCTTTGTGTCGAGTGACATAAGGTGGCAAGGTGTGCCGAGGAGCACTGGTGCTAGGTGTCGAGCGACACAAGGCTGCAAGGTGCGTCAAGGGGAACATGTAGTTGTGTCGAGCGGCACAAGGCTGCACGATGTGTCGAGTTATATGGGGTGTGTCGGTCGGTACATAGGCATGAGGGAAAGGTGCCGAGTGGCATGGCCACTGTGTCGAGGAGCACACGTTATTAACTCATTCCTGTGCAGACTTTTTAGTTATTTAATTTAGTTTAGTAATCTTAGTATAATAATTAGAATTCTTAAGGTATTCTATCCCTATATGATTAAGAAATTCTAGTAAAAATAAGTTAGTAGCGGGAAAGATAATATAATTAATAACTGACTAGTAGTATATAGTCGAGTTACCCGAAATAATTACGCAGGACATCACAGTATATTTTAGTTAATATGGTGTATTGTATACTTTGTTATAATTTGAGAATTGGCAGGTGATGATGAATTTTGTTGAGATGCCTTTAATTATTGGCAAATATTGAGTTGTAGGCTTATGACTAATGTTGAATTGTGTTGAGTTGTTGTTGAATTATTCTTGTTGTTATTACTACATTCATATTATTGTCGCATACATAGCATATCAAGTTGGGAGCTCATGCTCGGTAAGTTGACCTGAATTGACAAATATAAAGTTGAAGGCTTATGCCTTGTTGATGTCTCTATTAATTGGCAGATTATTAAGTTGAGAGTTATACTCGGTTGGTACCACATGCATGTGCATAAAAACAAGTCGCATTTCATGTTGCATCCTGAGTTGTTATGTGGATGAATTTATTATGTTGAATGTTGTTGAAGAGTTGCGAAGTGGTGATTTTGTATAAACCGATACTAATATACTATTTATCATGCGTTCTATTATATTGTTCGATATCTCACCCTTCTGTTTGAATGTTACCCCATGTTGGTAACGTGCAAGTAATTCAAAGTGAAGGTTGTTTACTTTCAGTGGTTCGAGTCGATGTCGTCGCTTTGATACGTAACACTCTGGATGATGAACATTTATTGCTTTATTGTTGATTTTACTTCTGTTACTGAATTTTAAGTTATTTTCGTTAAGTATTTGTTGTTTTGAAGTTGTTTTCAGTTGGACAAAGATGTTATGCCATTTGAGTTGAAAATTGTGATTCTGCTGCTTAATTATAAAAGTTGTTTTGTTTTCAAAGACTAAACAGATTGTTATTGGTTCATTTTCAAAGACTTAAACAGGTTGTTATTGGTTCATCCGAATTTTATGTGTTATGTATTTGTTTTACATGTGATTAACATAAGTGTTTTAAGTAGTAAGTGTAGCATCTTATTTGTATGTCGAAATTTTGTAATTTTGATTTTATAAAATCCGTTGAGTAGAAATGGGATGTTATAGAAAGAACTTGGTATTTTAAGTTTTTACCAAGTTCTCATCCAAGCTTATGTTCATAACCAACATTGTGATAAAAGAGATGGACATTCAAAAGAAAATGCAAATCAAGATATAAATTTTGAAGATTTTGGATCTTTCTTAAAAAACAAGTCATCTTCAATTGAAAAAAGGTCAAAGTTGCATTAGAAAAGTCATGTTCCGTTACAACATGACAAGATACATGGAAAGATATGTGTTACATTGAAAATCAACAAAAATTTACAATTGACCTACCATTTAGTTTTTGGTCAACTGTTGACTTTTAGCGAAATAGTTGACCAAAGTCAAACTGTCAGCCTAAAACCTTTAGTTGCTAAAGTTATCTTCAAATACCTTGTCCATGATCTGTTTTACTTCTAGCTTAAAGCCATCTTCATCCTTTATCATAATTCACCATGTTCTCTTCATGTTTCGAAATGAGTGATGGTGCCAAATATTCAGACCTGCTACGATCAATGCTTCAATCTTTGAATCATGTTGGCGCAACGTAGAGTGTGCTCAAAGACAGTTTCACATGCCATCTTGTTGCAGTAACATTCTCAATAAATCATGAACATGCACTAACTATGCCATCTATGCCATAACCATCATACACAAAAATCACAAATGTTAGAAAAACTATACCAAACCTACTGCACCACATCTTCATATCAGTCCCAAGATGGCATCAATCAATTTTACTAAACCCCCATCCAACCAAACCATGGCATAACTGCTTCACGAGCATCATACCATGTCCTTGTTGCCCTCAACATTACACCCTGCATTGCCCACCTACAATGGTATACCAAAACAACTAGCATCATGCTAAGGTTTTCATGATCAAACCTATTCACATCAGACTTGTACTAACCCTGCAAATCAATTTCAATAACATCATCACTGCAACATGCAAACTTATACTGAATAGCTTAAGCAAGCAAGATGTATTTCCAGTCACTAAAATCAATCCAGATTGGAAGCAATTGTACACATACACAGGTTCAGAACTGGGCTATAATGCAACATTAATGCTACAAGTCCAATACATTTTAGTACATGAACAGATATGACTAAGCACATTCATATTTCATTCAACATGTTGCCCTTTCAGTTCTGCAAGTTCAGAGGCATACCTTCATACAAGTCAAAATTCCCCATGAAAAAGTTTCTTGTCAAAACACCATTGCATTTCACCTGTTCAAGATGGAACCAAAAAACAATTGAGAACATCATTTGTTCCCAGGACTTGAATATGCATTAAAACATCAAAATAAAGGTTTGATGGTCCTCAAATGCAAGTCCAAATAAAATCATCTCGAATATTCAATGCAAAGACAAATAAGTGCATTTGATTAAAGTTTAGATCATATTCAAATAAAAAAAGGTGGAGTAAAGTCACCATTTAGATGTGTCCCTCTAATTCTCACTACCAAACAAAACTTCCTGGTGCCAAATTTAAAGTTCCCTAATCCACCCTCAGGTGGTCCCTGTCTTTTTGTTTCACTTACCACCTCATCATTATATTTCCCTCACTCATCTTGTGCACACGAATGACACTCCTTTTCACTCACTTTCACGCAATCCTTACCCTAATCTCAACCATTCATTTAGTTTGATCCAAAGGCTACATTTGTGCCAACAAATTCATTTCCAAAAAGTTACTATTACATCAGTAACTCTCTAAAGTAAAAATGATGAAAAAAACCAATTTGAAAAGCATCCAAAACCAATTTTGAAAAATCATTTTGAATTAGCAATTTCATAAACTTTGTCATCAAGTTTGCTTTCCCTCTACTCTCTAATAGCTTCCAAACCAAAGCCTAATTCCAAACCTCTCAAACAAACTCTTAACCATCTTTCTAAGCTCACTCCAAACCTCCTTGATCCGAAGCTAACTTATACTCAAGCACACACTCTCTCTCCCAGTCATTTGGCATCAACAAAACCCTAACGAAGTTATGCCAATTTCATCTCTCAACCTCACACATCATTAAAGCTCTCACTCTTTAAACTCTTCAAAATTTCACACTGAAATTCTGCAAGAGTTGAGTTATACTTCCATCAAATCACGCAATACAACAAACAAAGGTTTTCTAAGCTAGCAGAAAAAGAAGAAGAAAAAAGGACTCACCAGATTTTTGAAAGTTTCATCGTGTTGGTGCAAGGTGATGAAATTGAGGAAGAATAGAGGAAATAAAGAATGATAAAGGCGGATGCTAATGATTGGTAAAGGAATTGAATTAAATATTAATGAGACCTAGGTATACCTATTTATACACAAAGATAGCAAAGATAAGAATGCCACATAGGCCCTAAAAGAGAATAAACTTTAATAGTTAAGTTTTTCTCCAAATATAGAAAATACTAAATTACCCTTTAAAACCATCCCTTAATTTAGTATCTATCAGAAACTAACAACACCAATTTTATTCCTCAAATGAAGGAATTGGTCTGTTTTAATTGCCTTCGTCAAAACATCTGCCAGCTGTTTCTGGGTGCTATAGTGCAGAACTTCTAACACTCCTTTCTGCACTTGACTTCTCATAAAGTGATACTTTGTCTCAATATGCTTGCTTCTTCCATGCAACACGGTATTCTTGGCAAGATTGATTGCAGACTTGTTATCAATCAACAACTTCAGAGGTTTCTCTATCTCAATCTTCAAATCCTCTAGAAGATTCAGAAGTCAAACAACTTGACAAGAAGCTACGGCACCTACAATGTACTCAACTTCACGCGTTGACAAAGCCACAACAGGATGTTTCTTGAAACTCCAAGAAATAGGACCTTCCAGAAACTTGAACAAGTAACCGAAAGTACTTCTTCTGTCAACTCTATCTCCACACCAGTCAGAATCAGAATAACTTACTAATTCTGGTTCTATCTTTCTTCGAGAAGGAAAAAGCACTCCATATTTCAGAGTTCTCTTGATATACCTCGGAATCCTGACAGCAGCTTGATAGAGAGACCACTTTGGTTTACTCATGAATCTGCTAACCATTTCAACTGTATAGCAAATGTCAGGTCTGGTATTGCACAAATACCTAAGAGAACCAACCAACTGTTTGAAGGTCGTATCATCCACAAAATCACCATCAGAATCATAATCCAATTTATGATTGGTTTCTGATGGTGTCACAACAACTTTACAATTCTGCAGCTTAAATATCTTCAGAAGTTCAAGTTCATACTTTAACTGATGTAGAATAATACCCTTCTTTGAGTACAGAATCTCCATTCCTAGAAAATATACCATATTTCCCAGATCTGTCATCTCAATTTCATTCATTAGAACTTCTTTGAACTTGATTATATCTTCTGGACAACTTCCTGTTAGCAATATTTCATCAATATATAGACACACCAGAATCATATTGCCACCAGAATGTTGCACATACATGCCATATTCCATCTCACATTTCTGAAACTTCTGCCTCTTGAAAAATGAATCAATTTTTAGATTCCAAGCTTTGGGCGCTTGTTTCAATCCATACAAGGCTTTATGTAACTTGTATATCATCCCTTCCTAATTCTTTTTCACATATCCAGGAGGTTGTGACACATATAGCTCTTCTTGTAATGGACCATTCAGAAATGCAGACTTCACATTCAGATGTATCAAAGGCCAATTTTTGTTTGCAGCTAAAGCAATCACCAGTCTGATTGTTTAATGTCTAGCTACAAGCGCAAACACCTCAAAGTAATCTAGCCCAGGTTTCTAAAGAAAATCTCTAGCCACTAGTCTCGCTTTGTGTTTGCCAATTGATCCATCTGGCTTAAGCTTCACCTTGAAAACTCATCTGACGTTGATGGTTTTCTTCTCTTCTGGAAGCTTTGTCAACTTCCAAGTTTTGTTTCTTTCAATAGCCTCAAGTTCTTCCTTCATGGCATTCAACCATACTTTATTCTTTAGATCTTCTTCAATACCCACTGGTTCAGAATCTACTAAGATGGCACACTGAACGACTTCTCCTTCAGAATCTACTTCAGTGTCATGCGACATGTTAAAATCTGCAAATTAACTTGGTATTTGTCTAATTCTCTATGGCCTCTGAACTTGTTCTGAAGCTTCTCCAGAACTTGGAGCAGTGCTAGCTTCTGGACCTTGTCCAGAACTACTTCCTTCAGAATTACCACCTTCAGAATTACCACCTTCAGAGCTACTTCTGGAAGCTTGTCCTCCAGACCCTATGTCTTTAGAGTTTTCCCTTCCAGAAATATAATCACCACCAGATTCTGGATCATCATCAGAATCTGGATCAGAATCAGATCCACTATCAGAATCTCCCTAAGATTTTGACTCATCTTCAGAGTCTTCAGAATCAGATTCATCATCTGTCTCTGACTCGTCTTCAGAATTTTCTGAAAAATCTTCAGAAATTAACTCTAGTGTTGGCGCTACACCAGAATCTGATTGAGACTTGTTCCAATCCTATATTTCTGACTCTTTCACAATAACATCTCTGCTGATTTCAACTTTGTTAGTTTCTGGACATTAAAGCTTATAAGCACTTGTAATGTGGTACCCCACCAGTAACATTACTTTGCTTCTAGCATCCGGTTTCTGTCTTCTAGCTTCTGGAACGTGTTTGTAACATACATAACCAAACACCCTCAGATGGCTAAAACTTTGTTTATCTCCAGTCCACTTTTCTAAAGGAACAATTTCCTTCATCTTCTTCGTTGGACACCTATTCAGAACATATGCAGATGTGGCAACAGCTTCTCCCCATAACATGTGAGGTAACTTCTTCTCTTTCAGCATACTTCTGGACATATCAAGCAAAGTTTTGTTTCTTCTTTCAGCAAGACCATTGTGCTGAGGAGTATATAGAGCAGTAACCTCATGTTCTATTCCATTTTCCTCACAGAACTTCTGGAACTCTATAGAGTTATGCTCACCTCCACCATATGTTCTTAGAATCTTCAACTTCTGACCACTCTGCTTCTCAGCCTTCACCTTGAACTTCTGAAACTCAGTAAACACTTCATGCTTGAATTTGATGAGTGTTACCCACGTCATTCTTGTGAACTCATCCATAAAAGACACAAAATATTTGTTTCCTCCAAGTGAAGATACTGGAAATGGTCCACACACATTAGAATATACTACTCCCAAAGCATGCTTCACTCTAGGGGCTACTTCTGATGCAAATGGCAATCTGGGTGGCTTGCCTTTCATGCATATCTCACATGACTTCTCAAGCTCCATAATCTTCGAAATATCATGTACAAGCTTCTTAGAACTTAGAAGCCCTAAGCTTCTATAGTTCAAGTGCCCCAACCTCTTGTGCCACAACTTACTGTCACCTTCAACGCCTTCTGCACTAAGACACTCTTCTTCAGTTGTTTCTACATTCACCTTGAATGTTTTATTGCTTCCCTGCTCAGACTTCATAATCAACTTCTGATTGGAATCATATAACTTCAAGAGGTTATCCTTCATAACAAATGAGAAACCTTTCTAAATGAGCTGACCCACACTCATCTTGATCATAATGTTATCATCATCATATCTGATCTTTGTTCTCCTTCTAGAGTCAAAGTCTATCATCCATTATTTGTTCTCAGTCAAGTGGTTTGAACAGCCAGTGTCTATATACCACCAATCTTCTGAACACTTTCCATCAGAATCAGAAGCCATCAGTAGCACAGGTTCATCATCAGAATCTCCTCTGGCTATATTTGTTTCTTCTGATTTCCTTCCTTTATTTCTACAATCTCTGAAAAAATGGCCAAACTGTTTACAACAGTAACATTGAACCTTCTTCTTGTCATACCTTTCCTTTCCCTTTTGATATTTATTTTCATCAGAAGTTGAGTTTTTGACTTCTGGAATTTATCACCACGTTTATTCTGCTTCTGGTCCTTCTTGACAAAAGAAGCCTTCAAAGCTTGCTCAACTTCCCTCTCAGAAGTTCTTTCAGTCAGACGCAACTCCTGTGCTTCTAGACTTCTTTGCAACTCCTCTATTCTCATGGTTTCCACATTTTTAAAATGTTCAATAGAAATGACAATGTAATCAAACTGACGAGTAACCGACCTCAAAATCTTCTCTATGATTACCTATTCAGAAAGTGTTTCTCCACAAGCTTTTATCTCATTAGTGATCAGAATCATTCTGGAGATGTACTCAGAAACTTTCTCACTGTTCTTCATGTTGAGATTCTCATATTGCTTTCGCAGGGACTGAAGCTTCACCTTCTTCACTGACGCGTCACCACCGTAAAATCTGACCAGTATATCCCATGCCTCTTTCGACGTCATCGAATCAGCAATCTCATAAAATACACTTTCATCCACACACTGATGGATATAGAACAGAGCTTTCTGATCCTTCTTCCTTATAGCTCTTTCTGCAGATCTTTGTTCTTCAGTAGCATCTGCTGCAACTGGAACATAACCATTGGTAATAAGATCTAGAACATCTTGAGCACCAAACAACAGACGCATCTCTATCATCCATCTGTTCCAGCTTTTGCCATCAAAAATTGGAAGTTTAGTGTTCAAACTATTGCCTCCACTCATCTTAAACCTTGCACAAATCTCAGATCTCACTCAGTGTTTCCCAAACCCACATAATCAGTGTGATTTTGTTCAAATTTTGTTCAAGATTTAATAGAAATCAAGAACCAAAATCAAACACACAACTCACTTTCACTCGTGTTTCCCAAAAATTCAGAACAACCAAGAGCTCTAGATATCAAATGTTGGTGCAAGGTGATGAAATTGGTAAAGGAATTGAATTAAATATTAATGAGACCTAGGTACACCTATTTATATACAAAGATAACAAAGATAAGAATGCCACATAGGCCCTAAAAGAGAATAAACTTTAATAGCTAAGTTTTTCTCCAAATATAGCAAATACTAAATTACCCTTTAATACATCAGAGTTTATCCTTGCACCACCGTGGAATTTTAATTTTTGGACACCAGATCGAAGCCTTGGTTGTGTAGGTAATTTTCCCCTTGGTATTGAAGTGGTAACCTCACTCATTAGCGTTTAATTGGATTTTCGTGATTCTAGGGTTTGTTTTTAAGGTTATTCTAGTTTGTTCCGTTGATCTTCTATGATTTTGACTGTTGGATTTGAGTTGAGGAAGTTGAGACGAGTAGAATGGTATAACTTTTGTTGATTTTAGTGGTGCTCTGCCACTGGAACCCCCTCCAGCGCGGTGGCACCACCACCAGATTCTAGAAAATTTTCTTGTAGGGTGGAGCACCATTTGGAGGGAGTTTTAGCTTTAAAGTTTTGATGTTTTGATCCTTTATTTGCGTTAATTTGTGTTGAGTTCTGTTTTTGCCTTTTCGGTGGTGACAAGTGGCCACCAGAACCACTTGTTACCGTCTTGTCACCGCATATGACAAGATGACCTTGAATCCTTTGAATGCATCCCTATGCTCCTTGCCACACGTCCTACTCTATCAAGCCATCAAATCCGATCCGATCACATGCTGAAAGTAAGTAAGATCGACGCTCCAGATCTAGTTTCCACATTGCACCTCTGTTGATCAGCAGGAACTAGATCACTTGGATTTAGATTTGTTGGACCTAGGACACTTAGACTATTCGTACCCCCTAGATTTTCAAATTCTTGTCCATTTACTCTTTTTCTTTCTATTTTCCTAATTGTTTTATTTGTTTAGTTATTTGTTTTTTTAATCCCAAAATTCATAAAAAAAAATGTTAAACAATTAATTACCTTAAATTATTTTATTTAATATAATTAATTAATTAATTAATTATTTTTATTAAATAAGTTTATTTAATTTAGTTAATTGTTTTATTTGTTTGTATGGTTTAAATTTGACTGCGTGTTTAAATAATTTTAAATTGTGTTTGTTTGTGTGGTTGTCTTGATTGATCTCAACCTCATTTAACAATTTTCATCCTCATCTTCATGTGATGTAAATAATTTTTACTGCTCTTTTATTGTTCTCTTTTCTTTATTATTGATATATCATCAAGCATTTCGTGCATTAAGCCTTTTTAAAGAACTAATACTCGATTGCGAGTCATTTCCTACCATAAGTCGATCGCTTTTAAGCATCACAATCAACTACACATATCTTACACTCGGGCTTTCTTACAATGAGCCATTGTGACTCGCACACTAAATAGTTTACTCTTGGACTTTCTTACAATGAGACTCATGCATTTTAATTAGTTAATTGGATGTTTATTCAAGTGTTTAATTCATATTGTATGCTTACTTGTTTGGGCTTATGTTTATTGCTTAATCGATCCCCATTCAACAAATATATCCCCACTCTTTGGACTTATAAATTAATTTAACCGCTTTCTTTATGTTTTTACTTTACTTGTCCACTATTGCACATATGAAAATGGAATCAATCAAACCTCTGCATTCTCAATCCACATATTGATCCATAACCAAATCTTGTAAGTTGATCGCCTTGTGCATCTCTATTAACCACCCCAAATCTTCTTGATTCATATATCAAGCCATACCCCAATCATATAAGTCGATGCTTTTGCATCGCGTTCATCCTTTCTCGTTCACCTAAAAACCCTTTCATAAATAAAGTCTCAAACCTTGATCCAACGTCGAGTTGTATTTTCAAAAACATTTTTCTTAATAAATTTTGAGTATTTAGATCATTGGTTGTTAGACCAATTGTCCAAGACTTGTATAAAAAACTTAATAAACGAGAACCTTGTTTTAATTCACCTTTTCATAAGAAAACTTTTTAGGTTAAGAGATGATTGGTTAAGCTTTATTGCTCCTCCAATTTCTAGTCTTTGAATTGTAGGATTTTTAGACCTATTGTTCAGTACTCGTCACCTACATAAAAAACAACTTCAACCCATCAAACTTGTTTTTTTCCGCCTTTGTGCGACTCTTCGAAAATATTTTCAAAACGAATGTGCCTTAACTATTTCAACATGAAATGAACGCAAATACTTAGTCTCCTCAAACGAGCAAAACAAGTTAAAGTTCAAACGTTTGAAATGTTTAACGCATTATTCTCCTAAAATCAACCAACAAACTCTTGGTATTTTTTAAGAAGAACTACGGGGTTCTGACTTTCCTATTGCATGAGGGAGTACGTAGGCACAAGATGCAATATCTTGGAGAACTCAACAAGCTAAAAACAAAACCCTTCTTCTTTCTCTTTTCTCGCATTAAGTAGAAGATTACAACTATCACACTAACAATCGAATACACACTAACTAAATGGTTTTGATCGAGTACGATGGATGTGAGGGGTGATAATACCTTCCCCTTGCATAACCGTCTCCCAAAACCTCTATTTGGTCTCGATGACCATTTCTTTTCTCTCGTAGGTTTTATTCGATATTTTCCCGTTCCTTTGGAAGAAATAAAGACCGGTGGCGACTTCATTGTTATTTTTTGTGTTGCTTCACCCATCATACCTCTGTATGCCTTATGTTTTACCTTATTGCTTACCTTATTCTTCTCCAGTATACAAGTAGGATGCATTGGAGTCTTAGTTGACTTTCATTCTAACGTGTCAAACTTCTTCAGAAGCTCTTTGGTATACTTTCTCTGATGGATATATGTTCCTTTTGGACTTTGATTAATCTGGATTTCCAGAAAGAACTTGAGTTCTCCCATCAGACTCATCTTAAATACAGCCTGTATTGACTTAGCAAACTCCTTGCACATAAATTTGAACAACTAGGATGTAATTTTTGAATGTCTTAGAGAACAAAGTTGTATCAACATTTCCTCTCGTAAAATTATTTTCTAAAAGAAAATTGCTTAGTCTTTTATACCATCCTCTAGGAGATTGTTTCAGACCATACAAAGATTTTGTAAGTTTGTAAACAAATTTTGGATTTTTTATTTATTTTCAAAACCAGGAGGATGGCGTACATACACTTCTTCAGTTATGTAACCATTCAGAAATGCACTCTTAACATCCACGTGATATAAGATATGCTAACCTAGCAGCTGGTGCAAAGGTATTAGTATAGTTAATTCCCTCTTGTTAATTATAACCTTGTGTTACCAGTCTGGACTTGTTCCTTACCACGTCTCCTTTCTCATTTAGCTTATTTATGAAAACCCATTTTGTCCCATTGACATGAATTCCTTTGGGTATACGCACAAGATCTCATACATCATTTCTGGAGAATTGATTTAGTTCTTCTTGCATTTCCAAATTCTACTCAGTGGCCAGAAGTGCTTCATCAACACATATAGGTTATATGAGGGACACCAAACCCAGAAGCGTCTCTTTAAAGGGCTTGAAGAAGACTTTGGCTTTGACTGGTTAAATTTTGTTTCCAAGAATCAAATCTTCAGAGTGTGAAGATCTTTGTTTGTGCTTCCTCAGAGGTTCCTGAGCATTAGCAGCTTCTATTTGAACAACTTCAAGGTGTTTTTCCTTAGATTCTTTAGCTACATATTCTTTGCCTTCAGAGCCTGAATAAGTAATCTCCAGATCTGCAAACTTCTCAACTAGCTTTGACTTTTAAGAGCTAAGCTTATCATAAAATCTGACATGAATTGATTCCTCAACAATTTGTGTTTCAGTGTTATATACTCTATAGCCTTTTGAGTGATCAGAGTATCCTAACATTATACACTTTTGTGCCTTAGAATCAAACTTGTTCAGACTGTATTTAGTGTTATGAATAAAACAATTACATCCAAAAGGATTGAAATATGAAATATTTGGTTTTCTATTCTTCCACAACTCATAAGGAGTCTTACCCAAAATAGGTCTTATAGAGATGTTGTTAAGAATATAACACGTTGTGTTAACTGCCTTTGCTCAGAAATGCTTAGCCATGTTTGTCTCATTGATCATGGTTTTGACCATTACTTGCAAAGTCCTATTTTACCTCTATATAACTTCATTTGGTTATCGAGTTCTAGGGAAGGAGAAATCATGGGAAACAAAATTTTCATAAAAAAAATTCAAAATGCTTATTTTCAAATTCATCACCATGATCACTTCTGGCTTTAACAGTTTTAAAATATTTCTCATTTTGGACTTGTGAGCAGAAGGTAAAGAACAAAGAATGTGAGTCATCCTTGATTCTTAAGAATTTAACCCATGTCCATCTACTATTATCGTTAACAATGACTAAACTATGTTTCTTGCCACTGACAGAAGCAGTCTTAGAAATTCTGGTAGTCAGATCTTAGATGTCCTAAGAGATGTCCAAACACTGATCTTTGAACAACAACGCAATCAACAATATAACACGATACAATAGTGCATAAAAGTAAAGACTACACATAATTTTTAACCCAGTTCGGTGTACAACAAGACATATTCTGGGGTCTACCAAGCCAGGGACGAAGTAAACTAGATAGTATCAATTTGTAGACCCACAATAAACTTTTACCTAGTTTACAATCTACTCACGTAATCACTACCCGTGCTTAACTTTTACCTAAGACACACCTAAGTATGAGACCCTTCTCAAATCCCTTTCAGTCACAAACAATGACAAGAGTAGAATTCAAAAGAATATGAAGACAACCTTCAAAAACACACAATTATTCACTGCTTAAAATCTTTAGAATGTCTGACACAATTTACAACTCAAAAAATAATCCTACTCTTTTATCCAAATGATATTAGAGAGGCTCACAATTAACACACAAACCCTAAAAAAACACATGTAAGTTCCACCCTAAAACTAGGTTTGTGATAATCTATTTAAAGTCATCTTCTGGACTGGATGAAGCATAAAAAACGCAACAATTCAGCTGCTAAAAGTCTGCAGAAACTTCTGCATAAAAATGGGACTTTATTAATTAGTTTCCTAAATTATCTCTATAATTAGAAACTAAGAGTCCTCCTTGAAATAAGCTTGAATCTCTTAATCCTTAAACTGGGCGCCACACAGGATAATATAATATTCCCAGAATATTCTGTATTTGAAATGAACTAAAACATCCATCTGTCCAGCTGTACAAAGGCGCAATGTCGAATGGTCCTGTATAAGACCTCTTGTTCAACATGTTTCTTCAGTTGATAGAACATATTATTTCAACATGTTTATGCTAAGTTAGTTTTACCAAACATAATGCCAAGCACAAAAATACAGAATTTACAATCTCCCCCTTTGGCTTATTTTGGCTAAAACAACTTAATATTCATTCCACACATAAACATTACCAATAACTCAGGTTTGAAAAATAAATTAAACACTAATGTCAGTGGCATAACAGAAAAATTATCAGAGTACATTGAAAGTTACTCATCACAGAAACAAGAGAAAAAAATCTGAACATGTCAAGACATCATGTCTGACAAATCTTCACAGCAGTCTAGTCCAGAACAAGGACTCGCCCTCAAAACCTTCCAAGTACCACTTCCGAGAATAACAAATTCTCCCCCTTAATAGCAGCAATCATCTATCAGATGTTTGTTAGATCACACACAAATTACTCCCCCTTTTTAGCCATAATATGACAAAGGTGAGTAATAAACCAATCATCAACCAGAGTAGCACATTAACACAAAAGTTAAACAAATCCTTGGCATTTAACCCTTACACAATCATAAAGCAATAAAAACAATTACACAAAGAAAAACCAAAAAGGTTTACATAAGCTGTAATCATGCATCATCATCAGCAATAATCTCATTCTCTTCTCCTTCTCTATCAACATTAGCACCAACAGATGTAATACTTTCATCAACAACACCAACATCATTACTTCTGTCAGCAGGATCTTCACTTGGGAAGATGTCAAAACAAAGTCTGGAACTTGTGTTCCACCAAACACACTATAATTCAAAGATAAAGGAGATTTCCTTTTCTTAACACTACACATAGCCAATAAAATACCAGGATGTATATGGTATGATTGATGAATTTTATTGACCCACAACAGTAGCATTAATTGCTATAAGTCCTCATAGATATATATATATATATCCCTAGTCTCCTTCTAAAGTTTTCAATCTGAATTGCATCTAGAGCTTTTATAAAAATATCAGCAAGCTGATTTCTAGTGCTAACATGCTAAAGAGTTATGAATTTGTATTCAACAAGCTCTCTACTAAAATGATTCCAAATATCAATGTTCTTAGTCCTACTATGCTGAATAGGTGGAAATATTAATAGCCCTCAAGTTGTCACAGAATAATGTCATGATATCTTGTGTGACATTTGTTGTACCCCAAAATTTTCCCTCCCATATTTCTCAATACATGTCAAGTGAGGTCCTCAAATTGCTCAAGGAGGTCCAAGAGTTGACCAGACAAACCCTCTCTTAAGGCAGTCTACCTCAAATTAGGGTTTCATTTTGCATCAAGATGCTTAAGTCCAAAGTATCCCAAATGCTCACTATTGTCCTAATATGTTATCAATATCATCCATGTCAAGTTTCAAGCCTTGCAGAGAAAATTTGTTCAGTCAATTGCTCAAAGGCCTGAAAATCGACCGTGCTAGGGCAAAAGTCAACTGTGGCCCACATACAGTCAAACTTCAAGATTTTTGGTCAACATTCTCATTTTGAAGTATTATTCATCATTTGATCAAGGGTTGATCACGATTCCTCAAGGATTGCTCATAATTCATCAAAACCCAAAAGTTGCTAAATTAGGGTTTTGTAGGAAAAGTCAACTCAACTTTGACCAAGCATAACTTTCTCATACTTTATAAAAAATGACCCATACAAAGCTCATTTTGAAGAGGATTTAATTCCCTACAATTCATCTTCATCTCCCAAGTTCAGAATATGCACTCACAAGAAGATATGAATTTGGACATTATAGGTCATTTTGAAAAGTCAACGAAAACACCTTTTGGGTCAAAGCTTCATACATGAACATGGAAGACTCAATTGAGATGAGACCAAAAGGTTTACTTAGAGGACATCTAAGCTTTCTAAAAAGTCCAAGAACACCTCTCTAGAGTCAAAATTGAGAGAGTTATGCATTGGCAAAGTTGACCCTTTTTGCAAAATTGCCAAAAGTCAAATATGTCCAAAATTGCATTTTTTGCCAAATGGGCCCAACTTTTTATGCTTGCACTGAGTTTGTAATGTGACCCACGACCCATGAGCCCTTCCACTTGTCATTATTTTATTTTTGTTATTTATTTTGATTTTGTTTCAATTAAATAAAATAAAATCAATATAAAATAGTAAAAATATCAAAAGCTAATTAAATCTTGAGATTTTGTGCATGATTAGGTCCATTACACAGCTGGAAGGGAGGTCAAATCGTGTAAGGCTCATATGGATACAAAAAGATTGCATTTTGCTTGATTTGGAAATATTTTGCACAAGGATCAAATCATGAATCAATAATCATAATTGGAGAAGATTTGAAACAAATGGCAACCCTAATTCATTCTTGGATACATAAGGAACAAGTGCAGACCAAAAAACAAGATGTTGGAGGCGTTCAAGAGAGAAAACAAGTTTCAAAAAATTCAAGAAAAGTGGCAAACTGATTTCCAAGTAATAGATCACTTCAAGCCATTCTAACGATCCCAACCGTTTGCTGGATATCCCTGGATCATATTGCAACCATTAGCAAGCTTCCCCACACTCAGAATCACATTGTAAGAGTCATACGGTTTGCACACTTTCTTGAATTCGAAAACCTTAATTCTGGCATATTTAGCATGATTAATTGACATATTCTTAATCCTTGAGATGTTTGCAAACTAATGGTTATGATTAATTGCATTTTTATTGATTGTATACCAAGATGCCATGGCTAGGGTTCGTGCTCCTTTTTAGGGGTTTTTCATACAAGAACAATTGGCCTTTAATAATGGTACTGTGATGCTCGTAAGGTTGCAACGAGTTGATTGGTACCATTGGTTGTGATTTATCACACATGGACAAGATTTTGGAGTGGACAAGGGTTGTACCTACGCCTAGTGTCCATAGGTAAAAGTATTTGATCTAAAATGACGGAGGCAACGAGGAAGATGATGGCGTGGCAAGCTGTGAATGGCCAGTTTGAAAATTCGCGCGTTTTGAGATTAGTCCTTTTGTTTTTATCATATAATATTCATTTGTTCTTATTTGTACAACTAACATGGCTAGTTCATATGGTAAGCGCGCAGTGTGATAATACTTCAGAGCCTGAGTTCGATTCCCAGGTCCCAACATTGCTTCATATTATTTTTCTTGGCATAATCAGGTGTACTAGAGTCCCACGAGTCTACCAAGCATCAACAACATCCAACCATCCAAACCACCAAGGCTTCAGATCCAAGGCTATCCCTTGAAGATCCACCATACGCCCAATCAAGCAAGCACATGGGATCTGGCAAAGTCAACAAAGGTCAGGAGTTAATAGGCCCAGAATTGCAATTAGCACCCCCCTTCTTGCTAGGAAACCAGACCCATATCTCTTTCTTTTTATTTATTTTAATTCTTTTAATTTATTTAATTTGTTTTTTAACACAATTAATTTCTTTTTTCACAAAAAATCATAAAATCAAGTTTTCACAAATTTAGAATTAGGTTTTTATTTTATCAAATTTAATTTTATATTAGTTTAAATTTAATTTAGGTTAATTCTACTTTTTTATATATTTAAAATCAATTAGAAAATTAGGGTTAGCTTTTGATTTAATTTTTATTTCTTTCTCAAAATAAAAAAATACAAAAAGTAGGTTAATCTAATTATTTTTTTAATTTAAATTAATTAGTAATTAGTTTTTTTATTTATTCAATTAAACTTTATTTTCTCAAAATAATAAAAAACAACACACAAAAAAATGATTTTTCTTTTAAATTATAATTAGGTAGTTGGGGTCAAAACCCTAAATCTCTCATTTTCGATTCATCGCGCGCGTTTATTATTATTTTTGCAATATAAATATAACTGCTCACGGTATGTAATAGTTTAAATTAGGATTTTCTATATTTATCGTTTTTTACGGGTTTTTTGGCTATGTAATTAATCCCTACCCCAAAGCCTTGTAATAGCGTAAGTTTTATTTTCTCGCATTTTAATTCTCGCAAATATTAACTGTTTAGATGTATGTTAATAGGATTGTATGACAAGATTACATGATAATTTAAAACGGTTAGAAAACCCTAATGTGCAAAGATAATAACTGAAAACAAATCACTCACACATGCACACTCTTAGGGTATACTCTCACTTCGGTTGCCTTCGGTAAACGGTCATTAAGTATATGGTGTCTTAGTGGTTTCCCTCCTGTCTAGAGAAAGATCAAATGTCCCGTTCAGAAATGTTGCCTCAGAAAGGTTGCCTCGGAAATGTTGCCTCGAATATGATCTTAAGACATTAGGGTTATTACTAAGACGTCCTAATATTGCTTTAGTGATCGTATGTCCCTTTCGAATTGACCCTTATAACTCCAACGACGGTGCTTCCTATTTCTCAATAGTAGGATAGCGCTGTCTAAAGGAAACAAGAACAAAAACAATCCTTTTTTTTCCGAGTAGGTAGATGCTAGTAGGTACTTGCTCAATAAGCTTTTTTCACACAAACACTTTTTAAACTAAAATTTTCAAAACAACTTCGTAACACTCTTGAGGACAGAAACAAGGGTTAAAACGAAGTAAAACAAAACTTTTTAAAACAAACACACACAAGCAATTTTTAAAAGATGAGCAAGTACCTAAGAGCCCGTGGAAAACCACAGATAGAAAGGGTGCTAACACCTTCCCTTTCTATAATCTACCCCCCGTACTCAAAATCTCAAAAAAGGAATTTTTCTGTGCTTTTTTCCTTTTCGGTTGGATAAAATAAAAGTCGGTGGCGACTCTTGCTTACTGCGACATTTTGCGAATACAAAATGCAAAATGCAAATCAGCATTTTCCAAAACAGTCGGTTCTGCCACCGTATCACAGAACTGGCGACTATGCTGAGGATTTTATAAGTGGGGTATACCTTAGGATCTAGTTCATCATAAATTGCTTCTCTTGTTTGTTTTAGTTGCTTTACTCTTAAGGGTTTGGTTTGGGAGTTACTATAGATCCTAACCCGGATCTGGGGACACCTTTTAGGTAAGTAACAATAAACTGTGAGGGAACTGTACGACGTAGACCGATACGGTTGAAGCAGTAGCTACGTTGATGTGCCACATTAGTTGGTATTGGTATCCCTTATGGAGAAACGAGGAGAATACGGGGCCGCTGTGTGTGTCGCTAAGCATCAACTGACCTTAGAACCCTTAATCGACCAACTTGGCCATTAGAAAGTAGTGAGATAGCCGGCCTCAGTGTAAAGCTGAGAACTGGTTGATACTCGATGCTACACTCATTGAGACCATACTCTCGAGATAGCTCTGGCCGCAAGAAAATATTGCGTGAGTTGAAACTATGACCGATGGAGGATGATCAGTGATATTGAGAACCTCTAGAACCCGGTTACTTCTACTAGGACAGGTTGAAACCAACTGAACTTCAAGAGGGTAATACCTTTGTCCCCATGCAAGCCTTAAACTTAAGGGTTTTTGTGTGACTTGTTTGCCTTTGCCATGCCTGTTATCTGCTATACCTGTTGTTTGTTTTATCATGACATCATGCATCATAACATGGCATTCATACTTCATTACACTAACCATTTCAAAGACCAAGGAAATTTATCTTTGTTCTGTTTTACAGATTATGGCTTCCGTGCGCAAAAATACCATCCGAGTTAACTTTGTGCAAATACCTCCTCAACTTAAGGAGTTAGTCTCAAGAGTTTCTGAGACTTTTATATTCATTAAGAGACATGGTTAGCTTCTTAGCCTGGTTACCTCAAAGCTTGATGAGCAGATGATGAGTGTACTTTTCCAGTTCTTCGATCCCGTGCATCATTGTTTCACCTTTCCAGATTACCAACTTGTTCCCACTTTGGAAGAGTTATCTCACTTATTGGGCATATCCATCCTTGAGCAGGTGCCTTTTACAAGTATAGAAGAGACTCCTAGACCATAAGACATTGCCTCAGCTCTGCATCTGAAATAGGCTGATGTAATATCCAATTGGGAAACACGAAGCGGAGTCGAAGGTTTTTTAGCCAAATTTCTGATGGATCAGGCTCAGTTGTTCTGGGATAATTTGGATTTTCAGGCTTTCGAAGATATCTTGGCTTTCCTTATCTACGGTTTGGTTCTTTTCCCGAATCCGAACTCCTTCGTGGATGTGAATACGGTCAAGATTTTCCTTTCCCGCAATCCTGTGCCTACCTTACTGGGTGATATCTTGCATGCCCTCTATACTCGTACTGTGCGAAGAAGAGGGACTCTTATGTGTTGCATGCCTTTGCTGTCGAGGTGGTTTATTTCGCACCTCCCTAAGTATGTGCTGAAGAATGAAGAAGGTTTGGGATGGTCTTACAGGATAATGTAACTTGCCCATACATACATTCTTTGGAGATCCCAGGCTATGGAAGACACTGCAGTTATTGATCGTTGTGGGGGATACCTTAATGTCCTATTGCTTGGAATCAGAGGGGGAATAACCTACAATCTTTGTCTAGCTTTGCGACAATTTGGTCGTGCTCGGAGGGATGGTCCCCATGAGCTACTTCTTGAGGATATTACATTTGACTACAAGGAAGACATTGACGAGCACCGCCGAAGGTTTATACGAGCTTGGGGTATGTTGAACAGAGCTGACCCCCAAGAGCTAGGACCAAGGACTTCCCTCCCTATGCAGCCTTACCTCCAATGGGTCCGAGCTCGTGCGCAGAAGCTTGGGATGCCCTATGAAGCCGTGTTTCCAGTGATTATGGAGCCCACCAATGAAGAAGGCGTTCCTTACACAGTTCTTTATCCTTACATGCCCACTGATCTTGGGGCGTTGCAGAGGTCTTGAATTCAGCTGAAAGAGGAGAGGGATACTTACTGGGAAAAGTAACATGAGCAAGAAAGGAAGATCTTGAAGCTCACCAGGAAGCTCGAGGAAGAAAGAGTGATCAATGACTACGTCAGCACCAAGAGGAAGCGTCCATGGGACTTTTGATTTTTCTTTTCTAGTTTAGATTTGTTTTCCATTTACTTCTTTGTAACGCCTCAAAGGCATTGTTGAACCTTTTACAAGATTAATCTAATAAAGTTTGTTTATTTTTGGTTTGCAAATTTAAATCTCCCAAAGTCTTTGAAATCATTACATGCGCATCCCATTATCATGCACATCATTACAGGTACCGTTACAGGTTTCTCATCTTCTTCGCTGTTTATTTCAGCAGAAATGTCTTCTGATCAAGCCATCAAAGATCTTCAGGCACAAAACGCTCAATTCCAACAGATGTTCTTGAGCTTGGACAAAGGGCAAGAGGATTTGAAGACTCTCATTCTGAAAGAGAAGAAGAAGAAGAAGAAGAAGAAGAAGAAGGTCGTTCTTCTGAATATGGGCAAAAGGTTTGGGGATAGGTTGAAACAGCAATCTGATCTGACCTCTTCATCCAAGGAAGGCGAGAACCAAGAAGAAGAAAAGGGCCCCAGTCCTGCAATCTTTGATAATGATACTGATTCTGATGATGAACAATATCCTCCTGCCGAGGATAGGTACAAGCAGCTAGAAGACCGTCTGAGTGCTATGGAGATTTAGAAAATCCCTGGTTTGGATTTTGGAGAACTGGGACTGGTATCAGGAGTGGTGATCCCTCATAAGCTCAAAGCTCCAGTTTTTGCTAAGTACGATGGAGTATCCTGTCCGAAACTCCATCTCCGCTTGTATGTCAGGAAAATCCAACCCCACACTGCTGATAGAAATTTGTGGGTACATTTCTTTCAAGATAGTCTGTCAGGGACTCAGCTTGAATGGTTTTATCAATTGGAAGGAGCCAATGTCCGAAACTGGGAAGACCTTGCTGCTGCTTTTTATAGGCAGTATCAGTATAATGTCAACCTTGCTCCCACTCGTAATCAGCTTCAGGGTATGTCTATGGGTGCAAGTGAATGTTTTAAGGACTATGCTCAAAAGTGGAGAGACTTAGCTGGAAGAGTCCAACCCCCTTTGTCTGATAGGGAGTTGGTTGACATGTTTCTAGGGATGCTATATGGTCCATTTTTCAATCATCTGATCGGCAATTCGTCATCTGGGTTTACTGAGTTAATCTTGACTAGAGAGAGAGTAGAAGCTGGTATCCGAAGTGGTAAGATACAAAAGGATACTTCATCAAGTGCAGTAAAGAATCCTTTCACCGGTAAGAAAGAAGCAAGTGCAGTCTACGGCCCGAGGGGTCAAAGCAAACTTGAACATCGTCAAGCCGTAAATGCGGTAGTGATATCAAGACCCACAGTTGCTCCACAATGCAAAAATCAACAAAGGGTGGAAAGACCACAGAGGCAGTACACTCGGCTCAATATGACCCTGTCTCAAATTCTACCATAATTATTGAAGACCAATCTGGTAACTCTGAGGGAGGCCCCGAAGAACCCCAATACCATTTCTCCCCACTATAACCCGAATGCCCGCTGCGCCTATCACTCCAAAAGTCCAGGTCATGATACAAACAACTGTTAGGCCTTGAAAAACAAGGTGCAAGACTTGATCGAAGCCAAAGAGATTGAGTTTGACATTCCGGAGAAGCCCAACCTCATAACTGCTCCCATGCCCAAACATGGTCATGGAGTAAATGCTGTGGACAATGATTTATTTGTAACCTCCGTGGAAGAAATTTCTACTCCTTTGGCGACATTTAAGGAGAATTTGTTGTTGGCCAGTTTATTTCCGGGTTGTGGTGAAGGTTGCCACATGCGTTCAATTCTGCCTGCTGGTTGCCACTTATTGAAATCAGGTGTTCAACGCCTGATGGATAATAGAGAGATCGTGTTCGAAAAGACTATGATTCCGCTGGTTCCAATTGAAGATGTTTCCATCATAACCATTTCCGCCAATCCTTCCAAGGTTTCCTCGAGAAAACCTGTTAGGATTACACCTGTCCCAAGAACTGCTCCATTAATAATTAATGTCACTGGTCATATCCCATACACTTCAGATAAGGTTGTCCCTTGGCACTATGGGGCTGATGTGTATTACCATAGAGTTAAACAAGACTTAAAAAGTGAGGAAGCTAATGTTGATGTCAGCAATAATGTCGGGGCTAGCAAGGTTACCAGAAGCGGAAGACTCTTTTCTCCCGAGATTTCCCCTTCGACTGTCCACAAACCTGTTGTTATTCCATCTGCTAGTACATCAGCTACTATCTCAGTTCCTATTCCAGTTATCACCCCTGTCGCCGAGCCATCTGGGAATCGGGGCAAAGAAGTCACAAGTGAGCCTGCCCAAACGGAGGCACCTAAGAAGATCATCGTAGAAACCTCTAAGCAAGAGATAGAAGAAAATTTTGAAAATTATCAAGTAGAGCGGCTACAACATAGTCGAGCAGCTGGGGCAGACCCCGTCAAAAATCTCCATGTTGTCCTTGTTATTGTGTTCTGAAGCCCACACAAAGGATCTAATTGCATTCCTCAAGACTGCGCATGTGCCACAGGAAACTTCAGCCGATCAATTCAAATATTGCATAGCTAGCCTGACTGCCGACAATGGGTTAGGTTTCTCAAATGAAGATCTGACTGCTAAAGGAAGAAATCATAATGATGCTCTGCACGTCTCGATCGAGTGCAGGGGCACTACTATGTCCCATGTATTGGTGAATACCTGGTCCTCATTGAATGTGCTGCCAAAGAAGGCATTAGACCGTTTGGAATGTGAAGGTTTGATTCTAAAGCCGAACAATATTATGGTCAGGGCTTTCGACGGGTCAAAAAGGATGATGCACAGGGAGGTGGATATCCCTGTTAAAGTTGGATCTCAGACCTTTGGGTCCATCTTTTATGTGATGGATATCAGACCATCATATTCTTGCTTGCTAGGTCGCCCTTGGATTCATAAGGCTGGGGCAGTGACTTCCACGCTCTATCAAATGTTAAAATATTCGGTAATAGGGAAGATTGTCACGATACAAGGTGAAGAGGAGTACATGGTGAGTCATCTTAATTCCTTTCGCTACGTGGAGATGGATGGGGAGTTCATCGAAACCCCTTGTCAGAACTTTGAGGAGGTCTCTCATGTTAGAACATAGTTTGATTCTACAACCCTCAGTTAGAGTTTTGATGATAACAAAATACAAGATTAAATAAATTGTAAGATTTATAAGACATATATGCTACTTAAAATTATGTTGTGTATTTACAGAAACTCTGATGGAATCAGCATCAGAATATCAGTATCAACATCAGCATCAGAAGATCAAATAACATGTGCTATACGTTGAATCCTGATGAACAAAATCTGCGCATAACATACTCTGACTCTGATCAAGATCCTAACCATGTCATCAGCACTCAGAAGCGTCAGAATAAGCTAAAGCCAAGAACACTCTGATTATCATTAGCAGAACACTCTGAAGTGTCAACATTACTATGTGTTGTACCCCAAAATTTTCCCTCCCATTTCCTCAACATTTTCTCATCACAAGACCTTTGAAGATCAAGATACAGTTAGGGTTTCCTCTGCTCAAGGCTTCTCCTTACACTGTGGACTCAAATTAGGGTTTGTGTTTGCCCAAGGATGTTTTGACCTAAAAAGCTCAAGATGACTTTCATGCTTCATGTTGGACTCCCAAGTTTGCCTATACCAAGTTTCAAGTCTTGATTCCAAGTTTTACCCAGTCAATTGGACAGTTGACCTAGAAATCAGCTGTATTGGGAAAAAGTCATCTGTGGCCAATTGACAGTCAAACCTCATGAAATTTGATCCACATCAACATTATGAACTCACATGGACCATTTGATCAAGTTTGGATCACAATTCCACAAAAAATTTGATCAGATCATCAAAAGGGCAAAATTGTCATTTTTAGGGTTTTGACTGCACAAAGGCAATTTTTGACTGTTTGACCTAGCCAATGGCAAACCAAGCTCACATATGGCCTCAAGGACTCAATGGAATTATCTTGACATGTTCATCAAGCTCAAAAGATCCCAAGTACACAAGATTGACAGTTGAATTTCCCAATCAATTGATCAATTTTGACTGTATACTGAAATGTCAAACTTTGACTTTTTGGTCAAAATCAAGAGCCAAGATTCATTTTTCATCAAAACATTCCAAATCATGAAACTTGTTCACCAAGAAATCTCAAAATGCAAATTAGGGTTAGAAAATGGAATTTTTCATAACTTAGAATTTTTCTAAGTTATGGAAAACCCTAATTTTTTCCCAACTTTACCCCATCTTTTCACCATGATCCATTGGGATTCAAACAAAAGTCAAAACATGAAAGTTGTAGCTTGTTGCATAATCTACAACTTTGATTCACAAAGTTTTCTCATTTGAAGCTTGTATCTCAAGTTATAATTTTTTGAATAAGGGCACTAAACCATCTTTTAACTTAGTGAAATTTGACCTATTTTGACAAGGTTTTCTACCCTACTTCAAGGCCACTTTTCATACCCTTCCACTTGGAATTTTGATTTGCATTTCAAAGATGGATTGTAGTACACATTCCAAGCTTTCCAAAATGTCCAAGAACTCATCAAACAACCTCATAACTTGAGAGATTCGAATTTCACAAGTTGGCAAAAATTCACTTTTGTTCTTCATCAAAGCATGTTCATAAACTTGGCAAATTTGAACTCAGCATAGTTTGTGCTACTTTACAGGTCCTAAAACCAAATTACACTCCTTAATTTAATGCAAAACCAATGAATCAAGTTGTTATTCTAAGCCTTTGGTCATTACACAAGGAATTAAGCCTAAACTAGAAAAAGCATTATTTCCATTCTTGAAAAGAAGAACTTTATGTCAAGTTTGCAATCCAAGTGATACAATCAAGATCTTCTTGGCACAAGTTTGTGAGCAAATTGCACTGATCAAGGCAAGGGATAGCAGCATAGTTAGAGGGCCTGTACTGACCTAGAAAGCAAAGTGGCATTTTGTAGCTTAAGTGTGAAGAAAAGTCCATAACTTATGCTAACTCTCATCTCAGCTTAGAAACAGAAGAACAAAGTTATCAAACACTTTTCATAGACCAAATCCAAGCTAACACACGAGCCTTTGCCATCTAAAGCACCCTCCATCTCAAAATCACCTCAAAACTGCACAAACAGGGGAGCCCCTGCAGTTTGAGTGCAAACTCCCAATCCCTTCAAGCATTTTGATTCAAACCTTTTCCTCTACCTTCCCTACAATATATGCAAGCTAACCATGTCCTAAAATCAGACCTGTAACACCTCCAAGCCACTTCACCATTTTCAATTTTCTGTTTTGCAGTTGGAGTTCACTAGCTCGATTCAGGGAGTTTCAAGACAAAGTAGGAATTGGAAAAGCATCCTTACACTTCAAGGAAGCTGTACAAGTCATCATTTCACTCTGAAACATCCTCCATTGCCAAGCTCGATTCCAACTGAACAGGTATATTCATGGAGTTCTATCTCTCTTATTAGGCATTGTTAGCTTTAGGTTTTTGAAGAAAACATGTCACAATCATAGCCCTGAACATGCTCATATGATTAGATTTCATTTATGTTTCGTGTGCTTAGAGAATTTCATGTCTGAACATTGATGAAAAGTTAGGTCAGAAAAGAGGGGGAGAGAAATTCTCCCTCATCTTAGAGAGATAGGTCAAGTTATTTATATGGTTGAAACCGTCTCTTCATGCTGAACATTTCTTGTGTTATGAGTTTTTGCTGAAAAGCCAAGAATCAGGAGTTAGACATTGAAGCAAGAGGCGCGCGTTTTTTCAAATGTTTGAAGCTGGAGGTTGAAGACAATGGTCAATGGGCTGGGCCTGTGTTATTTTGCTTTTCACACCATCTTTTTTGGTTTACACCCCCCTGAGCCCATTTGCTCATTTTTTAACATTTTTGACTTTTTTTTCTTTTTTGGCTGACTTTGTTTATTTTTTCTCATGCCATTTAAAAATTAAAAATATTTTTTTCATCACTTTTTGCATTTATTGCATATTTATTTGTTTATTTTCTTTGTTTGTACATAAATATATATATATGATTATTAGAATAAAAATGTAAAAATAATGTAAATACAATTTTTATTTTCATTTACTTTCTGAAAATATTTCACACAAAAAATACTCTTTTATTTATTTTATTAAAATATTAAATAAATATTTATTTTGTATAATACATATTTAGGGTTTAATATATATATATATATATATATATATATATGTGATTATTAATATATTTAAGACAAAATATAAAAAATACTTGACTTTTTTTTCATTTTTATTAATATTTGATACAAAATACCTTTTTTCACAATATACTTCATTTTATTTTATTTTTATAAATAATGAATAAATAGTTGTATTAAATTAAATAATACCTTTTTCTTTAAAAATTAGGGTTTTTTACCCTAAGTTCAAAATACTCAAAAATAATACATTTTTATTTTCTTTTCCCTTTTACATAAACCATACTTTTCTCATACACATAAAAACTTTCTTTTTACATTTCACATATTTATTTAATTTACATTTAATTATGCATTATTTAAATTGCAAATATTCAATTGATGTAATAATTTAGATTTAAAATCTTGTCAATATCCCCATTTGAACATTTGTACCCCCCTTCCCATATTTGGTTTTGTAATAGCTTAGTAATTTTAATTTCGCACTTTATTGCTTTCTAATGATAACATGCTAGAATTAGGGTTTGTATGCGAAAAACGATAAAAAATAGTTTGACCTAATGCAAGATAAACAAGCATGAAAATGGACACACAAATCACACTTGCACCCCCTAGGGTATTCCACTTGTTGCCTTCAAATGAATGGGCCATGTTGCATGTTAAACTTCTTTGGGCAAAGCAAATAATTTTGAATGATCATAGTCCCTCGATAAAACTTTTCAAAAACAAACAAAAACAAATGATCAAGTCCCTTAGAGAAATTGCTCAAAGACATTTAACGCCGTTGCAATTATGGTCTAAAACGATGACCCGCGCCTGTCCCTTTCACATCCTAACACAAGGTTGCCCACCAAATACAATGGTGGAGCAAACTTGTTAAAAGGGTTAAAGTATAGTAATAATCTTTTGAGAAATTTAGGAGTAGATAACCTCTTAGTTACTTGAATCAAACTTGCAAAACAAAATACTTGCCTAATTTCAAAACCACACCTCACTACACTTTCAAAATAACTTTCAAAACAACTTTCAAAAACAAATGAAAACCTTTTCAAAAGACATACATCTTTGTATACATCCCCACATGGATCATTACAAAGGTTGCCACCACATTGGCCTCTTTTCAAAACATTTTCAAACCCACGCACTCAAGCACCATTTAAAACAATTGAAAACCAAAAGGCAAGTGATCTAAGCAAGTAACTAAGAGCCCATGGATAACCATGGATAGAAAGGGTGCTAATACCTTCCCTTTCTATAATCTACTCCCCGAACCCAAGAAAACATCTCAAAAGGTTTTTGCTGTGCTTTTTAACCTTTCCTTAGGATAAAATAAAAAGTCGGTGGCGACTCTTGCTAACCGCAACATTTGCGAATACAAACGCAAAACCTCAAGTCAGTTCTCCCACCGTATCACAGAACTGGCGACTCTGCTGGGGAGAATTCTAAAAGTGGGGTTACCTTAGGGTTTAGATCACCTTTACTTTCAATTGATTGCTTTGTTTGCTTTACATTTGAGGGCTTTGTATCGGAGCTTTATAGATCCTAACCCGGATCTGGGGAAACCCTTTTAGGTAGCAACAAGGCTGTGAGGGAACTGTGCGGGGTATACCGACATGGTTGAAACAGTCTGCTACGTTGATGTGGCACTTTGGTGTGTACCGGTAACCCTTGAGTTCAGTCAAGGAGAGTACGGGGCCGCCGCGTGGTGTCATGAAGCATCAACTGACCTTAGGAACCTTAATTGAACCATCTTGGCCTTTTTAGGGTAGTGAGATAACTGACTTTGGTGCAGTCCGAGGTTGGTTGATACTCGATACTACACTCAATTGAGGGTTGCTTTCCTGGAATATTTCGGTCGCCAGTTCAGTGGCTAAATCGAAACGATGAACAATGAAAGCAATCCAGTGATATTGGGACCTTTAGAACCCGGTTACTTTTGATAGGACAGGTTGAGCCCACCAAACTTCAAGAGGGTAATACCCAGACCCCATGCAGGCCTAAACTCTAAGGGTTTGTGTGACTTGTGTGCCTTACCATGATTGCCTTTGTGAATATTTATGGTGTATTTAATCATCACATCATTACATCATACAAACATCATGAGCATTGACTAACCATTTCAAGGGTTTCGAATCTTCATCTTTGTTCTTGTTTTATAGGACATGGAAACTGCTCGCAGAAAGACAATTCAGATTGGCCTTGTAAAGATCCCTCCTCAGCTTAAGGAACTTCTGTCCAGGATTCCCGAGGGTTCTTCATTCAGTGAGAGACATGGAAGACTCATCAGCTTGGTTAACACCAACATTGAGGAGGACTTGATAAAGGTCCTGTTCCAATTCTTTGACCCTCTGCATCATTGCTTCACCTTCCCGGATTATCAGTTGGTGCCTACATTGGAAGAGTTCTCCCGACTTCTGAAGGTCCCTATCCTTGATCAACTACCCTACAACGGTACGGAAGAGGAGCCCAAGCTTGAAGATATTGCTAAAGCCTTGCATCTACAGACATCTGACCTCAAAGGACATTGGGAAGTTAGAAGTGGTATCAAAGGGTTCTTAGCCAGGTTTCTGTTTGAAAAGGCCCAAGAATGTTGGAACTCTCTTGACGTACGAGCTTTTGAAGAAGTTATGGCCCTCCTTGTCTATGGTTTGGTATTGTTCCCTAATCCAGATCAGCTTATTGATATCAGTGCTGTCCAGATCTTTATGACCAGGAATCCTATACCTACACTGTTGGGGGATATCCTTCACTCATGTTACACTCGAACCATGAGAAGAAGGGGTGTCCTTATGTGTTGCACTCCTCTCCTGGGAAGGTGGTTTATTTCGCACCTTCCACAATCAGTTTTGAAGAACGAGCGGGGTTTGAGATGGTCACAACGGTTAATGACTCTCACGCATGCAGATATACATTGGTGTCCTAGGTCCAGGGAAGACGTCACTATCATTGATCGTTGTGGGGAGTACCCTAATGTTCCTTTATTTGGAATCAAAGGAGGTATTACTTACAACCCATGCCTGGCTTGGAGACAATTTGGTTATGCTCGGAGGGATGGCCCTCATGACATGTTAATTCCTGACATAGTTTTCGACTTCGACAACGATACTCAAGGACTTCGTCAGAGATTTATCAGAGCTTGGAGGATGCCAAGTAGGATAGACAGCAAGACATTGGGGCACCGGAACTCCATCCCGTTGGAACCTTATATCAAGTGGGTGCGAGCCCGCTCCCAGAAGTTAGTAATGCCTTATCCTCACATGCTTCCTGTGATCAAAGAACCAGTCTTGGAAGGAGAAGCATCCTACACCATTCAACATCCTGACATGCCCACCTCCTGGGAAGAAATGCAGAAGAGCTGGGTCCAGCTTAAGGAAGAACGGAATTCTCTTGAGACCAGTCTACATGCTAGTGAAAAGAAGGTCCTGGAGCTCACTCGCCTGCTGCACGAGGAAAGGAATCTCAACACCTACATCGCGCCAAAGAGGATGCGCAATGTCTTTTTACCTTAAGGAATTATTTTGTAATATTTGGCCCATGAGGCATTTATGTACTAACAAATTTCTCCTTATTAATATGATGTGCGTTCCTTTTTGTCTACAACAAATTTTGAATATTCTAAATCCTTGAATGCATTGCATACATACGCATTCCATTACACCATATGCATAGCAGGTACCCTATTTCGCAGGTTGCTAAATTTTCTTCGCTGTTTGTGTGAACAGTCATCATGAATCCAGACTCATCCAGTGAGCAAGCAATCAAGGCCCTTCAGGCCCAAAGTGCACAGTTTCAAGAGATGGTCCTAAGCCTAGCCCAAGGTCAGCAAGAGTTGAAGACTCTACTCCTGAAGAAGAAGAAGAAAAAGAGGACTGCATTGTTCAACACCGGACGCCGATTTGGGAACACACTCCACAATGAAGCTGATCCAACCACTTCTTCTGCTGAGAAAAACAGTCCCCAAGGGGGAGAAGCTCCTAGTCCCGCAGTCTCCGACAACGAGACGGACTATAACGACGAACAATACCCACTTGCTGCTGACAGATACAAGCAATTGGAGGACCGCTTGAGCGCCATGGAAATTCAGAATGTGCCGGGACTGGATTTCGGAGATTTGGGGTTATCTTCTGGGGTAGTCATTCCACACAAGTTTAAGGCGCCTGCCTTCGCCAAGTATGATGGGGTCTCCTGCCCAAAGCTGCATCTAAGGTCGTACGTAAGGAAAATTCAACCTTACACGGCGGATAAGAACCTCTGGATTCACTTCTTCCAAGATAGCCTTTCGGGGTCACAACTTGAATGGTTCTACCAATTGGATGGAGCTAGCATCCGACACTGGGAGGATTTGGCAACCGCATTCTACAGACAATACCAATACAATTCTGATCTCGCTCCTACGCGTACCCAGCTTCAGGGTATGTCTCTAGGAACGGGTGAAGGGTTCAAAGAGTACGCCCAAAAATGGAGAGATTTGGCTGGCAGGGTGCAGCCTCCATTAACTGATCGAGAGCTGGTTGATATGTTCCTTGGGACGTTGTCTGGTCCGTTTTTCAATCATTTGGTTGGTAACTCCTCCGCTGGATTCACAGATTTGATATTAACGGGAGAAAGAATTGAAGCTGGCATCAGGTCAGGCAAGATACAAAAGGCTGCCTCTACAAGTGCTGAGAAGAGGCCATTTAAGAAAGAAGCAAGTGCCGTCTATGGTCCTAGAAGACAAGTCAAGCCCGAAAGTCGCCAAGCCGTCAATGCTTTGGTCATCTCCAAACCTGTTGCTGCTCCTCAGCAGTACAACCAACAAAGAAGTGAAAGGCCCAAGAGGCAGTATACCCGACTGAGTATGACATTATCTCAAATTTTACCCCAACTGTTATCCACCAACCTGGTGACCCTCAAAGAAGCTCCTAAGGTCGTCAACACTGCGTCTCCTAAATACAACCCAAATGCCCGGTGTGCTTATCATTCTGATAGTCCCGGGCACACTACTGATGATTGCTGGGCCTTAAGAAACAAAGTGCAAGATCTGATCGACGCAAAGGAAATTCAGTTTGAAGCGCCAGAAAGACCAAATGTTGTAACGGCTCCTATGCCCCAGCATAGGGTAAATGCCATTGAGGAAGAAGTGTATGCTGTTTCGATAGATGAAGTTGTTACCTCTCTGAAGACTGTTAAGAAGAACCTACTGCGGGCCGGTTTATTTCCGGGTTGCGGTGAAGGTTGCCTGTGCTGTGCTATTTCCCTATCTGATTGTCCCTTGCTAAGGTTAGGCATCCAAGGCCTAATGGATAGCAAGGAGATTCTATTCAAAAAGACCGCTGTTCAATTGGTTCCGATGAAAGAAGTTTCTGTGATTACCATCTTCAAAAATCCAATCAAGGCTCCCCCGAAGAAGCCTATTCAAATCTTGACAGTTGCGCCTGTGATCATTACTGTTCCGGGACCCCTCTCCTACGTATCTGATAAAGCTGTCCCCTGGCATTATGGGGCAGACGTGTATGTAAATGGAATCAAGCAAGAATTCGACGCTAGTGCCAGTATCTGCGATATCACTGGTCCAACCAAGGTCACCCGCAGTGGCAGGTTCTTCTCGCCTGACATTGCGCCGCCCGCTATTCGAAAACCCCTCCTCATAAAACCTACAAGTTTACCTAGTCCTGTTGCTGATCAAATTGTGTCCCCTGCTGCCGAGTCATCAAATGCTCGGGGCAAAGGGATTGAAGAAGAGCCTGCCCGGATGGAGGCGCCAATACCCATAAATGCTGAGGCCTCCCGACAAGAAATGGAGGAGATTCTGAAAATAATAAAGAAAAGTGATTTTAATGTTGTCGAGCAGTTGGGGCATACACCCTCCAAGATCTCCCTGCTCTCCTTATTGCTATGCTCCGAGGCCCATGCTAAGGCCTTGATCTCATTTCTCAAGACGGCCCATGTGCCGCAGGAGACGTCTGCAGTCCAGTTCACTGACTGCATAGCGAATCTAACAGCGGACAACGGCTTGGGTTTTTCAGATGCTGACCTGACCGCAAAAGGGAGAGACCACAATGATGCCCTGCATGTCTCTATTGAATGCAGGGGCACTACTCTGGCACATGTATTGGTGGACACCGGTTCTTCCTTGAATGTTCTTCCGAAAAAGGCTTTAGATCGTCTGGATTATGAAGGCCTGGAGTTGAAACCCAGCAATATCATCGTCAGGGCCTTTGACGGTTCCAAGAGGATGGTTCATGGAGAGGTTAACATCCCTATTCGTGTGGGCTCTCAAGTGTTTGACTCTACCTTTTGCGTGATGGATATACGTCCATCGTATTCTTGTCTGTTGGGTCGACCTTGGATCCATAAAGCTGGGGCGGTGACCTCCACCTTGCACCAAAAGCTGAAGTATCCCGTCAGGGGGAAGATCGTCACTGTGCAAGGAGAAGAGGAGTATATGGTGAGCCATTTGAATTCCTTCAGGTATATCGAGATGGACGGAGAGTTTATTGAAACCCCCTTCCAGCATTTCGAGGAGGTACATCCAATTTCAGCAGCTGCAGAGACAATGACCGAAGAGAATGATTCCTTGAAGATGGCTTCCCTAAGGGATGCCCGGGCTGTGGTTCAGAAAGGCAATTGTGCACACTGGGGTCAGCTTCCTGACTTCACTCAGAAGAACGACAAGTTTGGGCTAGGCTTTACTGCAGAGGCTCAGAAGGCGGTGCGTAAAGAGAAGATCGGAAAGGCTCCGGTGTTTATTTCCAGCTCAAGGGTGAACGCTATTGAGGAAGATGCGGAAGAAGCGGAGTTTGATAGTTGGATCTACCCGACTGCCAGCAACGGACCGAGCAACTGGACGGCAAAGGATTTTACCCCTATCACATTTGTCACGCAGTAATTGATCTCTTTTGATTTCCAAATTTGTAACAAACAATATGTTAAAACTTTGTTGGCTCGGTGTCCTGCCCGGGGCATCGTAGCTCCATTTGTGAGGGCTTTTTGTATGACATTTTCATATATCATCAATCAAAACATTGGACGTTTGTTGCATTTCAAATCTTGTGCTCTTTTTTCTTTCTGTGTTATACATATTGCAAAACAGCTATATTTACACACACTCACTTATACAGGTTTCAATCCACTCTGGATCTCACTGGTAACAGCTCTGCTACCGCCAGTTATGACTTCGAAAATCCGATCAACTTGGCCGAAGACGAAGGTGAAGATGATTGCGAAGTTCCTGGTGAACTTGCGAGACTGCTACTTCAGGAAGAGAGGGCTATTCAGCCACATGAAGAGCCTGTGGAAACAATAAACCTGGGTACTGAGACAGATAGGAAAGAAGTCAAGATTGGTGCCAATCTAGAGCTCAGCGTGAAGCAACGATTGATCCAGATGCTACAAGACTACATGGAGATTTTTGCTTGGTCCTATGAAGATATGCCTGGTTTGGATGCCGACATTGTGGTTCACCATTTGCCAACCAAGGAAGATTGCCCTCCGGTAAAGCAAAAAATTCGACGGACGCGTCCAGAGATGTCTGAAAAGATCAAGGCCGAGGTTATGAAGCAGTTTGATGTCGGGTTCCTTGCAGTGACTTCTTACCCTCAGTGGGTTGCCAATGTTGTGCCAGTGCCGAAGAAGGACGGTAAAGTCAGAATGTGTGTCGACTACAGGGATTTGAACAGGGCCAGCCCCAAAGATGACTTCCCCTACCTCACATCGATGTCCTGGTTGACAATACAACTCAACACAAGGTGTTCTCCTTCATGGATGGTTTTTCAGGGTATAATCAGATTAAGATGGCTCCAGAGGATATGGAGAAGACTACCTTCGTGACTCAGTGGGGCACCTTCTGTTATAAGGTCATGCCATTCGGATTGAAAAATGCTGGGGCAACCTATCAACGTGCCATGGTTGCTTTATTTCATGATATGATCCATCATGAGATTGAAGTATACGTTGATGACGTGATAGCGAGGTCTCAAACTGAGAAGGAGCACCTTGACCATCTGAGGAAGTTGTTTGATCGACTCAAGTTATACAAGCTGAGGTTGAATCCCAACAAATGCACCTTTGGGGTAAGATCCGGAAAGTTGCTAGGTTTCATTGTAAGTGATAAAGGTATTCAGGTGGATCCTGCCAAGGTAAAAGCCATACAAGAGATGCCGACTCCAAAAACAGAAAAAGAAGTCAGAGGTTTCCTAGGACGACTGAATTACATTGCCCGATTCATCTCACATCTAACTGCTACTTGTGAGCCAATCTTCAAATTACTGAAGAAAGATCAAGTGGTACGCTGGAATGATGAATGTCAGGCCGCCTTTGAAAGGATAAAGGAATATCTCCAAGAGCCACCCATTCTTATGCCACCGGTGGAAGGAAGACCTCTGATACTATACTTGACAGTGCTCGATAATTCAATGGGGTGTGTGCTGGGGCAGCATGACGAGTCTGGCCGAAAAGAGCACGCTATTTATTACTTGAGCAAAAAGTTTACCGACTGTGAGTCTCGTTACTCACTGCTTGAGAAAACTTGCTGCGCTCTTGTATGGGCTGCTCGCCGGCTGAGACAGTATATGCTGACTCACACTACTTTATTGATCTCAAAGATGGATCCCATCAAGTACATATTTGAAAAGCCCGCTCTGTCTGGGAGAATAGCGAGATGGCAAATGATCTTGACAGAATATGATATCCAGTATACAACTCAGAAAGCAATTAAGGGAAGTGTACTGGCTGATCATTTGGCACACCAACCTGTGGACGATTACCAATCATTGAACTTTGATTTTCCGGACGAAGACATCATGGTGGTAACTGACTGTGAAGTACCTGGACCGGATGAAGGACCTGAGGAAGGATCCCGATGGTCTATGCATTTTGATGGAGCCTCCAATGCTTTGGGTAACGGCGTCGGCGCTGTAATCATATCTCCCAAGGGGACTCATACTCCACTCACCGCCCGATTATGTTTCAGCTGCACCAACAATATGGCAGAATATGAGGCATGTATCATGGGTTTACAAGCTGCAATCGATTTAAGGATAAAATTTCTAAGTGTCTTCGGAGATTCCGCTCTCGTGATCAATCAGATCAAAGGCGAGTGGGATACGAAACACCCGAATCTTATTCCTTACAAGGAGTATGTGTCGACCTTGCTCCCCCACTTTGAAGAGATAACTTTTGAGCATTTCCCCAGAGAGGAGAATCAGCTAGCGGACGCACTAGCCACGATGTCTTCAATGTTCAAAGTTAAATGGGACTGAAAATTCTGGCTACAGATACTTAATGTCACGTCCGATGTTATGACACCGTATCTGACTTACTATATGACAGTAAATACAAAAGCAGTAAACAACACAGTCAATTGTTTACCCAGTTCAGTGTGCAACAACACCTACTCTGGGGGCTACCAAGCCAGGGAGAGAATCCACTATAAGAGATGTTAATTCAGGAATAAACCAACCAGTTTATCTCCTTCACTTAAGACCTACCCAATGCAATTCTAATCTAAGTACAACTTAAATTTGAGTTCCTACTCACTCCCCCTCAATCACAGCAGTGATACATAAACCAATTTGACTTGAGAATTGATGAAGACACTCTTCAAAAACACACTCTTGATTAAGCTTCACAGCTTTTTAATCAAGTAACACAATCACTCGTGCTTCACAGCTTTGAGTGATGTACACAACTAACTTGACTCTGCTTCACAGCTTTAGTCAAGTAACATTCAAACACTCTTGCTTCAAAGCTTTGAGTGCTACACAACCCTTACAATTGAAACCTATTCCAAGACACTTATCACAATGATAATTGCTTGGAGTACAATAAACAAATCTATACAGATTACAAACTTGATCTTCTAATCAATCAGCAGGGATGACTTCAAAAACCGCAGCTCTGTTGAATATATAGCAGCTTCAACTTCAGTTAGGGTTTCCAAAAACCTAGGGTTGATTCCTTTTGACCTAAAGACCAGGTCACAGTACTTTGTTGATCAGGTTAGGATTGAGCGAGGTTACTCCTCAGAAAACGCAGGATTCTGTTTAGGAAGGACTGAGTTATTTCCTGAAAAAACTCAGACTTATCCAATCCTGTAATCCTGCTAGTTCAGAACAGGATGTCATAACATCTGTTATGACATCTGAGAAAACCTGTCTACTGATTAGCTAAATGTGATCATTTTGCAAACATGCTCAGATACACACTTATAAACATCAGTATTTGAGTTACAATATTTTTCTGCATATGTACCTAAAGAGTTAGTACAACCTGAACTAGAATGTTATGACATCAGTCATGACATTCACACATACACTTGGAATTTACCAAAAATGCAAGCCAATACCTAAACACCTACAAACTCCCCCTTTGGCAGATTTTTGGCTAAAGTCCCTAAACAATCAGAGATAGATAGATAGCAGCAGAAATAAGTGACAGCAGAAAAATATAGTGTTAAGTACTAATTAAGCAGTACCAAAAATATTCTCCCCCACTTTAGCCACAAATGGGCCAAAGAATACATGTTTATAAAGTAATACAGTTATCCAAGACAAAATAATGAGATCAGCAGCAGATAACAGCAGAACATACTTCCAAACTCCACCAGCAACACCACCAAGCAGCAATCATCCTTCAAGTACTGTCATCAGACTCAGAGGAGCCACTTTCTTCAATGTTGAGCTGTCCTTCATCTTCTTCCCTCATGCTTGCTTCAGCTTCTTCCTTTTCTAGCTTGGCAATTAGTGCTTCTAGGGTCCTTTTTCTAGCATCCAGATCTTTGCAAGTTTCTTTTAAGACAGCTATGACATCTGATGTTTTGGACTGGCTCTTTGCAGACGATGTCTCAGCTGATGTTATGACAATGTCTGGAGCATGGGATCCCTGAAACAGTTTGTAGTGCAGGCCAAGGGCAGGGGCTCTTTTGCAGACTGTATCTCTTGCTACAAGTATGTCAGGATATTGTGCAAGGATGATTCCACAAATGAGGGAGGGAAAGGCAATTGGTCCTTTGACAGCATAATTGCCAGCATGCTTCAAGGTTTGTTCAAAAATGTACCTTCCATAGTCAAAGGCAGTCTTGGTTCCTACAGCATAGATGAATCTCCCCAATCCTGTGGAGATGGTTGATTTGTGATTTGTAGGCACCCAGTTTGCTGCACCTATTTTATGCAAGATGGCAAATTTCATGCTGAGTTTACTAGCATTCAACTTCCCTTTTAATGGCCAGCACTTTACTTGCCTGGCAGTGATGGTCAAGCATACTTCATTGTCAGTTGCCTCTAGGTCAGGACAGTCCTTATTTGTTCTTCCAAGAAACTTGTTGATTTCTGATGGAGAGAACTTGACCCTTCTTCCTCTAACAAACACACTCTCAAAGTCAGCTGACCTCCCATCAGCACAATCATTGGATAAGTTCACTACAAACTCTTTAACCAGATTTTCATAGCATTTGCCAAACTTCATCACAGTCTTTATTAGCCCAGCATTCCTGATCAGCTCCATGATGTCTTTGCACTCCAAGGCATCATTGTTGAGTTCTCTCTCCAAGGCTATTCTCTTCAAGCAAACATACTTCCACCTGTTTGCATTATCAGGATGATGAAAGGAGATGTTGTCTGTTGGCACTTCAGGCACTCTAGCAATCTTGCTGGAGGGGAGCTTCCTTCTGATGGGAGTATTGTCAATGTCAACCTCAAATTCTGATTCAGAATCAGAAGTTTCAGGTTGTCTAGCAGTCTGCACCTGTGCCTTCTTCCCTTTAGTCTGAATTTTCTCAGCCAACCCTTCAGCCTTGGATTTCTTAACATCAGGCTTAACAGTCTCACTACTCTTTCTTTTCATCAATCTCCTAGCAATGCTAGGGTTCACATTTGCAATCAGTTCATTATCTGAGTAATCTTCATCCACATCAATGATAGGTGGATCAGCAGCCTTTTGAATGTTGTCTTTTGGTGTCACAACATCCTTAGTGACATCTATATTTTCAGAACCTTCCACATTTGGACTTTCTGATTGATTCAAAGGGATAGAAATCCCCGGTACAGATTGGTTGCCACTCAGAATGCTAGAAACCAGTCTAGCAATAGCTTGGTGTACTTGAACTGATCCTTCTTTATTAGGTGTAGAAGACGAAGGAAGAGAAGAGTTACCAGAGATTGTAGCTTGAGCTCTTCCTGCATGTCTGGTCCGGAGCTTTTTGACTCTGGTTGGGTCAGTTGCCATCTCCCTGAGAGGAGTGACCTCAAGAACT
Organism: Vicia faba; assembly: GCA_948472305.1. Lineage (NCBI taxonomy): Eukaryota > Viridiplantae > Streptophyta > Magnoliopsida > Fabales > Fabaceae > Vicia > Vicia faba. The sequence continues at coordinate 1,034,883,304 of OX451740.1, read as the reverse complement.
TCAGATTCTAAGCATGTAGTGATTGCCCTAGAATCTTGATCAGATGATGATGATGATGAGTGAGACGAAGCCGCCATGGTGGAAGATGATGTCTGAGACATTGTGTTTAACGTTGAGTAGCAGTAGCAGTTTGAGAAAACTCTTTGATTGAGAGGAGAAAACAGGTTGCAAGGATGAGAGAGATAGGGAGTACAAGGGAGTCTTTTCAACTTCTGAAGGCTTTTGAAGGAATTGTGAGTGAATATGATTAACCCACTAAATATAGACTTAATAGAATTAATCCTTTTAACCCTTGTTTTCAGCAAAACTAATTGCTATAATTTCTCATGTTGGTGAATGCCCAATCTGCCCCTCAAATTTTCAAGTTGATTTCCAACAAGCACCTTGGTAGAAGAATCAGTTAGCTGAAGCTCAGAGAAACTATGTTTCAGTTTAAATGATTTCTTCTCTCCAAAGTCAATAGGGTTCAAGGAAATGTTGAATGTTTTCAGATTATCACACCACAATGTCACAACATCTTGTGTAACATTGTCTTCAGGTAGCATCTGTGTTGACCAGAATTTTAGATCACATAATTGACTGATGCTGATGAGATTAGTAGTCAACCCTTTTACCAGCAGTACCTTATTCAGACTTGGAACTCCAGGGTAGTCCAAATTACCAACTCCTTTGATTTCTCCTTTAGCACCATCTCCAAAGGTCACAAAACTGGTGGTGTGAGGCATAACATTATTGAGGAGATTTTTGAATCCAGTCATGTGTCTGGAACATCCACTGTCAAAGTACCAATCTTCCTTTGCTGAGATCTTCAGGGAAGTGTGTGCTATCAGTGCAATAGCCTTTTTCTTCCATTGAGGAGCGTGTGGTACCTTTTTAGACTTAGGTTTGACATCTGATTTCTGATTAGGATATCCATGTAGTCTGTAGCAGAAGGGCTTTATGTGACCATATTTCCCACAATGATGACATCTCCATCTTTGGTACCTCTTCTTCATGTGTCTCTGTCCCTGATGTTGAGAGTAATGTTGAGACATCTGGTTTGACATTTGCTTCCTGGTAACAAATTTCTTTGTTTCCACAAATCCTAGGCCAGATTTATTTCCCATATTTTGTCCAGCCTGAAGAATCTCTTCCAATTTGTCTGTTCCATTTGTCAACATCTTGACTGATTTGGTCATTTGATTCAGTTGTGAGTTCAGCAGTTGAACTTCTCCTTCTAAATGACTTATAGTTTCAAGATTTGCTCTCTTTTCAGCCTCCAGCTTTACAATGAGTTTTGATTGTTTCTCATTTTGCACACAGACTTCACCACTTCTGATACACAATTTCTTGTAGGTATCAGCCAGTTCTTCAAATGTTACTTCTTCATTACTGGTGTCACTTTCAGAAGTACAAACACTAGTTAGGGCAGTAACTAGTTTGGCAGATTCTTCTTCAGAATTGCTTTCTGAATCATAGTCAGACCAAGTAACAGTCATTCCTTTCTTTTGCTTCTTAAGAAAGGTAGGACATTCATCTCGAATATGTCCATATCCTTCACATCCATGGCATTGAATTCCTCTGCCTTGGTTTTCCTTATCTTCTGATCTTGGTCTTCTGCTGGAACTGTCAATGTCAGAAGGAATGTTATGAACATTTGACCTTGACTTTGGGTCCATTCTTTTGATGAGCCTGTTGAACTGTCTTCCAAGCATGGCAATGGCTTCTGATATGTTTTCTTCTTCATCCTCCTTGTGTTCAACATCAGTGTTGGTTACAAGTGCTATGCTTTTGTTCTTCTTGTCACCATTATCAGTGATCCCCATCTCAAAAGTCTGAAGAGACCCAATAAGTTCATCCACTTTTAACTTGCTAATGTCCTGGGCTTCCTCTATGGCAGTTACCTTCATTGCAAATCTTTTAGGCAAGGATCTGAGAATCTTCCTCACCAGTTTTTCTTCTGACATTTTTTCTCCCAGTGCTCCTGAGGTGTTGGCAATCTCCAAGATGTTCATGTGAAATTCATGGATGGTTTCATCTTCCATCATTTTTAGATTCTCAAACTTAGTGGTCAACATCTGAAGCCTTGACATCTTTACTTTGGAAGTGCCCTCATGAGTAGTTTTGAGGGTGTCCCAAACTTCCTTGGCCAGTTCATATTGATGTACTAATCTGAAGATGTTTCTATCAATTCCATTGAACAAGGCATTTAAGGCTTTTGAATTTCCCAGAGCTAACTCATCTTCTTCTTTACTCCACTCTTCCTCAGGCTTCAGACTGATTGTCCCATCTCTTTCAGTTATGGTGGGATGAATCCATCCTTTGTCAGCAGCTCTCCAAGCCTTTTTGTCCAGAGATTTTAGGAAGGCAATCATACGAGGTTTCCAGTAGTCATAATTAGTTCCATCCAGAATGGGTGGTCTATTTCCAAAAACTCCTTCTTTGTCCATAGTGCCAGAAAGTGATATCCCTAGATCTCACCCAGTAATACAGGCAGGGTGCCTGCTCTGATGCCAATTGAAAATTCTGGCTACAGATACTTAATGTCACGTCCGATGTTATGACACCGTATCTGACTTACTATATGACAGTAAATACAAAAGCAGTAAACAACACAGTCAATTGTTTACCCAGTTCAGTGTGCAACAACACCTACTCTGGGGGCTACCAAGCCAGGGAGAGAATCCACTATAAGAGATGTTAATTCAGGAATAAACCAACCAGTTTATCTCCTTCACTTAAGACCTACCCAATGCAATTCTAATCTAAGTACAACTTAAATTTGAGTTCCTACTCACTCCCCCTCAATCACAGCAGTGATACATAAACCAATTTGACTTGAGAATTGATGAAGACACTCTTCAAAAACACACTCTTGATTAAGCTTCACAGCTTTTTAATCAAGTAACACAATCACTCGTGCTTCACAGCTTTGAGTGATGTACACAACTAACTTGACTCTGCTTCACAGCTTTAGTCAAGTAACATTCAAACACTCTTGCTTCAAAGCTTTGAGTGCTACACAACCCTTACAATTGAAACCTATTCCAAGACACTTATCACAATGATAATTGCTTGGAGTACAATAAACAAATCTATACAGATTACAAACTTGATCTTCTAATCAATCAGCAGGGATGACTTCAAAAACCGCAGCTCTGTTGAATATATAGCAGCTTCAACTTCAGTTAGGGTTTCCAAAAACCTAGGGTTGATTCCTTTTGACCTAAAGACCAGGTCACAGTACTTTGTTGATCAGGTTAGGATTGAGCGAGGTTACTCCTCAGAAAACGCAGGATTCTGTTTAGGAAGGACTGAGTTATTTCCTGAAAAAACTCAGACTTATCCAATCCTGTAATCCTGCTAGTTCAGAACAGGATGTCATAACATCTGTTATGACATCTGAGAAAACCTGTCTACTGATTAGCTAAATGTGATCATTTTGCAAACATGCTCAGATACACACTTATAAACATCAGTATTTGAGTTACAATATTTTTCTGCATATGTACCTAAAGAGTTAGTACAACCTGAACTAGAATGTTATGACATCAGTCATGACATTCACACATACACTTGGAATTTACCAAAAATGCAAGCCAATACCTAAACACCTACAAACTCCCCCTTTGGCAGATTTTTGGCTAAAGTCCCTAAACAATCAGAGATAGATAGATAGCAGCAGAAATAAGTGACAGCAAAAAAATATAGTGTTAAGTACTAATTAAGCAGTACCAAAAATATTCTCCCCCACTTTAGCCACAAATGGGCCAAAGAATACATGTTTATAAAGTAATACAGTTATCCAAGACAAAATAATGAGATCAGCAGCAGATAACAGCAGAACATACTTCCAAACTCCACCAGCAACACCACCAAGCAGCAATCATCCTTCAAGTACTGTCATCAGACTCAGAGGAGCCACTTTCTTCAATGTTGAGCTGTCCTTCATCTTCTTCCCTCATGCTTGCTTCAGCTTCTTCCTTTTCTAGCTTGGCAATTAGTGCTTCTAGGGTCCTTTTTCTAGCATCCAGATCTTTGCAAGTTTCTTTTAAGACAGCTATGACATCTGATGTTTTGGACTGGCTCTTTGCAGACGATGTCTCAGCTGATGTTATGACAATGTCTGGAGCATGGGATCCCTGAAACAGTTTGTAGTGCAGGCCAAGGGCAGGGGCTCTTTTGCAGACTGTATCTCTTGCTACAAGTATGTCAGGATATTGTGCAAGGATGATTCCACAAATGAGGGAGGGAAAGGCAATTGGTCCTTTGACAGCATAACTGCCAGCATGCTTCAAGGTTTGTTCAAAAATGTACCTTCCATAGTCAAAGGCAGTCTTGGTTCCTACAGCATAGATGAATCTCCCCAATCCTGTGGAGATGGTTGATTTGTGATTTGTAGGCACCCAGTTTGCTGCACCTATTTTATGCAAGATGGCAAATTTCATGCTGAGTTTACTAGCATTCAACTTCCCTTTTAATGGCCAGCACTTTACTTGCCTGGCAGTGATGGTCAAGCATACTTCATTGTCAGTTGCCTCTAGGTCAGGACAGTCCTTATTTGTTCTTCCAAGAAACTTGTTGATTTCTGATGGAGAGAACTTGACCCTTCTTCCTCTAACAAACACACTCTCAAAGTCAGCTGACCTCCCATCAGCACAATCATTGGATAAGTTCACTACAAACTCTTTAACCAGATTTTCATAGCATTTGCCAAACTTCATCACAGTCTTTATTAGCCCAGCATTCCTGATCAGCTCCATGATGTCTTTGCACTCCAAGGCATCATTGTTGAGTTCTCTCTCCAAGGCTATTCTCTTCAAGCAAACATACTTCCACCTGTTTGCATTATCAGGATGATGAAAGGAGATGTTGTCTGTTGGCACTTCAGGCACTCTAGCAATCTTGCTGGAGGGGAGCTTCCTTCTGATGGGAGTATTGTCAATGTCAACCTCAAATTCTGATTCAGAATCAGAAGTTTCAGGTTGTCTAGCAGTCTGCACCTGTGCCTTCTTCCCTTTAGTCTGAATTTTCTCAGCCAACCCTTCAGCCTTGGATTTCTTAACATCAGGCTTAACAGTCTCACTACTCTTTCTTTTCATCAATCTCCTAGCAATGCTAGGGTTCACATTTGCAATCAGTTCATTATCTGAGTAATCTTCATCCACATCAATGATAGGTGGATCAGCAGCCTTTTGAATGTTGTCTTTTGGTGTCACAACATCCTTAGTGACATCTATATTTTCAGAACCTTCCACATTTGGACTTTCTGATTGATTCAAAGGGATAGAAATCCCCGGTACAGATTGGTTGCCACTCAGAATGCTAGAAACCAGTCTAGCAATAGCTTGGTGTACTTGAACTGATCCTTCTTTATTAGGTGTAGAAGACGAAGGAAGAGAAGAGTTACCAGAGATTGTAGCTTGAGCTCTTCCTGCATGTCTGGTCCGGAGCTTTTTGACTCTGGTTGGGTCAGTTGCCATCTCCCTGAGAGGAGTGACCTCAAGAACTTCAGATTCTAAGCATGTAGTGATTGCCCTAGAATCTTGATCAGATGATGATGATGATGAGTGAGACGAAGCCGCCATGGTGGAAGATGATGTCTGAGACATTGTGTTTAACGTTGAGTAGCAGTAGCAGTTTGAGAAAACTCTTTGATTGAGAGGAGAAAACAGGTTGCAAGGATGAGAGAGATAGGGAGTACAAGGGAGTCTTTTCAACTTCTGAAGGCTTTTGAAGGAATTGTGAGTGAATATGATTAACCCACTAAATATAGACTTAATAGAATTAATCCTTTTAACCCTTGTTTTCAGCAAAACTAATTGCTATAATTTCTCATGTTGGTGAATGCCCAATCTGCCCCTCAAATTTTCAAGTTGATTTCCAACAAGCACCTTGGTAGAAGAATCAGTTAGCTGAAGCTCAGAGAAACTATGTTTCAGTTTAAATGATTTCTTCTCTCCAAAGTCAATAGGGTTCAAGGAAATGTTGAATGTTTTCAGATTATCACACCACAATGTCACAACATCTTGTGTAACATTGTCTTCAGGTAGCATCTGTGTTGACCAGAATTTTAGATCACATAATTGACTGATGCTGATGAGATTAGTAGTCAACCCTTTTACCAGCAGTACCTTATTCAGACTTGGAACTCCAGGGTAGTCCAAATTACCAACTCCTTTGATTTCTCCTTTAGCACCATCTCCAAAGGTCACAAAACTGGTGGTGTGAGGCATAACATTATTGAGGAGATTTTTGAATCCAGTCATATGTCTGGAACATCCACTGTCAAAGTACCAATCTTCCTTTGCTGAGATCTTCAGGGAAGTGTGTGCTATCAGTGCAATAGCCTTTTTCTTCCATTGAGGAGCGTGTGGTGCCTTTTTAGACTTAGGTTTGACATCTGATTTCTGATTAGGATATCCATGTAGTCTGTAGCAGAAGGGCTTTATGTGACCATATTTCCCACAATGATGACATCTCCATCTTTGGTACCTCTTCTTCATGTGTCTCTGTCCCTGATGTTGAGAGTAATGTTGAGACATCTGGTTTGACATTTGCTTCCTGGTAACAAATTTCTTTGTTTCCACAAATCCTAGGCCAGATTTATTTCCCATATTTTGTCCAGCCTGAAGAATCTCTTCCAATTTGTCTGTTCCATTTGTCAACATCTTGACTGATTTGGTCATTTGATTCAGTTGTGAGTTCAGCAGTTGAACTTCTCCTTCTAAATGACTTATAGTTTCAAGATTTGCTCTCTTTTCAGCCTCCAGCTTTACAATGAGTTTTGATTGTTTCTCATTTTGCACACAGACTTCACCACTTCTGATACACAATTTCTTGTAGGTATCAGCCAGTTCTTCAAATGTTACTTCTTCATTACTGGTGTCACTTTCAGAAGTACAAACACTAGTTAGGGCAGTAACTAGTTTGGCAGATTCTTCTTCAGAATTGCTTTCTGAATCATAGTCAGACCAAGTAACAGTCATTCCTTTCTTTTGCTTCTTAAGAAAGGTAGGACATTCATCTCGAATATGTCCATATCCTTCACATCCATGGCATTGAATTCCTCTGCCTTGGTTTTCCTTATCTTCTGATCTTGGTCTTCTGCTGGAACTGTCAATGTCAGAAGGAATGTTATGAACATTTGACCTTGACTTTGGGTCCATTCTTTTGATGAGCCTGTTGAACTGTCTTCCAAGCATGGCAATGGCTTCTGATATGTTTTCTTCTTCATCCTCCTTGTGTTCAACATCAGTGTTGGTTACAAGTGCTATGCTTTTGTTCTTCTTGTCACCATTATCAGTGATCCCCATCTCAAAAGTCTGAAGAGACCCAATAAGTTCATCCACTTTTAACTTGCTAATGTCCTGGGCTTCCTCTATGGCAGTTACCTTCATTGCAAATCTTTTAGGCAAGGATCTGAGAATCTTCCTCACCAGTTTTTCTTCTGACATTTTTTCTCCCAGTGCTCCTGAGGTGTTGGCAATCTCCAAGATGTTCATGTGAAATTCATGGATGGTTTCATCTTCCATCATTTTTAGATTCTCAAACTTAGTGGTCAACATCTGAAGCCTTGACATCTTTACTTTGGAAGTGCCCTCATGAGTAGTTTTGAGGGTGTCCCAAACTTCCTTGGCCAGTTCATATTGATGTACTAATCTGAAGATGTTTCTATCAATTCCATTGAACAAGGCATTTAAGGCTTTTGAATTTCCCAGAGCTAACTCATCTTCTTCTTTACTCCACTCTTCCTCAGGCTTCAGACTGATTGTCCCATCTCTTTCAGTTATGGTGGGATGAATCCATCCTTTGTCAGCAGCTCTCCAAGCCTTTTTGTCCAGAGATTTTAGGAAGGCAATCATACGAGGTTTCCAGTAGTCATAATTAGTTCCATCCAGAATGGGTGGTCTATTTCCAAAAACTCCTTCTTTGTCCATAGTGCCAGAAAGTGATATCCCTAGATCTCACCCAGTAATACAGGCAGGGTGCCTGCTCTGATGCCAATTGAAAATTCTGGCTACAGATACTTAATGTCACGTCCGATGTTATGACACCGTATCTGACTTACTATATGACAGTAAATACAAAAGCAGTAAACAACACAGTCAATTGTTTACCCAGTTCAGTGTGCAACAACACCTACTCTGGGGGCTACCAAGCCAGGGAGAGAATCCACTATAAGAGATGTTAATTCAGGAATAAACCAACCAGTTTATCTCCTTCACTTAAGACCTACCCAATGCAATTCTAATCTAAGTACAACTTAAATTTGAGTTCCTACTCACTCCCCCTCAATCACAGCAGTGATACATAAACCAATTTGACTTGAGAATTGATGAAGACACTCTTCAAAAACACACTCTTGATTAAGCTTCACAGCTTTTTAATCAAGTAACACAATCACTCGTGCTTCACAGCTTTGAGTGATGTACACAACTAACTTGACTCTGCTTCACAGCTTTAGTCAAGTAACATTCAAACACTCTTGCTTCAAAGCTTTGAGTGCTACACAACCCTTACAATTGAAACCTATTCCAAGACACTTATCACAATGATAATTGCTTGGAGTACAATAAACAAATCTATACAGATTACAAACTTGATCTTCTAATCAATCAGCAGGGATGACTTCAAAAACCGCAGCTCTGTTGAATATATAGCAGCTGCAACTTCAGTTAGGGTTTCCAAAAACCTAGGGTTGATTCCTTTTGACCTAAAGACCAGGTCACAGTACTTTGTTGATCAGGTTAGGATTGAGCGAGGTTACTCCTCAGAAAACGCAGGATTCTGTTTAGGAAGGACTGAGTTATTTCCTGAAAAAACTCAGACTTATCCAATCCTGTAATCCTGCTAGTTCAGAACAGGATGTCATAACATCTGTTATGACATATGAGAAAACCTGTCTACTGATTAGCTAAATGTGATCATTTTGCAAACATGCTCAGATACACACTTATAAACATCAGTATTTGAGTTACAATATTTTTCTGCATATGTACCTAAAGAGTTAGTACAACCTGAACTAGAATGTTATGACATCAGTCATGACATTCACACATACACTTGGAATTTACCAAAAATGCAAGCCAATACCTAAACACCTACAAACTCCCCCTTTGGCAGATTTTTGGCTAAAGTCCCTAAACAATCAGAGATAGATAGATAGCAGCAGAAATAAGTGACAGCAGAAAAATATAGTGTTAAGTACTAATTAAGCAGTACCAAAAATATTCTCCCCCACTTTAGCCACAAATGGGCCAAAGAATACATGTTTATAAAGTAATACAGTTATCCAAGACAAAATAATGAGATCAGCAGCAGATAACAGCAGAACATACTTCCAAACTCCACCAGCAACACCACCAAGCAGCAATCATCCTTCAAGTACTGTCATCAGACTCAGAGGAGCCACTTTCTTCAATGTTGAGCTGTCCTTCATCTTCTTCCCTCATGCTTGCTTCAGCTTCTTCCTTTTCTAGCTTGGCAATTAGTGCTTCTAGGGTCCTTTTTCTAGCATCCAGATCTTTGCAAGTTTCTTTTAAGACAGCTATGACATCTGATGTTTTGGACTGGCTCTTTGCAGACGATGTCTCAGCTGATGTTATGACAATGTCTGGAGCATGGGATCCCTGAAACAGTTTGTAGTGCAGGCCAAGGGCAGGGGCTCTTTTGCAGACTGTATCTCTTGCTACAAGTATGTCAGGATATTGTGCAAGGATGATTCCACAAATGAGGGAGGGAAAGGCAATTGGTCCTTTGACAGCATAACTGCCAGCATGCTTCAAGGTTTGTTCAAAAATGTACCTTCCATAGTCAAAGGCAGTCTTGGTTCCTACAGCATAGATGAATCTCCCCAATCCTGTGGAGATGGTTGATTTGTGATTTGTAGGCACCCAGTTTGCTGCACCTATTTTATGCAAGATGGCAAATTTCATGCTGAGTTTACTAGCATTCAACTTCCCTTTTAATGGCCAGCACTTTACTTGCCTGGCAGTGATGGTCAAGCATACTTCATTGTCAGTTGCCTCTAGGTCAGGACAGTCCTTATTTGTTCTTCCAAGAAACTTGTTGATTTCTGATGGAGAGAACTTGACCCTTCTTCCTCTAACAAACACACTCTCAAAGTCAGCTGACCTCCCATCAGCACAATCATTGGATAAGTTCACTACAAACTCTTTAACCAGATTTTCATAGCATTTGCCAAACTTCATCACAGTCTTTATTAGCCCAGCATTCCTGATCAGCTCCATGATGTCTTTGCACTCCAAGGCATCATTGTTGAGTTCTCTCTCCAAGGCTATTCTCTTCAAGCAAACATACTTCCACCTGTTTGCATTATCAGGATGATGAAAGGAGATGTTGTCTGTTGGCACTTCAGGCACTCTAGCAATCTTGCTGGAGGGGAGCTTCCTTCTGATGGGAGTATTGTCAATGTCAACCTCAAATTCTGATTCAGAATCAGAAGTTTCAGGTTGTCTAGAAGTCTGCACCTGTGCCTTCTTCCCTTTAGTCTGAATTTTCTCAGCCAACCCTTCAGCCTTGGATTTCTTAACATCAGGCTTAACAGTCTCACTACTCTTTCTTTTCATCAATCTCCTAGCAATGCTAGGGTTCACATTTGCAATCAGTTCATTATCTGAGTAATCTTCATCCACATCAATGATAGGTGGATCAGCAGCCTTTTGAATGTTGTCTTTTGGTGTCACAACATCCTTAGTGACATCTATATTTTCAGAACCTTCCACATTTGGACTTTCTGATTGATTCAAAGGGATAGAAATCCCCGGTACAGATTGGTTGCCACTCAGAATGCTAGAAACCAGTCTAGCAATAGCTTGGTGTACTTGAACTGATCCTTCTTTATTAGGTGTAGAAGACGAAGGAAGAGAAGAGTTACCAGAGATTGTAGCTTGAGCTCTTCCTGCATGTCTGGTCCGGAGCTTTTTGACTCTGGTTGGGTCAGTTGCCATCTCCCTGAGAGGAGTGACCTCAAGAACTTCAGATTCTAAGCATGTAGTGATTGCCCTAGAATCTTGATCAGATGATGATGATGATGAGTGAGACGAAGCCGCCATGGTGGAAGATGATGTCTGAGACATTGTGTTTAACGTTGAGTAGCAGTAGCAGTTTGAGAAAACTCTTTGATTGAGAGGAGAAAACAGGTTGCAAGGATGAGAGAGATAGGGAGTACAAGGGAGTCTTTTCAACTTCTGAAGGCTTTTGAAGGAATTGTGAGTGAATATGATTAACCCACTAAATATAGACTTAATAGAATTAATCCTTTTAACCCTTGTTTTCAGCAAAACTAATTGCTATAATTTCTCATGTTGGTGAATGCCCAATCTGCCCCTCAAATTTTCAAGTTGATTTCCAACAAGCACCTTGGTAGAAGAATCAGTTAGCTGAAGCTCAGAGAAACTATGTTTCAGTTTAAATGATTTCTTCTCTCCAAAGTCAATAGGGTTCAAGGAAATGTTGAATGTTTTCAGATTATCACACCACAATGTCACAACATCTTGTGTAACATTGTCTTCAGGTAGCATCTGTGTTGACCAGAATTTTAGATCACATAATTGACTGATGCTGATGAGATTAGTAGTCAACCCTTTTACCAGCAGTACCTTATTCAGACTTGGAACTCCAGGGTAGTCCAAATTACCAACTCCTTTGATTTCTCCTTTAGCACCATCTCCAAAGGTCACAAAACTGGTGGTGTGAGGCATAACATTATTGAGGAGATTTTTGAATCCAGTCATGTGTCTGGAACATCCACTGTCAAAGTACCAATCTTCCTTTGCTGAGATCTTCAGGGAAGTGTGTGCTATCAGTGCAATAGCCTTTTTCTTCCATTGAGGAGCGTGTGGTACCTTTTTAGACTTAGGTTTGACATCTGATTTCTGATTAGGATATCCATGTAGTCTGTAGCAGAAGGGCTTTATGTGACCATATTTCCCACAATGATGACATCTCCATCTTTGGTACCTCTTCTTCATGTGTCTCTGTCCCTGATGTTGAGAGTAATGTTGAGACATCTGGTTTGACATTTGCTTCCTGGTAACAAATTTCTTTGTTTCCACAAATCCTAGGCCAGATTTATTTCCCATATTTTGTCCAGCCTGAAGAATCTCTTCCAATTTGTCTGTTCCATTTGTCAACATCTTGACTGATTTGGTCATTTGATTCAGTTGTGAGTTCAGCAGTTGAACTTCTCCTTCTAAATGACTTATAGTTTCAAGATTTGCTCTCTTTTCAGCCTCCAGCTTTACAATGAGTTTTGATTGTTTCTCATTTTGCACACAGACTTCACCACTTCTGATACACAATTTCTTGTAGGTATCAGCCAGTTCTTCAAATGTTACTTCTTCATTACTGGTGTCACTTTCAGAAGTACAAACACTAGTTAGGGCAGTAACTAGTTTGGCAGATTCTTCTTCAGAATTGCTTTCTGAATCATAGTCAGACCAAGTAACAGTCATTCCTTTCTTTTGCTTCTTAAGAAAGGTAGGACATTCATCTCGAATATGTCCATATCCTTCACATCCATGGCATTGAATTCCTCTGCCTTGGTTTTCCTTATCTTCTGATCTTGGTCTTCTGCTGGAACTGTCAATGTCAGAAGGAATGTTATGAACATTTGACCTTGACTTTGGGTCCATTCTTTTGATGAGCCTGTTGAACTGTCTTCCAAGCATGGCAATGGCTTCTGATATGTTTTCTTCTTCATCCTCCTTGTGTTCAACATCAGTGTTGGTTACAAGTGCTATGCTTTTGTTCTTCTTGTCACCATTATCAGTGATCCCCATCTCAAAAGTCTGAAGAGACCCAATAAGTTCATCCACTTTTAACTTGCTAATGTCCTGGGCTTCCTCTATGGCAGTTACCTTCATTGCAAATCTTTTAGGCAAGGATCTGAGAATCTTCCTCACCAGTTTTTCTTCTGACATTTTTTCTCCCAGTGCTCCTGAGGTGTTGGCAATCTCCAAGATGTTCATGTGAAATTCATGGATGGTTTCATCTTCCATCATTTTTAGATTCTCAAACTTAGTGGTCAACATCTGAAGCCTTGACATCTTTACTTTGGAAGTGCCCTCATGAGTAGTTTTGAGGGTGTCCCAAACTTCCTTGGCCAGTTCATATTGATGTACTAATCTGAAGATGTTTCTATCAATTCCATTGAACAAGGCATTTAAGGCTTTTGAATTTCCCAGAGCTAACTCATCTTCTTCTTTACTCCACTCTTCCTCAGGCTTCAGACTGATTGTCCCATCTCTTTCAGTTATGGTGGGATGAATCCATCCTTTGTCAGCAGCTCTCCAAGCCTTTTTGTCCAGAGATTTTAGGAAGGCAATCATACGAGGTTTCCAGTAGTCATAATTAGTTCCATCCAGAATGGGTGGTCTATTTCCAAAAACTCCTTCTTTGTCCATAGTGCCAGAAAGTGATATCCCTAGATCTCACCCAGTAATACAGGCAGGGTGCCTGCTCTGATGCCAATTGAAAATTCTGGCTACAGATACTTAATGTCACGTCCGATGTTATGACACCGTATCTGACTTACTATATGACAGTAAATACAAAAGCAGTAAACAACACAGTCAATTGTTTACCCAGTTCAGTGTGCAACAACACCTACTCTGGGGGCTACCAAGCCAGGGAGAGAATCCACTATAAGAGATGTTAATTCAGGAATAAACCAACCAGTTTATCTCCTTCACTTAAGACCTACCCAATGCAATTCTAATCTAAGTACAACTTAAATTTGAGTTCCTACTCACTCCCCCTCAATCACAGCAGTGATACATAAACCAATTTGACTTGAGAATTGATGAAGACACTCTTCAAAAACACACTCTTGATTAAGCTTCACAGCTTTTTAATCAAGTAACACAATCACTCGTGCTTCACAGCTTTGAGTGATGTACACAACTAACTTGACTCTGCTTCACAGCTTTAGTCAAGTAACATTCAAACACTCTTGCTTCAAAGCTTTGAGTGCTACACAACCCTTACAATTGAAACCTATTCCAAGACACTTATCACAATGATAATTGCTTGGAGTACAATAAACAAATCTATACAGATTACAAACTTGATCTTCTAATCAATCAGCAGGGATGACTTCAAAAACCGCAGCTCTGTTGAATATATAGCAGCTTCAACTTCAGTTAGGGTTTCCAAAAACCTAGGGTTGATTCCTTTTGACCTAAAGACCAGGTCACAGTACTTTGTTGATCAGGTTAGGATTGAGCGAGGTTACTCCTCAGAAAACGCAGGATTCTGTTTAGGAAGGACTGAGTTATTTCCTGAAAAAACTCAGACTTATCCAATCCTGTAATCCTGCTAGTTCAGAACAGGATGTCATAACATCTGTTATGACATCTGAGAAAACCTGTCTACTGATTAGCTAAATGTGATCATTTTGCAAACATGCTCAGATACACACTTATAAACATCAGTATTTGAGTTACAATATTTTTCTGCATATGTACCTAAAGAGTTAGTACAACCTGAACTAGAATGTTATGACATCAGTCATGACATTCACACATACACTTGGAATTTACCAAAAATGCAAGCCAATACCTAAACACCTACAAACTCCCCCTTTGGCAGATTTTTGGCTAAAGTCCCTAAACAATCAGAGATAGATAGATAGCAGCAGAAATAAGTGACAGCAGAAAAATATAGTGTTAAGTACTAATTAAGCAGTACCAAAAATATTCTCCCCCACTTTAGCCACAAATGGGCCAAAGAATACATGTTTATAAAGTAATACAGTTATCCAAGACAAAATAATGAGATCAGCAGCAGATAACAGCAGAACATACTTCCAAACTCCACCAGCAACACCACCAAGCAGCAATCATCCTTCAAGTACTGTCATCAGACTCAGAGGAGCCACTTTCTTCAATGTTGAGTTGTCCTTCATCTTCTTCCCTCATGCTTGCTTCAGCTTCTTCCTTTTCTAGCTTGGCAATTAGTGCTTCTAGGGTCCTTTTTCTAGCATCCAGATCTTTGCAAGTTTCTTTTAAGACAGCTATGACATCTGATGTTTTGGACTGGCTCTTTGCAGACGATGTCTCAGCTGATGTTATGACAATGTCTGGAGCATGGGATCCCTGAAACAGTTTGTAGTGCAGGCCAAGGGCAGGGGCTCTTTTGCAGACTGTATCTCTTGCTACAAGTATGTCAGGATATTGTGCAAGGATGATTCCACAAATGAGGGAGGGAAAGGCAATTGGTCCTTTGACAGCATAACTGCCAGCATGCTTCAAGGTTTGTTCAAAAATGTACCTTCCATAGTCAAAGGCAGTCTTGGTTCCTACAGCATAGATGAATCTCCCCAATCCTGTGGAGATGGTTGATTTGTGATTTGTAGGCACCCAGTTTGCTGCACCTATTTTATGCAAGATGGCAAATTTCATGCTGAGTTTACTAGCATTCAACTTCCCTTTTAATGGCCAGCACTTTACTTGCCTGGCAGTGATGGTCAAGCATACTTCATTGTCAGTTGCCTCTAGGTCAGGACAGTCCTTATTTGTTCTTCCAAGAAACTTGTTGATTTCTGATGGAGAGAACTTGACCCTTCTTCCTCTAACAAACACACTCTCAAAGTCAGCTGACCTCCCATCAGCACAATCATTGGATAAGTTCACTACAAACTCTTTAACCAGATTTTCATAGCATTTGCCAAACTTCATCACAGTCTTTATTAGCCCAGCATTCCTGATCAGCTCCATGATGTCTTTGCACTCCAAGGCATCATTGTTGAGTTCTCTCTCCAAGGCTATTCTCTTCAAGCAAACATACTTCCACCTGTTTGCATTATCAGGATGATGAAAGGAGATGTTGTCTGTTGGCACTTCAGGCACTCTAGCAATCTTGCTGGAGGGGAGCTTCCTTCTGATGGGAGTATTGTCAATGTCAACCTCAAATTCTGATTCAGAATTAGAAGTTTCAGGTTGTCTAGCAGTCTGCACCTGTGCCTTCTTCCCTTTAGTCTGAATTTTCTCAGCCAACCCTTCAGCCTTGGATTTCTTAACATCAGGCTTAACAGTCTCACTACTCTTTCTTTTCATCAATCTCCTAGCAATGCTAGGGTTCACATTTGCAATCAGTTCATTATCTGAGTAATCTTCATCCACATCAATGATAGGTGGATCAGCAGCCTTTTGAATGTTGTCTTTTGGTGTCACAACATCCTTAGTGACATCTATATTTTCAGAACCTTCCACATTTGGACTTTCTGATTGATTCAAAGGGATAGAAATCCCCGGTACAGATTGGTTGCCACTCAGAATGCTAGAAACCAGTCTAGCAATAGCTTGGTGTACTTGAACTGATCCTTCTTTATTAGGTGTAGAAGACGAAGGAAGAGAAGAGTTACCAGAGATTGTAGCTTGAGCTCTTCCTGCATGTCTGGTCCGGAGCTTTTTGACTCTGGTTGGGTCAGTTGCCATCTCCCTGAGAGGAGTGACCTCAAGAACTTCAGATTCTAAGCATGTAGTGATTGCCCTAGAATCTTGATCAGATGATGATGATGATGAGTGAGACGAAGCCGCCATGGTGGAAGATGATGTCTGAGACATTGTGTTTAACGTTGAGTAGCAGTAGCAGTTTGAGAAAACTCTTTGATTGAGAGGAGAAAACAGGTTGCAAGGATGAGAGAGATAGGGAGTACAAGGGAGTCTTTTCAACTTCTGAAGGCTTTTGAAGGAATTGTGAGTGAATATGATTAACCCACTAAATATAGACTTAATAGAATTAATCATTTTAACCCTTGTTTTCAGCAAAACTAATTGCTATAATTTCTCATGTTGGTGAATGCCCAATCTGCCCCTCAAATTTTCAAGTTGATTTCCAACAAGCACCTTGGTAGAAGAATCAGTTAGCTGAAGCTCAGAGAAACTATGTTTCAGTTTAAATGATTTCTTCTCTCCAAAGTCAATAGGGTTCAAGGAAATGTTGAATGTTTTCAGATTATCACACCACAATGTCACAACATCTTGTGTAACATTGTCTTCAGGTAGCATCTGTGTTGACCAGAATTTTAGATCACATAATTGACTGATGCTGATGAGATTAGTAGTCAACCCTTTTACCAGCAGTACCTTATTCAGACTTGGAACTCCAGGGTAGTCCAAATTACCAACTCCTTTGATTTCTCCTTTAGCACCATCTCCAAAGGTCACAAAACTGGTGGTGTGAGGCATAACATTATTGAGGAGATTTTTGAATCCAGTCATGTGTCTGGAACATCCACTGTCAAAGTACCAATCTTCCTTTGCTGAGATCTTCAGGGAAGTGTGTGCTATCAGTGCAATAGCCTTTTTCTTCCATTGAGGAGCGTGTGGTACCTTTTTAGACTTAGGTTTGACATCTGATTTCTGATTAGGATATCCATGTAGTCTGTAGCAGAAGGGCTTTATGTGACCATATTTCCCGCAATGATGACATCTCCATCTTTGGTACCTCTTCTTCATGTGTCTCTGTCCCTGATGTTGAGAGTAATGTTGAGACATCTGGTTTGACATTTGCTTCCTGGTAACAAATTTCTTTGTTTCCACAAATCCTAGGCCAGATTTATTTCCCATATTTTGTCCAGCCTGAAGAATCTCTTCCAATTTGTCTGTTCCATTTGTCAACATCTTGACTGATTTGGTCATTTGATTCAGTTGTGAGTTCAGCAGTTGAACTTCTCCTTCTAAATGACTTATAGTTTCAAAATTTGCTCTCTTTTCAGCCTCCAGCTTTACAATGAGTTTTGATTGTTTCTCATTTTGCACACAGACTTCACCACTTCTGATACACAATTTCTTGTAGGTATCAGCCAGTTCTTCAAATGTTACTTCTTCATTACTGGTGTCACTTTCAGAAGTACAAACACTAGTTAGGGCAGTAACTAGTTTGGCAGATTCTTCTTCAGAATTGCTTTCTGAATCATAGTCAGACCAAGTAACAGTCATTCCTTTCTTTTGCTTCTTAAGAAAGGTAGGACATTCATCTCGAATATGTCCATATCCTTCACATCCATGGCATTGAATTCCTCTGCCTTGGTTTTCCTTATCTTCTGATCTTGGTCTTCTGCTGGAACTGTCAATGTCAGAAGGAATGTTATGAACATTTGACCTTGACTTTGGGTCCATTCTTTTGATGAGCCTGTTGAACTGTCTTCCAAGCATGGCAATGGCTTCTGATATGTTTTCTTCTTCATCCTCCTTGTGTTCAACATCAGTGTTGGTTACAAGTGCTATGCTTTTGTTCTTCTTGTCACCATTATCAGTGATCCCCATCTCAAAAGTCTGAAGAGACCCAATAAGTTCATCCACTTTTAACTTGCTAATGTCCTGGGCTTCCTCTATGGCAGTTACCTTCATTGCAAATCTTTTAGGCAAGGATCTGAGAATCTTCCTCACCAGTTTTTCTTCTGACATTTTTTCTCCCAGTGCTCCTGAGGTGTTGGCAATCTCCAAGATGTTCATGTGAAATTCATGGATGGTTTCATCTTCCATCATTTTTAGATTCTCAAACTTAGTGGTCAACATCTGAAGCCTTGACATCTTTACTTTGGAAGTGCCCTCATGAGTAGTTTTGAGGGTGTCCCAAACTTCCTTGGCCAGTTCATATTGATGTACTAATCTGAAGATGTTTCTATCAATTCCATTGAACAAGGCATTTAAGGCTTTTGAATTTCCCAGAGCTAACTCATCTTCTTCTTTACTCCACTCTTCCTCAGGCTTCAGACTGATTGTCCCATCTCTTTCAGTTATGGTGGGATGAATCCATCCTTTGTCAGCAGCTCTCCAAGCCTTTTTGTCCAGAGATTTTAGGAAGGCAATCATACGAGGTTTCCAGTAGTCATAATTAGTTCCATCCAGAATGGGTGGTCTATTTCCAAAAACTCCTTCTTTGTCCATAGTGCCAGAAAGTGATATCCCTAGATCTCACCCAGTAATACAGGCAGGGTGCCTGCTCTGATGCCAATTGAAAATTCTGGCTACAGATACTTAATGTCACGTCCGATGTTATGACACCGTATCTGACTTACTATATGACAGTAAATACAAAAGCAGTAAACAACACAGTCAATTGTTTACCCAGTTCAGTGTGCAACAACACCTACTCTGGGGGCTACCAAGCCAGGGAGAGAATCCACTATAAGAGATGTTAATTCAGGAATAAACCAACCAGTTTATCTCCTTCACTTAAGACCTACCCAATGCAATTCTAATCTAAGTACAACTTAAATTTGAGTTCCTACTCACTCCCCCTCAATCACAGCAGTGATACATAAACCAATTTGACTTGAGAATTGATGAAGACACTCTTCAAAAACACACTCTTGATTAAGCTTCACAGCTTTTTAATCAAGTAACACAATCACTCGTGCTTCACAGCTTTGAGTGATGTACACAACTAACTTGACTCTGCTTCACAGCTTTAGTCAAGTAACATTCAAACACTCTTGCTTCAAAGCTTTGAGTGCTACACAACCCTTACAATTGAAACCTATTCCAAGACACTTATCACAATGATAATTGCTTGGAGTACAATAAACAAATCTATACAGATTACAAACTTGATCTTCTAATCAATCAGCAGGGATGACTTCAAAAACCGCAGCTCTGTTGAATATATAGCAGCTGCAACTTCAGTTAGGGTTTCCAAAAACCTAGGGTTGATTCCTTTTGACCTAAAGACCAGGTCACAGTACTTTGTTGATCAGGTTAGGATTGAGCGAGGTTACTCCTCAGAAAACGCAGGATTCTATTTAGGAAGGACTGAGTTATTTCCTGAAAAAACTCAGACTTATCCAATCCTGTAATCCTGCTAGTTCAGAACAGGATGTCATAACATCTGTTATGACATCTGAGAAAACCTGTCTACTGATTAGCTAAATGTGATCATTTTGCAAACATGCTCAGATACACACTTATAAACATCAGTATTTGAGTTACAATATTTTTCTGCATATGTACCTAAAGAGTTAGTACAACCTGAACTAGAATGTTATGACATCAGTCATGACATTCACACATACACTTGGAATTTACCAAAAATGCAAGCCAATACCTAAACACCTACAGGGACAATGAGGCTCCCCGAATCATTATCTGGAAGTTGGATGAACCGGCATACTGCTGTGAGCTCGAGGCTGAGAAGGTGACTGAAAAACCCTGGTATCACGAGGTGAAGAGGTACTTGGAAGCTCAGGAATACCCTGAAGGCGCATCCGTCAATGATAAGAAGTTCATGAGAAGGTTTGCTGCAAAATTCTTCCTCAGCAATGGCATTCTCTACAAACGGAATCATGATTCGACTCTGCTACGTTGTGTGGATAAGGCTGAAGCGGAGAAAATCATGATGGAACTGCATGAAGGTACATTCGGAACGCACTCCAGTGGACACACCATGGCTAAGAAAATCCTTCGGGCAGGATATTTCTGGTCCACAATGGAAGCCGATTGTTACCAACACTCCCGAACTTGTCATAAATGCCAGATCTATGCTGACAAGGTGCATATCCCTCCGGTTCCTTTGAATGTCCTAACGGCACCTTGGCCTTTCGCAATGTGGGGTATCAATATGATTGGTGAGATCCGACCAACGGCATCCAATGGGCATCGCTTCATCTTGGTGGCGATCGATTACTTCACGAAATGGGTTGAGGCAGCTTCCTATGCCACAGTAACCAAGAGCGTCGTGGCATGTTTCATCCGGCATAATCTGATCTGTCGGTACGGCGTCCCGGAAAGAATCATTACGGACAACGGTACCAATCTCAATAACAAAATGATCACTGAACTCTGTGAACAATTCAAGATACAGCACCACAATTCTTCTCCCTACCGGCCGAAGATGAATGGGGCTGTAGAGGCAGCCAATAAAAATATCAAGAAAATTGTGCAGAAGATGACAGTGACCTATAAAGATTGGCACGAGATGTTACCGTTCGCTCTTCATGGGTACCGCACCTCAGCAAGGACATCAACCGGGGCAACTCCTTTCTCCTTGGTCTATGGCATGGAGGCAGTCTTGCCAATTGAAATCCAGATACCCTCTCTCCGGATAATGAAGGATGCAGACTTGAATGAAGATGACTGGATCCAGACTCGACTTGATCAATTAAATCTGATTGACGAAAAGAGGCTCACTGCTATCTGTCATGGTCAAACGTATCAGAAACGAATGATCAGGGCATTTAACAAGAAAGTCAGACCGCAAGAGTATCGAGTTGGGGACCTGGTAATCAAACGCATCATCCTTCCTCAAAGTGATCCCCGGGGCAAATGGACCCCTACTTACGAAGGGCCATTTATGGTTAAGCGTGTGTTCTCAGGAGGAGCCATGATCCTAACCACCATGGATGGTGACGACCTTCCTCACCCCGCCAATGCATACATAGTGAAAAAATACTACGCATAAATAAAAGACCCGCTAGGTTGACATACCTAGGCAAAAATAAGGGCTTCCCGGCGAACCAAAAGGGTTCGGGCAAAAATAAGGGATGAAATGAATAAAAATCTGTACACCCGGCAAGTCGAAAACCTGAAAAGGCGGCTTGGGCAAAAAAGGGTATCCCGGTGGACTGAAAACCCGAAAGGGCAGTCCAGGCAAAAGTTAGGGATAAAGGCGTAACACTATGTCTCATTGGATCACTTCGCATCCGGAATTCGGCATCGACTATCTAGCTCCAGATTTCGGCATTGACCAATCGGCTTCATCTTCAACTAAGTAGCAAAGCGATGAGACGTTCGAAGACATAAAGGCGATAGCAGAGTTGGAACCCGGTGGGATTGTTCACATAGCTGTTTTGTTTCCTTTTTCAAATTGTAAACTCTATACTATTTGGCGATGTCCTCTTACTAGGATGTCAGTCTCTTGTACAAAAAACGCCTATTCACAGGCAAAGTTTAAATCAATACAAATTCACTTGTCCATACAAATTACCAGTGTTTCCCTTTTTTCTGTTTTGTCTTGCGAAGAACGTCCAATGTTCATTTTTGATATATGCATTTGACATTAAATTGCTGATTCATAAATGTTTGCATATAAAACAAGAGATTAATTACAGGTGACATCAGAAACAGGGGCAATGTGGAGTTGCCTAATGCAGTCTGTTTGTTTTGTCCGCCAAGGCACCAAGGTAGGTTCAACTGGAGAATGTGGCCAAATCATCTCAATTCCCCGCAGAATAAAACAGGAGGCGACAATACTTTCCCCAAACGGAGTTGATCCCCCGTCGATCCCGAAAAAGCACAACATCCCCAGTAGATTCTACAAGCTTATCCCCTACGAAGAACGGACATCTCGCCCGAGTTTTATTTAGAGTTATTTCCTCACAAGGACTTATAACTGGGTTATCCTCAGCTAAAAGCCACGGAAGACCGCTCTCGGCAAAGTTCCTTCAATCCCCGGCGGAGTCTATCTTTGGTATTCCCAAGCAGAGTTTATCTTTGGAGTTCCCCAGCGGAGTTTATCATCATTATCCTCAGCAGAATCCGTCGTTAAAGTCCTCAGCAGGCCTCTCATCAAAACTTCGGCCGAATATCTCTTCCACAGAGCAATTCTCCGGCCGTTCGTCAAGGATTTATTTTCCTAAGATGAAATTACACTCATAAACATTTCACATTTTCATACATCTTGCTTACATACATGACGAAACGCATACAACCTCTCATGTTGAACATCATGATATCATGCATATCATACATCATGACATTGCATACAACTTACGTTTTTTGCCTTTTCAGGAAAAAGACAATCCCAAAAAACAACTACCTTCAACTGTCACAATTCCAGATTCGATACCTGTATCTAGCCAGGGCACATCTGAGAGTGACCAGTTTCCAGATTCGATACCTGTATCTAGCCAGGGCACATCTGAGAGTGACCAGTTTCCAGACTCGACTCCTGTATCTAGCCAGGGCACGTCTGCAGAGTTCAAAGATTCGATTCCTGTATCCAGCCAGGGCACATCTATCAACTACAACATTTCCGGATTCGATTCCTGTATCCATCCAGGGCATGTCTGTTGACCACGTTTCCAGACTCGATTCCTGTATCTAGCCAGGGCACGTCTGAAGAGTTTGAAGATTCGATTCCTGTATCCAGCCAGGGCACATCTATTGACGACTATTTCCAGATTCGACTCCTGTATCCAGCCAGGGCACATCTGTGAGCAACCAATTGTAGATTCAATACCTGTATCTAGCCAGGGCATATCTGCATAAAGAGACTGAAGATCAAACACCTGTAACAAGCCAGGAAAACATCCTCCTTCCTCAAATATACAAGTTTCTCGCAAAGGAATCTCTTATGCGACCGACATTTCCAAATGGCATCTATAAGCCCATTCCCGACAAGGTTCTGTCACCTCTCCAAATGGCATCTATAAGCCCATTCCCGACACCACATTGTTGAGACTCCAGCATGCGAGTGCAAATTTCCGGGCACTCTAGTGTCCAATCTCCTTTTACCCTCGAGTCACGAAAGGCAAACTTGCCAATCTAACTCTTCAGGTCCAAGAAGATTGAACAGGGGCAACTGTTGTACCCCAAAATTTGCCCTCCCATTTCCTCAACATTTTCTCATCACAAGACCTTTGAAGATCAAGATACAGTTAGGGTTTCCTCTGCTCAAGGCTTCTCCTTACACTGTGGACTCAAATTAGGGTTTGTGTTTGCCCAAAGATGTTTTGACCTAAAAAGCTCAAGATGACTTTCATGCTTCATGTTGGACTCCCAAGTTTACCTATACCAAGTTTCAAGTCTTGATTCCAAGTTTTACCCAGTCAATTGGACAGTTGACCTAGAAATCAGCTGTATTGGGAAAAAGTCATCTGTGGCCAATTGACAGTCAAACCTCATGAAATTTGATCCACATCAACATTATGAACTCACATGGACCATTTTATCAAGTTTGGATCACAATTCCACAAGAAATTTGATCAGATCATCAAAAGGGCAAAATGGTCATTTTTAGGGTTTTGACTGCACAAAGGCAATTTTTGACTGTTTGACCTAGCCAATGGCAAACCAAGCTCACATATGGCCTCAAGGACTCAATGGAATTATCTTGACATGTTCATCAAGCTCAAAAGATCCCAAGTACACAAGATTGACAGTTGAATTTCCCAGTCAATTGATCAATTTTGACTGTATACTGAAAAGTCAAACTTTGACTTTTTGGTCAAAATCAAGAGCCAAGATTCATTTTTCATCAAAACATTCCAAATCATGAAACTTGTTCACCAAGAAATCTCAAAATGCAAATTAGGGTTAGAAAATGGAATTTTTCATAACTTAGAATTTTTCTAAGTTATGGAAAACCCTAATTTTTTCCCAACTTTACCCCATCTTTTCACCATGATCCATTGGGATTCAAACAAAAGTCAAAACATGAAAGTTGTAGCTTGTTGCATAATCTACAACTTTGATTCACAAAGTTTTCTCATTTGAAGCTTGTATCTCAAGTTATAATTTTTTGAATAAGGGCACTAAACCATCTTTTAACTTAGTGAAATTTGACCTATTTTGACAAGGTTTTCTACCCTACTTCAAGGCCACTTTTCATACCCTTCCACTTGGAATTTTGATTTGCATTTCAAAGATGGATTGTAGTACACATTCCAAGCTTTCCAAAATGTCCAAGAACTCATCAAACAACCTCATAACTTGAGAGATTCGAATTTCACAAGTTGGCAAAAATTCACTTTTGTTCTTCATCAAAGCATGTTCATAAACTTGGCAAATTTGAACTCAGCATAGTTTGTGCTACTTTACAGGTCCTAAAACCAAATTACACTCCTTAATTTAATGCAAAACCAATGAATCAAGTTGTTATTCTAAGCCTTTGGTCATTACACAAGGAATTAAGCCTAAACTAGAAAAAGCATTATTTCCATTCTTGAAAAGAAGAACTTTATGTCAAGTTTGCAATCCAAGTGATACAATCAAGATCTTCTTGGCACAAGTTTGTGAGCAAATTGCACTGATCAAGGCAAGGGATAGCAGCATAGTTAGAGGGCCTGTACTGACCTAGAAAGCAAAGTGGCATTTTGTAGCTTAAGTGTGAAGAAAAGTCCATAACTTATGCTAACTCTCATCTCAGCTTAGAAACAGAAGAACAAAGTTATCAAACACTTTTCATAGACCAAATCCAAGCTAACACACGAGCCTTTGCCATCTAAAGCACCCTCCATCTCAAAATCACCTCAAAACTGCACAAACAGGGGAGCCCCTGCAGTTTGAGTGCAAACTCCCAATCCCTTCAAGCATTTTGATTCAAACCTTTTCCTCTACCTTCCCTACAATATATGCAAGCTAACCATGTCCTAAAATCAGACCTGTAACACCTCCAAGCCACTTCACCATTTTCAATTTTCTGTTTTGCAGTTGGAGTTCACTAGCTCGATTCAGGGAGTTTCAAGACAAAGTAGGAATTGGAAAAGCATCCTTACACTTCAAGGAAGTTGTACAAGTCATCATTTCACTCTGAAACATCCTCCATTGCCAAGCTCGATTCCAACTGAACAGGTATATTCATGGAGTTCTATCTCTCTTATTAGGCATTGTTAGCTTTAGGTTTTTGAAGAAAACATGTCACAATCATAGCCCTGAACATGCTCATATGATTAGATTTCATTTATGTTTCGTGTGCTTAGAGAATTTCATGTCTGAACATTGATGAAAAGTTAGGTCAGAAAAGAGGGGGAGAGAAATTCTCCCTCATCTTAGAGAGATAGGTCAAGTTATTTATATGGTTGAAACCGTCTCTTCATGCTGAACATTTCTTGTGTTATGAGTTTTTGCTGAAAAGCCAAGAATCAGGAGTTAGACATTGAAGCAAGAGGCGCGCGTTTTTTCAAATGTTTGAAGCTGGAGGTTGAAGACAATGGTCAATGGGTTGGGCCTGTGTTATTTTGCTTTTCACACCATCTTTTTTGGTTTACACCCCCCTGAGCCCATTTGCTCATTTTTTAACATTTTTGACTTTTTTTTCTTTTTTGGCTGACTTTGTTTATTTTTTCTCATGCCATTTAAAAATTAAAAATATTTTTTTCATCACTTTTTGCATTTATTGCATATTTATTTGTTTATTTTCTTTGTTTGTACATAAATATATATATATGATTATTAGAATAAAAATATAAAAATAATGTAAATACAATTTTTATTTTCATTTACTTTCTGAAAATATTTCACACAAAAAATACTCTTTTATTTATTTTATTAAAATATTAAATAAATATTTATTTTGTATAATACATATTTAGGGTTTAATATATATATATATATATATATATATATATATATATATATATATATATATATATATATATATATATATATATATATATATATATATATATATATATATATATATATATATATATATATATATATATATATATATATATATATATATATATATATATATATATATATATATATATATATATATATATGTGATTATTAATATATTTAAGACAAAATATAAAAAATACTTGACTTTTTTTTCATTTTTATTAATATTTGATACAAAATACCTTTTTTCACAATATACTTCATTTTATTTTATTTTTATAAATAATGAATAAATAGTTGTATTAAATTAAATAATACCTTTTTCTTTAAAAATTAGGGTTTTTTACCCTAAGTTCAAAATACTCAAAAATAATACATTTTTATTTTCTTTTCCCTTTTACATAAACCATACTTTTCTCATACACATAAAAACTTTCTTTTTGCATTTCACATATTTATTTAATTTACATTTAATTATGCATTATTTAAATTGCAAATATTCAATTGATGTAATAATTTAGATTTAAAATCTTGTCAATATCCCCATTTGAACATTTGTACCCCCCTTCCCATATTTGGTTTTGTAATAGCTTAGTAATTTTAATTTCGCACTTTATTGCTTTCTAATGATAACATGCTAGAATTAGGGTTTGTATGCGAAAAACGATAAAAAATAGTTTGACCTAATGCAAGATAAACAAGCATGAAAATGGACACACAAATCACACTTGCACCCCCTAGGGTATTCCACTTGTTGCCTTCAAATGAATGGGCCATGTTGCATGTTAAACTTCTTTGGGCAAAGCAAATAATTTTGAATGATCATAGTCCCTCGATAAAACTTTTCAAAAACAAACAAAAACAAATGATCAAGTCCCTTAGAGAAATTGCTCAAAGACATTTAACGCCGTTGCAATTATGGTCTAAAACGATGACCCGCGCCTGTCCCTTTCACATCCTAACACAAGGTTGCCCACCAAATACAATGGTGGAGCAAACTTGTTAAAAGGGTTAAAGTATAGTAATAATCTTTTGAGAAATTTAGGAGTAGATAACCTCTTAGTTACTTGAATCAAACTTGCAAAACAAAATACTTGCCTAATTTCAAAACCACACCTCACTACACTTTCAAAATAACTTTCAAAACAACTTTCAAAAACAAATGAAAACCTTTTCAAAAGACATACATCTTTGTATACATCCCCACATGGATCATTACAAAGGTTGCCACCACATTGGCCTCTTTTTAAAACATTTTCAAACCCACGCACTCAAGCACCATTTAAAACAATTGAAAACCAAAAGGCAAGTGATCTAAGCAAGTAACTAAGAGCCCATGGATAACCATGGATAGAAAGGGTGCTAATACCTTCCCTTTCTATAATCTACTCCCCGAACCCAAGAAAACATCTCAAAAGGTTTTTGCTGTGCTTTTTAACCTTTCCTTAGGATAAAATAAAAAGTCGGTGGCGACTCTTGCTAACCGCAACATTTGCGAATACAAACGCAAAACCTCAAGTCAGTTCTCCCACCGTATCACACTATGCATTCAAGATAGATTAATTACCAACGGCTTTATTCCAAGACAAAGATCTTCTCAAAAAGGAAAGAACGTTATGAGCATTGAAATGGATTTATAGACAGCAACGTATCTATTCCTAGGCTACTTAAACAAGTCAGTGAGAAAAGAAATGGCTAATACTCTACACGCATATACACGCCTAAGCTAATCATCCTCACGCACACTCTCATTTTTGCTAAAGCTTTCAACCACGCTTACTCTATAGCTCTAGCAATCTAGTTTCATCTAAGCTTAATATTGTGTATTATCACAGTTGTGGTATATAGTTTTTCTAGAAAACATCAAACACACATTTGTTCATTTATCTGTAAGAAAACTTCCTTGAGATAAACCGGTCTGTGGTTAGACTCAAGAAGGCTTTAACATTTGTTAAAGCAGTTGTGTATTCAGTTGAATATAGTGGATTAAGACCTCGTTGGAGAGAGGCGAAATCACCTTGACGGGTGGACTGGAGTAGTTTGAGATCAAACGAACCAGGATAAAAATAACGTGTTGTCTGCATTTGATTTGAAGTTTTACAATTCAACCCCCCTTCTTGTGTTTTTCACTTCTTCATCTCAGACTTTAGCGTCAACTGAAGTTGCTACTGACAAACCTCCGATGAAGTTGGCTTCTCTCAAGGATGTCAGGGCTGTAATTGAAGAAGGTGGGTGTACAAATTGGGGTCAACTCCCTGATTTCACGCATAAAACTGACAAATTTGGTTTGGGCTTTACTACAGGGGCTCAAAGGGATGTTAGACACGCACGGATTGGAAGACCTCCTCTGCACATCAGCAATCAGGGAGTTAATGCGATTGAAGATGGTGAAGAAGATTCAGATATCGAAAGCTGGATCTACCCTACAACCAATGGCGGGCTAAGCAACTGGACGGCGAAGGACTTCATACATGTTTCTTTTATTCCACAGTAATTGACTTTTATTTTAAGAGTTGTAATAAATAGTTTGAAACTTTACGGCCCGGTGCCTCGCCTGGGGCACTTTGGCTTTGCTTGTGAGGGCTTATTATTTGTCATTTTCATATATCATTAATAAAGCATTGGACGTTTATTGCATTACAAATTTTGCGCTCCTTGTTTTTCTTTTTTGTCTCTCGCTTTATCAAAAACAACTATTCTCTTACACACACTCACGTATCATAATGCATATCTATATCCACTCTGGATCCCATTGATAATGACTCTGCTACTGCCAGTTATGACTTCGAAAATCCGATCAAACAAGCCGAGGACGAAGGTGAGAATGATTGTGAGGTGCCTGGAGAACTTGCTAGACTGTTACTGCAGGAAGAAAGGGCCATACAGCCTCATGAAGAGCCAGTTGAACCAGTGAATTTGGGTACAGAGGAAGACAGGAAAGAGGTTAAGATAGGTGTAAATCTGGAGCCTAGTGTCAAGCAACGGTTAATACAGATGCTACGCGACTATGTTGAGATCTTCTCCTGGTCCTACAAAGACATGCCTGGTTTGGACACTGATATTATGGTTCACCGCCTGCCGACTAAAGAAGACTGTTCTCCGGTAAAGCAGAAGGTTTTCCGTATGCGCCCTGAGATGTCTGAGAAAATCAAAGCTGAGGTCATGAAGCAGTTTGACGCCGGATTTCTAGTTGTCACTTCTTACCCGCAGTGGGTTGCCAACGTTGTTCCGGTGCCTAAGAAGGATGGTAAGGTGCATATGTGTGTGGACTATAGAGATCTGAACAAGGCAAGCCCCAATGATGATTTCCCACTTCCTCACATCGATATTCTGGTCGAAAACACCGCGCAACATAAGATCTTATCCTTTATGGATGGCTTTTCTGGTTACAATCAGATCAAGATGGATCTCGAGGACATGGAGAAGACAAACTTCATTATAAAGTGGGGCACCTTTTATTACAAGGTAATGCCTTTCGGGTTGAAGAATGCTGGGGTAACTTATCAGCGTGCCATGGTCGCTTTGTTCAATGACATGATTCACCATGAGATCAAGGTCTATGTTGATGATATGATAGCAAGGTCCCAGACTGAGGAAGAACACCTTTACCATCTCCCGAAATTGTTCGACAGGTTGAAGACGTACAAGCTGAGGTTGAACCCGAACAAGTGCACCTTCGGGGTAAGGTCTGGTAAGCTGCTGGGTTTCGTCGTCAGTGATAAGGGTATTCAGGTGGACCCTGCCAAGGTAAAGGCTATACAGGAGATGCTGCCCCCCGCACAGAAAAGGAAGTTAGAGGCTTTTTGGGACGTCTGAACCACATCGCCAGATTCATTTCACATTTGACTGCTACTTGTGAGCCAATCTTCAAGTTGCTGAAGAAAGATCAAGTGGTAAGGTGGAATGACGAATGCCAGACCGCTTTCAAAAGAATCAAGGAATACCTCCAAGAGCCACCAATTCTGATGCCTCCAGTTGAAGTAAGACCTTTGATCTTATACTTGACAATACTGGACAATTCAATAGGGTGTGTGCTGGGGCAGCATGACGAGTCTGGCCGAAAAGAGCATGATATTTACTACCTTAGAAAAAAGTTTACCGACTGTGAGACTCGATACTCATTGCTCGAGAAAACTTGCTGCACTTTGGCATGGGCTGCTCGCCGGCTGAGACAGTATATGTTGACTCACACTACCTTATTGATATCAAAGATGGATCCAATCAAGTATATCTTCGAAAAGCCTGCCTTGTCCGGAAGAATAGCAAGATGGTAGATGATCTTATCTGAGTATGACATCTAATACATAACCCAAAAAGCAATCAAGGGGAGTGTATTGGCGGATCATTTGGCACTTAGGCCGCAGATGACTACCAATCCATGAATTTCGAGTTCCCGGATGAGAACCTCATGTTGGTGACTGACTGTGAAGAACCTGGACCGGATGAAGGACCTGAGGAAGTATCCCGATGGTCTATGTATTTTGATGGAGCATCAAACGCGTTGGGTAATGGCATTGGCGCCGTGATCATATCTCCTGAGGGCTGTCATACTCCATTCACCGCCCGATTATGTTTTAACTACACCAACAATATGGCGGAGTATGAAGCATGTATCTTGGGTCTTCGAGCTGCTATTGACCTGAGGATTAAGTTCTTGAGTGTATTCGGAGATTCTTCTTTAGTGATCAGTCAGATCAAAGGCGAGTGGGATATGAAGCACCCAAATCTTATTCCTGACAAGGAATATGTATTGACATTGCTCCCACACTTCGAGGAGATAACTTTTGAACATTTCCCTAGAGAAGAGAATCAGTTAGCGGACGCGTTAGCTACCATGTCTTCTATGTTCAAAGTCAGGTGGGACAATGAAGCTCCCTAGATCACCATCGAGAGGTTGGACGAACCCGCACATTGCTGTGATATTGAGACTGGAGAGGTGACAGATAAACCCTGGTTTCACGAGGTAAAGAGGTATCTTGAGGCTCAAGAATACCCCGAGGGTGCATCTGTTAATGATAAGAAGTTTCTGAGAAGATTCGCTATGAAGTTCTTCATCAGTAATGGTATCCTTTATAAGCGTAACCATGATTCAACCTTACTGCGATGTGTGGACAAAAACGAGGCAGAAAGGATCATGACAAAGTTACATGAAGGTACCTTCGGAACTCATTCCAGTGGACATACAATGGCAAAGAAAATCCTACGGGCAGGATATTATTAGTCCACTATGGAAGCCGATTGTTATCAGCACTCTCGAACCTGTCATAAGTGCCAAGTCTATGCTGATAAGGTGCATGTACCTCCAGTTCCCCTGAATGTTTTGACAGTTCCTTGGCCTTTTGCAATGTGGGCATCGACATGATAGGTGAGATCAGACCTACTGCGTCTAACGGGCACCGTTTCATTCTGGTGGCTATTGATTACTTTACGAAGTGGGTTGAGGCAGCTTCCTTTGCTACAGTAACCAAGAACGTCGTGGCGTGGTTTATCCGACACAATCTGATCTGTCGATATGGTGTACCAGAGAGGAGCATTACGGACAATGGTACAAATCTCAATAATACAATGATCACCGAGCTCTGTAAACAGTTCAAGATACATCATCACAACTCTTCTCCATACCGGCCGAAGATGAATGGGGCTGTTGAAGCGGCTAACAAAAACATCAAGAAGATTGTGCAGAAGATGACGGTGACATACAAAGACTGGCACGAGATGTTACCATTCGCTCTTCATGGATACTGTACCTCAGCAAGGACATCAACAGGGGCAACACCCTACTCTCTGGTGTATGGCATGGAATCAGTCCTACCCATTGAAGTCCATATACCTTCTCTCAGGATTATGAAAGATGCGGGTTTGAACGAGGACGACTGGATCCAAACCCGACTTGATCAGCTGAATTTAATCGATGAAAAGAGACTTACTGCTATTTATCATGGTCAGACGTATCAAAAGCGAATGATCAAGGATTTTAACAAGAAAGTCAAACGTCAAGAATATCAGGTCGGAGATCTAGTGATCAAACGCATCATACTGCCACAAGGTGATCCCAGGGGAAAATGGACCCCTACATACGAAGGGCCGTTTGTGGTTAAGAACATCTTCTCGGGAGGAGCTATGATTCTAACCACCATGGATGGTGACGACCTTCCTCACCCCGTCAATGCAGACATAGTGAAAAGATACTACGCATAATCAAAGACCCGCTAGGTTGACTGGCCTAGGAAAAAATAAGGGCTTCCCGGCGAACCAAAAGGGTTCGGGCAAAAGTAAGGGATGAAAATTAAAAAAACTGTACACCCGGCAAGTCGAAAACCTGAAAAGGCGGCTTGGGCAAAAAAGGGTATCCCGGTGGACTGAAAACCCGAAAGGGCGGTTCAGGAAAAAATTAAGGATTGAAGCGTAACACTATGTCTCATTGGATCATCTTGCAACCAGACTTCGGTATCGACTATCAAGCTCAGACGGCGCCAATCAATCTGATCTACCTTCGACCAAGTAGCAAAGTGATGAGACGCTCGAAGACATAAGGGCAATAGTAGAGTTAGAACCCGATGGGATTGTTTCACATAGCTGTTTTTCTTTATTTTACACAAATTGTACAATTTCTGTTCTTTCAGTGGCGTTCTCTTACTAGGACGTCAACATCTTGTACAAAACGCCTATTACAGGCCAATTTCAAAAAAATAAATAACAATTCATTTTCACAGGAAATTTCAACTTGTTTTTCTTTTTCTGTTTTGTTTTGCAAGAACGTCCAATGATTCATTTTTGATATATGCATTTGAAAATAATTGTTGCTCATAAATATTTACATGAGAAACAAAATACAATTACTCGTAATTCCAGGAGCAGGGGCAAACAAGAAGTGTCCAAACCTTACAGTTTCTCTACCCACCAGGTACAGGGATAGAGCCAGCTCGAGAATATAACTAAAGATACATACATTCCCCGCAGAGTAGGAAGTGTCCAAAGACAGTGGTGTCAACTCTCCCCAGTTGAGGTTCACAATCGCGAGTGAATTAGCAAAATTCTCCCCAAGCAAAGTCTATCTACCACCAACAATAGAAGTTCACCATCAGCTGAGTTTATTTCCTCCACAGGCAGAAATTCAATCCCCGACAAAGTTCATTATCACCAGCGATGGTAATTCATCCCCAGCGGAGTTGTTTTTCCAAATCAGCAGGTCTTCCAGCAGAGTATTTCTCTTCCCCACAGAGTCATTCTCCCACAGGATTATTCTCAAACAAAGTTTCTCCCGGCGGATTATTCTCGAGCAGAACAGACACAAGTCTCCATCTAATCATCTTCGGTCACTATCCCCAGCGAGAACAAAGAACTCGACTTCCTATATTCTCCGGCGGTAGTCCAGGATTTATTCTCTCCAATCGGAGAACATCACAAGAACATTACATATCCATACATCATGGCATGCGCATACGCATCATGCAACACAATCTCATTTATTTGGAGAACATCATTACTCAATACATTTCATACATCATGACATTACATACGACTAAATCTTTACCTTTCAGGGAAAGATGCAATCAAGTTTTCTCTGGTCCAGTCAAATAAATACTAAGATTTCTATTCCACTTCAAGCTATGAAGCCCGAAAATCGACCGGATAATATCTTGATTTCTCCAAAATACTACGAAGCCTAGAGTCGACCAGATAGTGGTATGTCTTAAATACAAGCTTTGAAGCCCGGAAATCGACCGGAAAATAGCTTAACCCTCAATAAGTTATTGTGAAGCCTGGAAATTGACCAGATAGCAATACAAGATACCATGAAGCCTGGAATCAACTAGATAATAGGTATAAGACACCGTGAGGCCTGGCGCATGACCAGATAACGGTATAAGACGCTGTGAAGACTGGATCACGACCAGATAAAGGCAAAGGACACTGAAACCTAGGACACGACCAGATAACAGTATAAAGTACTTAGAAGCTTGGAATTCGACCAAATAGCAGTTTACTCAGCCAATTACTATGAAGCCCAGAAATCGACTGGATATTAGTATGCCTTAAATTCAAGTTGAAGCCCAAATGTGACCGGATAACCACTTGAGTCCTTCTGAAGCCTGGAGCACGAACAGATAAGAGTTGAGAAATTGCAAAGCCTGGAAGACGACCAGATAGCAAGCCTAATCTCATCTCCCCAGTAAGTCGCTGTAAAACCTGGAGCATGACCAGATAACAGTCGATCTTATTTTCCTCAACAAACCACTGTAAAGCCTGGAGCACGACCAAATAGCAGTTCATTTTTACCTCCTCAACTAAGAGATGATTCCCCAACAGAGTAACAGACAACTGAAGCTTCTAAAACTCTATTTCTCTCAAGACAGAGAATAACATTCCCCAGCATAGTCCTCCTCAACAACAGGTGTACAGACTCTCGCAAAAGAATCTCTTATGCGATCGACACTTCTTCTAATGGAATCTTTAAGCCCATCTTCCATCATTGACTTACAAATGGCATCTATAAGCCCATTCCCGATATTGCAAGACAAGTACCACTTCATGCGAGTGCAAATTTCTGGGCACTCTAGTGTTCAATCATCTTCCACCTTTAGATCACGAAAGGAAGACAAGCCAATATACATCCTCAGGTGTAAGAAGATTTAACAGTGGCAGCTGTTATATCCCAAAATTTTCCCTCCCATATTTCTCAATACATGTCAAGTGAGGTCCTCAAATTGCTCAAGGAGGTTCAAGAGTTGACCAGACAAACCCTCTCCTAAGGCAGTCTACCTCAAATTAGGGTTTCATTTTGCATCAAGATGCTTAAGTCCAAAGGATCCCTGTTGTACCCCAAAATTTGCCCTCCCATATTTCTCAAAACATTTCAAGAAAAATTCACAAGTCCAACCTGGCGCGTCATATTCAGGTATTCTTTCGCCAAGATATCTCTGATAACGTATTCTCAAATTCAGGTTCGGCTCAAGAGTCAATTCTTTAAAGAAGGTATCCGAATGTGTGAGTTTTCTCGAAGAAATATGGTGAAAAAGTGTGCTGAAAGTGCAGTTTTTACGCGCTAAAAAATTCATAACTTGAAGATCGTGGCTCGTTTTGAACCCGTTCCAGTGGCCAAAATTCCGTCTTGACATTATCTACGTTTTCATCTCTCACGGCTGGAAGCCAATTTTGATCAGAAGGTCTTCAAAATGTGGATTTATCAAGTATTTTCGCACAGAAAATTTGTGACAAGTTTATTTGCGTCATGTTCAGAAAATCATAACTTGGTCGATTTTCATCGTATCGAGCTGGTTCCGGCGCCAAAATTTCACAAATTGAGTTGGCTACATTTTCACAGAAGGTATTGAGTTCAAACGGTATTCAAAAGGCCTTCGTTTTTTGCTCAGAGTGCGTGACACGCTGAAAATCCTGAATGCTGAATATTATTTCATCTGGGCCGAAACTTCGAAAATTCATAACTCGGTCAATTTTTATCGGATTGGGCTCATATTTTTACACAAGGTCCTTGACTCATAGATCTACAACTTTGCTTCAAAATTCGAGACCAAATTATGCACTGATCAATACCAGTTTTTTATTGAAGAACGTGTCAGAGTCGACACTGGAGCCCAAAATAAGTTTGTCTGAGCTGAAACTTCAAAAATTCATAACTAATTCACCGTTTATCCGATTGAGTCGATTTTCGGACAGGAGTTAGTTCTCGATGTCGGCTTCATTTTGTTTTCACATTTCAACTTCAAAAAATGCACTTAAGTCTCTGCGATTTAGCCTGGAAAGTGACGAATTCAAGTGAATATTGGAGGCCCAATTGCACATTCAAAGCCCATTTGCTTTACCCTAATTTTCATTATATAATCACCTTCTTTTCACACAAACCAGGGGAGAAAAAGAGAGAAAAAACCTTGCCACAACACTGTTAGAATATCAAACTCTTTCAAGAACCCTAAAACCTTGAAATCCTTATTACAAATCCCTCTCTCACTACAAACAAGCCATCACAGTTACAAACCAACACCTCACTACTTCTTCAGTAAGGATAAGGCTGGCTTGATCTCCATGATCCTAATTTTCCAGTAAGGCATAAAAGCATTCAGGCCACTGATTTTCCAGTAAGGGTAAGATTGATTTGAT
Source organism: Vicia faba (assembly GCA_948472305.1). NCBI lineage: Eukaryota > Viridiplantae > Streptophyta > Magnoliopsida > Fabales > Fabaceae > Vicia > Vicia faba. The sequence continues at coordinate 1,034,846,894 of OX451740.1, read as the reverse complement.
CTCCATGATCAAAAGGGTATAATCATTCATACATGCCATATTGTGCCTAAACATTAAATTTCTTCATATATTGGCTTTATTTACATTTTATGATTTTATTTAATGTGTTCGTGAGATTCAACTGCAGATTTAGATAGGATCCCAGGTTCATTAAGGAACGTTGAGGTCAAAATCCAAATAGCCAAAAGTCAAAAGCCAAATGGCCAAAGTAGAAAAACTTATGCATGACAATAATACATGGCGAGACAAACATCCTAAGAAGATTAAGGAACGTTGAGGCCAAAACGCAAATGGCCAAAAGGCAAAAGCCAAATGGCCAAAGTAGAACAATTTATGCATGATGAGGCCAGAACACAAATGGCCAAACCACTCCAATTCACCTCCAAAAAGGGGACAGAAACCCCCCAAGGTATTGTACTTTCTTTCTTTTCCTTATTTTATTTATTTCAATTATTTCTTTTTTTAATTAATTCCTTTAATTTAACTTATTTTCATAAAATATAAAAAATAGTAAAAAACAGAAAAGTTATAAAAATCAAAATATATTTATTTAATTAATATTTTTTGTAAATAAATTTCACTAATAATTAATTATTTATTTTTATAAATCAAAATTATATGTAAATAATTAGGTTAATTTAGGTTTAATTTTAATACTTTCTTAATAAACTAAAAAACAATTAGAATTAGGGTTAGCATTTTAATTTCAATTAATTTCATTAAATTCTCATAAATACAAAAAACCAAAAAAAAACAATTTCCTTTTCTTTTAATTTAATTAATTTGCTAATAATTTAATTTCATTAAAAAGGGTCCAACGCCCTCGTTTCTAATTTAATTCGCGTATTTATTTATTTTTCTTTAATATTTATGTACCTCTCCCAAAGCCTTGTAAACTCGGACATCTTAATCTTTCGCATTTTAATTCTTTATTTTCTGTCAAATCGGGTTCTGGAAATTTTGGCGATGTGGACCCGCGACTTTTGTAATAGTTTAGAACTTTACCTTTCTCGCTCTTTTAATTGTTAAATAAATGCATGCAAGAATGAATGATTAAATAAAAACAAACGTGTAGATCACCAATAACATGACAAGATAAAATAAATGAACATGACACACAAAATCACACACCACCCCTAGGGTACGCCTCACTGTTGCCTTGCCTCGAAAGGTGATCGTCGAGTAGAGGATGTCTTAGTAAGTCCTCATGATCCGGGAACCTGGCATGAGGGTAGCTTCTAAGGTATCTTCCTATTGCTCTGGTGATCACCATGTCCCGAACCTCGAATTGACCCGAATACCTCCAACGGTGGTGCTACCTACCTCTCAATGGTGGGATGGCACTACTTTAAAGGACATTTACACAGACGAATTCCTTAGGGTAGGTAGGTTCTCTAGATACTTGCTCTAATTTCAAAAAAACAAATCAAAAATACTTTTCACACCGACACCTTTTCAAAAGCTTTCGAAAGCAATTTTTCAAACACTCTTGAGGACCGATACAAGAGTCGAACTGAAATTTTCAAAGAAACTTTTTTAAAACCCACAATTGAAAAGCAAACAAACCATTTTTGAAAACACAATGAGCAAGTATCTAAGAGCCCATGGATAACCATGGATAGAAAGGGTGCTAACACCTTCCCTTTCTATAACCTACCTCCCGAACCGAGAGCAATCTCTTGAAGGAATTTTTCTGTGCTTTTGTCCTTTCCATTTGGAGAAAATAAAAGACGGTGGCGACTCTTGCTTCCGCGACATTTCGCGAACCAGCGTTAAACAGTCAATTCCAGATCCAACAATCACAGAACTGACGACTCTGCTGGGGATTTAACTTAAAGTGAGGTGTACCTTAGGACTAAGATCACTGTGTTTTCAATTGTATTGACTTGCTTGCTTTATTATTGTGGGACTGTCTTGGGAGTTCTATAGATCCTAGCCCGGATCTGGGGATACCTTCTTAGAAAGTAGCAACAAGGCTGTGAGGGAACTGTGCGGGGTATACCGACATGGTTGAAACAGTCTGCTACGTTGATGTGGCACTTTGGTGTGTACCGGTAACCCTTGAGTTCAGTCAAGGAGAGTACGGGGCCTCCGCGTGGTGTCGTGAAGCATCAACAGACCTTAGGAACCTTAATTGAACTATCTTGGCCTCTTTAGGGTAGTGAGATAACTGACTTTGGTGCAGTCCCAGGTTGGTTGATACTCGATACTACACTCAATTGAGGGTTGTTTTCCTGGAATATTTCGGTCGCCAGTTCAGTGGCTAAATCGAAACGATGAACAATGAAAGCAATCCCGTGATATTGGGACCCTTAGAACCCGGTTACTTCTAATAGGGCAGGTTGAACCCACCAACTTCAAGAGGGTAATACCCAGACCCCATGCTGGCCTAAACTCTGAGGGCTCCTCTTGTGTGACTTGTGTGCCTTCATACTTGACTATTTGCATGCTTGTTGTCTGACACTTGAGCTTCTTGCAGGTTTTGTTTGTAGTCCTTAATTAGGACTCATAACAAGGTTTACTAAGTTTCTTGCAGGTTTCGTTTATAGTCCTTAATTAGGACTCATAACAGGTTTTACTTGAGTTTCTTGCAGGTTTTGGCTTGCAGTCCTTAATTGAGACTCATAACAGGGTTACTTACATTACCACATGCATAACATAACATCATACCATTGCATACATCCTAACCCATTTCAAGGATCTCAAGGGCTTGTGATGCAGGTCATGGTGAATCAACTATCCCAGCAAGGGGCAAAGAGGATTTATTTTCCTCTAGCCAAGGTTGTCAGGGGCTATGACCCACTTGATATGGTGAGCTCTGACTCTTGAAGAAGGTTCCCTTAACCAAGGTTGTTTGGAAATCAAAACCAGACATGATGACTAAAGTCAGGGGCTATGACCCACTGGATATGGTGAGCTTTTGACCCTTGAAGAAGGATTCTCAACAACATGCAGTTCCTTCGATCAAGCTACCGGACCCAAATTCTAACAAATTTTCTTGTTTACCCCACGAGGTCCTTGAAAACATTACATGCATGTCATACACATCATTGCATAACAGGTATCCTTGCTGCAGGTCACTTACCTTTCTCGCTGTTTATTTCAGCAATGGCTTCCCAACCAGATAACCAGGACCTTCTTGCTCAAGAGACTCGGCTCGGGGAAATCCTCCTGAATCTATCCAAGGGGCAGGAAGAGTTGAGGACACTCCTCATGGGGAACCTGATCAGAAAGAGTCCTGAAGATGACAAGGACGAACAACTGAAACATCTACAAGCTGAGGTAGACACATTGAAAACCCAGATGCTGGGGCAAAGGGCCCTCATTCAAGGTTTAGCTCAGGAGCAAGGAGAGCTGAGAGCCATGATCAGCCAACTTCCTCAAGGCATGAAGCAACCAGCCCGAATCAGAGACCAGGTCATAGAACAGCTTCCAAGAAGGCAAAGGTCGGGTCCAATGAATAGACCTCTCCGAGTTGCTACTACTTCTCAGGTCCAACAACGACCGCGCCAAGAACAGCGGGTTGATCAGAACAGGTCGGACGAGCCTAAGAGACAATTCACCTACATCAACATGTCATGGTCACGAGCTTTGCAGCACATGTTAAGGATGAACCTGATTGCGGTGATCAACCCTCCTGCAAATCCAAAGACTTCCTCTCCAAACTACAACCCAGAAGCAAGGTGCGCTTACCATTCTGGTAGCCCGGGGCACGATACTGAGGACTGTTGGGCACTGAAGTACAAGATTCAGAACATGATCGATGCTAAAGAGATCGAGTTCGAGCCCGCCGAGACTCCCAATGTGATCATTGCTCCCTTGTCAAAACATGGCTAGGATTGAGAAATGTTTGTTCATTAGAATCTTTCAAGTTGTAATTTTCTTTTGATTGTTCAAGCATTCCATTCATATCAAACGTTGTTATTTTATTAATGTATCGCATATGTCTGTTCTGAAACAATATATTCGTATTCACTAAATGCAAATTATTTTCATTTTTTTTTTCTGATGATCAACTCTTAAATAATAATTCTAAGCCTCTTGAGGGAGGATGACGAAAACGATACCATAATCCACAGTATGCTTTTGAACAGACCCCGCTGATGAAGTACAGGCATTGTTTCAAATCCCTAAACACTGGAGTTATAAGGAAGATAATCCCTCGTCAACCCCTCTGAGCCAAAGAAGTAGGAGTTTTTCTTTTCGAAATTTAAAACCCTTAATCATAACCTGGGGCAGGGTAGTTCTCTCAGTTGATCCAAGTGCATAACGAATGGCACCAAAAGAGGTCCTTACAAAACAAAGAAAGACAATGATGATTCCGAACAATCACAAGGATAGGCAGTCATTATATCTCTCAAAATAAAAAAAATAAAAAAAGAAGCCCAATAAGTCAAAACACCTATGAAGAAGACTTACGAAACTGGGGCATCCCGCTGACTGTAATTCCAAAAAAGGGAAACAGTTCAGGCAAAAAATAGGGATAACAAAATCAAAGAAGAAAGAGGTCCTACAAACCCTCAACAAAAACAAAAAATGACTGCCTGTTCAGAATAAATATCAATATCTGAATCATCACCGGAAAATCAGAGCAAAGACTCAAACAAGGTCCAACGTATGATCAACTGAGTTTAGGTTTGAAGAACATCACGAAGAATGGGTGGGTACAAATAATTTGAGCCTTTATCCTTTGTTTCTTAAACCGTGAACCAGGCCACGTTATAACCCTTAAAAGTCCTAGCTGAAGCATGGGTTAGTTCGAAAGCATACTGTTACGAAAGGTATCCTGACTCCTTAAGGCCTACGGTAAATACGGAGTTGACATCACGCTTTACAAACATTCACTTGTTTTATGAAAAAGAATACATTTTCAAAATCTTCAAGACAGACATAGGCTTTGCATTTTTAACATAACTTTGTTTGCATATGAATTTTTGTTTGAACAACAGGGAAATTCACACGATGAAAAGCCTAGTGAACAAAAGCACTCCCAATCAAGGGGCACGACATGATCATTGTCCATCATCTGGGGCAATCCAATCAAGATTCAGAGAATCTCTCAAAGGCCAAATAGCCTGGGGCAAGTCTCCGCCTAAGTCACTTAGGGCATTCCAATAACGAATCTCGCCTGATCAAACGCCTTCTGGTGGCATGACAAAACACTTCTGACAGGGGCAACTCCCTACCTTCTGAAAGCACGGATATAGTCGAAAAAATACTACGCACAATCAAAGACCCGCTAGGTTGACATACCTAGGCAAAAATTAGGGCTTCCCGGCGAACCAAAAGGGTTCGGGCAAAAATGAGGGATGAAATGAAAAAAATCTGTACACCCGACAAGTCGAAAACCTGAAAAGGCGGCTTGGGCAAGAATGGGTATCCCGGTGGACTGAAAACCCAAAAGGGCGGTCCAGGCAAAAATTAGGGATCAAAGCGTACGACTATGTCCCGGCATCTTGTCACTTGCCTACCAGAAGAAGGTTTGTCCATCAACTACTATCAGCGCCTCACAGGTCTTCCTCTCCCACCTCAGAAACAGAGGCAATAAAGAGTTGTCTAAAAGCAATCTAATTGTTCTGTCCTCCAAGGTATCAAGGAGGGTTCAACTAGTATATCTTAATTCCCCAAAGAGTGAGTCAGCAAGACAGTGCACTCTCCCCAAGAGAAGCTATAGTATCAAACTTAAGGAAGTTGGGTGTCCTCCAGTAGATCTCAACATTCCCCAGCACAATATACGTATATTCTTAACAAACATCCCCGACAATCTTGGTCTAAAGATTGTTCCCCGGCGGTATATCAAACATTCAGTGGAGTCACTTCCCCGTACGATTCAATACTTCCCCAGGAGAGTCCAATCCAGTTTCCCCCGGAAAGTTGGAAGTCATCTCCCCAAGAAGTAAGCTTATCCCCAGTAGATTCTGGAAGCTTATCCTCACAGAGCACGAACGCGTCATCCGGCTTTATTCAAAGAGTTATTTCCTTACCAGGATATAACTGGGTTATCCTCAGCCCAAAGCCACGGAAAGAGCGTCCTCGACGAAGTCTCTTTATCCCCAGCGAAGTCTATTAACACTTCCGACACAACAATGGTATCCCCAGCAAGTTATTATCAACAACTCAGCAAAGTATCTCTATCCCCACAGAGTATTTCTCCCCAGCAAGATTACTAGAGTACTTGTCTCCCTGCAGAGTAATCCATTCGCCAAGTTTATCCCCCAACGGAGTCATCTTCTCCTACCGGTATACTTGCAACTATCATCCAGCGGAAGCAAAATCTGTTCTCCAACATCAGCCCAGGATATGACTTCCCGACACCCGTCAAGGATTTATTTTCCTAAGACAACAAGGATACATTCATAAACATCGCATTCCCATACATTATAGCATGCATATACGCATCATATCTTACAAATCTCATTCATGTTGAGAATATCATTGCTTGATCCATATCATGCATTGCATATGACTGACCTTTACCTTTCCGGAAATATTCAGTTAAGTTCTCAATCATATTTCAAGACCTTGTCTGGTTCAGTTAAATCGACTCCAAAGATTTTCCTGTTTATTATCCAGTCAAAGGCGTTCTCTGGTCTAGTTAAACCAACTCCTAAAGGTTTTTATTTTGAAGACTCAGTTGAAGACTCCAAAGACCTTGTCTGGTTCAGTTAAATCGACTCCAAAGATTTTCCTGGTTATTATCCAGTCAAAGGCGTTCTCTGGTCTAGTTAAACCAACTCCTAAAGGTTTTTCTTTTGAAGACTCAGTTGAAGACTCCAAAGACCTTGTCTGGTTCAGTTAAATCGACTCCAACGATTTTCCTGGTTATTATCCAGTCAAAGGTGTTCTCTGGTCTAGTTAAACCAACTCCTAAAGGTTTTTCTTTTGAAGACTCAGTTGAAGACTCCAAAGACCTTGTCTGGTTCAGTTAAATCGACTCCAAAGATTTTCCTGGTTATTATCCAGTCAAAGGCGTTCTCTGGTCTAGTTAAACCAACTCCTAAAGGTTTTTCTTTTGAAGACTCAGTTGAAGACTCCAAAGACCTTGTCTGGTTCAGTTAAATCGACTCCAAAGATTTTCCTGGTTATTATCCAGTCAAAGGCGTTCTCTGGTCTAGTTAAACCAACTCCTAAAGGTTTTTCTTTTGAAGACTCCAAAGACCTTGTCTGGTTCAGTTAAATCGACTCCAAAGATTTTCCTGGTTATTATCCAGTCAAAGGCGTTCTCTGGTCTAGTTAAACCAACTCCTAAAGGTTTTTCTTTTGAAGACTCAGTTGAAGACTCCAAAGACCTTGTCTGGTTCAGTTAAATCGACTCCAAAGATTTTCCTGGTTATTATCCAGTCAAAGGCGTTCTCTGGTCTAGTTAAACCAACTCCTAAAGGTTTTTCTTTTGAAGACTCAGTTGAAGACTCCAAAGACCTTGTCTGGTTCAGTTAAATCGACTCCAAAGATTTTCCTGGTTATTATCCAGTCAAAGGCGTTCTCTGGTCTAGTTAAACCAACTCCTAAAGGTTTTTCTTTTGAAGACTCAGTTGAAGACTCCAAAGACCTTGACCAGTTCAGTTAAATCGACTCCAAAGATTTCTTATCCAGTCAAAGGCCTTCTCTGGTTCAGTTAAATCGACCCCAAATAGATTTTTCTGATAAAAACCCAGTTGAAGACATTCCAAGACCTTGTCTGGTTCAGTTAAATCGACTCCAAAGATTTTCCTGGTTATTATCCAGTCAAAGGCGTTCTCTGGTCTAGTTAAACCGACTCCTAAAGGTTTTTCTTTTGAAGACTCAGTTGAAGACTCCAAAGACCTTGACCGGTTCAGTTAAATCGACTCCAAAGATTTCTTATCCAGTCAAAGGCCTTCTCTGGTTCAGTTAAATCGACCCCAAATAGATTTTTCTGATAAAAACCCAGTTGAAGACATTCCAAGACCTTGACTGGTTCAGTTAAATCGACTCCAAAGATTTCTTATCCAGTCAAAGGCCTTCTCTGGTTCAGTTAAATCGACCCCAAACAGATTTTTCTAATAAAAACCCAGTTGAAGACATTCCAAGACCTAGACCGGTTCAGTTAATCGACTCCAAAGATTTCTCTGCTTCTTATCCAGTCCAAGGCCTTCTCTAGTCCAGTTAAATCGACCTCAAATAGATTTTTCTGATAAAGACTCAGTAGAAGTTATCCAAGGTTTTCTCAATGATTGCTATTGAGGTTGTAATCGCCTATGGTTCTCTCCCCGATACTGCGGAGATGGTAATTCCCACCAAGATTCTCTCAATGTTTGCTGTTGAGGTTGTAGTCGCCTATGGTTCTCTCCCCGATACTGCGGAGATGATAATTCCCACCAAGATTTTCTCAATGTTTGCTATTGAGGTTGTAGTCGCCTATGGTTCTCTCCCCGATACTGCGGAGGTGGTAATCCCAAGTTTCGCTCAATGATTGCTGTTGAAGTGAAGTTATCCAAGATTCTCTCAATGATTGCTATTGAGGTTGTAGTCGCCTATGGTTCTCTCCCCGATCCTGCGGAGGTAGTAATCATCCCAAGATTTTCTCAACGATTGCTGTTGAGGTTGAAGTCATCCAAGGTTCTCTCACTGTTCCTGTTGAGGTAGTAACCATCCCTGGTTCATTCATCACCATTTGAAGCTCCAGATTCAGCTCCTGTAACCAGTCAGGGCACACCCCTACAAAGAGTTTGAAAACCAGCTCCTGTAACAGGTCAGGTAATCATTTTCTTTTGCAGGTACGCAAGTTCTCGCTAAGGAATCTCTTACGCGATCAACATCCAGATGGCATCTATAAGCCCATCCACCTATCCATCATCTCTCAGCATGGCATCTATAAGCCCATCATCCTATCCATCAGTCTCCAAATGGCATCTATAAGCCCATTCCACCATCACACTACTATGTGAGTGCAAATTTCTGGGCACTCTAATGTTCAATCATCTTCCACCTTCGGATTACGAAAGGCACGTCAGCCAATCTGCATCCTCAGGTCTAAGAAGATTGAACAGGGGCAACTGTTGTACCCCAAAATTTGCCCTCCCATATTTCTCAAAACATTTCAAGAAAAATTCACAAGTCCAACCTGGCGCGTCATATTCAGGTATTCTTTCGCCAAGATATCTCTGATAACGTATTCTCAAATTCAGGTTCGGCTCAAGAGTCAATTCTTTAAAGAAGGTATCCGAATGTGTGAGTTTTCTCGAAGAAATATGGTGAAAAAGTGTGCTGAAAGTGCAGTTTTTACGCGCTAAAAAATTCATAACTTGAAGATCGTGGCTCGTTTTGAACCCGTTCCAGTGGCCAAAATTCCGTCTTGACATTATCTACGTTTTCATCTCTCACGGCTGGAAGCCAATTTTGATCAGAAGGTCTTCAAAATGTGGATTTATCAAGTATTTTCGCACAGAAAATTTGTGACAAGTTTATTTGCGTCATGTTCAGAAAATCATAACTTGGTCGATTTTCATCGTATCGAGCTGGTTCCGGCGCCAAAATTTCACAAATTGAGTTGGCTACATTTTCACAGAAGGTATTGAGTTCAAACGGTATTCAAAAGGCCTTCGTTTTTTGCTCAGAGTGCGTGACATGCTGAAAATCCTGAATGCTGAATATTATTTCATCTGGGCCGAAACTTCGAAAATTCATAACTCGGTCAATTTTTATCGGATTGGGCTCATATTTTTACACAAGGTCCTTGACTCATAGATCTACAACTTTGCTTCAAAATTCGAGACCAAATTATGCACTGATCAATACCAGTTTTTTATTGAAGAACGTGTCAGAGTCGACACTGGAGCCCAAAATAAGTTTGTCTGAGCTGAAACTTCAAAAATTCATAACTAATTCACCGTTTATCCGATTGAGTCGATTTTCGGACAGGAGTTAGTTCTCGATGTCGGCTTCATTTTGTTTTCACATTTCAACTTCAAAAAATGCACTTAAGTCTCTGCGATTTAGCCTGGAAAGTGACGAATTCAAGTGAATATTGGAGGCCCAATTGCACATTCAAAGCCCATTTGCTTTACCCTAATTTTCATTATATAATCACCTTCTTTTCACACAAACCAGGGGAGAAAAAGAGAGAAAAAACCTTGCCACAACACTGTTAGAATATCAAACTCTTTCAAGAACCCTAAAACCTTGAAATCCTTATTACAAATCCCTCTCTCACTACAAACAAGCCATCACAGTTACAAACCAACACCTCACTACTTCTTCAGTAAGGATAAGGCTGGCTTGATCTCCATGATCCTAATTTTCCAGTAAGGCATAAAAGCATTCAGGCCACTGATTTTCCAGTAAGGGTAAGATTGATTTGATCTCCATGATCAAAAGGGTATAATCATTCATACATGCCATATTGTGCCTAAACATTAAATTTCTTCATATATTGGCTTTATTTACATTTTATGATTTTATTTAATGTGTTCGTGAGATTCAACTGCAGATTTAGATAGGATCCCAGGTTCATTAAGGAACGTTGAGGCCAAAAGCCAAATAGCCAAAAGCCAAAAGCCAAATGGCCAAAGTAGAAAAACTTATGCATGACAACAATACATGGCGAGACAAACATCCTGAGAAGATTAAGGAACGTTGAGGCCAAAACGCAAATGGCCAAAAGGCAAAAGCCAAATGGCCAAAGTAGAACAATTTATGCATGATGAGGCCAGAACACAAATGGTCAAACCACTCCAATTCACCTCCAAAAAGGGGACAGAAACCCCCCAAGGTATTGTACTTTCTTTCTTTTCCTTATTTTATTTATTTCAATTATTTTTTTTTTAATTAATTCCTTTAATTTAACTTATTTTCATAAAATATAAAAAATAGTAAAAAACAGAAAAGTCATAAAAATCAAAATATATTTATTTAATTAATATTTTTTGTAAATAAATTTCACTAATAATTAATTATTTATTTTTATAAATCAAAATTGCATGTAAATAATTAGGTTAATTTAGGTTTAATTTTAATACTTTCTTAATAAACTAAAAAACAATTAGAATTAGGGTTAGCATTTTAATTTCAATTAATTTCATTAAATTCTCATAAATACAAAAAACCAAAAAAAAAACAATTTCCTTTTCTTTTAATTTAATTAATTTGCTAATAATTTAATTTCATTAAAAAGGGTCCAACGCCCTCGTTTCTAATTTAATTCGCGTATTTATTTCTTTTTCTTTAATATTTATGTACCTCTCCCAAAGCCTTGTAAACTCGGACATCTTAATCTTTCGCATTTTAATTCTTTATTTTCTGTCAAATCGGGTTCTGGAAATTTTGGCGATGTGGACCCGCGCCTTTTGTAATAGTTTAGAACTTTACCTTTCTCGCTCTTTTAATTGTTAAATAAATGCATGCAAGAATGAATGATAAAATAAAAACAAACGTGTAGATCACCAATAACATGACAAGATAAAATAAATGAACATGACACACAAAATCACACACCACCCCTAGGGTACGCCTCACTGTTGCCTTGCCTCGAAAGGTGATCGTCGAGTAGAGGATGTCTTAGTAAGTCCTCATGATCCGGGAACCTGGCATGAGGGTAGCTTCTAAGGTATCTTCCTATTGCTCTGGTGATCACCATGTCCCGAACCTCGAATTGACCCGAATACCTCCAACGGTGGTGCTACCTACCTCTCAATGGTGGGATGGCACTACTTTAAAGGACATTTACACAGACGAATTCCTTAGGGTAGGTAGGTTCTCTAGATACTTGCTCTAATTTCAAAAAAACAAATCAAAAATACTTTTCATACCGACACCTTTTCAAAAGCTTTCGAAAGCAATTTTTCAAACACTCTTGAGGACCGATACAAGAGTCGAACTGAAATTTTCAAAGAAACTTTTTTAAAACCCACAATTGAAAAGCAAACAAACCATTTTTGAAAACACAATGAGCAAGTATCTAAGAGCCCATGGATAACCATGGATAGAAAGGGTGCTAACACCTTCCCTTTCTATAACCTACCTCCCGAACCGAGAGCAATCTCTTGAAGGAATTTTTCTGTGCTTTTGTCCTTTCCATTTGGAGAAAATAAAAGACGGTGGCGACTCTTGCTTCCGCGATATTTCGCGAACCAGCGTTAAACAGTCAGTTCCAGATCCACCGATCACAATCCCAAATGCTAACTATTGTCCTAATATATTCTCAAGATCATCCATGTCAAGTTTCAAGCCTTGCAGAGAAAATTTGCTCAGTCAATTGCTCAAAGGCCTGAAAATCGATTGTGTTAGGGCAAAAGTCAACTGTGGCACACATACAATCAAACTTCAAGATTTTTGGTCAACATTCTCATTTTGAAGTATAATTCATAATTTGATCAAGGGTTTATCATGATTCCTCAAGGATTGCTCACAATTCATCTAAACCCAAAAGTTGCTAAATTAGGGTTTTGTAGGAAAAGTCAACTCAACTTTGACCAAGCATAACTTTCTCATACTTTATCAAAAATGACCCATCCAAAGCTCATTTTGAATAGGATGTAATTACCTACAATTCATCTTCATCTAACAAGTTCAAAATATGCACTCATAAGAAGATATGAATTTGGACATTATAGGTCATTTTGGAAAGTCAACAAAAACACCTTTTGGGTCAAAGCTTCATATATGAACATGGAAGACCCAATTAAGATGAGACCAAAAGGGTTGATTATAGGACATCTTAATATTTCTAAAAAGTACAAGAACACCTCTCTAGGGTCAAAATTGAGAGAGTTATGCATTGGCAAAGTTGACCCTTTTTGCAAAATTGCCAAAAGTCAAATATGTCCAAAATTGCATTTTTTGCCAAATGGGCCCAACTTTTTATGGTTGTACTGAGTTTGTAATGTGACCCATGACCCATGAGTTCTTCCACTTGTCATTCTTTTATTTTTGTTATTTATTTTGATTTTATTCAATTAAATCAAATAAAATCAATATAAAATAGTAAAAATATCAAAAGCTAATTAAATCTTGAGATTTTGTGCATGATTAGGTCCATTACACAGCTGGAAGGGAGATCAAATCGTGCAAGGCTCATATGGATACAAAAAGATTGCATTCTGCTTGATTTGGAAAGATTTTGCACAAGGATCAAATCATGAATCAATAATCATAATTGGAGAAGATTTGAAACAAATGGCAACCCTAATTCATTCTTGGATACATAAGGAACAAGTGCAGACCAAAAAACAAGAGGCGTGCAAGTGGTAAACTGATTTCCAAGTTATAGATCACTTCAAGCCATTCTAACGATCCCAATCGTTTGCTGGATATCCCTGGATCATATTGCAACCATTAGCAAGCTTCCCCACACTCAGAATCACACTGTAAGAGTCATACGGTTTGCACACTTTCTTGAATTTGAAAACCTTAATTCTAGCATATTTAGCATGATTAATTGATATATTCTTAATCCTTGAGATGTTTGCAAACTAATGGTTATGATTAATTGCATTTTTATTGACTGTATACCAAGATGCCATGGCTAGGGTTCGTGCTCCTTTTTAGGGGTTTTTCATACAAGAACAATTGGCCTTTAATAATGGTACCGTGATGCTCGTAAGGTTGCAACGAGTTGATTTGTACCATTGGTTGTGATTTATCACACATGGACGGGATTTTGGAGTGGACAAGGGTTGTACCTACACCCAGTGTCAGTAGGTAAAAGTATTTGATCTAAAACGACGGAGGCAACGAGGAAGATGATGGCGTGGCATGCTGTGAATGGCCTGTTTGAAAATTCGTGCATTTTGAGATTAGTCCTTTTGTTTTTATCATATAATATTCATTTGTTCTTATTTGTACAACTAACATGGCTAGTTCAGATGGTAAGCGTGCAGTGTAATAATGCTCCAGGGCCAGGGTTCGATCCCCAGGTCCCAACATTGCTTCATATTATTTTTATTGGCATAATCAGGTGTACTAGAGTCCTACGAGTCTACCATGCATCATCAGCATCCAACCATCCAAACCACCAAGGCTTCAGATCCAAGGCTATCCCTTGAAGATCCACCATACGCTCAGTCAAACAAGCACATGGGATCTGGCAAAGTCAACAAAGGCCAGGAGTTATTGGGCCCAGAATTGCAATTAGCACCCCCCTTCTTGCTAAGAAACCAGGCCCATCTCTCTCTCTCTTTTTATTTATTTTAATTCTTTTAATTATTTAATTTGTTTTCTAACACAATTAATTTCTTTTTTTATAAAAAAAATCATAAAATCAAGTTTTCACAAATTTAGAATTAGGTTTTTATTTTATCAAATTTAATTTAATATTAGTTTAAACTTAATTTAGGTTAATTCTACTTTTCTATATATTTAAAATCAATTAGAAAATTAGGGTTAACTTTTGATTTAATTTTTATTTCTTTCTCAAAATAAAAATATACAAAAAATAGGTTAATTTAATTATTTTTTTAATTTAAATTAATTAGTAATTAGTTTTTTTATTTATTCAATTAAACTTTATTTTCTCAAAATAATCAAAAACAACACAAAAAAATGATTTTTCTTTTAAATTATAATTAGGTAGTTGGGGTCAAAACCCTAAATCTCTCATTTTCGATTCATCGCGCGCGTTTATTATTATTTTTGCAATATAAATGTAACTGCTCACGGTATGTAATAGTTTAAATTAGGATTTTCTTTATTTATCGTTTTTTACGGGTTTTTTAGCTATGTAATTAATCCCTATCCCGAAGCCTTGTAATAGCGTAGGTTTTATTTTCTCGCATTTTAATTGTCGCAAATATTAACTGTTTAGATGTATGTTAATAGGATTGTATGACAAGATTGCATGATAATTTAAAACGGTTAGAAAACCCTAATGTGCAAAGATAATAACTGAAAACAAATCACTCGCACATGCGCACTCTTAGGGTATACTCTCACTTCGGTTGCCTTCGGTAAACGGTCATTAAGTATAGGGTGTCTTAGTGGTTGCCCTCCTGTCTAGACAAAGATCAAATGTCCCGTTCAGAAATGTTGCCTCGGAAAGGTTGCCTCGGAAATGTTGCCTCGAATATGATTTTAAGACATTAGGATTATTACTAAGACGTCCTAATATTGCTTTAGTGATTGTATATCCCTTTCGAATTGACCCTTATAACTCCAACGACGGTGCTTCCTATTTCTCAATAGTAGGATAGCGCTGTCTAAAGGAAACAATAACAGAAACGATCCTTTTTTCGAGTAGGTAGATGTTAGTAGGTACTTGCTCATTAAACTTTTTTCACACAAACACTTTTCAAACTAAAGTTTTCAAAACAACTTCGTAACACTCTTGAGGACAGAAACAAGGGTTAAAATGAAGTAAAACAAAACTTTTCAAAACAAACACACACAAGCAATTTTTAAAAGATGAGCAAGTACCTAAGAGCCCGTGGAAAACCACGGATAGAAAGGGTGCTAACACCTTCCCTTTCTATAATCTACCCCTCGTACTCAAAATCTCGAAAAAGAAATTTTTCTGTGCTTTTTTCCTTTCCGGTTGGATAAAATAAAAGTCGGTGGCAACTCTTGCTTACCGCGACATTTTGCGAATACAAAACGCAAAATGCAAACCAGCATTTTCCAAAACAGTCGGTTCTGCCACCTATCACAACATTGTATTCATATAACATTTGTTTCATCCAAAGAAGTTGAGAACAACTACTTCCTGCTGCAATGTACTCAACTTCAGCTGTATATCGAGATACACAATTCTTTTTCATGTTGAACCATGAAATCAAATTGTTTCCCAAGAAGAAACATCCACCAGAGGTACACTTCATGTCATCAGCACTACCGGTCCAGTCAGCATCACAATACCCCACAAGCTCTGAATTTGAGCTATGAGAATACAACATTCCATAATCACATGTACCATTAACATACTTCAGAATTCCATTGACTTGATTGATGTGACTCACTTTGGGTGCTGCTTGATATCTAGCACAAACTCCAACAGTAAAAGCTATATCTAGCCTGCTTGTTGTAAGATATAGAAGACATCCAATCACGCTTCTACATAAACTTTAATCAACATTAACTCCCTTTTCATATTTGGATAGCTTCAAGTGTGTAGGAGTAGGAGTTCTCTTAAGGTTGGAATTCTCCAATCCAAATTTCTTCACAATATTCTTTTCTTATTTGCTTTGACAAAGAAAAATGGAGTCTTTCATTTGCTTGACTTGCAACCCCAGAAAGAATGGTAATTCACCCACACAACTCATCTCAAACTCAGATTACATCTGTTTGACGAAATGTTGGACCATTTAATCTGACATTCCTCCAAAAACAATATAATCCACATGGATATGAGCTATCATAAGTTTTTCATCTTTCTCTTTGACAAAGAGAGTTTTTTCAATTCTAACTTTCTATAACCATGGTTAATGAGAAACCCAGTCAACCTCTCATACCAAGCTCCTAGAGCCTTCTTTAAACCATACAATGTCGTCTTTATTTTGAACACATGATCCGGGAAAGATGGATCAACAAATCCCTTTGGTTGTTCAACATATACTTCTTCATGTAGATAACCATTTAAGAAGACACTCTTGACATCCATTTGAAACAATTTAAACTTTAAGTGATATGTCACTATAAGAAGCAGGTTGATAGATTCTAAACGAGCTACATGAGCAAATGTTTCACCAAAGTCCACTCCTTCAATTTAAGTGTACCCTTGAGCAACAAGTATGGATTTGTCTTGGTGACAACTCCTTGCTCATGTGACTTGTTCTTGTACACCCATTTAGTACTAATAACATTAACCTCTTCAGGTCTTGGTACCAAGTCCCAAACTTCATTTCTCTTAATTTGACCAAGTTCATGTTGCATAGCATGAATCCAGAATTCGTCAGTCAAGGCCTCCTTGGCATTCTTTGGTTCAATTTTTGAAACAAAGCAAAAATTTGACACATCATCCCTTGATCTAGTTTCGACTCCTTCGTTCAGACTTCCTATAATAATCTCCTTAGGGTGATCTTTATGAATCCTAATAGAGGGACCTTTGTCAGCTGCATCAGTTTATTTAGGTTCAGTGTTGGCACTTGAATCTGCAACATCTTCAGGTTCAATGTTGATAGTTTCATCTGTAACATCTTCAAGAACATCATCATTCATGGGAGAAAATGCTCCAACATTTCTGGGACATCAACTTCTTTGGTTGAGTCATCAATCACCATATTTATAGACTTCATCATCACCTTAGTTCTGGTTTTGAATACTCTATAGGCGCTACTATTTGTAGAGTATCGTAGAAAAATTCTCTCATCACTCTTAGGATCCATCTTCCTCCTCTGCTCACGATCTGCCAAAATGTAGCAATTATTTCAAAAGACATGAAAATATTTCACTGTTGGCTTTCTTCCTTTACACAGTTCATAAAGAGTAACAAATGTACCAAATCTGATAGTTACTCTATTATGAATATAGCAGGCAGTATTAATAGCTTCAGCCCAAAAATGATATGGGAGTTTCTTAGCATAAAGCATGACTCTGGCACATTCTAGAATAGTCATATTCTTGCATTCCACCACACCATTATGTTGAAGAGTGATAGGTGAAGGTAACTCATGACTAATCCAATCAGAGGTACAAAATTCCTCAAACTTTCTATTTTCAAATTCTCTCCCACGGTCACTTCGAATTATAACTATTCTACAGTCATTCTCTCTTTGAATTCTTTGACACAACTCTTTAAAGACTTCAAACACTTCAGGTTTCTCTTTGATGAAATTCACCCATGTGAACCTTGAGAAATCATCAACAACAACATATGCATACTGAAACAACTGACAAAAATATCATTGAGATGAAATCATTGAAGTCGCCATTAAACTTTTTTATCCTATAGGAAGGGAAAGGAAAACACCGAGTAAACCTGTGAAGGGTGAAATTAAGGTCGAACGACCAAGCGATACGGGTAAGGGAGTCGATTACACTAGGGGAAGGTATTATCACCCCACACGTCTGTAGTACTCTATGGGGTCCACTCTTGTTGTTCTAATGAAAAGGGTGTGTTCAAATCTAAAGCTTACGAGCTAAAAAAAACAAAGAGGGAATGCATGCAAAAGAAAACACGGGGAAAAGAAGTAATATTTACAAAGCTTCGCTCGGATGAGCCCCGTGACCAAATACCTATGTATCCCTTTTAAGGAATCAGAGTGTCGTAGTTCGGCTCATATGTTTTGGTTTGTTGTATGTTTTTACGAATAATATTAATTTCTCTTTCTGCCACAGCTCGACCTTAGGAGACTCACACATCAGCACATAAATTAATTAACACGCTATTCTGAAAGTTTAAAAGAAAAAGCCCGAAGGAGAAAAAGAGTTTGCATTGGTTGATATTTTTCTTTGAAAAAGGATTTGAAATTTGTTAGATGTTTTATCCATCTTCCAAGAAAAACGCTTTAGTCTTAAGGATGCAGAAAAAAATAAAACATGTAAGGGAGACTATCTAGATCTATACCTAATGTTATCATACAATGGTTGATCCTAAGGTTGAGTTTAAAAGGGAAATATCTACCTGTGTTAGCATGCATGGATTACGGTCCTAATGTCTAACTTGCATCTGAAACGACATAAGTGAATCCTACAGGAGCATACAATGGTTCAAAACCTAAGGGAACATGGTATATACAAGGATGAAAAGCAAACAAGCCATCAACAAGCTCAAGAGAGCACACACATGTCATGAGTAGTATACACTAGCTCAAGTCAAAAGGCCTAACCAAGATATCGAATCATCGAAGTAGGTAAAAAGGGGGAAGTTCCTGACCATATATATCTCATCTAGGCAAGAAGGGGTCTTGAAAGCTACTCTTAACCAAGGTGTCATGTTACCAAGGCAAGAAGTATAGAGTGGGGGAAGTGAATGACCAAGGCGACTAATCACCTAACCAAGATATCAAAAATTGAGGTAGGAGATAGAAGATAATATGAACAAACATGAAGCATCAACATTGTCCAACGTGAGCTCAAAACAAAATATAGGAGATTGGTTATAGATCCTTGTATTCCACTTGACTGACTCGATAAAAGAAGTAAGCATAATTCAAAGCATCAATGCACGATGCGAGCTACGAATGACACAAACTAGAAATGGTGGGGTCGATTGCAGACCCTCTACTCGCCTTGCCTCCTTTTGAGGACTTATCACGTGGAATGGGAATGGGATGCCTTCATTGAGGTATTTGGGCACAAATGTAAACATTCAAATCAGTAAACAAACACAAGTAGAAATTGCATGCTACATGTCTTTTAAACAATGACTTTTCCTCAAAGGGACTCCCAGAACATGCATCTCTATCCTACTTATCATGGCAAGGAAAGAAGTAAAGCATGCATCTCTATCCCTACTTCTCATGGCATCAAAAAGTGGTAAAATGCGGAAAGATAAACCAGATGCAGTATAATACCAAACAGATAAAATGTCTGTTATGCAGCAAGCAAGCAAAAGCAAAAATACTCTGGAAAACATCGCGCAAGATAGCATCGACAACACAATAGTCAGAATATGCCTCGATCAATAGAGTGCAATGGGAGTGTGTGTCATACGCATCCATAATAAACAGAACACCTGCACACAAATTCACATCCAGACAAAAAAATGCAAACAATGCATATTTCTCATGAAATGAGAATCAAAGTAAATCACATCGGAAGAGAATCCACAAATCAAATACTTTTCAATCAAATAACCAACACTTTAGTTATATGATTGAAATCTCTCACAATGTACCTTGCACAAATTAATAAACTCATTAGTGATAACAAGAAACTGCAAACGTAGCTATGCATTCTCAACACAATTCAATTTATGATTAAATCATGAAGAAGTAGAAATTAAATGAATATTTTAAGCATAACAACAAATTCCGGACATCATTGCATTACAAAAATGAGTGCATAAATTGTTAGAACGAAATCCCACGAAAAATCGCATGGTAGTCTCCAAACATACCAAGAAGCTCAAAGAAATCAAAACCGTGAATTAAATCACATCCCAAGTTCCATTTACCTTTTTTGGGAAGCAACACCATACTTACATGAATTATGCGGAAAAACGCACCGGAATCAAGGAAAATAAAACAAAATGGTAATAAAGTGTATACATGTATCATATGAAAGTAAAAGCTTAATGTACACATTAAAAGGAACCAAATAGCCATATGTCCAAAATCTAGGTGCACGAAATGTCATAATAGAATTGCACGAAAATTACACGGTTGCTTCCAAATGCATCAACAAACTCAAAAAGGTATACGCCTCAAATTAAATCCAAGCGCAAGTACCACTTCCATTACCGAAGCAACCATGTACATTTGTGTGAATTTCATCTGAAATCAAGTTTAAACAACATAAACAAGTGCATAAAAGTGCTCAATGGTTCAAATATCATCACTTAAGAGAAATGCACAAGTTACAAAACAAGAGAAACACAAAGGATGCCTTAAATTCAAGCTTAAATAAAAAATCATGTGTTAACGTAATTCCTCCCAATTTGAGGTTTTCAATGTCAAAGAATTAAATCCATAAACAAATTGGTATCAAATTACATTAGCTCATGAAATTGCACCAAGTTCTCAACATTATGAAGAATCACACTTCATCATTGTTAAGAATTCAAGCATTATAAACCATAAGGATGTTCATCTCATGAAGCATTGAAATATTCAACTCAATAATTATAACATTGACATAATATTTAATTAAGCTAAATTCAAGAATTCAAAACATCATCACAATTATCAAATGGCATTCAAGACTCACACCATAATCCAACATGTGTTTAACTGATTTCAACTCTCCTCATCATCAAGCAACTTCAAAAAAATTCTCAAAAATTCATTTCTAATCAAGTTTTACACCTTAGGCCTTTTATCAATCACCTAAACTACAACAATATATCTCAACCAAACTTCAGAGTTTCAACTCATGTTTATATTCAATTCAAGAATCAAAACTAACACATGAATTCACATAACTTTCAACCAATTCCTCTTCTCAATATAATTGAAATCAACAATTAAAGAATTAAAATAACTCACAATTATGAAACTCAAACTCATACTTTAATTCAAATTTCCAATTAAATCCACAATTCGAATCTTCAATTCAAACAAAATAAAGAGAATCAAATATAGTAGAATTTACCGAAATGAAGAAGAGGAGTTTGGAGAAGAAATTTTTTGAAACGGAATAAGATTCGGCACAGAGGAAGAGATAGAACCGATTGATTCTATGGTTTAAGAGATAAAACCTCTTGGTTCTATGATTGAGGGAGATTTCGCATGTACAACAGCGACGACATGCGAAGAGGGTGGTAGCGGCAGCGGCCGAATCAGAGGGAGAGATAGAACTGCTTGGTTCTATTATGGATAGGGAATAAGATTTGAAGTTTTGACTTTTTTTGTTCTTGAGGTTGTTGAAGATTGTTATGTGTTCTTGAGCAAAATTCAAAGAAAAGTTAGTTTGATCCTTGAGAGAATAGAGAGAGATTTGTGAGGTGTTTTTGGGAGTGAGTGAAGTTATGAGAGAAATTCTAGTTTTTTGAATATAAACTCTCTCCAATTGGGCTTTGAATTTGAATTTGGGTTGGGCCTTGTTTTGATAGTGTCAGCAAATTTAATGCACCATATAAGTATAAAATCCCACATCATCATCGATCCAAAATCTTGACTCGAGCTCAATATCAAAAATGAAGATGACGAAATTTGTGACACGATACTGAAAGAACGGAATAAATCAAATAAACGACGAGAAAGTTATGAATTTTTGAAGGTCCACAGACGCAAAGCAGAGTTAGCTAATGTAGAATTTTCTCAGTTAATTTCACCATTCAGTCTGGAAATAATGCTACAAACGAAAATCCTCTGATCAAAATCCGAACTCAAGGCCTGGAGAAAATTTGTAGCTGACATTATTTGTGAAATTATGCCGAAAGAATCGCCTTGATACGATAAAAATCAAAGAAGTTACAATTTTACAATATCGAGAAACAGTGAATTAAAATTCAGGTTCAACATAATAAATTTCTCCGGTAATTTATAATTCCAGGGACTTTCCTCAAAGAATTAGCTCTCGACTCGAAAATACGAATTGAAGATAAAATCAAGACAGATTTTTTCGCCCAAAGAACAACTCAAAAACCTTGATCCAGGTGAAAGTTATTAATTTTTGAATGTCCACAAAATAACAGTTTAGCAAATTTTTTTCACTATTTCTTTACTGTTTAGCTTCAAAGTACTCGCACATTCGAAGATCTTCATCAAAGAATTGTCTTTCGAGTCGAACAAGAAAGTTCGAGGAAATAACAAGACGATTCAAATGATCTAAGAGGAACTCAAAAATAATACTCTGGTCATAATTAATGAATTCTTAAGCATGTGAAAACTAGAGAAACGGTAAATCCATTGTATACTGCAATTCAAGTATTTCGCGCTTTAGAAAATCTTCCTCACAAAATTAGCCTTAGACATGAAAATATGAAATAAAAAAGACCTCAAGACGATTCTAACGACTGAAGAATCAATCCCAAACCATTTTCTGAACCCGAGTTGTGAATTTATAAACTTGAACGCACCATACTGAATTTATGTCTGCCCTATCTCAAATCGACTGAAACGCTTGACTTTCTGCACAATTTAGAGCATGTTGAAATGCATAAGAGCTTAACATGACGACGAATTGCTTGGTTGTTGATTGGATAGCTTGGAAATCACACGGAGTTCATTAAAATGCGGAAAACCTTGGATTTTGCTTCATAGTGCTGCTTAACAGAACAATCATCTTTCGCACATCTTTCTTGCAGAGAAATTCCTTGATTCCATGAGTATAGAGCCTATGGCATGAATGTATGCATATGGTAATGAAGTATAAGACAATTAGGTTCAAAATGAAGAAGGCAAATTTTGCGGTACAACACATACGTCTTTCCTCCTAGACATTCAACCTGCATAGGTCCCATCAAGTCCATATGCAGTAGCTCCAACACTTTTGATGTGGTCAGCTGTTGGATCTTCTTATGTGACATCCTTGTTTGCTTACCAATTTGACATTCACCTCATATTTTTCCTTCATCAATCTTCAGTTTAGGAATACCTCTGATAACTTCCTTAGACAAAATCTTCTTCATTCCTTTTAGATACAAGTGACCAAGCTTTTGATGCCATAACTTAGCTTTATCTTCTTGTGTTATTAACCGTGTGGAGAAACAATTTGTTTCTTGAGAACTCCACATATATCCATTATCTTTTGATCTGACTCATTTCATGACAACTTCATTCTTTTCATTTGTTACAAGGCATTCAGATTCAGTAAAATTAACTTTGAGACCTCGGTCGCATAGTTGAATAATATTTATTAAATTAGCAGTCATCCCCTTAACAAGTAACACATCATCAAGATTAGGCTATCTTGTATAGTCCAACCTTTTAACACATTTTATTTCACCTTTTTATCCATCCCCAAAAGTGACATAGCTAGTGGAGTGAGGTTTAATATCCACCGGGAATTTTTGGACACCAGTCATGTGTCTAGAACAACCACTATCAAAATACCACTCCTCTCTTGCATAAGCTCTGAGAGAGGTATGAGCTATGATTCTAGAAGTACCCTTTCTTTGGAGCCACTTCTTCTTAGCTTTAACAAATATCAGTTCTCTTTTTGGTTGTGCTTTATATTTAGGAAAACCACATAACCTGTAGTAGAAGGATTTTATATGACCAAGCCTTCCATAATAGTAAAATCTCTGTCGTTGAGTCTTGTTTCCTGAGTGATTTTTTTGTTGTCCATGTTGATGTTGGAACATTTTATTTGACATCTTTTGTTCCAATTATTTCTTTGGGCAAGCAAACTTCACTTTAGCCTCTTTGCCTTTGTACTTCATAGCTTTATTGTCCTAGTCAATCCCTTTAACATTTCCAACATTCTACCCATACTGAAGAATCTCATTAAGTACTTCAGAACTATTGTTAAGAATTCTCACAGACTTGGTCATATTATCAAGTTGTGAATTAAGTAAGAGAACATCACCCTTCAGACCATATACGATAGACAAGTGCTCCACTTTTTCAGCTTCCAGACCAAAGATGATAGACATGTGCTCCACTTTTTTAGCCTCTAGTTGAGCAATAGTTTTCTTTTTTTGTTCTTCTAATTGGCCCACCTCTTGACTTCTTAGGCACAACTCCTTGTAGGAAGCATCAATTTCTTCAAAGGTAAATCCTTCACAGTCTGAGTCTTCATCAGCATCCCAAATTCCAGTCAAGGTTGTGACTTGTTTCACACCTTTCTCTTCATGATCAATTTCACAATTTTCCTCTAACCATGACACACACAACCCTTTCTTTTGTTTCTTGAGATAATTGTGTCCAAACCATTCACATTCGTGACACTAAACTCTTCTTTCTTGGCCGAAATTGTCATCAGTTATGGCCCTTCTATCAAGGTCTTGGTTTTTATTGATGTCGAATGACTTGTTCTTGACATTTGACCTTGACTTCCAGTCCACCTTCTTAAATACTTTGTTGAACAGTCTTCCAAGTAACACAATAGCATTGGACATCCCTTGTTATGTATCCAAGTCACATTCATCTTCTAGGTCATTAGTATTAGAGACAAATACAATGCTCTTCTTCTTTTTATATTTTTCACTAATTCCTAGCTCAGAGGTTTGTAGAGATCCCTTTAGCTCATCAATCTTCATGTTGTTTATACCTTGAGCTTCCTGAATGACAATCACTTTCATGTCAATCATCTTTGGAAGAGATTGCGAATATTTCTCACCAACTTGGCTTCTGACATCTTCTCCCTTATGGAACTTGAGGCATTAGCTATCTCAATAATATTCATGTGAAAGTCATGAATACTCCCATACTCATTATTTCTTAAGTTCTCAAACTTGGTGGTAAGTATTTGAAGCCTAAACATATTTACCTTAGAGGTTCTTTCATGATCATTCTTCAATATCTCCCAAGCTTCGTTAGAAATAGTGCAATGCTTATCAGACTGAAGATATTTTATCCACTCCATTAAACAATGCATTCAAAGCTTTGGAGTTTCCTTGAGATAAATTTCCACCTTCATCATTCTAGTCTTCCTCATCCTTCACAACATCATCAGCCTTTCCATTCTCACCTACAATAGTTGGTGGATCCTATCCTTTGACCAGAGATCCAAGCCTTATTGTCCAAAGACTTGATGAAAGCCACCATACGAGCTTTCCAATAATCATAATTGGTCCCATCATGAATGGGTGGTCTATTTAAAAATCCTACTTCCTTTTCCATTATACCATAAAGTATCTTCCCTAAATCTCATCCAGAGTTAGAGCAGGATGCCTACTCAGATACCAATTGAAATTCAAGTAGTCATATTGTAGATGTCCTAAGAGACGTCGAGAGACTGATCTCTGAACAACAACACAATGAATAATATAACATAATAAAACAATTCAGAAAAGTAAAGAACACACAAAATTGTTAACCCAGTTCGGTGTAAAACAACACCTACTCTGGGGGCTACCAAGCCAAGGACGGAGTCAACTAGATTGTATGAATTTGTAGACCCGCAACAAACTTTCACCTAGTTTACAATTTACTCACTTAATCACTACCCGTGCTTAACTTCTACCTAAGACTCACTTAAGTATGAGATCCTTCTTAAATCCCTTTCAGTCACAAACAGTGACAAGAACATAATTCAAAATAATAAGAACACAACCTTAAAAACACACAATCATTCACTGCTTAAATTCATTAGAATGAGTGACAGAACTTACAACTCAAAAAATAGTCTTACTCTTTTATCAAGATAATATCAGAGAGGCTCACAATTAACACACACAAACCCTAACAAAAACACATGTAAGTTCCACCCTAAAACTAGGTTTGTGACAATCTATTTAAAGTCGTCTTCTGGACTGGATTGGGCTTCTAAAATGCAGCAAATCAGCTGCTAAAATTCTGCATAAACTTTTGCATAAAAATAGGACTTCAATCACTTGTTTCCTAAAATATCTCCATAATTAGAAACTAAGAATCCTCCTTGAAATAATCTTGAATCTCTTAATCCTTAAATCGAGCACCACGTAGGATAACATAATATTCCCAAAATATTATGTATTTGAAATAAATTAAAACATCTAACTATCCAGTTGTACAGAAGCGCGATGTCGAATGATCCTGCATAGGACATCTTGTTCAACATGTTTCTTCAGCTGAGAGAGAATTAACAATTTTCACTGGTCCAAAAAGGTCAATATGCAAGGGTTCAAAAGACCTAGAGGTAGAAATAAAATTTTATGCTTTGAAAGAATTTTTGAAAACTTGCCTTTATATGGCTCACAAAAAGCATATGAAGATAACTTCAAATTTGGAAGGCCTCTCACTAAATTAGCTTATTTAGTTGAGAAATTCTTCTCATGCTAACATGGCCCAATTGTCTATACCAAATTCACTGCTCTTTATTTATAGGCATGAGACATGTAACATTTTTTTTTAAAAAATCATAAAGTCTAATTTTATAAATGTTATTTATCCTCTTCCCATTGAAAAGAATGTAGCCACCTTTATAACTAACAACTTTACATGAATTTTGATTAAAGGTTATGTCATAACCATTGTCACTTATTGACTTATGGACAATAAATTATGCATTAATACATCAACTAATAAAACATTAGTAATATAAGGTAGATAACCATTACCAACTGTTCCTGAGTCTATAATATTCCCTTTTTGACTTCCTCTGAAACCCACGAAGCCTCCAAGATTAAGTTCTAGGTCTTGAAACATATTTCTTCTTTCCGTCATGTGCCGTGAGCATCTAGAGACTAGGTATCATCACTGGTGTTTTAATTTTGTTGTTAAGGAGGTATGCAACATATATTATCTTGTCCTTAGGTACCCACATCTTTTTGGGTCCTTTATGGTTAGTTTTCCCAGAGTTCTTAACAAACTCGGGTCTTTTATGCAGAATAATCATGTTGTGTATGTGCATAAGAGAAATGAGAATAAAGAGCGTTTGGTTTTTCCTTTGGTTTTAAAATAGGTTTTCTTTAGGCACATAACTAATACCACTTCTTCCATTTCTACTAACTCCATAGATCATTGAAGCCATTTACTTCTATCTATGTTTATGGCCAGAAATGTATGAAAAGTTTTGTCATATTTCTTTATGGCATTATCAGAATCTATAGAATCTTCTAAAAGAATTTCTTCCTCAAGTTTTGAACTTTTGCTTTTAAGGGAAAAGTTATCATTCTTAAGAATACAATATTCTTCATTTAAAGTGGAGAATTCTTTCTTAAGCTTACTATGTGCTTCAGATTCAAATACATGGACTTGTTTTAGATCCTTCTATTTGTTCTGAAGCTTTTGATACTTTTCCATAATTTCAGATAAGCAAGATTCTAATTCAAAATGAGATAGATTAGGAAATACCTCTTCAAAGTCAGAATCAAAATTTTATTCTAATTCTCATTGAGTCTTATCAACATATGCTTTGATGCTTGCCATCATCTCCATGTTTGCTTGTCTTCCTTAGAGTCATCTTCTAAGAATTTAGAATTATCCCAAGTATCCATCAGTCCTTTCTTATTCCCTTAGAAGAATTTCTTCTTGGACTTGTCTTTTCTCAACTTGGAACACTAATTTTTGTTGTGGCCTAGCTCCTTGCATTCAAAGCATGTAATGTCTTTGCTAGCACCTGATTTCTCCAATCCTGAAGTAGATTTGAAGCAACTACCTGTCCTTATTGATCCATTGAACTTGTGTTTTATTTTCTTCCATATTTGGTTAACTCTTATAGAAAGAAGAGACAACTCAGATTTCAAAGCCACAAATTTACCTTTCCTTTGAGGCTCACCCTCTTCAAGCTCTATCTCATTACTTCTTTTGGAACTTACAAGTTCTTTAAGAGTGGTATTGTTCAAATCTCTAGACAACTTTAGTGTAGTTACCATAGGCCTCAGTCTCTTGGGTAAGCTTATGATAATCTTCTTAAAATAATCTATAATAGAGTAACCATTGTTCAGAACCTTCACTATAGCAACTAGAGTCTGAAACCTTGAGAACATGTTCTCAACTATTTCATAATCCTCCATCTTGAAAGCTTCATATTTTTGTATCAAGGTAAGTACCTTGGTTTCTTTCACTTAGGAATTTCCTTCATGATTCATCGTTAAGGAGTTAAATGTAGACTTATTTGTGTCTCTATTTGTTATCTTCTCATACTCAGTGTATGATATAACATTTAGCAAAATAGTTCTTGACCTATGATGATTTCTGTAATCTTTCTTTTGTTGTTTATCCATCACTATTCTTTCTAACTTATTGACACTAGCATCAACAGGATGAGTGTAGCCATAAACTACCATATCTCATAGATTAATGACATATGACCAAGAAAGAAACTTTCAATTCTGTTTTTCCAATAGTCAAATTTTTCTCCATTAAAGACTGGGTGTTTGGCATTATAGTGATCTTTGTAATTGTTCGCAGCTGGTGGATGAACTCCTGCCATTGTGTTTCCAAAACTAGTGATGTGATGCCAATTGAAGGTTACAGAAATTTAAGAAATAAGGGTTATGAATTGGGTTTCTAGAATGAAATCTTTTTCTACCCAAACCAAGAAGGAGAGAACATGGACTAAAAATAATGAACACACATATTTTTATCCTGTTTCACTATTAACGGAGCTACCTCTAGTCCACCCGCCAAGGTTATTTCTCCTTATCACAAGGACTTAATACACTATTACCAAACTGATTATAACCAAAAAGACTTATTGTCAATGTCTTCTTGAGAAATTCTGACTATACCCTAGTCTCTCAAGGATTATACAACTCAATCTTTGAGATATAAAGTGTGTTACAAGAATGCTTCTATGAAATCAGATTACACAAATGAATTAAAAAGTTTTACAAACAAAATTATTTCTATGAAAGTGTATGAACAAATGTTCCTTGCGTGTATGCTTTTACCTTCTCTCAAAAGTTTCACAATATGCAATGTTCACGTAAAAGTTCTTATTATTCCATTCTTCCAAGACTCTTTTATATAGGCACTGGAAAGATCCACTGGAGGGTGGAAATGTAATTCCACAAATGTATAGATGTGTCCTTGCATAATGTTTTATGAAAATGGGAGACAAAATGGTACAATAGTATTTTCCTTTCTCCAAGAAATTAGTGTAGTGGAAGGAATATATCTTGTATTGTGTACTATTTTTTCATGTAAAACCTTTTGATCTTATCTTCTAATCTTTAGAGGCTTCAAAAATTGAGTTGATGAAGCATGCTTAGAAAGATTAATGTCAGTATAAGAGAGTCTTCAGAACTTGGTATCTAGAGTCAGGTTACCCTGTTCATCAGAGTTTGTTGAGCGCAAGACTCCAGAGCTTGATAACATCAGAGGCTTCTATAGTAGATTCATAAACCAAAGTGTTATGGATACGAATTGTTGACAAGTGTAAGAAGTGAATGGGAATAAATATTTATTCAAATGTAAGAAAGCAACATAAATATGGTTTCTTGGCTATGTTCACTATAGAATTCTTGAATGCTTTCAACATGGTAGATCGACCATCCTTATTGCGAGAGGTGAGGGTGAGATGCCCTTCTATTTATTTGTGGGTTGAGTTTGTTTATGGTCAAGTAGCAAGGTTGTACCTTAGGGATGGACCATATTATGTCAGCTGTTATAGTGCAACAAGGTGACCCTCTAGGACCACTCCTTTTTTCTCTTGTGTTATACCCAGTCATTAATCAAGTTAGAGACAATTGTAAGCTTCTTTTTCATGCTAAGTACCTTGATGATGTGAATACTATAAGGGATTCACGGGAGGAGGTGGCTAAAGCCATTGACATTATTCATGATACAAGTCTAGGATTAGGTCTCAAATTGAATATTCATAAGACATAGATATTTTGTACTTCATGTGATGGTAGTAAACTTTGTGAGGATTTGTTGTCGCCGGACATTGGGAGGAAGGCGTTAGGGATAAAGAGACTTCTAACAATCTATCATAATCAGATAAAGATTGTTTGGATATTACACTTGATATACAATCAGAGGTGTAAAT
This sequence comes from Vicia faba, assembly GCA_948472305.1. NCBI lineage: Eukaryota > Viridiplantae > Streptophyta > Magnoliopsida > Fabales > Fabaceae > Vicia > Vicia faba. The sequence continues at coordinate 1,034,816,825 of OX451740.1, read as the reverse complement.
AGAATACAACTCAATAATACTCTTAAGACCTAAGAATTTCTAAGATATACAAATGATAAGAAAATCTAATTTAAACTTGTACTTTTGATTTGATAGAGTAAGAACTCTTTTAATTGTCAAATATTGGTTATATTTTCTTCAAGTCTTCAGTTCATTATTGTCGCAGCGGGAAAAAATTGAGATTAAGCTATTGATTAACTTAACTCAGAAAGAAGTAAGAGTCACCACCAAACTTTATTGTTTCTAAAGGGAAATGGGAAAAGATTGAACAAAACCTACAAAAAAAGTTTTAAAACAAAACTAATAAAAGAGACATCTGGAGATGGGGGCTGGTTATGCAAGGGAAAGGTATTAGTACCCCTCGCATATATGGTACTCCATAGGAACCTCTTGAAAATATGTGTTATAAAAAAGGAGTTGTTTGCAAAAGATTAGTGGGATGAGAAAAGAAGTTATTTTTATGATTTTTGTTTGACAATACTTCAAGATCCTTGTGCCTATGTATCAACCAAGTGCAATGAAGAATCAAAACCTCGTAGTATATGTTAAAAATAACAAAATTTTGTTTGTTTTGGTTGATTTTAAATAAAGAGACATGTTGTCATATTCGAGTGGAAAACTCACTTACCACCCACAATGACGAGGAAGGAGATTTTCATCATCTTGATATGGAGAATTTTTCTTGAATTTAATTAACTAGGAAATTCTCAACATTCAAGTGGGAAATGTCAATCAATTCACAACATATTATAGAAGTATAGTAGTTTTCATCACAACAAGAATAAACATATTTTAATGAGTTTGGTGTTTTTTAGTCTTTTGAAATGATTTTTAATATGCTTAAGATGCCTTAGGATTTATTAGGAAATTATTTTTTGAAAATCACTTGACAAAGTTAAGGTTTATTGAAAAAGAGGTTTCAAGTTTGAAAACAAGAATATTTTATAATAGGGAGAAGATTTTGAAAATTAAAAAGGGAGGAGATGAAGAGACTATCCTAAAACATAAAAGTAAATTTCAAGAAATAAAGGGTCTCATTGTAAGGTACCCTAAGAGGAAGCCTTAGTGTGTGCAAGTGAACTAACCACAAGAAGATCAAGTATTTGACATTGGTCAAGATGAATCATTCCTTTCCCTTTGGATTTAAGCCACAAATCAAACATCAGATGAATAATCACATAACCATATCAACTTTAAAAGCATCAAATGAAATAAAAGGCATTAGATGAACATACTAAATCTCAAATGAAAACCAAGGTCTCAGATAACAATCCCTGCATTAGATGAAATATAAAACACCAGATAAAACCAAAGGTCTCAGATAAATTCCCCAGGTCTAAGATACATGGTCCAGATGAATCTTAAGGTATCAGATGAAAATGCAAGATAGGGGTTTATCCTAAGTTCAAAAGTCCAATCTCTCCAAGAAAGAGATAGTAACCAATAGTCTGAATGATCATAGCCAAAATTTTAGGGATTTCCCTTTATTAATGTCTTTTGATGATATGAAAACCAAATTCCCAAGGGAAAAAGGGAAAAGGCATAAAGATAAATGACATAAAAGTAAAATTACATGAAATATAAATGCTAGAAATATGAAGTGCTGAAATTAAATTGCATTAATGTAAAGGGCAAGAAATTAAATGAAATTAATGTAAAAGTTTGGAAATATAAAATTAGGACAGTTAATATGATTAATGTTAGTAGTTAATAATCTGACTCGGGACAAATTTAGCACTATGTTAAGCAATCTTAAGTGTACTTATGTAGAAGTTGCACCTATATATGTGTTGTACCCCAAAATTTGCCCTCCCATATTCATCAAGAAATTGCCAAGTCAAGTCACAAAATTCCCCAAGGGTTGTGCAGTTCAACTATCTCCTATACAGTCAAAACTAGGGTTTGTGTTCTGATCAAAGAAAGGAAGTTTTCAAAGGCCCAATCAAGTCTCATATGCCTACAAATGTGGTCAAGCATCCTCATATCAAGTTTCAAGGCATTCAGCTCAAAATTGCACAGTCAAAACCCTAGATTGCACTACAGTCAACTGTAGGGGCAAAATGGTCATTTGGCAGTCAAAAGTTCAAATTTTTGGTCAACATATCATTTTGAAGCCACAAACATCATTTAATCAATGATTGATCATGATTCTCAAAATTTGGCTCAGAAATCATCAAAGATGCAAAAGTTGCTATATTTGGACAGCTGAAAAAGTCAACTGAAATTGACCAGGGCATAACTTTCACATGGATTATCAGAAAAATTCCATCCAAATCTCATTTTGAAGAGAAAGACATTTCCTACAACTCATCTTCATATTTCAAGTCCAAGAAATGCTCTCACAAAAAGTTATCAATCTCAACATTATAGGTCATTTTCAAAAGTCAACAAAAAGGGACTTTAAGTCAAAGGCCATAACTTGAGATTGGTAAAGCAAAATGACATGGGACCAAAGGCATTGGTTAAAGGACTCAAAGACCTTTCCAAAATGTCCAAGTACATGTGAAAAGCTTATAAATTGAGCAAGTTATGCCTTGTGGAAGTTGGGAAATTTTTGAGAATTTTGAAAAGTCAACAATGGTTCAAATGACCTAAAAATGCAAATGGGCCCATTTTTCTTCCAAGTTTCTTCATGCCAAGCCTATGCACGACCATTGGGCCCAAAGGGAATTATTTTCTCATTTTTTATTTATTTATTTGAATTTATATTAATATTAATTCATTTAAATTATTTAAATATATAGAAAATATCTAACTTGACCTAATGAATCTTTTTGTACACATTTTAGGCTCAATAATTCGTGCCTAAGCCAATTTGGAAAGATTTGGAGCATTGGGATATGATTTGCACAAAATACACATGAAAAGATATGGAAGATCCTTAAGGAAAATCAAATATTGGAATCCTTGAATGCAAGAGATTTTGGCCAGTTTTGTTGACCTAAATTATTCACTACATATGCTTGAATCAAAACCTAATGGCAAAAGACGAGAAGCTGCGCTCAGAAGCCATACACAAACTTGAGTTTTTTCCCATAAAACACAAAACTGATTTCAAGGTTCTAGGTGGTTTTAAGCCCTAATTCTTATACCAAAAGCTTGCTCGTGGACTCCTGATCATATTCCAATCACAAACAACAAGCAAAGTTCCAAGAATCGGTATCAAGAACTCAGACTGTACCTCAAAATTCTTGAAATCGTATAGCATAATTCAAGCATCTTTTTGCATTTTTCTTTATTGATTCATGCTCATAATGATGTTTCTAAGCTAACCAACGTATTCAATTGTGTTTTTGTGTCACATACGCGATTCTACCATGCTTAGGTTTTAGGGTTTTCAGGTTGTGATTTTAGGGCTTTTGCAAAGAAGAAAAATCAAAGCTTCAGACCATGGCTATTGAATTCAGTGCATTGAGACGGACATAAACCAACCTTCGCGAACAATTTATGATTCACATAGCGCTAATCGCTATTTTTCCATAGCCTACTTTCTGCAACGCGTTAAAAACCGTTGCTTAAGGTTTATGTTTCAGAAAAAAAGAAAGAAGATGATGCGTTGGCGAAGCGTGATTCGCTAGTTTGAATTGCGCGCGTTTTTAAACATTGTGCGTGGGATTTGCTTTTTGTTATTTCTTTAATATAATATGTTAACTGAAACGTGATGGCTTAGTGGCAGGGACATGTGTTGGTAACATCAAAGACCTGGGTTCAAGTCCCAGGTCTGAACAAATTCCATATTATTTTTGTATAACAATTCCTATGCAGGCTCCACGCTAGGGTTCACCATACGCCTCAAGATCAAGCATGACACGTCTTCCTGGGGATCAATCCAAAGGCATAGGATGGATGAACACGCTATACTCCCAGTCAACGCATCATACAGGATTCAAAAAGTCCAACGAAGCCAATGCTTAATGGGCCTGAAATGCTAAGGCCTTACCTCCAAATTGGGGCTACCCCCCCCCCCCCCCCCCCCCCCCCCCCCCCCTTGGTTTGCCTTCTCTTTCTTTCTATTTTATTTCTTTTCAAATTATTATTTTCTTTATTAGTTTAATTAATTTATTTTTAACAAAATACAAAAACATCAAAAAATCAGAAAAAAGGATAAAAACATAAAAAATATTTATTTTATTTATTTTCTTGTAGATAATTAACATGTAAATTAATTTAGTAAAATAGGTTTTAACTTTTAATTCCTTTTAATAACTAAAAATCCAAAAAATATAGAATTAGGTTAATTGATAATTTTTATACCTTTTTAATCTTTCCTTTTTATCACAATAGTATTTATTTATTTATTTTATTTTTATAATTAAATTTTGCATGTAAATTAACTTAGATTTAAATTAGGTTAAAATATAACATTTTCATAATAACTAAAAAACATTAGAATTAGGGTTGGCATTTCAAATTTCATTCTAAAAAGTTCTTTTTTTCTTTTAAATCTTAAAAAATACATAAAATACCAAAAACATTTAATTCTAATTAATTAATTCCTCATTAATCTTAATTGTTTGTAAAAGGGTCCAACGCCCGTCGCTTTAATTATTTTATTTCGCGCATTTTACTTTATTGCTTATTATAATTATGTACATGTCCCAAAGCCTTGTAACAATTTTATTTCTCGCACTTTTATTCGCTTTATTTATTTTCAGTCAAATCGGGTCCGGTTTAATTTTGGCGATGTGGACCCGCGCCGTTTGTAATAGCCTTAGAATTTACCTTTTCGCAAACTTTATAACTATTAAAAAGCATGCAAGAATGAATGTCCTAATTAAAATCAAGCGTAGAACACAAATAAACATGACAAGACAAATAACTGAAACGTGACACACAATTCGCACACACCACCCCTAGGGTACGCCTCACTGTTGCCTTTCGAAAGGTGGTCGTCGAGTAGAGGACGTCTTAGTAAGTCCTCATGATCCGGGAACCTGGCATGAGGGTAGCTTCTAAGGTGTCTTCCCATTGCTCTGGTGATCACCACGTCCCTAAAACTCGAATTGACCCGAACACCTCCAACGGTGGTGCTACCTACCTCTCAATGGTGGGATGGCATTACTTTAAAGGATATTTACACAGACGAATTCCTTAGGGTAGGTAGGTTCTCAAGGATACTTGCTCTAATCTCAAAACAAACTCAAAAAGACTTTTCACACTGACACTTTTCAAAAGCCTTCAAAGCAAATTTTTCAAACACTCTGACGTACGAGTCGATCTGAAATTTTTCAAAGAAACTTTTTTAAACCCACGTTGAAAAGCAAGCAAACATTTTTGAAAACACAATGAGCAAGTATCTAAGAGCCCATGGATAACCATGGATAGAAAGGGTGCTAACACCTTCCCTTTCTATAACCTACCTCCCGAACCGAGAGCAATCTCTATAAGGAATTTTTCTGTGCTTTTGTCCTTTCCATTTGGAGAAAATAAAAGACGGTGGCGACTCTTGCTTCCGCGACATTTCGCGAACCAGCGTTAAACAGTCAGTTCCAGATCCACCGATCACAGAACTGGCGACTCTGCTGGGGACAAACTTAAAGTGGGGTGTACCTTAGGACTAAGATCACTGTGTTTTCAATTGTTTTCCTTGCTTGCTTTATTATTGTGGGACTGTCTTGGGAGTTCTATAGATCCTAACCCGGATCTGGGGGATACCTTCTTAGAAAGTAGCAACAAGGCTGTGAGGGAACTGTGCGGGGTATACCGACATGGTTGAAACAGTCTGCTACGTTGATGTGGCACTTTGGTGTGTACCGGTAACCCTTGAGTTCAGTCAAGGAGAGTACGGGGCCTCCGCGTGGTGTCATGAAGCATCAACAGACCTTAGGAACCTTAATTGAACAATCTTGGCCTCTTTAGGGTAGTGAGATAACTGACTTTGGTGCAGTCCGAGGTTGGTTGATACTCGATACTACGCTCAATTGAGGGTTGCTTTCCTGGAATATTTCGGTCGCCAGTTCAGTGGCTAAATCGAAACGATGAACAATGAAAGCAATCCCGTGATATTGGGAACCTTAGAACCCGGTTACTTTGATTAAGACAGGTTGAACCCACCAACTTCAAGAGGGTATTACCCAGACCTCATGCTGGCCTAAACTCTAAGGGCTTTTCTTGTGTGACTTGTGTGCCTTCGTACTTGACTATTTGCATGCTTGTTGTCTGACACTTGAGTTTCCTGCAGGTTTTGTTTATAGTCCTTAATTAGGACTTATAACAGGGTATTGCAGGTTTTGTTTATAGTCCTTAACTAGGACTCATAACAGGGTTTACTGAATTTCCTACAGGTTTTTGTTTTAGTCCTTAACCAGGACTCATAACAAGGTTTACCAAGTTTCTTGCAGGGTTTTTGTTTTAGTCCTTAACCAGGACTCATGACAAGGTTTACCAAGTTTCTTGCAGGGTTTGTTTTAGTCCTTAATTGGGACTCATGGCAGGTTTTACTTGAGTTGCTTGCAGGTTTTGGTTTGCAGTCCTTAATTGGGACTCATAACGGGATTACTCACATTACCCCATGCATAGCATAACATCATACCATTGCATACCATTGCATACATCTTAACCCATTTCAAGGATCTCAAGGGCTTGTGATGCAGGTCATGGTGAATCAATTATCCCAGCAAGGGGCAAAGAGGATTTATTTTCCTCTAGCCAAGGTTGTCAGGGGCTATGACCCACTTGATATGGTGAGCTCTGACTCCTGAAGAAGGTTCCATTAACCAAGGTTGCTGGGAAATCAAAATTAGACCCGATGACTAAAGTCAGGGGCTATGACCCACTGGATATGGTGAGCCTTTGACCCTTGAAGAAGGAATCTCAGCAAACATGAAGTTCCCTCAATCAAGCTACCTAGTTCTAACAATTTTTGTTTACCCCGCGAGGTCCTTGAAAACATTGCATGCATGTCATACATCTCATTGCATTGCAGGTATCCCTTGACAGGTTGCTTACCCTTCCTCGCTGTTTATTTCAGCCGATCGCCATGAATCCTGAATCATCAGCCGAGCAGACTATCAAGGACCTCTAGGCTCAGAACGCCCAATTCCAAGAGCTGATCATGAATTTGACTCAGGGGCAACAAGACCTGAAGGCTATGCTTTTGAAGAAGGACAAGAAAAAGAAGAGGACTGTTTTGTTCAGCCCTAGACGCAGATCTGGGAATACACCGCAAATTGAAACTGAGAGGACAACTCCATCTGTGGGAAAAAGCAGTCATCGAGAGGAAAGGGTGCCCAGTCCAGAGGTCTCTGACAATGAAACAGATTTCGACGATGAACAGTACCCTCCGGCTGAGGACAAGTACAAACAGTTGGAGGATAGGCTGAATGCTATGGAGACCCAACAGGTACCTGGGCTGGATCTTGGAGATCTGGGTTTGTCAACTGGGGTGGTTATTCCTCGGAAGTTCAAAACACCGTCCTTTACTAAGTATGATGGGGCGTCTTGCCCCAAGCTGCATCTAAGGTCCTATGTTCGGAAGATTCAACCATATACGGTGGACAAAAACTTGTGGATCCACTTCTTCCAGGAGAGTCTTTCAGGGACTCACCTCGAATGGTTCTATCAACTGGATGGGACCAAAGTTCGTAACTGGGAGGAGTTGGCAACTGCTTTCTATAAGCAGTACCAGTACAATGCCGACCTTGCTCCCACCCGTACCCAACTCCAGGGTATGTCGTTGGGGTCAAGTGAAGGTTTTAAAGAATATGCGCAAAAATGGAGGGACCTTGCTGGAAGGGTACAACCACCTCTGACTGACCGCGAGCTCGTCGACATGTTCTTGGGGACCCTGTCTGGTCCATTCTTCAACCACCTAATTGGGAATTCTGCTGCTGGGTTTACAGATCTTGTCTTGACTGGGGAGAGAATCGAAGCTGGTATCAAGTCGGGGAAGATTCAAGAAACCGCACCTGCTGATAATCAGAAAAAGCCCCACAGTGGAAAGAAAGAGTCCAATGCTATACATGGTAAAAAGGGCCGTCATGATGCAGGGGCAATCCAAATTTCTGATCCCACGCCCGGTCAGCCAAGAAAGAGCAATAGGCGCAGGATAAAGCATCAAGATAGGAAGTATACTGACATCAACATGTCTTTGTCTCAGGCATTACAACAATTGCTGAAGGCGAAAATGATCACACTCAAGGATCCTCCTCAAAATCCTGACACTTCCTCTCCCAAGTACAATCCGGGCGTGAGATGTGCCTACCATTCTGACAGTCCTGGACATGACACCGACGACTGTTGGACCCTGAAGAACAAGATCCAGGATTTGATTGACGCCAAGGAGGTCGAGTTTGAACACTGATCCTACACTGAATCATTAAGAATGTCTTTTGTTCATTCAAATATTCAAGTTGTATTTTTCTTTGATTGTTCGAACATTTATTCATGTTAAACATTGTTATCATATTAATGCATCGCTTATGTCTATTTTGAATCAATATATTCGCATTCACTATATGCAAATTGTTTTCATATTTTTTCTGATGACAACTCTCGTTCATTCTAAGCCTCTTGAGGGAGGATGACAAAAACGATACCACAATGTACAGTATGCTTTTGAACAGACCCCGCTGATGAGGTACAGGCATTGTTTCAATTCCTAAACACTGGAGTAATAAGGAAGATAATCCCTCGTCAACCCATCAGAGCCAAAGAAGTAGGAGTTTTTATTTTCGAAAATCAAAACCCTTAATCATAACTTGGGGCAGGGTAGTTCTCTCAGTTGATCCAAGTGCACGATGAATGGCACCAAAAGTTTTTCAAAAACAAAAGACAGTGATGGTTCTGAACAATCATAAAGACAGGCAGTCATTATCAAAAAATTTTCAGAAATGAAAAGCCCAAAAAGTCTAAACCTACAAAGGGGACTTATGAAACTGGGGCATCCCGCTGACTGTAATTCCAAAAAAGGAAACAGTTCAGGCAAAAAAGAAAGGGATAACAAAATCAAGAAAGAGGTCTCACAAACCCTCAACCAAAACAAAGATGACTGCCCATTCAAAATAAGTTATCAACATCTGAACCATTATTGGAACATCAAAGCAAAGACTCAAGCAAGGTCTAACACACGGTCAACTGAGTTTAGGTTTGGAGAACATCATGAAGAGCGGGTGGGTACAAATACTTTGAGCCGTTATCCTTTGTTTCTTAAACCGTGAACCAGGCCACGTTATAACCCTCAAAAGTCCTAGCTGAAGCATGGGTTAGTTCGAAAGCATACTGTTACGAAAGGTATCCTGACTCCTGAAGGCCTACGGTAAAATACGGAGTTGACATCACGTTTTACAAACATTCACTTGTTTTATGAAAAAATGCATTTTCAAAATCTTCAAGACAGACATAAGCTTTGCATTTTTAACATAACTTTGTTTGCATATGACTTTTCGTTTGAACATCAGGGAAATTCGCACGATGAATGCCTAATGAACAGAAGCACTTCCAATCAAGGGGCATGGTATGATCATGGTCCGTCATCTGGGGCAGTTCAGTCAAGATTCGGAGAATCTCTCAAAGGCCAAATAGCCTGGGGAAAATCTCCGCCTGAGTCACTTGGGGGCATTCCAGCAACAAAACTTGCACGATCAAAAATCTTCTGGTGGCATGACAAAACACTTCTAACAGGGGCAACTCCTTACATTCTGAAAGCACGGACATAGTCGGAAAAAAATACTATGCATAATCAAAGACCCGCTAGGTTGACACACCTAGGCAAAAATAAGGGCTTCCCGGCGAACCAAAAGGGTTCGGGCAAAATGAGGGATGAAAAAAAAAATCTCTGTACACCCGGCAAGTCGAAAACCTGAAAAGGCGGCTTGGGTAAAAATGGGTATCCCGGTGGACTGAAAACCCGAAAGGGCGGTCCAGGCAAAAGTTAGGGATCAAAGCGTATGACTATGTCCTGTCACCTGCCCACCAGAAGAAGGTTTGCCCATCAATGGCTATCAGCACCTCACCGGTCTTCCTCTCCCACCTCAGAAACAGGGGCAATAAAGAGTCGTCCAAACGATCTAATCACTCTGTCCACCAAGGTATCAAGGTGAGTTCAGCTAAAGAACATGACCAGTATACCTGAATTCCCCCGAGAGTGAGCCAACAAAAGTGCATCCTTCTCCAAGCAAACCATCAAATAGCAAGGAAATTGAGTATCCTCCCGTAGATCTCAATACTTCCCCAGCAGCAATACATATATTCTTAACAAGCATCCCCGGCAGTCTTGGTCTAAAGATTGTTCCCCGGCGGCATACCAACATTCAAAGGAATCACTTCCCCGCAGTCCAAAACTTCCCCAAAGAGTCCAGTCCAACCCAGTTTCTCCAGGAAAGTTGGAATCTATCTCCCCAAGCAGTGAGCTTATCCCCAGTAGATTCTGGAAGCTTATCCCTCGCAGAGCACGAACGCGTCGTCCGGCTTGATTTAAAGAGTTATTTCCTTAACCGGATATAACTGGGTTATCCTCAGCCAAAAGCCATGGAAAGAGCGTCGTCGACAAAGTCTTCTTACCCCAGCGAAGTTCATCAACTACTTCCTATACAACAAGGGTATCCTCAGCAAACTACTGTCAACATTCAGCAAAGCATCTCTATCCCCACAGAGTACCGCTTCCCAGCATAGTCGCTAGAGTATCTTTTCTCCCCGCAGAATCTTCATTTGCCAAGTTTATTCCTCAACGGAGTTATCTTCTCCTACCGGTATTCTTGCAGTTACCATCCCCAGCGGAAGCAAAATCTATTCTTCAACGTCAGCCCAGGATACGACTTCCCGGCACCCGTCAAGGATTTACTTTCCTAGACGAAAAAAAACACATTCATAAAACGTCACATACATCATTATAGCATGCATAGACGCATCATATCACCCCAATCTCATTTATTTTCGAGAACATCTGAAAATCATGCAATTCACGCATTATGACATTGCATATAACTAATTCGTTACTTTTTCAGGAAAGAACGATCAACAGATAAAAATCTTTTCCCGTTGAGGTAGTAATCGTCCCAGATTCCTTCATCATCCTGCTGAGGTAGCAATCGTCTCAGATTCCTTCATCATCCTGCTGAGGTAGTAATCGTCCCAGATTCCTTCATCATATATTTGGAGTAGCAATCGTCTCAGATTCCTTCATCACCCCGTTGAGGTAGTAATCGTCCCAGATTCCTTCATCACCCTGTTGAGGTAGTAATCGTCCCAGATTCCTTCATCACCCCGCTGAGGTAGTAATCGTCCCAGATTCCTTCATCACCCGTTGAGGTAGTAATCGTCCCAGATTCCTTCATCATCCCGCTGAGGTAGTAATCGTCCCAGATTCCTTCATCACCCTGTTGAGGTAGTAATCGTCCCAGATTCCTTCATCACCCCGCTGAGGTAGTAATCGTCCCAGATTCCTTCATCATATATTTGGAGTAGCAATCGTCCCAGATTCCTTCATCACCCCGATGAGGTAGTAATCATCCCAGATTCCTTCATCATCCCGCTGAGGTAGTAATCGTCCCAGATTCCTTCATCACCCGTTGAGGTAGTAATCGTCCCAGATTCCTTCATCATCCCGCTGAGGTAGTAATCGTCCCAGATTCCTTCATCATCCTGCTGAGGTAGCAATCGTCTCAGATTCCTTCATCATCCTGCTGAGGTAGTAATCGTCCCAGATTCCTTCATCATATATTTGGAGTAGCAATCGTCCCAGATTCCTTCATCATTCTGCTGAGGTAGTAATCGTCCCAGATTCCTTCATCACAGATTTGGAGTAGCAATCATCTCAGATTCCTTCATCGCATCCTTATCAAACAAAAAAGCCTTCTCTAGTCCAGCTAAATCGACTCCCAATAGATTTTCCTGATAAAAACTCAGCAGAACTTATGGTCCCCTCTCCGGCAAGTGCGTGAGGTGGTAATTCCTTCTTCAGATGTTTCCCTCTCCGACAATGAGTGTGAGGTGATATTCTCTTATGGTTCCCTCTCCAACGGTGTGTGAGGTAGTAATCCCTTTTTCAGATGTTTCCCTCTCCGACGATGAGTGTGAGGTGATAGTCTCCTATGGTTCCCTCTCCGACGGTGTGTGAGGTGACAATTCCTTTTCCTATGATTCCCTCTCCGACGATGAGTGAGGTGATTCCCTTTCAGATTATAATTTTCTATGGTTCTCTTCCCGATATTGCAAAGATGGTAATTCCCGCCAAGATTTTTCTCAACGAGCGTTGTTGAAGTAAAATCAACCAAGGTTCTCTTACCGTCCATGCTAAGGCAGTAACCATCCCTGGTTCATTCATCAGCGTTTGAAGCTCCAGACTCAGCTCCTGTAACCAGTCAGGACATATCTATACCAAGCATCTAAAATCAGCCCCTGCAACGTGTCAGGTACTCTTTTTCTTTTGCAGGTATGCAAGTTCTCGCTAAGGAATCTCCTACGCGATCAACATCCAGATGGCATCTATAAGCCCATCATCCTATCCAGCAATCTCCAAATGGCATCTATAAGCCCATTCCACCATCACTGCCACTATGTGAGCGCAAATTTCTGGGCACTCTAGTGTCCAATCATCTTCTACCCTCGGATTACGAAAGGCACGCCAGCCAATCTGCATCCTCAGGTCTAAGAATATTGAACAGGGGCAACTGTTGTACCCCAAAATTTGCCCTCCCATATTCATCAAGAAATTGCCAAGTCAAGTCACAAAATTCCCCAAGGGTTGTGCAGTTCAACTATCTCCTATACAGTCAAAACTAGGGTTTGTGTTCTGATCAAAGAAAGGAAGTTTTCAAAGGCCCAATCAAGTCTCATATGCCTACAAATGTGGTCAAGCATCCTCATATCAAGTTTCAAGGCATTCAGCTCAAAATTGCACAGTCAAAACCCTAGATTGCACTACAGTCAACTGTAGGGGCAAAATGGTCATTTGGCAGTCAAAAGTTCAAATTTTTGGTCAACATATCATTTTGAAGCCAAAAACATCATTTAATCAATGCTTGATCATGATTCTCAAAATTTGGCTCAGAAATCATCAAAGATGCAAAAGTTGCTATATTTGGACAGCTGAAAAAGTCAACTGAAATTGACCAGGGCATAACTTTCACATGGATTATCAGAAAAATTCCATCCAAAGCTCATTTTGAAGAGAAAGAATTTCCTACAACTCATCTTCATATTTCAAGTCCAAGAAATGCTCTCACAAAAAGTTATCAATCTCAACATTATAGGTCATTTTCAAAAGTCAACAAAAAGGGACTTTAAGTCAAAGGCCATAACTTGAGATTGGTAAAGCAAAATGACATGGGACCAAAGGCATTGGTTAAAGGACTCAAAGACCTTTCCAAAATGTCCAAGAACATGTGAAAAGCTTAAAAATTGAGCAAGTTATGCCTTGTGGAAGTTGGGAAATGTTTGGGAATTTTGAAAAGTCAACAATGGTTCAAATGACCTAAAAATGCAAATGGGCCCATTTTTCTTCCAAGTTTCTTCATGCCAAGCCTATGCACGACCATTGGGCCCAAAGGGAATTATTTTCTCATTTTTTATTTATTTATTTGAATTTATATTAATATTAATTCATTTAAATTATTTAAATATATAGAAAATATCTAACTTGACCTAATGAATCTTTTTGTACACATTTTAGGCTCAATAATTCGTGCCTAAGCCAATTTGGAAAGATTTGGAGCATTGGGATATGATTTGCACAAAATACACATGAAAAGATATGGAAGATCCTTAAGGAAAATCAAATATTGGAATCCTTGAATGCAAGAGATTTTGGCCAGTTTTGTTGACCTAAATTATTCACTACATATGCTTGAATCAAAACCTAATGGCAAAAGACGAGAAGCTGCGCTCAGAAGCCATACACAAACTTGAGTTTTTTCCCATAAAACACAAAACTGATTTCAAGGTTCTAGGTGGTTTTAAGCCCTAATTCTTATACCAAAAGCTTGCTCGTGGACTCCTGATCATATTCCAATCACAAACAACAAGCAAAGTTCCAAGAATCGGTATCAAGAACTCAGACTGTACCTCAAAATTCTTGAAATCGTATAGCATAATTCAAGCATCTTTTTGCATTTTTCTTTATTGATTCATGCTCATAATGATGTTTCTAAGCTAACCAACGTATTCAATTGTGTTTTTGTGTCACATACGCGATTCTACCATGCTTAGGTTTTAGGGTTTTCAGGTTGTGATTTTAGGGCTTTTGCAAAGAAGAAAAATCAAAGCTTCAGACCATGGCTATTGAATTCAGTGCATTGAGACGAACATAAACCAACCTTCGCGAACAATTTATGATTCACATAGCGCTAATCGCTATTTTTCCATAGCCTACTTTCTGCAACGCGTTAAAAACCGTTGCTTAAGGTTTATGTTTCAGAAAAAAAGAAAGAAGATGATGCGTTGGCGAAGCGTGATTCGCTAGTTTGAATTGCGCGCGTTTTTAAACATTGTGCGTGGGATTTGCTTTTTGTTATTTCTTTAATATAATATGTTAACTGAAACGTGATGGCTTAGTGGCAGGGACATGTGTTGGTAACATCAAAGACCTGGGTTCAAGTCCCAGGTCTGAACAAATTCCATATTATTTTTGTATAACAATTCCTATGCAGGCTCCACGCTAGGGTTCACCATACGCCTCAAGATCAAGCATGACACGTCTTCCTGGGGATCAATCCAAAGGCATAGGATGGATGAACACGCTATACTCCCAGTCAACGCATCATACAGGATTCAAAAAGTCCAACGAAGCCAATGCTTAATGGGCCTGAAATGCTAAGGCCTTACCTCCAAATTGGGGCTACCCCCCCCTTGGTTTGCCTTCTCTTTCTTTCTATTTTATTTCTTTTCAAATTATTATTTTCTTTATTAGTTTAATTAATTTATTTTTAACAAAATACAAAAACATCAAAAAATCAGAAAAAAGGATAAAAACATAAAAAATATTTATTTTATTTATTTTCTTGTAGATAATTAACATGTAAATTAATTTAGTAAAATAGGTTTTAACTTTTAATTCCTTTTAATAACTAAAAATCCAAAAAATATAGAATTAGGTTAATTGATAATTTTTATACCTTTTTAATCTTTCCTTTTTATCACAATAGTATTTATTTATTTATTTTATTTTTATAATTAAATTTTGCATGTAAATTAACTTATATTTAAATTAGGTTAAAATATAACATTTTCATAATAACTAAAAAACATTAGAATTAGGGTTGGCATTTCAAATTTCATTCTAAAAAGTTCTTTTTTTCTTTTAAATCTTAAAAAATACATAAAATACCAAAAACATTTAATTCTAATTAATTAATTCCTCATTAATCTTAATTGTTTGTAAAAGGGTCCAACGTCCGTCGCTTTAATTATTTTATTTCGCGCATTTTACTTTATTGCTTATTATAATTATGTACATGTCCCAAAGCCTTGTAACAATTTTATTTCTCGCACTTTTATTCGCTTTATTTATTTTCAGTCAAATCGGGTCCGGTTTAATTTTGGCGATGTGGACCCGCGCCGTTTGTAATAGCCTTAGAATTTACCTTTTCGCAAACTTTATAACTATTAAAAAGCATGCAAGAATGAATGTCCTAATTAAAATCAAGCGTAGAACACAAATAAACATGACAAGACAAATAACTGAAACGTGACACACAATTCGCACACACCACCCCTAGGGTACGCCTCACTGTTGCCTTTCGAAAGGTGGTCGTCGAGTAGAGGACGTCTTAGTAAGTCCTCATGATCCGGGAACCTGGCATGAGGGTAGCTTCTAAGGTGTCTTCCCATTGCTCTGGTGATCACCACGTCCCTAAAACTCGAATTGACCCGAACACCTCCAACGGTGGTGCTACCTACCTCTCAATGGTGGGATGGCATTACTTTAAAGGATATTTACACAGACGAATTCCTTAGGGTAGGTAGGTTCTCAAGGATACTTGCTCTAATCTCAAAAAAAACTCAAAAAGACTTTTCACACTGACACTTTTCAAAAGCCTTCAAAGCAAATTTTTCAAACACTCTGACGTACGAGTCGATCTGAAATTTTTCAAAGAAACTTTTTTAAACCCACGTTGAAAAGCAAGCAAACATTTTTGAAAACACAATGAGCAAGTATCTAAGAGCCCATGGATAACCATGGATAGAAAGGGTGCTAACACCTTCCCTTTCTATAACCTACCTCCCGAACCGAGAGCAATCTCTATAAGGAATTTTTCTGTGCTTTTGTCCTTTCCATTTGGAGAAAATAAAAGACGGTGGCGACTCTTGCTTCCGCGACATTTCGCGAACCAGCGTTAAACAGTCAGTTCCAGATCCACCGATCACAATATGGTCAGACAATAACAATGTAGGTGTAGTGCATGTTAGAGAAAGGATGCAAAGTCATTCTCCAAAAATAATGCAACACCAAAGTTTAAAACCAAAAGCAAAGTGATCGAGCACAAAGGAAAGGAGATTAGATCATTACTTTAGTCAAATTATTCATGATACCTTGAGATAAACTTATCATTAATCCAAAGTACGAAAATTGATCAAATGATCATTTAATGGTATATTTGAAATGTTGAAAGTTCATCAAGCGTCAATCTTAACCTAATCGAACAAGATGGCTCCATCATCACCCAATCGATCAAAACAAAAGAAGAAAGAGATGGAAAGAGATGAGTAACCAAATTGGATCATAACATAAGCAAAGCTATTGTCAATATCAACCACCTCTCTTGGGGCATCAATGTGATAAACCTATCATCAACCCAAAGTACCAAAAATGATCCAAATGATCACTTAATGATATGTTTGAATTGATGAAGATTCATGCAAACAAAGTATCACCCAATGTCCATTGATATTGATGAAGTATTTGATTAAACAAGTCATGATCTAAGTTAACAGATAGTCAAACTAATATTAAATGACAAAATAAACAAATAAAATGAATTAAAAGGATTTTTAAAAGGATTTTAAATGGAGAATAAAATGAAATTTCAAATTAAGCATCAAAATATCAAATAAATGTTCAAGAAAATTATGAAAGATCAAGAAGACCCTAAGGATCAAGATCTCTAAAGATTTGATCTAGAAAGTTTGAAACTTATGGAGAAATGAATTGTTAAAATCAATTAAAAACAAAATAAAATAAAATAGTAAAAAAAGGTAAAAAAACATTTTAAAAACCTCAAAAAATCACAAGATGTAGAAAATATATTTAGAAAACTATAGAAAAAAATTGAGTGAAAAAGGCTGATGGATCTATTTCTAATTAATTTTTAAAGAAAGTGAAATAAAAAATGAAAAAAAACAAAAAAAAAAAACAAAATGTCCAATGGATAGAAGAGGTGGCGCGTTTTGAATGGCTGGATTTGAATTTTTGCTTCAGAACACGCGAAGACCATCATCTTCAACCTCTTCAAACCCTCACTTTAGAAACTTCATGAACTGAATTTTTGAGCTTAACCACACATTAGGTTATCTTCATCATCCTTCATCGTTCATGTCTCCATGCTCAAGATCAATGTATTTGATCTGGGCAAGGAGAATTTGCAGAAAATAAAGAAAACTCTAGCAAGCTTAAAAGTAAAATTAAATTCCAAATATAAAGAATAAATTGCAAGTAAGTGAGGGAAAAAAATCATTGGAATAACATGAAGATGATGGTAACTTATTTGAGGGAAAACAAAACTCGTATCTACCTTTTCCAACTGAGCTTCGAAGCTTGAAAATGGTGGAATCAGTTTAGTGCTTAGAGGTCACGGTAAGCTTCTGTAGTGCTTTGGTTAGCTTTAGAGGAGGCCGATAATGAATTCTCGACTGAGAATTTATGTTGAAAAGAAGAGAAAATGAGGTTTCGATCTTCTATTTTTTGGTGGTTTCGAGCTTCAAAATGCCAGTTTTTTTTGGCTATTCAAGCTTGGTTTTCCACACAGAATCACAGAAAATCTATTTTTTGGTGGTTTAGGAGTAGAGAGTGAGGTAATGGCTTGTGTGAAAATAAGATCCCAAGCGTGTGAATGGAATGGAAAACACTAGATCAAAGTGTGTAAAAAGTAGAGCATGAAATGTTGATTCTTTTCCATTTCATGTAGTTTTAGGTTGTTGTGAGATGCATTTTTCCATTTCGGATAAGTTTGCACATGCTTTAGGTGGTCCAATTTAAGTTTTGAGTGATTTCTATTTTCGGTTTAATGGTCAAGACACAACTTTTTGAAAAAATGTTCAAGCTCATGGTAAATCTTCTACACTCAACTATTCTCTGCACTTCCTTTTTCTATATGATCCTCTCATTAAATAGAAAACAATGAAAAAATAATCAATGCATTTGGAGACATGAGCTAAAAGTTACATGGATGTAAAGTTGAGGTCATGACCTATAATTATAGGTCAAATTTTTCTAAGTCCAAAAATGACCTATAATTTATCTGGACCTTTGATGATATTATGCTCATAACTGGCCTTTTACCAATGAAGAGGAATTATAGGGGTGTTAACTGGAAATTTCGACAACCTGAGATATTAACAAGGGTGTTAACAAGGGTGTAATGGCCCTTCGAAGGCCTTAACCTGTTCACAAGAAATTGGGAGTAAGAAATGCTTCCCAAATGGCCATAGATTCTTCTTTGTGATAAGGAGAAAGGGCAGGAAACTCTCTTGTGAACCATTCAGGGCCCGACAACCTGTAGAATCTCCACTGAAGGTTGGAGGTTTATAAGTATAGTTATTATTCTAAAAAGCACTATAATCATGGTTCACAACATGGTGATCAGTATTAACCTCATATTCAACTTCAACACCAGCAAACATGTTTTTCTCTTCAGGATCTTTTCTATACCACTATTAAGTGTTAAGAACACAGATCTTGCTCTGATGCCAACTAAAGATGATAAAACTACAAGAAAGGGAGTTGAATTGTGTTGTATTTTTCTTTCCTTTTGTAAAATACTCTTAGCATATTGTAAACAAAAGATCTAGAATCTAATACATCGTTAATTATTCACAGCGGATAAAAATAAGTTCAGAGATAGAAAATTAAATAAAGAGAGACACAAGCAATTTTATCCTGGTTCCTCCCATGAAATGAGAGTAGTCTAATCCCCTTGCAATTCCAAGGGATTTCAATATCATAAAATGATTACAAGTTATCAAGAACACATGCAAGAGAATTCAAATACTCAAGAACACAATAAAGAGTTTTCTTATCCCCAAACATACAAGTAAGGGACTTCAGATGCTCAAACATACAAGTAAGAGACTTCTAACAATCTATCCTAACCAAATAAAAGATTGTTTGAATATTATATAATATACAATCAGAGGTGTAAACATAATACAACTCAATAAGACTCTTAAGACTTAAGAATTTCTAAGATATACAAATTATAAGAAATTCTAAGTTAAACTTGTGCTTTTGATTTGATTGAGTAACAACTCGTTTTAATTATGAAAGACTGACTGTATTTTATTAAAGTCTCCAACTCCTTATATATAGAGAGAGAGACAAAAGAGTTGTTGAAGAAAAGAGTTTGCACAAGAAAGTCCTGAAGAAGCTTGATCATAGACATTGAAATGTTTCTTGATATAAATAATTCCTTTGAAAAGCCATTTGAAATACATTTGCTTCAAAAGGAATTCTATGTTGCATCTCTGCTATCTGTGTAGATTTTTGTTTGGTTCTGGACGTGATCAGAAGAAGACAAAATGACCTCTAAGTCTGATAGTGACCTATCAAAGTCTTCTTGATCCTTGTGTCGACCTGCTTCATATTTTTAGTCTTTAGAGTTTGGATCTTCAGAGTTCAAGTCTTCAGAGTCTGACTCTTAGGTCCTGATCCTTTAGATTCTAGATCTTTTAGCTTCTCTTCAAATGTTATTTTTCAGTAACAATACTAAGTTTACATCACAAATTTTATTCATAGTCCTCCACAGTTGAACATATATTAGTGTATGAAATTATTCTTTAAATACTTTTGTATCATCAAAAACTTAGATATATGGCACAAACCAATTTTGTTCCAACCGTTTTTTGGTCTAAGAATGTGTCAAACTAATCATATGAAGGAATCAACAATTAGATTTGATAAAGAGTTGTGAAGGGTGATTGAAGACATTGTGGTTGGTTGAGGTCCTTTCTTCGGAGACCTTCAATGGATGGTGACTTCTTTACTCAATAGAGTTAGGGGTTTGGGTTTGTACTCTGCAATTTAGGCTGTTGTTGGCCGAAGATTTTGATATTGTGATTCGAAATGAAACGATTGGGCTTTGTTTGAATAAAGCAAGTTTCATGGTTTGGAATAAGAGAGACTGTTTTTTCGGATGGAAATAATAAAAGTTCAAGGTTTCGAATGATAGTTGTGGAGTGTAATGTCTAAAGAATGTTCGAAATAATGATGAGATTAACCTTTGAAACAAATTCGAAACGAAGGTTCCAAGGCGTTTGAAATTCAAATGTGAGCGGGATATTTGAATTTCGAATACATAAGCGCTGGAGCGTTCGAGGACGCGTGGAGGCTAGAGGGAAGTAATGCTCTGCATGCTTCGAACGTGGCAGACTCTGATAGCAAGACCTTTATGGTCGAAATAGTATAACTAGAGGTCTTAGTGTTAGGATTTCAGAGGTGTCATATCTGTTGTACAAATTCAGTAAACATTCAAAATACCGCATGGATAGGGAAACGAATGCTCGAAAGATGTACGTATGATAACACCAGCATTTACAATTCAATGAAAACTCTGTGTATTTTCCAGTTTTGTCTTTCATTTCTATTTCGTTTATGCTTCAAACCTTTTTATGTTCATGCCTTTACATTAGAGCTTCTACATTCAGAGTCATTTATTTCTTTCCGCATTTAAACGCTTTTCTTAGGTTCGAATCCTTTAAACATTCAGCAACTTTTATATTCACTCACTTAATCCTGCCATTTACCCAATCTTACGTCTGTTTACTTTTCTAATCAACATTCCTTATACCATATAGAAATTATCCTTCGAATAATTTAGCATAGTAATCAAAGTGGATTGGATGTCTTCGAAACACTTTAATTAGAAGTCCTAAATATGAATACCAATTTTACAATTAGACTTAGCCAAACAAATATGCACCATAGGATCAATCTAGTCGATCCTGCAAGTTACCAGAGAAATTGAATAACAGTAATTAAGTTTATTTGATAGTTTGGAAGACTAGCGGTTGTTTACCAGAAATTACTGTGAACAAATTGGCACACCCGGTGGGACCCGTTGTTAAGAAAGTCGAAAGTAAAGAGTTTTAGGATATAATCTCGCTGTGTAAGTTCTTTTCTGAGTATCAATTTCGCTGTTTTATGAACCTTAGAAGTGGTAAAAATTAATAGTAACCAACCCTTACCCAGAAGAAAACGTAGTAGTAGGATGTCTAATCCAAACAATCAACAAGGGGAACAAAATGCCCCACATGGAACAGGCACCAATACGTCTGTTTCGACAGGGACGTCTAACGCGGTCCCTACGAACGCACAGTCCGTTGCATCTTCTACCAGTAGTGTGGCCACAAATGGAGCAAGTGGCACGACAACCAACAGTTCGACCCTAGGAAATACAGGGACCACTGGTTATCTTGCGGGATTTGTCCCACGATCAGGGACACAAACCCATTTCGCCACCCCACCACCAATTAGACCACCCGGTTTCGATGGAAATAGACTCAGAAATCCCTCTTATGGGATGTCAACATCTTTTATGGCGGGTTTGCACAATCCCATATCAAATTCGTCACCACAATTTGGGTCCGAATCTGGGGCCAACCAATTTATGAAAAATACCCAAGGTTCAGTAGGTCATAATACACTGCCTATCTTAACCACAGAAAATCAGATGGATTTTAGACAATTAATGGATGATAGTAACCATAATATGATAGGGGTGTTAGCACAGACTATGCAATAAATATTTGCCCCAATAGTACAAAATGTAACTGTAACCAACAGAGAAAACGCGGACAACATGAGTCGAATAGCAAATTTTTTCGCTCTGCCAGAAAGGCGTAGGCAGAGTCAGGCGTTGGTTCGAGCAAACATACCCATCATAGAACAAATTGCTGACGACCCACCCTATAGACCAGCCAGAGAGGGGGTTAACTTGGGGGCAAGGTCACAAAGACAAGAAGCCCCAATGATTCGAGAGGAACCAGGGGCAAGGGTCGAAAGGTTAGAAGTCCCAGAGTTTCGAGAAGAACAACCTAGAGGAGTTGTCATGGTGGGTCGACACCAAGATGCTGATGAAGTCGTTCACAGAATTAGAAATGACAACATCTTGGCAGAAAATAATTTAACCACCATGATAGAAAGGATTATGGCTCAAAACGGTCTCAATACAGGAATTAGAAGGCCAAACTATTCCTCTCCTATAGTAGATTATGTGATGCACACTGATTTACCAAGGGGTTATAAGGTCCCTAAATTTACAAAGTTCGCTGGAGACACCAATGAGTCAACAGTCGAACACATAGCCAGGTATCTGACCGAAGCAGGAGACATAGCAAATAATGAGAACCTTAGGATTAAATATTTCCCAAGTTCCCTAACTAAGAACGCTTTCACATGGTTCACCACATTGCCTCCTGGATCCATAGATACTTGGACCCTTTTGGAGAGATTATTTCATGAACAATTCTACATGGGACAATCTAAAATAAGTCTGAAAGAACTAGCCAGTTTCAAGAGGAAGTTTACTGAGCCCATAGATGATTATCTGAATAGGTTCAGACTCTTGAAGTCTAGATGTTTCACAATAGTTCCTGAACATGAGTTAGTCGAAATGGCTGCTGGTGGCCTAGACTACTCCATTCGAAAGAAATTAGATACACAATACTTGAGGGATATGGCCCAATTAGCGGACAGGGTTCGACAAGTCGAAAGACTAAAGGCCGAGAAAGCCAGGGTTTTTAGAAATAACAAAAAAGAAAGGGTTTCCTATGTCGAAACTGAGGAAGCAGAAGATTACCCTAAATTCAAAGAGGTCGAAATTGATCTCTCTGAATTGAAACAGGCTCCACCTTACTCTTGTAAATTGCTAGTTCCCACAAAAGGGAAAGACATTATTGAAAATAAGAAAAGTGACAAGTTCCCAAAGAAGGTGTATACCTTCGACGTAACAAAATGTGATGAAATTTTTGATCTGCTTGTCAAAGATGGCCAACTAATAGTGCCATCGAATGTCAAATTACCACCTTTAGATCAAAGAAAGAAAAGAGGGTTTTGTAAGTATCACAGTTTCTTAGGCCACAAAACCTCACAATGTTTTCTTTTCAGGGATCTGATTCAAAATGCAATCAAGGATGGTAGATTAAGGTTCACTGACAAGCCAAAGATGAAAGTGGATGATGACCCTTTAGATGTTGCTGACACCAATTACTCTGAACCTGCATACATTGGAGAGATACATATGGTTGGAGCAAATGATGGCGACACTCCATCAGAAGAGGAAAACACTGAAGATGAAAACTACGTGTTAGTTGAAATCAAAAAGGAAGTTACTGAGGATTTCCATAAGGAACCAGGAGCTTTGATCGAAGCAGTTCCTTTGGTTGCTTCGAAAGAAATCCAGGCTACTGAAGGCCAGGAGAACCAAAAGAAAAACTTGACACAGGCTACTGAAAGAATGAGGCGAAGGTTGGAGAAAGTACAGATCACACTGCCAGTTCTGCCTCAGAAAGGAATACGGGATACCTTGGGGGAGCCCAATGGAAAGTTCGATTACATGGTGAGGTATTCCGCCCCAGAAAGCGCAAAGATCCCAATTGAAGACATCAAACCTACAGGATGGGGAGATACTGATATCAAAGGAGAAGATGTAGATGTTAACATGGTAAATATGGAGCAACCTTGTTCCGAAATGAAGGAAATGGAAAGGTACTTAGAGAAAGAAAAGTACAAGGTGGAGGATAGTTATGCTAGGGATACTAGTCTCAAGGACTACCTTATGCTATGCCATAAAGAGAATGCTGTAATGATGTTATGTCCCAGATGCAGCATCATTTGTAATCAGAGAGTTGCTGCAGACTTTGAGAAAAGACAAAGGGCACGAACAGGCGTCAACTGGCGCCAGGATAACCAGCTGTTCAGATGCTACCCTAAGGCTGGAGAAAGTCTTTTGGGGTTCTTAGTTCGTTATCACAAGGGGGCGACCAAATGCTTAGTGTGTCCAAGATGTTCTGCAGTATATGATCAGAAAATGGCTGAAACCTTCGAAAGAGTCCCTTTCTCCCCATGTTGGAACCACAGAGAAACTGGTCAGATGGGCCAACGTTTCGAAAGCAACTACACCCAACGGAGGCCTGACAGCCCTTATCCTAGAGGCGCTCGAAGGGTAACATTCAAAGTTCCTGCTGAGGTACCAACGGACAAGTGGCTACAAGTTAGGGCTGACAAGGGGAAAGACAAGTGGAGGAATAATGAACGAAATGCACGCCATGCCATGGTGTACAGAAGGCAGTTCAATATGGCGAAAAGGGAAGACGTAAGGTTGGAAAACTACAAGGGAAAGAACCCTATGTCAAGGTCACAATGGCGCAGGCAACAAAGAGTTCGAAAAGCTGAGAGAGAAGCTATGTTAGACAAAGGAGTGGCTTAGAGCAGGGACAAAGAGGAATCGAGTACCAACAAACCTGCACCAAACAATCAACCTGGGGGCAAACCTCCAGTTAGCAGGAAACTTTTCTCTGAAACAAAGCAAAACGAATTAAAGGAATATACGCCAGGTCCAGAGGAGGATAAGGAGATACTGACTGACAATTTCGAATCAGAAGGGGAATCTTCACTCAACATCAACTGCAATGTAGTATCTGTGTTGCCTTGCGAATTTGAGCAAGAGACTGAAGTCGGAGAGCCCGAGGAGGATGATGCAATAGACCTGACGAAACATAGGCCAGTATGCTATTATGTGATGGATAATGGGGCTGTCGAAGAGCAGAATGCCTTTTTCGAGTACCCAGAACCAGCCATGCAAAATCACCTAAAGCCATTGTTCATTCGAGCCAAAGTTGGTACGCATGGCGTAAACAAAGTCCTGGTGGATGGAGGCACTGCAGTGAACTTGATGCCTCATTTCATGTTGAAGAAGTTAGGGATACAGGATGTTGACATAAAACCACACAACATGGTACTCTCGAACTATGAAGGTAAAGTAGGCCAGACATTGGGGGTGATCCAAGTGGATTTGACAGTGGGACTAAGCTGCAGACCCACTATGTTCATGGTAATCGAAGCTAAAGCCAACTACAATTTGCTGTTGGGCAGAGAATGGATCCATGGTGTTGGAGCAGTCCCTTCGTCGATGCATCAGAGGTTAGTATTATGGATAGAAGATGGCATTGTTGAAAACATCGAAGCTGACCAAAGCTATTTCATGACAGCAGTCAACCTAGTTGATAAGAGAAACTATGACAAACACTTAGCCAAAATTGCTCCTTGTACCCCTAACGACGAGATCAATGAGACCAGGAATGCGCATTATTACATGACCCTTCGCCATGATGGAATATATTGGGATCGAAAGATAGTCAAGGGATATGGAGAAGTCGAAGGCGCTGCACAAAGAAGGCCAGCAGGCTGGGAATTTGATAGTCCTGCTCTGATTGAGTCCTCCTTCTTCGAAAAGATTTCAGCCTATATGGCTGAGAACGAATGGAAGGCGGCCTTGGAAGCTGAAGTAGATAGTATGGTTGCAGAAGTAAACAAAACAGGTGGGGATGGATCAAAAGGCTCACCCTTTGAAGAACAAAAAATAGTTGAAATAGATCAAAGGCTAGATTCCATTTATGATAAAGAACCTTTAGGCTTCGAGAAGGACCCCACAGACTCAGGTGCTAAAATGTTAGCGCAGGATCCACTCGAGGAGGTGAACTTGGGGGATGAAAACACAAAAAGAATAACTTACGTGAGCACAAAACTCAATTCAAACCTCAAGCAGAAAGTGATCGAAGTTCTGAGAAGAAATAAAGATTATTTCGCGTGGGACTATGATGAAATGCCTGGTTTAAAGAGGGAGCTAGTGGAACACAGACTTCCAATCAAGGATGGCAAGAAGCCCATCAAGCAGACCCCTAGAAGGTTCGCACCAGCAGTTCTCACGAAGATTAAAGCTGAAATTGAAAGGTTGTTGTGCTGAAAATTCATCAGGACCACAAGGTATGTCGAATGGTTAGCAAATATAGTACCTGTTATTAAGAAGAATGGCTCTATGAGAATTTGCATAGATTTTAGAGATTTAAATACTGCTACCCCCAAAGATGAGTATTCCATGCCTGTGGCAGAAATGTTAGTAGATTCTGCTGCAGGATTTGAATATTTAAGTATGTTAGATGGATACTCTGGATATAACCAGATCTTTATTGCTGAAGAAGATGTTGCTAAGACAGCATTTCGTTGTCCAGGAGCCTTAGGTACCTACGAATGGGTAGTAATGCCTTTTGGTTTAAAGAACGCTGGAGCAAATTATCAAAGGGCAATGAATTCAATTTTTCATGATTTCATTGAGACTTTTATGCAGGTGTACATTGATGATATAATCATCAAATCAGTATCTGCAGAAACTCATTTGCATCATTTGAGCCAATCATTCGAAAGAATGAGAAAGCATGGCTTAAAAATGAACCCCCTTAAGTGTGCATTTTTCGTGCAGGCTGGAGATTTCCTTGGTTTTGTGGTTCATAAGAAAGGCATGGAAATTAACCAAAACAAGACCAAAGCCATTGTAGAAACGAAAGCACCTACATCAAAAAAGGAGTTGCAATCTTTGCTAGGTAAAATTAACTTTTTAAGAAGGTTCATTTCGAATTTAAGTGGAAGAACCCAGGATTTCTCTCCGTTACTTCGTTTGAAGCAAGGACAAGCTTTCGAATGGAATGAAGCACATCAGGAGGCGTTTGACAATATAAAAAGATATCTCACTCAGCCTCCTATCTTGACCCCACCTTCATGGGGAAAACCCATGAGATTGTACATATCCGCCTCTGAAGTTACCATAGGTAGTATGTTAGCACAAGAAGATAGCAATGGCATCGAAAGAGCCGTATACTATTTAAGTAGGGTGTTGAATGATGCGGAAACCAGATATAGCAACATAGAAAAGCTATGTCTCTGTTTGTATTTCTCTTGTATGAAACTTAAATATTATATAAAGCCTGTTGATGTTTATGTTTCATCTCATTTCGATGTTATCAAACACATGCTTTCGAAACCAATAATGCATAGCAGAATTGGTAAATGGGCTTTGGTCTTGACAGAGTATTCTTTGACTTTCATGTCTTTAAGAGCTGTGAAAGGTCAAGTAATTTCTGATTTCATTGTGGATCATTCTTTGAGCGAAGAGACTGTCACGGGTTACGTTGAAATGCAACCTTGGAAACTATACTTTGATGGTTCGACCCATAAAGATGGTAGTGGTGTTGGGATTCTTATAGTTTCTCCCGAAGGAATTCCAACAAAATTCAAGTATAAGTTAGATGGTCCTCGTTGCTCGAACAACGAAGCTGAGTACGAAGCGCTTATCGTTGGACTTGAAGCTTTGTTGGAATTGGGGGCAACTAGAGTCGAAATTAGAGGAGATTCAGAGCTAGTGGTCAAGCAAATAACAAAGGAATACAAATGCATAAAGGACAATTTGATTACGTATTTCGTCATAGTTAATAGGCTACTCAAAAAATTCGAATACATGGATATTAAACATATACCAAGAATAGAAAATCAAGAGGAGAATGACCTAGCACAATTGGCTTCAGGGTATAAAGTCTCCACCAAAGAATTTGAAGATCTGATTGAATTAAGAGGAAGAGCTATGGCTACTAGACTCATACCATCAGACTTAGAAAATATAAAGTTAGGTTATGCTGACAAGCAGGAATTCGAAGTATTAGCCATAGACACCTTGTCAGATGCAGATTGGCGAAGTCCAATTGTGAATTATTTAAAAAACCCAACATTGAATGTTGATAGGAAGATAAAATATAAAGCGTTATCATACGTCCTCATGGGGAATGAATTGTTCAAGAAGACCCAGGAAGGCGTATTACTGAAGTGCCTAGGAGAAGGTGAGGCATACTTAGCATTATCAGAGGTCCACAATGGGGCATGTGGGGCACATCAAGCAGGTCATAAAATGAAATGGTTGTTATTCCGATATGGCATGTATTGGCCCAGCATGCTCAAAGATTGTATAGATTTTGCTAAAGGGTGTGAAGAATGCCAGAAACATGCAGGAATTCAACATGCTCCTGCAAGTGAGTTACATTCGATCATTAAACCATGGCCCTTTAGAGGATGGGCATTAGATTTAATAGGAGAGATCAATCCTGCTTCGTCTAAAGGACAAAAATATATCTTAGTAGGAATTGATTATTTTACCAAGTGGATCGAAGCAATACCATTAATAGTTGCTGATCAAGAGGCTATTATTGGGTTCATACAGAAACAGATAATTTATAGGTTCTAATTACCAGAGAGTATAACCACAGACCAGGGTTCTGTGTTTACTGGTAGAAAGATGCAGGAATTTGCTCAGGAGATGGGTTTTAAATTATTAACATCAACACCATATTATGCTCAAGCAAATGGTCAGGTCGAAGCAGCAAACAAAGTGATAATAGGGTTAATTAAAAAATATGTTGGTAAGAAGCCAAAGAATTGGCATAAGACTTTGGACCAAATACTCTTGGCTTGTAGAACATCTCCTAAAGAAGCTACTAACACCACGCCTTTCCAACTAACATTTGGCCATGATGCAGTTTTACCAGTGGAAATTCATCTGCAATCAGTTCGAATTCAAAGGCAAAATGAGATCCCATCTGCATTATATTGGGAGATGATGATGAATGAGTTAGTTGAGTTAGACGAAGTTAGATTGCATGCATTGGAAATCCTAACGAGGCAAAAGGAAAGGGTAGCCAGGGCATACAACAAAAGGGTGAAAGGTAAAACATTCACTGATAATGACTTAGTCTGGAAAGTCATATTGCCCATGGACAAGAAGAATAAAACATTAGGTAAATGGTCACCTCATTGGGAAGGACCCTTTCGAATACTGAAGAAATTTTCAAACAATGCGTATGAAATCGAAGAGTTAACTGATGACAAACGAATCTTAAAGGTTAACGGGAAATATTTGAAAAAATATAGACCTCGCCTGCAGGAGATTCGAATAATAGCAACATAGTCGAGATATTATAAGGAGATGCCAAAATGGTGCCATATATTGGCAAAATGGCGTTGGTCAAATATTACAAAACCAAGACTCAAGTTAATTCAAATAAGCAAAGATTTAAAAATAAGCGTTGTTTCTCAATCTTGCGAAGGTGCTTTTAAAGGGCTCAAGTCTTTGATGGGTGTAACGTCTTGCTCCTTCTAGAGTAGCTAATTCTCCTTTGATGTGCTATGCTGCTTCTGTTTCAGAAAGCCCCCTGCTAAGAAGTTCTTCCAATTGGTTATTAACAGTGTCAGTTTCGTAGGCCAGTTGCTGTTGTTGAGCTTCTTTGACCTTTTGCTGGAGCTCTTGAATTTGTCCTTCCTAAAAGAGAATAGACCGTGCTCGAACTTCATAGTCAGCCTTCGCCTGTTCAAAACGCGTTGCTTGGTCTTCAGCCTCTTTAGAAAGTTTTAAAGCGCGCTCATAAGCAGCATCCATGGCGTTTCATTTCTCCTGAACTTTAGCAGCAGCTAATTCATCTTGTAGGAGACATCCAGTCACATCGTCCAATAGTACTTAGAGGTCGAACAGTATAGTGCTGACTGGCAAGGAGCAAGTTGTGAAGTTAACTTGAGTGAGAAGTTCCTTCATGGTATAGCAAGCAGTGATATCCTTTTTAAGAACTTCGAACAGGTCTACATCAAGGATTGTTTTCCTGACTTTGTTAAGAAGTATAGCTCTAGCATCTGGGGACAATGTGTTGTTAGTTGAACCAGTGCCAACCCTAGTGAAAGGGATGTCCTTTTGGGCCAATTTAGTTTTCATGTACCTAATTGGGTCATTGTGTTTTAAGAGAGCTAGTTCCTCTTCAGTCAGTCGAGGCTGGGGAGTTGGGGAGAATTCCTTGTTCAAAGGAGTCACGTCCATTTCGACCTCCATAGTTTCTTTAGTCTTACCACCATCATCTTCATCCTTGCCTTGCTCATTACTTCTCCTTCGTCGCACAAATCCACCACATCGACAATATTGGTCTCGCTGCTATTAGCATCAGACTTCGTTGCATCAGCCGAACCACTTTGGGTTTCGTCTTCACCAGATCTTTCTTCTGCAGTTTCTTCACTCTCTTGAGGAGAATCATCCTTGTCCTTTTCAGCATGAGTGATTGTTGGACTCTCTTGAAGAGTTCCGAGAGGAGATTTCAGAAGGGAAGTTTCTGGTGGATTTTCTTTAGACTTGGTGGGTGATTCTTCGTTTGCTTCCTTCAAAGGAGGTGAGGTGCCTTGATCATCGTGTGTCTCCGAAGTCCCAATCAGGGCCACCATGTTGGAAGACCCTTTGTTTTGTACAAAGTTGCTGGAGCCCCCATGGAGAGAGGAAGTGATTGGAACAATGATCCCGGGTAGAGGAGTTGAAGCAGTAGGATTCGTGTTCAAAGTGTCCTGCATTGAACAAAGAAAAGTTAAGAATATGTACCAAGGTATGAGTAACTATTTTTGTTAGGAATTCGAATTTGAATTACCTGTGGATTATCAGAAGAAATGTTGCTGTCAATATGTTCCAATATTACATTGAAGGTCGAAGGTGAAATTTTGGATGTTGTTGAGGGAGCAACGTCTTTGGAATCGAGTCCAGGAACGTTAGTAGGCTCAGGGCCTTTGGAACTTTCTTTCTTATGCCTTTTCTTAGAAGCCGTTGGAGAATTTTCACCAGTCTTGAGGTTCTTTTCAGTGGGGCCTTGTTTCCTTTTCTTAGGAGTAGTTGGTGGAAGTTTGCTAGTCTGAAAAGGTTTAAACATAAGTTAGATCTAAATCATAAACTTCAGTTTATTCGAAACAACAGGGTTAGTTGATTACCTTTGGAATTGAAGTGTCTGCTGCTGTTGGTGTTGTTGTTGTAGCAGTTGTTGTTGTTGTTGGTACGGTTGGAGTTACATCATCGCTAACTTCAGTAGCTTGTTGAGAAGTGTTCCCTTCCTTGGGCTTAGGAGTAACATTTTTTATCCTAATAGCTGAAAAGTGAAACAATTGAGGTAAAATGTTAAGGATAAGGGAATTAGGATACATTTGGAATTTTCCCAAGCATTCGCACCTGTGCCTTGATTAGATGTAATCGAAATGGCAGGAAGGTCATAGCGAAGTTGTCCTGGGAAATTATGAAGCCAGTAACGAGCCCATGTCACAGTCTCATATGACTTTAGTTTCTTTCGAGATTGGTATTTGAACATTTCTTTGCAAGTAAACCACCAAGGGTATGGAGGAAACCAAGCCAGAGCCAGTTCTGAGGTAGGCAACCTAGGAAATTTAGGTGGATGCATTTCGAGTGCCAACCTATACCTATCCTCAGGTGACAACCCTGAAGGAAGTTTGAGCTTAGAAATTTTTTCTTTAAATTTTTCCTTCAAGGTCTCGGCTGCTTGATGTACAGTGGTTCCCAAGTGTGTGGGATCATAAGTGGTTTCGAAATAATTTTGAAAAGCCCTAATTTCTTTGACATAAGTGAACATACCTTTCTTGGAGTGTACCTGCACATTGAACGCGCCAGTTAGCTTTTGTTGAATGGTGAGTGTGTCAAACATATATGTCTGGTAGAACTTAGTCCACCATTCAAGAAATCCTTTTTCTGTGAAGTATGTTGGTTCGAAAGGTAAAAGCTTGAACTGAGCAAAATCTTGATATTGCTCCTGTTGTAATTTGGCCTCTCTTGCTTTGAACGTTTTGCCTGAGGTTATGGCACTTTGTGTTTGGAAAAAAGGTTCAGGAATTAATTGGCACAAGCCAAATTATCGAGAAACGAAATTGGGTTGATAAGCAAGGAGGAAAATTTGATTCTTTGTTGGAGTAATTCTTGAGGAAATTAGCCTAGGAAGAAGAAAAGCTTTCCAAATGTCCTGCATCTCTCTGCTCTTGACAGCTTCTGAGAGAGACGTTGTGAACCATGATGGTCCACAAGTCCTTTGAGCAAAAGGAGCCATGGACTCTTCGAATTTGTGTCTTTTTGAAAAAATCATGATGTATTTAGAAAAATGGACTTTGAAATCATCCTTGTCATCATTTGGAGTAAGCTTTCGAAGCCTTGTGCCTTCGATGATCCTGTCAGCTATTTCTGGGTCTTGTTCGATGATAGTATCAACAGTTGATAAAGAAGATTCGAACATGGCGTTAAGCCATATTTGAAGCAACCAAAAGGGTCCATCCAGAAGAATGTTCTTTGGAGCATGGGATTTTAAACCAGAAACTGCTGACCTTAAGCTCTCATAAAGATCGACAAGCAGCAGTTCACTCAGGCAAACTTTCCTATTTTCATGGAAATCCCTGGCTAGGGGAATGAACCTACTCGCCACTTGCAAGGATCTACTGCAGAACACATATCGTGATAGCCACAAGGTTAGGAAAGCGATATGTTCTACGTCTGAGACATCATCCCCTTCAGTATGATAATGGCTGATGAATTTTGAAAAGCTAGCTAGTTTGACATCGAAGTCAATGATGCTAGAATGTTCTTCGTTATCAGGAATATAAGTTTTCCCCACTGGTGAGAGACCAGTGATGGCAGCTATATCAAAGAAGGTGGGTGTTATCATTCCGCCCGGAAGGTGGAAAGTGTTATAAGTGCTGTCCCAGAAGTACAATGAAGCAAATAGCAATGGGTGGCTGTAAGTAAAGCCTGGTTTCGACAGTTTGATTAAATTATAAATTCCTAATTCTTCCCATTGCTGGGATTTTTTGGATTCTACTTTAGTGAGCCAGTTTTGATATGCTACATCTGAAGTGGGGCAGGATCGAAATGGTTTGAAATTGCTTTTGATGTAATCTAAAATAAAAGGATCTTTTGGGGGTAAGACTGGAGTTTCAGTTGTTTTTGAATCATATGATTCGCTTATATCTTCAGTTCCTTCCTTAGGGGCATCCATCTTGTTGAATAGGGGTTTGAATTTATAGCAAACGGGAAAAATTTTCCTAGTATCTTTCAGAATTTCAAAAACGGTTAAAGGACCCATTAGGGCAAACCTTTTTCCAGCAACAATGGTAGGGATTAATACCTGAGAAGCATACATCATTTCTTTCTCTTTGGAGATCGCTTGAGGATTGAGCACAGATTGATTCTGATAAATACCCACCTTGCTCTCCATGACAGTTTCCGTGTTAGTGTTCTTGTTCTTCCTCTTTGATGATTTCTTCAATTGTGATGATGTTGATGAAGACATTGTTAAGATTGCTGGAAATTTTAGGGTTTAGTGAAAAAAGAGGGGGGTTTCAGAATTTTGGAGAAAAAGAAGAAAAGACTAAACTGATGAGTTTTATAGAGAGTGTGGAAGAGTGAGTGTAAAACACCCACTAAATAAGACTAGGGGTACGTGGAAGTCGTTGGTTGGATTCAGAGAGAGGTGGCGTAAGATCTAGTGTTG
Source organism: Vicia faba (assembly GCA_948472305.1). NCBI lineage: Eukaryota > Viridiplantae > Streptophyta > Magnoliopsida > Fabales > Fabaceae > Vicia > Vicia faba. The sequence goes on along the minus strand of OX451740.1, from coordinate 1,034,783,297 downwards.
GTAATGAGTGTGATTAATAGTAATCATTATTTTTAAACCACACCATGCTGTGGTAACTGGCCCAAGACGGTTAGGTACTCAAAAAGGCGTCTTGATTGACGTGGGTAAAGTCATGCACAGTAAATGTCATGATTTTTCAAAAGACCTATCAAAATCTTATGAATTTATTTAAAATAAATATTTCTCAAAGGGTTCGAAATACATATTTTAAAGGGGCATTTTGTTGGCCGAAGATTTTGATATTGTGATTCGAAATGAAACGATTGGGCTTTGTTTGAATAAAGCAAGTTTCATGGTTTGGAATAAGAGAGACTGTTTTTTCGGATGGAAATAATAAAAGTTCAAGGTTTCGAATGATAGTTGTGGAGTGTAATGTCTAAAGAATGTTCGAAATAATGATGAGATTAACCTTTGAAACAAATTCGAAACGAAGGTTCCAAGGCGTTTGAAATTCAAATGTGAGCGGGATATTTGAATTTCGAATACATAAGCACTGGAGCGTTCGAGGACGCGTGGAGGCTAGAGGGAAGTAATGCTCTGCATGCTTCGAACGTGGCAGACTCTGATAGCAAGACCGTTATGGTCGAAATAGTATAAATAGAGGTATTAGTGTTAGGATTTCAGAGGTGTCATATCTGTTGTACAAATTCAGTAAACATTCAAAATACCGCATGGATAGGGAAACGAATTCTCGAAAGATGTACGTATGATAACACCAGCATTTACAATTCAATGAAAACTCTTTGTATTTTCCAGTTTTGTCTTTCATTTCTATTTCGTTTATGCTTCAAACCTTTTTACGTTCATGCCTTTATATTAGAGCTTCTACATTCAGAGTCATTTATTTCTTTCCGCATTTAGACGCTTTTCTTAGGTTCGAATCCTTTAAACATTCAGCAACTTTTATATTCACTCACTTAATCCTGCCATTTATCCAATCTTACGTCTGTTTACTTTTCTAATGAATATTCCTTATACCATATAGAAATTATCCTTCGAATCATTTAGTATAGTAATCGAAGTGGATTGGATGTCTTCGAAACACTTTAATTAGAAGTCCTAAATATGAATACCAGTTTTACAATTAGACTTAGCCAAACAACTATGCACCATAGAATCAATCTAGTCGATCCTGCAAGTTACCAGAGAAATTGAATAATAGTAATTAAGTTTATTTGATAGTTTGGAAGACTAGCGGTTGTTTACCAGAAATCACTGTGAACAACTGTCTCATACAGTTTTATGGATTCTAGGGCAAAATATTGAGTGTTATATGATCATATGTTGAAAGATAGCAGTGTGTATGATATGGACTCCGATTTTGATAAAGCTTTGGATGATTTTAGTGTTGTGATTCTAGATTTTGACCTTAGCAATTTTATTAGCAAGGACACCGTCCCTCCTAAAGCACAATATATTTTGGCGAATGACCTTTTTAGTAAAACTGTTAAGGGCATGGATGTAAAGTTTGACATGACCACAAGAGATAAAGTAGTTTTTTGTTGTTTTCAAGCTACACATGCTCAAGAATTATCCTTGGTATTTCTATTAATGGATTAGGCTAATATATGCCACCTCTGGAGTACATTATTATCCAAAGATAACGCCTTACCATTCCTTTATTTTCTTTTGATGAGCTTTGCACTGTTTGTCGTAAGGCGTGTTTGAATACATTTGTGGAACACACACTTCATTTTAGGGAGATTTCATACTTCAAATATCGACATGACCTTGTTAGGAATGTCATATTTGATATATTTTGGCGAACCGGGATACTTGTGAAGAAAGAGGCCCCTGTGAAATTTTTTATTGAGCCACACGAGGAAAGATCGATACTTAGGCCATCAGATGTTCTGGCGTACGAGTGGGTAGGAGGAAAACATACTTATGTAGATTTGACTGGAGTTTCTCCAATGGTGAGACTGAGAATTTATGATTTTAATGTGGAAAAGACAACTCTCAAAGTTGTTTCAAGTAGTTAAACATGAAAATGTATAGTAATTATACCAACATATAACACATTATTGTTAAACCACGTAAGTTAAATATGTAAATATTGTGAACATCTAAGAATTTACCTAATTTAAAAAGGATGAAATAATACATAAGTCATGTTTTTCTAACAACTTCGTTAATAAGTAAAACATATTAAGTAAAACATGTGATGTATACACGTACAAGATTTACAAGTTATTCCCCCAAAAGGATGGTGTTGAAAGAAAAAAAGTCATGTGTTCTGTTTACATTCCTTGTTTGAAGTCACTTCTTCTACTACCACCGTTCGAACCTTGAAACGACCAAGTTTCCGAGCCAGCGATTGTAATGGACCAGAATGACCACGTGTTCTTGTTGAATAAACCCTTTTATATCTAATAACCCGTTTCTTTGTTGTTGTCGTTGGATGTGGTAAGCAAATTATATTGTATGATGTTGAAGTTGATGTAGTAGGTTGTTGTTCAAGAAGCCCAAGGTGTGATTCTGAGGTTCTTCCATCACTTTGAAATGTCTCCATGTCCTGTGGTTGAACAAGTTAATGATGCTTTCACTATGGAATAGAATGAAGATGGAGTTAGGAGTTGTTGGTGATTGATGAATTAAGCAAATAGAAATTATTGAATTTTGATTTGTTTAGGATGTGCTATGTCTTGCTATATATATACACTATACGACAGTTTCCTTAAACCAAGGGGATGCTTCTTGGAGAGTGTTATGAAAATGTTAAACAACCAAGTCAAAGGATATTTTCATAAGGGAATTGCTCTTCAAGATGTTGTTATTGAACTTGTCCTTGGTAATGAAAGTTTCACGCGACGTGGCTGTAGTTATGCGACATGTTTTGAACATGTGTAACTTGGTGAGGAAGAGTTCGAAAATATCTCAAAACTTTTTCAATCATTCTTGACCACTCTAAACTTTTTCAAATCTAAGGGTCTGGTCCTTCTAGAAATAGGAATACACCCGCATCTCAATAAGACTAATTTGTAATTAAAACAATGACTATAATGTGTTTGAAAAAAAATTTAGAATGGGTTTGAATGAGGTAGTTAGATTTTTTATTAAGGAATTTAAATTTTTAAACAATTTAAATATTTAATTGAAATCTATTTATTTTTAAATTATTTTGTTTGAATAGAATTTTATGATAAATTATTGTTTGATTTTCGGAGTCATTTTTATAAGTTTTAAAGTTTTAGGGTTAAATTTTAAATTTTAAAATAAGGACTAATTTTCAATGTCTAAAATTTAAATGGACCAATTTTTAAAATTTGAAAATTATTAAGGATTAATTTCTATTTTTTTATTTATTTTAAGAGTCAATTTTAAAATTTTGGGAAATATGTGAACCAATTTACAAAATTTGAAATAATAATATTAATCATTTAAAAATCACAAAAATTTAACTTGAATCAAATACTTATAGATTTTCATCATTTTTCATGAAGTTTGTAAGAATCATGAAGATGAATGGTAGAAAGAATGGAAAGTGAGAGTGAACTCATTCATCTTGGTGAAGTTAGCTACAATGTGGTCTTATATAGAGTTAAACTCTAACAACTTCTAGCAAAATGTAACTAACATATACTTTGGTGTAGTTCTCTATACTAAGCCTAAACTAAGCTATTGACCCAAGATCAAAAACCAAGAGGAGCTATGCTATATTGATATAACCATGCAATGTTGAATGGTTAACTTGTTATGCACGTCAGCACTGCAGTTATGCTTCAACACCCTCACTCAAGTTTAGCATGCTACATATTAAACATGTTAAGCTTGGAAATGAAAGATTTAAAGCTCTTTGGTGACAAAGGCTTGGTAAAGAAATCAACAAGTTGTGTTTGGGACTTGACAGACAATAACTTAAAAGATCCTTACAATAGTTTTCTCTCACGAAATGACAATCAATCTCTAATATTACGAGTATCTTGGAATCATCAAAACTGAAGTTTTGAACTGTCTTCGATGTTGTAACATCATGGATAAAATATTTTTATGTTAGGTAAGGGATTTATAAACAAGACTTGAGAACAAACCACACCAAAAGTGTCATTAAAACCTGTGAGAAAACAAATGGAACGTAGTATACGTTCCTAGGTTGTTGCGATGGATCTTGAAATGGAACATCAACTATCAGAGCGCCAACGACATTGGCGCCACCACATACCATTTTGAAGAAAACGATATGCAAAAGAGATCAATAGAGCTCTTATACCATCATGAAGTTTATATGAATTATGATGAAGAATAACATAAAGGTTGTAGAACGAGTGAAAAGTGAGAACAAACTCATTCATCTTTGTGAAGTTAGTTACAATGTGATCTTATATAGAGGTTAAACTCTAAACACTTCTAATAGACTGTAATTAACATATGCTTAGGTGTAACCCTCTATAGTAAGCCTACACTGAGTTATTGTGATCCAAGATAAAAAAAAAACAAGAGTTGTTTGTTATGCTATATTGGTTGAACCATGCGATATTGGTTGAACCATGCAACTTTCAATGCACGTCAGCACTGTTGCTATGTTTCAACAATTATCACAACCCTTCATATTTTTTATCCAATTATGTCCAAATCATTCTAAATTCCCTTAAAACATTACCTTTCCTAGTTAAAGTGACTCATCCAAACAAACTGGGTAATTGGAAACTTTTTAGAAAACTTAAAATTCTAAGTAATTCAAATGATTTAATTGAAATCCGTTCAATTTTAAATTATTTTCTTTGGATGGAGTGGTTAATTATACAATGTCAACTTTTTTGGGTAAATTTTATAAATTTTAAAAGTTTAGGTCTAATTTAAAATATGAAAATAGGGAGTAATTCCCAATTTTAAAAAATTTGAAGGAGTAATTTGTAAAGTTTGAAAATTATCAAGGACTTATTTGCAATTATTTTAAATTTTGAGGGTGAATTTAAAATTTTTCATAAAATATGAGGACCATCTTAGAAAATTTGAAAATCAATAATAAACAAGTTTATATTTACATTATATAGAGTGAAGAAGCAATTTCAAATTTTTTAATTTTTGGTATCATTTGGAATTTCTTAAATTTAATTTGAATAAAATATTTTATAAATTTATATTATTTTAACAATTCTCTATTGTTTTTTTCTAAACAATAGATTTTGATCTAGTATTTTAATTTCCTAAAAAAAATATTTTCCCTCATTAAAATACTTGGCTTTGAAATTAAAAAAATGTATATATTTGAGTGTTTTAATTACTGATTAAAACAGACAAAAGAATGAAAAAATTAAAGTATATTCAAAAGATTTAAACTTGCAACTTTTAAGAAATGAAAACATTGGTTATCATTGAAGTATACCTTTTAAGTGTTGAAAACGTTAAAAACATATATTACTTCATATAGTCATTATTTCAAAGAGTTGCACCTATTCACCGATTGTTATTATATTATTTCTTTATTTTTCTATTACACGAGAATTAATGAAAAATGTTATTTTATAAAATATCATTTATTGATATGTTTAATATGAATGTGTGATTCATGTTAAAATTCCAAAAATATTTTGAAGGGGATTTATTGGATTATCCGTTTGCATCTAATTATTCTAAATTGTGGGGAGAGTTAAACCTAAAAGTTAGTGTGAACACACATTTTGAAATTTATTTTGTTAAACTATCACCATGTCATATGCATCATTTTCCTGTTCATGATTTACAACAGATCCCTGATGCAAGATCTAACAATCTTTAAGTTCGATTTAATTTATATTTTATTTGTGATAAATATTAAAGGCTGCAAAATTAAAGGATACAATAACAACTTTTTATGACGACGAAGGAAATGAGCATCACTTCTTGTTTATTCATAATCATACTGAAATGTATATGATTATATTAAATAAATATATAACATATATGATGTTCAAAATTCTTGTATAAAATATTGAAAGTAATATTTATTTATGTTAAATTTAACACATGAAATTAAATTTATCTATGTATGATTTAAAAACTATTCAAGTATTTGAATTTGAACAATTATGAATATATTTGATTTATATACTTTAATAGTTAATACTTAAAACTTCATAAGAGGATAATGTGTTTAGTTGGGGATATAATGATTTGGTAAAAAAATAATGAATTGAAATTATGGTGCATATTATTTGTTGGTAACATACGAATTATGTAAATAAAATGTGTACTTGGTAAAAGTACAATATATGATATCTCCTAGTGATTAAGGATTGTCAAAAGTTTTTAGGCTTTATTGTAGGTTTAGAGTTATCTCACGTAGAAATGTGAGAAGCTATGTATAAGTGGTATTTGCATAAATAAAGACTCATCTCTCTTACTCTTAGGGTTGAGGTATTTATAGGAGTCTCTAGGTCTGAATTTCGGAGCCCTAGGAAGTAATAACCACTTTCGAGAGAACGTGGAAGTGGACAGTTAATCCTTTGTTACTTAGGAGGCATGGTTAATTTCCCCTGACTTCTTCTACATCACTATGGATCAGGGACTTAATTTCCTTGTTCGCAAGCTTTGGGTGAGTTGTCTAGGAAGTGGGAGACATATTTGAGAAAAGGTAATCACATATTGTAAACGAGCAAACATTCTAGGAAACAAGCGATCAGGAAGGTGTTGTGGAAAAGATGTTACATCATTTACATCCCACGTTGCCTCTCGTGGTCCCTTCACAAATTTTTCAATACACATTCCCTTAAGCTTTAGGGCTTGGAAATGCAAATTTACTCAGTCTTGTTTTCCCTCTCTTTATTTGATTGACCTCCCTTCCATATGGGACGAGTCCCTCTTGTATGAGGCGAGTTTGGGATACATCTCTAGGTGTTAATGAGGATAATCACCCGTCAACCAAGTTAAGGAAATAAAACATTAGTCAGCTGAGGAAAATCAAACATTAGTCAGCTGAGGGATATCAATTGCTAGTCATCTAAGGGAAATCAAATTTTAGTTGAGGAAAGCGTGAGTTGTATTTAATGTGATTGATGATGATTTTCCTTTGGAATCCAAATATGGCCTTACTCCTAATGCGTCTTTGATTTGGGGAATCCTTCTCTTTTCTTGTAACTGTTGAGGTTCCTAGTTAGTGGAAGTAAGTTTCCCATACGACTAGACTTACTTTCCCTATAAAAAGATCCCAACCTTACTCCTTTAATCTTTTTTGCACTGCCTCCTTTTAAACTTTGTGATACGGTGGGAGAACTGACTTGAGGTTTGCGTTTGTATTCGCAAATGTTGCGGTTAGCAAGAGTCGCCACCGACTTTTTATTTTATCCTAAGGAAAGGTTAAAAAGCACAGCAAAAACCTTTTGAGATGTTTTCTTGGGTTCGGGGAGTAGATTATAGAAAGGGAAGGTATTAGCACCCTTTCTATCCATGGTTATCCATGGGCTCTTAGTTACTTGCTTAGATCACTTGCCTTTTGTTTTCAATTGTTTTAAATGGTGCTTGAGTGTGTGGGTTTTGAAAATGTTTTTGAAAAGAGGCCAATGTGGTGGCAACCTTTGTAATGATCCATGTGGGGATGTATACAAAGATGTATGTCTTTTGAAAAAGGTTTTCATTTGTTTTTGAAAGTTGTTTGGAAAGTGTAGTGATGAGTGGTTTGAAATTAGGCAAGCGTTTTGTTTTGCAAGTTGATTCAAGTAACTAAGAGGTTATCTACTCCTAAATTTCTCAAAAGACTATTGCTATACTTTAACCCTTTTAACAAGCTTGCACCACCATTGTATTTGGTGGGCAACCTTGTGTTAGGATGTGAAAGGGACAGGCGCGGGTCATCGTTTAAGACCATAATTGTAACAACGTTAAATGTCTTTGGGCAATTTCTCTAAGGGACTTGATCATTTGTTTTGTTTGTTTTGAAAAGTTTTATCGAGGGACTATGATCATTCAAACTGTTTGCTTTGCCCAAAGATGTTCAACATACAACATGGCCCATTATTTGAAGGCAACAAGTGGAATACCCTAGGGGGGGTGCAAGTGTGATTTGTGTGTCCATTTTCATGCTTGTTTATCTTGTATTAGGTCAAACTATTTTTTATCGTTTTTTCGCATACAAACCCTAATTCTAGCATGTTATTATTTAGAAAGCAATAAAGTGCGAAATTAAAATTACTAAGCTATTACAAAACCAAATATGGGAAGGGGGGTACAAATGTTCAAATGGGGATATTGACAAGAATTTAAATCTAGATTATTACAACAATTGGATATTTGCATGGTAAATAAATGGCATAATTTAAATAAAATAAATATGTGAAATGTAAAAAAGAAAGTTTTTTATGTGTATGAGAAAATATTTATGTAAAAGGAAAAAAGAAAATAAAAATGTATTTATTTTTTAGTATTTTGGACTTAAGGTGAAAAACCCTAATTTTTATATAAAAAGTATTATCATCTAATTTAATTCTACTATTTATTTATTATGTACAAGAATAAAATGAAATGAAGTATTTTGTGAAAAAAAGTATTTTTGTATCAAATATTAATAAAATGAAGAAAATCAAGTATTTTATATTTTTATCTTAAATATATTAATAAACATGTATATATGCATATATTAAACCCTAAATGAGTATTATACAAAATAAATATTTATTTAATATTTTAATAAAATAAATAAAAGTATTTTTTGTGTGAAATATTTTCAGAGAGTAAAAATAAAAATAAAAATGTATCTACATTATTTTCTATTTATTTTAATAATAGTATATATATATATATTTGTATATAAATAAAAGAGATAAACAAACAAATATGCCATAAATACAAAAATGATGGAAAAAATATTTTAAAAAATTTTAATGGCATGAGAAAAAATAAACAAAGTCAACCCAAAAAGAAAAAGTCAAAAATGTTGAAAAATAAACAAATGGGCTCAGGGGGGTGTAAACCAAAAAATGGGGTGTGAAAAGCAACACAAATCCAAGCCCAGCCCACTTCACTCCTTCTTCAACCTCCAGCACAGGTTATTTGAAAAACGCGCGCCAATGTTCAGTCCCTTCTAACTCTTGATTCCTGGCTTTTTAGCAAAAACTCATAACACAAGAAATGTTCAGCATGAAGAGACGGTTCTAACCATATAAAGAACATGACCTATCTCTCCAAGATGAGGGAGAATTTCTCTCCCCCTCTTTTCTGACCTAATTTTTCTACCATTTTCAGAGTTCAAATTCTCTCTACTCAGGCAAAAGAAATGAGAAGTAAAGCTATGTACATGTTCAGGGCTATGAGTAGGACTTTGTTTCTTCACAAACTTAAGACTAAATATGCCTAATAAGAGAGATACGAATTCAAACTTTTACCTGTGCAGTTGAACTTCTATGTGGAGAATGAGAGACTTTCAGTGCAATGTAATGATTGGAAAAGCTTCCTTGAGGTCCAGGGATGCTTTTTCAATGCTCACTTTGTCTTGAACCTTCTTGTATCAAGCTATAGAACTTCACCTGCAAGTTAAAGATGTGAAAATGGTGGAAGTGGTTAGAGCAACTACAGATCGTGCCTTAGCTTATGGATAGCTTGCATATGTTGTAAGGAAGGTAGAGGAACAGGTTTGGACAGAAATGTTTGAAGGGAATGAGAGATTGCACTCAAACTGCAGGGGCACCCCTGTTTGTGCAGTTTGAGGATGATTCTGAGATGGAGAGGGTTTGAAAGGCAAATGGCTCGAGCAAAAGCTTCAATGTGGTCTATGGAATGTGTTTGATATCTTTTGTGTTGTGTTCTTTTGCTGATATGAGAGATAGCATAAGTTATGGATGTTACTTCTATGTGAAGCAAGCAAATGTCAACTTGGTTTCTAGGCCAGTACAATGCCTCAATCTATGCTGCACCTTTGAGTCTTGATCAGTGGGATATGCCTATGCTTTTTTGCTTCAAAGATCTGCATTGTACCTCATAGATTTGCAAAGTTGCCATAAAGTATCACTTTACAAGAATGGATAACATGCTTTTTCTAGTTTAGGCTTAATTTTGTGTGTATTATCCAAATGAGCAAAATAATGTTAGAACACAAAGGATATGCATTGAATTATTGAGTGAGAATGGGATTAGAGGCCTGCAATGTAGCTTAAGCATGCTGAATTCAAATTTGCCAAGTTTATGAACATGCTTTGATGAAGAACAAAAGTGAATTTTTGCCAACTTGTGAAATTCGAATCTCTCAAGTTATGAGGTTGTTTGATGAGTTCTTGGACATTTTGGAAAGCTTGTAATGTGTACTACAATCCATCTTTGAAATGCAATTTGAAATTCCAAGTGGAAGGGTATGAAAAGTGGCCTTGAAGTAGGGTAGAAAACCTTGTCAAAATAGGTCAAATTTCACTAAGTTAAAAGATGGTTTAGTGCCCTTATTCAAAAAATCATAACTTGAGATACAAGCTTCAAATGAGAAAACTTTGTGAATCAAAGTTGTAGATTTTGCAACAAGCTACAACTTTTATGTTTTGACTTTTGTTTGAATCCAAATGGATCATGGTGAAAAGATGGGGCAAAGTTGGGAAAAAATTAGGGTTTTCCATAACTTAGAAAAATTCTAAGTTATGAAAAATTCCATTTTCAAACCCTAATTTGCATTTTGACATTTCTTGGTGAACAAGTTTCATAATTTGGCATGTTTTGATGAAAAATGAATCTTGACTCTTGATTTTGACCAAAAAGTCAAAGTTTGACTTTTCAGTATACAGTCAAAATTGATCAATTGACTGGGAAATTCAACTGTCAATCTTGTGTACTTGGGATCTTTTGAGCTTGATGAACATGTCAAGATAATTCCATTGAGTCCTTGAGGCCATATGTGAGCTTGGTTTGCCATTGGCTAGGTCAAACAGTCAAAAATTGCCCTTGTGCAGTCAAAACCCTAAAAATGACCATTTTGCCCTTTTGGTGATCTGATCAAATTTCTTATGGAATTGTGATTCAAACTTGATCAAATGGTCCATGTGAGTTCATAATGTTGATGTGGATCAAATTTCATGAGGTTTGACTTTCAATTGACCACAGTTGACTTTTTCCCCAATACAGCTGATTTCTAGGTCAACTGTCCAATTGACTGGGCAAAGATTGGAATCAAGGCTTGAAACTTGGTATGGATAAACTTGTGAGTCCAACATGAAGCATGAAAGTCATCTTAGGCATTTTAGGTCAAAACATCTTTAGGCAAACACAAACCCTAATTTGAGTCCACAGTGCAAGGAGAAGTCTTGAGCAGAGGAAACCCTAATTGTATCTTGATCTTTAAATGTCTTGTGATGAGAAAATGTTGAGGAAATGGGAGGGCAAATTTTGGGGTACAACAGTTGCCCCTGTTCAATCTTCTTGGACCTGAAGAGTTAGATTGGCAAGTTTGCCTTTCGCGACTCGAGGGTAGAAGGAGATTGGACACTAGAGTGCCCGGAAATTTGCACTCGCATGTTGAAGTATCAACAACGTGGTGTCGGGAATGGGCTTATAGATGCCATTTGGAAAAGTGACAGAACTTTGTCGGGAATGGGCTTACAGATGCCATTTGGAAGTGTTGATCGCATAAGAGATTCCTTAGCGAGAACTTGCGTGTTTTAAGAAAGACAGATGTTTTCCTGGCTTGTTACAGGTGTTTGATCTTCAGTCTCCTTATGCAGATATGCCCTGGCTGGATACAGGTATTGAATCTACAATCGGTTGCTCACAGATGTGCCCTGGCTGGATACAGGAGTCGAATCTGGAAATAGTCGTCAATAGATATGCCCTGGCTGGATACAGGAGTCGAATCTTTGAATTCTGCAGACGTGCCCTGGCTAGATACAGGAATCGAGTCTGGAAATGTGGTTAACAGATATGCCCTGGCTGGATACAGGAATCGAATCTGGAAATGTTGTAGTTGATAGATGTGCCCTGGCTGGATACAGGAGTCGAATCTTTGAACTCTTCAGACGTGCCCTGGCTAGGTACAGGAGTCGAGTCTGGAAACTGATCACCCTCAGATGTGCCCTGGCTAGATACAGGTATCGAATCTGGAATTGTGACATTTGAAAGTAGTCGTTTTTGAGATTGTCTTTTTCCTGAAAAGGCAAAGACGTAAGCTGTATGCAATGTCATGATGTATGATATGCATGATGTCATGATGTTCAACATTTGATGTTGTATGTGTCTCATCATGTATGTAAGCAAGATGTATGAAAATGTGACATGTTTATGAGTGTAATTTCATCTTAGGAAAATAAATCCTTGACGAAAGGCCGAGAAGCCGCTTTGCGGAAGAGATGCTTGACCGAAGCTCTGATGAGAGGCCTGCTGAGGATTTTAACAATGGATTCCGCTGAGGATAATGATGATAAACTCCGCTGGGGAAAACCAAAGATAAACTCTGCTTGGGAAAACCAAAGATAGATTTCGCTGGGGATTGAAGGAACTTTTGCCGGGAACGGTCTTCCGTGGCTTTTAGCTGAGGATAACCCAGTTATAAGTCCTTGTGAGGAAATAACTCTAAATAAAACTTGGGCGAGACGTTCGTACTTCGCCGGGGATAAGCTCGCAGAATCTACTGGGGATGAGCTTTTTAAGACCTGCCGGGGGATGTTGTGCCTTTTTCAGGATCGACGGGGAATCGACTCCTGCTTGGGGAAAGTGCTGCTGAATTTTGCTTTACTCTGCGGGGAGTTGAGATGATTTGGTCACATTTTCAGTTGAACCTGCCTTGGTGCTTTGGCGGACAAAACAACTAGACCGCATTAAACAACTCCACATTGCCCCTGTCTTTGATGTCACTTGTAATTAATCTCTTTTCATATGCAAACATTTATGAATCAGCAATTTAATGTCAAATGCATATATCAAAAATAAACATTGGACGTTCTTCGCAAGACAAAACAACAAAAGAAAAACCATGGCAATTTGTATGGACAAGTGAATTTTCATTGATTTAAACTTTGCCTGTGAATAGGCGTTTTTTGTACAAGAGACTGACATCCTAGTAAGAGGACATCGCCGAATAGTATAGAGTTTACATTTTGAAAAAAGAAAACAAAACAGCTACGTGAACAATCCCACTGGGTTCCAACTCTGCTATCGCCTTTATGTTTTCGAACGTCTCATCGCCTTACTGCCTAATCTGAAGATGAAGCTGATTGGTCAATGCCGAAATTTGGGCCAGATAGTTGATGCCGAACTCCGGATGTGAAGTGATCCAATGAGACATAGTGTTACGCTTTTTATCCCTAACTTTTGCCTGGACCGCCCTTTCGGGTTTTCAGTCCACCGGGATACCCTTTTTTGCCCAAGCCGCCCTTTCAGGTTTTCGACTTGCCGGGTGTACAGATTTTTATTCATTTCATCCCTTATTTTTGCCCGAACCCTTTTGGTTCGCCGGGAAGCCCTTATTTTTGCCTAGGTATGTCAACCTAGCGGGTCTTTTATTTATGCGTAGTATTTTTTCACTATGTCCGCATTGGCGGGGTGAGGAAGGTCGTCACCGTCCATGGTGGTTAGGATCATGGCTCCTCCAGAGAACACACGCTTAACCACAAATGGCCCTTCGTATGTAGGGGTCCATTTGCCCCGGGGATCACTTTGAGGAAGGATGATGCGTTTGATTACCAGGTCCCCGACTTGATACTCTTGCGGTCTGACTTTCTTGTTAAATGCCCTGATCATCCGTTTTTGATACGTTTGACCATGACAGATAGCAGTGAGCCTTTTTTCGTCAATTAGATTTAGTTGATCAAGTCGAGTTTGGATCCAATCATCTTCATTCAAGTCTGCATCCTTCATTATTCGGAGAGAGGGTATCTGGATTTCAATCGGCAAGACTGCCTCCATGCCATAGACTAGGGAGAAGGGAGTTGCCCCGGTTGACGTCCTTGCTGAAGTGCGGTACCCATGAAGAGCGAATGGTAACATCTCGTGCCAATCCTTATAGGTCACTGTCATCTTCTGCACGATTTTCTTGATATTTTTATTGGCTGCCTCTACAGCCCCATTCATCTTCGGCCGATAGGGGGAAGAATTGTGGTGCTGTATCTTGAATTGTTCACAGAGTTCAGTGATCATTTTGTTATTGAGATTGGTACCGTTGTCCGTAATGATTCTTTCCGGGACACCGTACCGACATATCAGATTATGCCGGATGAAACGTGCCACGACGCTCTTGGTTACCGTGGCATATGAAGCTGCCTCAACCCATTTCGTGAAGTAATCGATTGCCACCAAGATGAAACGGTGCCCATTGGATGCCGTCGGTCGGATCTCACCGATCATATCGATGCCCCACATTGCGAAAGGCCAAGGTGCCGTCAGGACATTCAAAGGAACCGGAGGGATATGCACCTTGTCAGCATAGATTTGGCATTTATGACAAGTTCGGGAGTGTTGGTAACAATCGGCTTCCATCGTGGACCAGAAATATCCTGCCCGAAGGATTTTCTTAGCCATGGTGTGTCCACTGGAATGGGTCCCAAATGTACCTTCATGTAGTTCCATCATAATTTTCTCTGCTTCAGCCTTATCCACACAACGTAACAGAGTTGAATCATGATTCCGTTTGTAGAGAATGCCGTTGCTGAGGAAGAATTTTGCAGCAAATCTCCTCATGAACTTCTTATCATTGACAGATGCACCTTCCGGGTATTCCTGGGCTTCCAAGTACCTCTTCACCTCGTGATACCAGGGTTTTTCAGTCACCTTCTCAGCTTCGAGCTCGCAGCAGTATGCCGGTTCATCCAACTTCCAGATTAGGATTTGGGGAGCCTCATTGTCCCATTTAACTTTAAACATTGAAGACATCGTGGCTAGTGCGTCCGCTAGCTGATTTTCCTCTCTGGGGAAATGTTCAAAAGTTATCTCTTCAAAGTGGGGGAGCAGGGTCGATACATACTCCTTGTAAGGAATGAGATTCGGGTGTTTCGTATCCCACTCGCCTTTGATCTGATTGATCACGAGAGCGGAATCTCCGAAGACACTTAGAAATTTGATCCTCAAATCGATCGCAGCTTGTAAACCCATGATACATGCCTCATATTCTGCCATGTTGTTGGTGCAGCTGAAACATAATCGGGCGGTGAGTGGAGTATGGGTCCCCTTGGGGGATATGATTACAGCGCCGACGCCGTTACCCAAAGCATTGGAGGCTCCATCAAAATGCATAGACCATCGGGATCCTTCCTCAGGTCCTTCATCCGGTCCAGGTACTTCACAGTCAGTTACCACCATGATGTCTTCGTCCGGAAAATCAAAGTTCAATGATTGATAATCGTCCACAGGTTGGTGTGCCAAATGATCAGCCAGTACACTCCCCTTAATTGCTTTCTGAGTTGTATACTGGATGTCATATTCTGTTAAGATCATTTGCCATCTCGCTATTCTCCCAGACAAAGCGGGCTTTTCAAATATGTACTTGATGGGATCCATCTTTGAAATCAATAAAGTAGTGTGAGTCAGCATATACTGTCTCAGCCGGCGAGCAGCCCATACAAGAGCGCAGCAAGTTTTCTCAAGCAGTGAGTAACGAGACTCACAGTCGGTAAACTTTTTGCTCAAGTAATAAATAGCGTGCTCTTTTCGGCCAGACTCGTCATGCTGCCCCAGCACACACCCCATTGAATTATCAAGCACTGTTAAGTATAGTATCAGAGGTCTTCCTTCCACTGGTGGCATAAGAATGGGTGGCTCTTGGAGGTATTCCTTTATTCTTTCAAAGGCGGCCTGACATTCATCATTCCAGCGTACCACTTGATCTTTCTTCAGTAATTTGAAGATTGGCTCACAAGTAGCAGTCAGATGTGAGATGAATCGGGCAATGTAATTCAATCGTCCCAGGAAACCTCTGACTTCTTTCTCTGTTTTTGGGGTCGGCATCTCTTGAATAGCTTTAACCTTGGCAGGGTCCACCTGGATACCTTTATCACTTACAATGAAACCTAGCAATTTTCCGGACCTCACCCCGAAGGTGCATTTATTGGGATTCAACCTCAGCTTGTATAACTTGAGTCGGTCAAACAGCTTCCTCAAATGATCAAGGTGCTCCTCCTCAGTTTGAGACCTTGCAATCATGTCATCAACGTATACTTCAATCTCATGATGGATCATATCATGAAATAAAGCAACCATGGCACGTTGATAGGTTGCCCCAGCATTTTTCAATCCGAATGGCATGACCTTATAACAGAAGGTGCCCCACTGAGTCACAAAGGTAGTCTTTTCCATATCTTCAGGAGCCATCTTGATCTGATTATACCCTGAGAAGCCATCCATGAAGGAGAACACCTTGTGTTGAGTTGTATTGTCAACAAGGACATCAATGTGAGGTAGGGGGAAGTCATCCTTGGGACTGGCCCTGTTCAGATCCCTGTAGTCGACACACATTCTGACCTTACCGTCCTTCTTCGGTACTGGCACAACATTGGCAACCCACTGAGGGTAAGAAGTTACTGCAAGGAAACCCGCATCAAACTGTTTCATCACCTCAGCTTTAATCTTCTCAGACATCTCTGGACGCATTCGTCGAACTTTTTGCTTTACTGGAGGGCAATCTTCCTTGGTTGGCAAATGGTGAACTACAATGTCGGCATCCAAACCAGGCATATCTTCATAGGACCAGGCAAAGATCTCCATGTAGTCTTGTAGCATCTGGATCAATCGTTGCTTCACGCTGAGCTCTAGATTGGCACCAATTTTGACCTCTTTCCTATCTGTCTCAGTTCCCAGGTTAATTGTCTCCACAGGCTCTTCATGTGGTTGAATAGCCCTCTCTTCCTTCAGTAGCAGTCTTGCGAGTTCACCAGGCACTTCGCAATCATCTTCACCTTCGTCTTCGGCCAAGTTGATCGGATTTTCGAAGTCATAACTGGCGGTAGCAGAGCTGTTGCCAGTGAGATCCAGAGTGGATTGAAACCTGTATAAGTGAGTGTGTGTAAATATAGCTGTTTTGCAATATATATAACACAGAAAGAAAAGGAGCACAAGATTTGAAATGCAACAAACGTCCAATGTTTTGATTGATGATATATGAAAATGTCATACAAAAAGCCCTCACAAATGGAGCTACGATGCCCCGGGCAGGACACCGAGCCAACAGAGTTTTAACATATTGTTTGTTACAAATTTGGAAATCAAAAGAAATCAATTACTGCGTGACAAATGTGATAGGGGTAAAATCCTTTGCTGTCCAGTTGCTTGGTCCGTCGCTAGCAGTCGGGTAGATCCAATTATCGAACTCAGCTTCCTCCACATCCTCCTCGATAGCGTTCACTCTTGAACTGGAGATAAACACCGGAGCCTTTCCAATCTTCTCTTTGCGCATTGCCTTCTGAGCCTCTGTAGTAAAGCCTAGTCCAAACTTGTCGTTCTTCTGAGTGAAGTCAGGAAGCTGACCCCAGTGTGCACCATCGCCTTTCTGAACCACAGCCCGGGCATCCCTTAGGGAAACCATCTTCAAGGAATCATTCTCTTCGGCCATTGTCTCCGCAGCTGCTGAAATTGGATGTACCTCCTCGAAATGTTGGAAGGGAGTTTCAATAAATTCTCCGTCCATCTCGATGTACCTGAAGGAATTCAAATGGCTCACCATATACTCCTCTTCTCCTTGCACAGTGACAATTTTCCCCCTGACGGGATACTTCAGCTTTTGGTGTAAGGTGGAGGTCACTGCCCCAGCTTTGTGGATCCAAGGTCTACCCAACAGACAGGAGTACGATGGACGTATATCCATCACGTAAAAGGTAGAGTCAAACACTTGAGAGCCCACACGAATAGGGATGTTAACCTCTCCATGAACCATCCTCTTGGAACCGTCAAAGGCTCTGACGATGATATTGCTGGGTTTCAACTCCAGGCCTTCATAATCCAGACGATCCAAAGCCTTTTTCGGAAGAACATTCAAAGAAGAACCAGTGTCCACCAATACATGTGCCAGAGTAGTGCCCCTGCATTCAATGGAGACATGCAGGGCATCATTGTGGTTTCTCCCTTTTGCAGTTAGGTCAGCATCTGAAAAGCCCAAGCCGTTGTCCGCCGTCAAATTTGCTATGCAGTCAGTGAACTGAACTGCAGACGTCTCCTGCGGCACATGGGCCGTCTTGAGAAATGAGATCAAGGCTTTTGCATGGGCCTCGGAACATAGTAATAAGGAAAGCAGGGAGATCTTGGAGGGTGTATGCCCTAACTGTTCGACAACATTAAAATCACTTTTCTTTATTATTTTCAGAATCTCCTCCATTTCTTGTCGGGAGGCCTCAGCATTCACGGGTATTGGTGCCTCCATCTGGGCAGGCTCTTCTTCAATCCCTTTGCCCCGAGCATTTGAGGACTCGGCAGCAGGGGACACAATTTGATCAGCAACAGGACTTGGTAAACTTGCAGGTTTTATGAGGAGGGGTTTTCGAATAGCGGGAGGCGCAATGTCAGGCGAGAAGAGCCTGCCACTGCGGGTGACTTTAGCCGGACCGGTGATATCGCAGATACTGGCACTAGCATCAAATTCTTGCTTGATTCCATTTACATATACGTCTGCCCCATAATGCCAGGGGACAGCTTTATCAGACACGTAGGAGAGGGGTCCTGGAACAGTAATGATCACAGGCGCAACAGTCAAGATTTGAATAGGCTTCTTTGGGGGAGCCTTGGTTGGATTTTTGAAGATGGTAATCACGGAAACTTCTTTCATTGGAACCAATTGAACAACAGTCTTTTTGAATAAAATCTCCTTGCTATCCATTAGGCCTTGGATGCCTAACCTTAGCAAGGGACAATCGGATAGGGAAATAGCACAGAATGGGCAACCTTCGCCGCAACCCGGAAATAAACCGGCCCGCAGTAGGTTTTTCTTAACAGTCTTCAAAGGGGTAACAACTTCATCTATCGAAACAGCATACACTTCTTCCTCAATGGCATTCACCCTATGCTGGGGCATAGGAGCCGTTACAACATTCGGTCTTTCCGGCGCTTCAAACTGAATTTCTTTTGCGTCAATTAGATCTTGCACTTTGTTTCTCAAGGCCCAACAATCATCAGTAGTGTGCCCGGGACTATCAGAATGATAAGCACACCGGGCATTCGGGTTGTATTTAGGGGACGCAGTGTTGACGACCTTAGGAGCTTCTTTGAGGGTCACCAGGTTGGTGGATAACAGTTGGGGTAAAATTTGAGATAATGTCATACTCAATCGGGTATACTGCCTCTTGGGCCTTTCACTTCTTTGCTGATTGTACTGCTGAGGAGCAGCAACAGGTTTAGAGATGACCAAAGCATTAACGGCTTGGCGACCTTCGGGCTTGACTTGTCTTCTAGGGCCATAGACGGCACTTGCTTCTTTCTTAAACGGCCTCTTCTCAGCACTTGTAGAGGCAGCCTTCTGTATCTTGCCTGACCTGATGCCAGCTTCAATTCTCTCTCCCGTTAATATCAAATCTGTGAACCCAGCGGAGGAGTTACCAACCAAATGATTAAAAAACGGTCCAGACAACGTTCCCAGAAACATATCCACCAGCTCTCGATCAGTTAATGGAGGCTGCACCCTGCCAGCCAAATCTCTCCATTTTTGAGCGTACTCTTTGAATCCTTCACCCGTCCCTAGAGACATACCCTGAAGTTGGGTACGCGTAGGAGCGAGATCAGAATTATATTGGTATTGTCTGTAGAAAGCAGTCGCCAAATCCTCCCAGTGCCGGATGCTAGCTCCGTCTAATTGGTAGAACCATTCAAGCTGAGACCCCGAGAGGCTG
The DNA here is from genome assembly GCA_948472305.1 of Vicia faba. Taxonomy (NCBI): domain Eukaryota; kingdom Viridiplantae; phylum Streptophyta; class Magnoliopsida; order Fabales; family Fabaceae; genus Vicia; species Vicia faba. Next base: position 1,034,763,615 of record OX451740.1, on the reverse strand, counting down.
TCTTGGAAGAAGTGAATCCAGAGATTTTTATCCGCCGTGTAAGGTTGGATTTTCCTTACATACGACCTCAGATGCAGCTTTGGGAAGGAGACCCCATCATACTTGGCGAAGGCAGGTGCTTTAAACTTGTGTGGAATTACTACTCCAGAAGATAATCCCAAATCCCCGAAATCCAGTCCCGGCACGTTCTGAATTTCCATAGCGCTCAAGCGGTCCTCCAGCTGTTTGTATCTGTCAGCAGCAGGTGGGTATTGTTCCTCGTTATAGTCCGTCTCGTTGTCGGAGACTGCGGGACTAGGTGCTTCTCCCCCTTGGGGACTGTTTTTCTCTGCAGAAGAAGTGGTCGGATCAGCTTCATTGTGGAGTGTATTCCCAAATCTGCGTCCGGTATTGAACATCGTCGTTCTCTTTTTCTTCTTCTTCTTTAGGAGTAGAGTCTTCAACTCTTGCTGACCCTGGGCTAGGCTTAGGACCATTTCTTGAAACTGTGCACTTTGGGCCTGAAGGGCCTTGATTGCTTGCTCACTGGATGACTCCGAATTCATGATGACTGTGCACACAAACAGCGAAGAAAATTAAGCAACCTGTGAATTAGGGTACCTGCTATGCATATGGTGCAATGGAATGCGTATGTATGCAATGCATTCAAGGATTTAGAACATTCAAACTTTGTTGTAGACAAAAAGGAACGCACATCATATTAATAAGGAGAAATTCGTTAGTACATAAATGCCTCATGGGCCAAATATTACAAAATAAACTCCTTAAGGTAAAAAGACATTGCGCATCCTTTTTGGCGCGATGTAAGTGTTGAGATTCCTTTCCTCGTGCAGCAGGCGGGTGAGTTCCAGGACCTTCTTTTCGCTAGTATGTAGACTGGTCTCAAGAGAATTCCGCTCTTCCTTAAGTTGGATCCAGCTCTTCTGCATCTCTTCCCAGGAGGTGGGCATGTCGGGATGTTGAATGGTGTAGGATGCTTCTCCTTCCAAGACTGGCTCTTTGATTACAGGTAACATGTGAGGGTAAGGCATTACTAACTTCTGAGAGCGGGCTCGTACCCACTTGAGGTAAGGCTCCAACGGGATGGAGTTCCGGTGCCCCAGTGTTTTGCTGTCTATCCTACTCGGCATCCTCCAAGCTCTGATAAATCTCTGACGAAGCCCTTGAGTATCGTTGTCGAAGTCGAAGACTATGTCAGGAATTAACATGTTATGAGGGCCGTCCTTCCGAGCATAACCAAACTGTCTCCAAGCCAGGCATGGGTTGTAGGTTATACCTCCTTTGATTCCAAATAAAGGAACATTAGGGTATTCCCCACAACGATCAATGATAGTGACGTCTTCCCGGGACCTAGGACACCAATGTATATCTGCATGCGTGAGAGTCATTAACCGTTGTGACCATCTCAAACCCTGCTCGTTCTTCAAAACTGTTTGTGGAAGATGCGAAATAAACCACCTTCCCAAGAGAGGAGTGCAACACAAAAGGACACCCCTTCTTCTCATGGTTCGAGTGTAACATGAGTGAAGGATGTCCCCCAACAGTGTAGGTATAGGATTCCTGGTCATAAAGATCTGGACAGCACTGACATCGATAAGCTGATCTGGGTTAGGGAACAACACCAAACCATAGACAAGGAGGGCTACAACTTCTTCAAAAGCTCGTAGGTCAAGAGAGTTCCAACATTCTTGGGCCTTATCAAACAGAAACCTAGCTAAGAACCCTTTGATACCACTTCTCGCTTCCCAATGTCCTTTGAGGTCGGATGTCTGTAGGTGCAAGGCTTTAGCAATCTCTTCAAGTCTGGGTTCCTTTTCCATACCGTTGTAGGGTAGTTGATCGAGGATAGGGACCTTCAGAAGTCGGGAGAATTCTTCTAATGTAGGCACCAACTGATAATCCGGGAAGGTGAAACAGTGATGCAGAGGGTCAAAGAATTGGAACAGGACCTTTATCAAGTCCTCCTCAATGTTGGTGTTAACCAAGTTGATGAGTTTTCCATGTCTCTCACTGAATGAAGAACTCTCGGGAATTCTGGACAGAAGCTCCTTAAGCTGAGGAGGGATCTTCACAAGGCTAATCGGAATTGTCTTTCTGCGAACAGTTTCCATGTCCTATAAAACAAGAACAAAGATGAAGATTCGAAACCCTTGAAACGGTTAGTCAATGCTCATGATGTTTGTATGATGTAATGATGCACTATAAACATTCACAAAAGCAAACATGGTAAGGCACACAAGTCACACAAACCCTTAGAGTTTAGGCCTGCATGAAGTTTGGGTGTTACCCTTTTGAAGTTTTGTGGGCTCAACCTGTCTTATCAAAAGTAACCGGGTTCTAAAGATCCCAATATCACTGGATTGCTTTCATTGTTCATCGTTTCGATTTAGCCACTGAACTGGCGACCGAAATATTCCAGGAAAGCAACCCTCAATTGAGTGTAGTATCGAGTATCAACCAACCTCGGACTGCACCAAAGTCAGTTATCTCACTACCCTAAAAAGGCCAAGATGGTTCAATTAAGGTCCCTAAGGTCTGTTGATGCTTTATGACACCACATGGAGGCCCCGTACTCTCCTTGACTGAACTCAAGGGTTACCGGTACACACCAAAGTGCCACATCAACGTAGCAGACTGCTTCAACCATGTCGGTATACCCCGCACAGTTCCCTCACAGCCTTGTTGCTACCTAAAAAAGGTTTCCCCCAGATCCGGGTTAGGATCTATAAAACTCCGATACAAAGCCCACAATATGTAAAAGCAAACAAAGCAAGCAATTGAAAACAAAGGTGATCTAAACCCTAAGGTTACTCCACTTTAAAAGATTATCCCCAGCAGAGTCGCCAGTTCTGTGATACGGTGGGAGAACTGACTTGAGGTTTGCGTTTGTATTCGCAAATGTTGCGGTTAGCAAGAGTCGCCACCGACTTTTTATTTTATCCTAAGGAAAGGTTAAAAAGCACAGCAAAAACCTTTTGAGATGTTTTCTTGGGTTCGGGGAGTAGATTATAGAAAGGGAAGGTATTAGCACCCTTTCTATCCATGGTTATCCATGGGCTCTTAGTTACTTGCTTAGATCACTTGCCTTTTGTTTTCAATTGTTTTAAATGGTGCTTGAGTGTGTGGGTTTTGAAAATGTTTTTGAAAAGAGGCCAATGTGGTGGCAACCTTTGTAATGATCCATGTGGGGATGTATACAAAGATGTATGTCTTTTGAAAAAGGTTTTCATTTGTTTTTGAAAGTTGTTTGGAAAGTGTAGTGATGAGTGGTTTGAAATTAGGCAAGCGTTTTGTTTTGCAAGTTGATTCAAGTAACTAAGAGGTTATCTACTCCTAAATTTCTCAAAAGACTATTGCTATACTTTAACCCTTTTAACAAGCTTGCACCACCATTGTATTTGGTGGGCAACCTTGTGTTAGGATGTGAAAGGGACAGGCGCGGGTCATCGTTTAAGACCATAATTGTAACAACGTTAAATGTCTTTGGGCAATTTCTCTAAGGGACTTGATCATTTGTTTTGTTTGTTTTGAAAAGTTTTATCGAGGGACTATGATCATTCAAACTGTTTGCTTTGCCCAAAGATGTTCAACATACAACATGGCCCATTATTTGAAGGCAACAAGTGGAATACCCTAGGGGGGGTGCAAGTGTGATTTGTGTGTCCATTTTCATGCTTGTTTATCTTGTATTAGGTCAAACTATTTTTTATCGTTTTTTCGCATACAAACCCTAATTCTAGCATGTTATTATTTAGAAAGCAATAAAGTGCGAAATTAAAATTACTAAGCTATTACAAAACCAAATATGGGAAGGGGGGTACAAATGTTCAAATGGGGATATTGACAAGAATTTAAATCTAGATTATTACAACAATTGGATATTTGCATGGTAAATAAATGGCATAATTTAAATAAAATAAATATGTGAAATGTAAAAAAGAAAGTTTTTTATGTGTATGAGAAAATATTTATGTAAAAGGAAAAAAGAAAATAAAAATGTATTTATTTTTTAGTATTTTGGACTTAAGGTGAAAAACCCTAATTTTTATATAAAAAGTATTATCATCTAATTTAATTCTACTATTTATTTATTATGTACAAGAATAAAATGAAATGAAGTATTTTGTGAAAAAAAGTATTTTTGTATCAAATATTAATAAAATGAAGAAAATCAAGTATTTTATATTTTTATCTTAAATATATTAATAAACATGTATATATGCATATATTAAACCCTAAATGAGTATTATACAAAATAAATATTTATTTAATATTTTAATAAAATAAATAAAAGTATTTTTTGTGTGAAATATTTTCAGAGAGTAAAAATAAAAATAAAAATGTATCTACATTATTTTCTATTTATTTTAATAATAGTATATATATATATATATATTTGTATATAAATAAAAGAGATAAACAAACAAATATGCCATAAATACAAAAATGATGGAAAAAATATTTTAAAAAATTTTAATGGCATGAGAAAAAATAAACAAAGTCAACCCAAAAAGAAAAAGTCAAAAATGTTGAAAAATAAACAAATGGGCTCAGGGGGGTGTAAACCAAAAAATGGGGTGTGAAAAGCAACACAAATCCAAGCCCAGCCCACTTCACTCCTTCTTCAACCTCCAGCACAGGTTATTTGAAAAACGCGCGCCAATGTTCAGTCCCTTCTAACTCTTGATTCCTGGCTTTTTAGCAAAAACTCATAACACAAGAAATGTTCAGCATGAAGAGACGGTTCTAACCATATAAAGAACATGACCTATCTCTCCAAGATGAGGGAGAATTTCTCTCCCCCTCTTTTCTGACCTAATTTTTCTACCATTTTCAGAGCTCAAATTCTCTCTACTCAGGCAAAAGAAATGAGAAGTAAAGCTATGTACATGTTCAGGGCTATGAGTAGGACTTTGTTTCTTCACAAACTTAAGACTAAATATGCCTAATAAGAGAGATACGAATTCAAACTTTTACCTGTGCAGTTGAACTTCTATGTGGAGAATGAGAGACTTTCAGTGCAATGTAATGATTGGAAAAGCTTCCTTGAGGTCCAGGGATGCTTTTTCAATGCTCACTTTGTCTTGAACCTTCTTGTATCAAGCTATAGAACTTCACCTGCAAGTTAAAGATGTGAAAATGGTGGAAGTGGTTAGAGCAACTACAGATCGTGCCTTAGCTTATGGATAGCTTGCATATGTTGTAAGGAAGGTAGAGGAACAGGTTTGGACAGAAATGTTTGAAGGGAATGAGAGATTGCACTCAAACTGCAGGGGCACCCCTGTTTGTGCAGTTTGAGGATGATTCTGAGATGGAGAGGGTTTGAAAGGCAAATGGCTCGAGCAAAAGCTTCAATGTGGTCTATGGAATGTGTTTGATATCTTTTGTGTTGTGTTCTTTTGCTGATATGAGAGATAGCATAAGTTATGGATGTTACTTCTATGTGAAGCAAGCAAATGTCAACTTGGTTTCTAGGCCAGTACAATGCCTCAATCTATGCTGCACCTTTGAGTCTTGATCAGTGGGATATGCCTATGCTTTTTTGCTTCAAAGATCTGCATTGTACCTCATAGATTTGCAAAGTTGCCATAAAGTATCACTTTACAAGAATGGATAACATGCTTTTTCTAGTTTAGGCTTAATTTTGTGTGTATTATCCAAATGAGCAAAATAATGTTAGAACACAAAGGATATGCATTGAATTATTGAGTGAGAATGGGATTAGAGGCCTGCAATGTAGCTTAAGCATGCTGAATTCAAATTTGCCAAGTTTATGAACATGCTTTGATGAAGAACAAAAGTGAATTTTTGCCAACTTGTGAAATTCGAATCTCTCAAGTTATGAGGTTGTTTGATGAGTTCTTGGACATTTTGGAAAGCTTGTAATGTGTACTACAATCCATCTTTGAAATGCAATTTGAAATTCCAAGTGGAAGGGTATGAAAAGTGGCCTTGAAGTAGGGTAGAAAACCTTGTCAAAATAGGTCAAATTTCACTAAGTTAAAAGATGGTTTAGTGCCCTTATTCAAAAAATCATAACTTGAGATACAAGCTTCAAATGAGAAAACTTTGTGAATCAAAGTTGTAGATTTTGCAACAAGCTACAACTTTTATGTTTTGACTTTTGTTTGAATCCAAATGGATCATGGTGAAAAGATGGGGCAAAGTTGGGAAAAAATTAGGGTTTTCCATAACTTAGAAAAATTCTAAGTTATGAAAAATTCCATTTTCAAACCCTAATTTGCATTTTGACATTTCTTGGTGAACAAGTTTCATAATTTGGCATGTTTTGATGAAAAATGAATCTTGACTCTTGATTTTGACCAAAAAGTCAAAGTTTGACTTTTCAGTATACAGTCAAAATTGATCAATTGACTGGGAAATTCAACTGTCAATCTTGTGTACTTGGGATCTTTTGAGCTTGATGAACATGTCAAGATAATTCCATTGAGTCCTTGAGGCCATATGTGAGCTTGGTTTGCCATTGGCTAGGTCAAACAGTCAAAAATTGCCCTTGTGCAGTCAAAACCCTAAAAATGACCATTTTGCCCTTTTGGTGATCTGATCAAATTTCTTATGGAATTGTGATTCAAACTTGATCAAATGGTCCATGTGAGTTCATAATGTTGATGTGGATCAAATTTCATGAGGTTTGACTTTCAATTGACCACAGTTGACTTTTTCCCCAATACAGCTGATTTCTAGGTCAACTGTCCAATTGACTGGGCAAAGATTGGAATCAAGGCTTGAAACTTGGTATGGATAAACTTGTGAGTCCAACATGAAGCATGAAAGTCATCTTAGGCATTTTAGGTCAAAACATCTTTAGGCAAACACAAACCCTAATTTGAGTCCACAGTGCAAGGAGAAGTCTTGAGCAGAGGAAACCCTAATTGTATCTTGATCTTTAAATGTCTTGTGATGAGAAAATGTTGAGGAAATGGGAGGGCAAATTTTGGGGTACAACAAACTTCCATTAGTTTAATTAAGATTTCTTATAGGCATGGAGTGAATTCATTTTACACATTCGTAACCGTGATTGCAAGTTTAATTACATTTTTCATTTGCTCATTCTATTATGAGAGATAGTTATTAGATTTTGGGACGCTTAAGGAGTGATTGCACACTTAACACCATGAATTAGACCTCTGGGGACGTGAAAGCCCTGGTAGTTTTGATAGTAATTTTCTTCCTCTTCTTGTTCTTACTAGGAATCAATTGCAAAAATACATGTTAAGTGTTTTTTAATGTCCGAGATTTTGTGCGCCTGTATTATAACAAGGAAATAATCACTATATTTAGGATTCGTGATACCTTTTACTGCATTTGAAACCGATTTTCTATCAATTATAAATGTCCATCCTTCTTGTGTTATGCCCAAGGTATGTGGTATCGTTAGGGAAAAATTAAATGACAGAGGTTGGTCATCTTTCATAAGGGGCATGTAAATTATGCTGCCACTATAGGCATGTAAACCTTCACATGGTAGCAATTTGTAACACCCTAAATTCCCCGATGAATAATAAATAAAGATCAGAGTAATTTTAAAACAATTAACGAACATTTAGGATGCTACATTTTCACAAACATACAAAAACTTGATTATATTCAGTATAAGATACATAACACAAATAACGGATGAACCAAAACATCAACTCATAGTATTAAACTTTAACTTTTATTAATGAAGCGGAAAAAGTATCATATTTGGAGTCAAACAATCTCTTGAAAATAAATCAACATTTTATTCAAATCATAAGGAGTTCCTAAGACTCCAAAAAAATTACAAAAACAACAAATAAATAAGAGTTCATCCCCTCCGGTGTTACATATCAGAGCAATGACTACAACTCAAATAAAATGAAGAGCAACCTCTTCCAAACTCTGCAGCCTCAGACTACTCTTGACTATCTGCACAGTGCCGTATAAAGCACCATTCCAACAAAAGGTAATGTATAATAATAAGTATACAGTGAAAATAATCACACATAGTCATACATTCCATATCTCACATCTTCACATAATTGACAACAATCATATTACATGTTAATTATACATCATATATGATCACCAAAGCACATCAACAACCATCATGTAATACATACACCAATCAAACACTAAAACGTCATGTTAATGATAATGCAATGCAATGAGACCCACTCACGGACTCAATTCATGTGATACCAATATTGTTTTTGAATCCCTCCATCTAGGACCAGAGCCACAAATATCGTGAAAAAAATGGTTCACATCGCTCCCGATCCATGCCATCTAAGATGAGAGCCAACCAACACCGTGAACAATAAGGTTCATGTCGCTCCCGATCCACGCCATATAGGATTAGAACCAACAAGCAGGACTAAAGTTCACAACATGAAATTCATGAGACAAAATAATGCAAAAAAATACATCACATTTATATCTACATCCATTAATGTCACACGCCATTAAGGCCACCACTTGTCCACATATGCAACATACAAATCATACAGCTCCAACAACATCATGCAACAACATCGCATATAATTTCATGCACATATCTCCGCATAATAGACAAAATTGTATAAAAAAATGGCATAAGTCTCCAAAAAATAACCACCCACTGTGTTCGAAATTAATTTTATACGGTAGAAAATATTTTTAGCTTTCCGTAGGTTCAAACAGTGCGTCAAACGGACACCCGAATCAAAAGTTATGGATTTTTGAAGTTTTCAATAAAATGGTTTCAGTCCTAGGTAACCGGTTACTTCAAACCGAGTAACTGGTTACTTCAAATTTTCTACCCCTCTATTAGAAAAAAACTTTGCCAGGTAACTGGTTACTTCAGACCAACTAACCGATTACTTAACTTAAAACATAACCAGTATTTTCAAAAAAAATGTAAGATAATTGGTTGCTCCATTTCAAGTAATCGGTTACCACACAAACAATGGCAATTTCTTGCTATTTTCCAGAATATCAAAAACCATTCTTTTTAACCCCAAAACCCCTAATTTGTAATTAAAAATATGTTCATCATTTCAAGCATTTGCACATACATAATATACAACAATTCCAATCATTCTATGACTTCAATTGCATCAATTTAACCACAAAACATGTCAACATTATCAAATTAATTCAATCACCAAAATGAAATTTCATGAATAAATACACAACATCTATGGAAATTACAATCCCTACATACCCATCATTATACCATCCCTTATAAATTTGGAACCCCACCCTTATCTTAGATTGAAGGTTCCCAAGCTCCTATAGTGGATTCTTCTTGCCCTAGATTTTCCTCATCTTCGTGCTTCTACTCCTCTCAGAGTGTGATCGTTCCAAAATACGATTACCCAAATGGTATCATGCCCTCTTGGAGTAATCGGCAATCCAGTCACAAAATCCATCAATATATTATCTCATTTCCATTCTGGAACAACTAATAGTTACATCAATCCTGGCGGTTTATGATGTTTGACTTTCGACTTATGACAAGTCAAACACACATAAATAAACGGCGTCATATGACGTTTCAATCCAGGCCACCGAAATAACTTTCTCAAGTCTTGATACATTTTAGTAGCTTCCGGATGGATACTCAAAATTCTCCTATGACTTTATTCTAGAATCATCTTTTTCAACTCTGAATCATCAGGAATACAAATTTTATCGCGGAACCTCAACACACCTTGCATATCCACTTTGAAATAACTTCCCTTAGATTGATTACTCCCTACCATCAAGTCTACCAACTTTACATCTAACTTCTGAGCTTCTTTGACACTATTCAGAAAATCATTGTTAATCTTCAGCATTTCCAACATTACACTTTGTGGGGTTAACTCACAGACTAAGCTCATATCTCTGAATCGCTCAATCAATTCTAGTTATCTAATCATCATAGCAGACATATGAAAAGACTTCTGACTCGAAGCATCTGCCACAACATTAGCTTTACCAGGATGATAGTTTAAGCCAAAGTCATAATCCTTTAACAACTCCAACCACCTTCGCTGCCTCATGTTTAATTCTTTCTGATCAAACAAGTACTTCAGGCTTTTGTAATCACTAAACAATTCAAACTTGGAGCAATAAAGGTAATGCCTCCAAATATTTAGCATAAATACTACTGCAGCCACTTCTAAATCATGAGTAGGACAATTTCGTTCACGAATCCTCAATTTTCTCGACGCATAAGCTACCACTTTGTCATTTTGCATAATAACACCACCTAAACCTAATTTAGATGCATCACAATACACCACAAAAGATTCTTCCGAATTAGGTAATATTAAAATTGGAGCCATCGTTAATTTCTTCTTCAGCTCAGTAAAACTTTCCTCACATTGGACATCCCACACAAACGTTTTTCCTTTACAAGTCAACTAAGTTAACGAAGTGATAACTTAGAAAATCCCTCGATAAACCTTTTGTAATAATCAACTAAACCCAAAAAGCTTCTAATCTTTATAAATGATTTCTGAGTTTCCCACTGCAACACCGCGTCTACTTTGGATGGATCTACAACAATACCATCACCTGAAATATTCTGGCCAAGAAAAATCACCTATTCTAACTAGAACTCGCACTTCGACAACTTTGCATATAATTTCTTTTATTTCAAAACTTACAATACAATTTGCAAATGCTCAACATGCTCTTCTTCTGATTTATAATAAATGAAAATATCATCAATAAAGATTACCATAAACTGTCCAGATACTGATGAAAGATTATGTTCATATACTCCATGAATACACCTGGTGCATTAGAAACATCGAACGACATCACCAAATACTTGTAGTGTCCATACCGAGTCCTGAAAGCTGTCTTCTGAATATCATCCTTCTTTACTCGAATTTGATGACAACCCAACCTCAAGTCAATTTTTCTAAACATGCGTGCCCCCACCAATTGATCCATCCGTCGTCTATTCTGGGAAGTGGATACTTGTTCTTAGTCGCCACTTTATTCATTTGCTTGTAATATACAGAAAATCTCATACTACCGTCTTTCTTTTTCCCCAGCAACACTAGATCTCCCCAAGGCGATACACTTGGTCTCACGAATTTCTTTTCAAGCAAGTCTTCTAATTGCTTCCGCAACTCAGCTAACTAAGAAGCCGACATCCTGTATGGTGCCATAGAAAAAGGTATGGTACCAGGGACAAGATCGATAGAAAACTATACTTCTCTTTTTAGCGCCACATCTGATATATCATCTGGGAAACTTCGGGAAAATCATGCACCACCTGTAACTCACCAATTGCAGGTAGATTTTCAATAGAAAAAGATTTTATCAACGAAAACACATGAGCTTTATCCTGCATTAACTCATTCAACTACCTAGAAGACAAGAAACTAGCTTCCTCCTTCTCATTAGGATCAAGAAACCGCACAGACTTATTGTAACAGTTAAGTTGAACATAATTGAATTGGAACTAGTTCATACCTAATATCACATCCAGACCACTCAACGGAAAACAAACTAGATCCACACCAAAATCTCTGTCAAAGATTGACAAAGAACATTTCAAGCATACTAGAGAAGTAGTCATCGATCCCTTAGCTGGAGTATCAATAACCATCTATGTTACACCCTTCTAAATCCATATACATTTCACATATATTTTATAAAATTAATTTAAATAAAATCACCAACAAGGGTGTCACAACTTCATAAAAACATCATATAAAACATCTTGCTCTATAACATGGGTTTTCAAAAACATTTAGAACAACTACCTCTTTAAAATCATGAATATCAGGTTCAAATTATCACAACGAAATAATAGTCTCAAAACATCTTTATTAAAAATACTTCATAGAGTCTTCCTCACATTTTAACATTCATGATTCATAAATCAACAATTAAATACCATGAAAGGTAACTCATCATCTCAAAATAAGCAAAGGAACATGATATTTTCAAAACAAACATTACCAACCCCAATGTTACATATCAGATCAAGACCTTCAAAAACCAACAGAAATAACAACACACTTCAAAGCTATCCTCTAAGCATCGACAAACTATTCCTGATCACTTACAAGTTGCTCACGTATAGAGGAAACATTTCAAAGCAGAAAGGGTGAGTAATCATAAGTTATTATAAAAGATATATGGAATAGATATAGAAGTACAACAATAAATCATCAAGGATTCCACAAGTTATCATTGTTCATATATCACACTCACACCTTTGCATAAATAATCTGAATCAAGTATACCATTTTATCATCATATCAAAAAACAATCATCAAACACACAAGGTCAAAACATCATTAATATCACTTAGTCAATCATTATGGAATGTCACATATAATATAAAGCAACATTATTGACTCATGCATGTGGTACCAAAACTTCATTGATGGAACAATCATATTTTCTCCAAAGATCCCCACCAATAAGATTAATTTCCACTTGGAATCATAACACCTCATAATATTACACTCAATCCATAATATAGTATTGAGGCCATCTTTAGACTATTGTCCTATCATCATCACTGGACCAATTATCCAACAATATCACTGGACCGAAGTCATAAACTATGCCATGAATGCATGATGCGCAACAACACAATAAACACGACCACTACTAATCAAAATGCATCACCATCCATGAATTCATCACATGTCATCACATATATCATAATACATAGAGAATCATCAGAATAAACATCAATCTATCATACAAACATACATCATGTTGTATCAATCGCATAATCACATCAGTTCATCATAATATTAACACATTTCATCATTTGGGATCTAGTTTAATCCTAGAAAAGTACTGGGAAGATACATGATATGAATCATTTTATTCTACCAAATCATAGTACATCACGTTAGCTTCCTAACGCTTCGATTGACGTGTCAAACGGAGTCCGGAAACTCAAGTTACGACCTTTCATAGTTTTTGTGAAACACCCATCACCTGAGGCTCGCCTGGCGAGGCTGGGGAAAAAAGCCTTCCCTCATAAAAAGATCCAGGAGCGTTGTTTTTCTTCTGCCTCCTTCGCCCGACAAAGCTATTCGCTCGCCCGATGAGCTCCTCTTGCTTCTGCTTCTCCCGACGAAGCTGGAGCGAGTCACCCTCCTCATACAAAATCCAGGGTCTCTGTTTTTCACCCCTTCACTTCACCTATTACTCGCCTAACGTTGCTTGGGTGAAGCTGGCTCACCCGGAGAATCATATGGCTTTCCCGGTGATGCATCACGAATAAGGAATTCCCTGCGCGTTTTATGCATTGTACTAGTCCAAATTTTCTTACGATTTCAACACAAAACATGTTCCAAATCATCACCAATACACGTGGTTTCATCATACAATACCAACACATCATACTATACATCAAATCATGGGAAAAAGCATGGTAATTTCATCAAGGTTCGTCGTATTCATCATGTTATCAATTCACCACAAAACCCCAAACAACCTACATACATCTAAACCTTATATCAATCATAATAACAAGGATAACTCCTCTTACCTTAGATTATAGCTTTGATCTTCTTCTTTGTGTTCTACTGAAAATCCCTTATTCTCTTCCAGCCCTAGCTCTACTGTGTTCTTTTAGTTCTTTTCACGATCGCATAAAATGATCAGTCTAAAATCAATTTTTCCTTATGTCAAACTTATCCCTTAGACCCTTTCTACGGTCTTCCTAGATTATCCTCACTTATCACTTTACCAATTACCACCTTGCCCTTATTCCTTCTACACCACTCTTATTTTATTTAATCAACAACAATAATTCTATTTAATTATTATTTGTAGGTGTTTAGGTATTGGCTTGCATTTTTGGTAAATTCCAAGTGTATGTGTGAATGTCATGACTGATGTCATAACATTCTAGTTCAGGTTGTACTAACTCTTTAGGTACATGTGCAGAAAAATATTGTAACTCAAATACTGATGTTTATAAGTGTGTATCTGAGCATGTTTGCAAAATGATCACATTTTGCTAATCAGTAGACAGGTTTTCTCAGATGTCATAACAGATGTTATGACATCCTGTTCTGAACTAGCAGGATTACAGGATTGGATAAGTCTGAGTTTTTTCAGGAAATAACTCAGTCCTTCCTAAACAGAATCCTGCGTTTTCTGAGGAGTAACCTAGCTCAATCCTAACCTGATCAACAAAGTACTGTGACCTGGTCTTTAGGTCAAACAGAATCAACCCTAGGTTTTTGGAAACCCTAACTGAAGTTGCAGCTGCTATATATTCAACAGAGCTGCGGTTTTTGAAGGTATCCCTGCTGATTGATTAGAAGATCAATTTTGTAATCTGTATAGATTTGTTTATTGTACTCCAAGCAATTATCGTTGTGATAAGTGCCTTGGAATAGGTTTCAGTTGTAAGGGTTGTGTAGCACTCAAAGCTTTGAAGCAAGAGTGTTTGAATGTTACTTGACTAAAGCTGTGAAGCAGAGTCAAGTTAGGTGTGTACATCACTCAAAGCTGTGAAGCACGAGTGTTTGTGTTACTTGATTAAAAAGCTGTGAAGCTTAATCAAGTGTGTGTTTTGAAGAGTGTCTTCATCAATTCTCAAGTCAAATTGGTTTATGTATCACTGCTGTGATTGAGGGGGAGTGAGTAGGAACTCAAATTTAAGTTGTACTTAGATTAGAATTGCATTGGGTAGGTCTTAAGTGAAGGAGATAAACTGGTTGGTTTATTCCTGAATTAACATCTCTTATAGTGGATTCTCTCCCTGGCTTGGTAGCCCCCAGAGTAGGTGTTGTTGCACACTGAACTGGGTAAACAATTGACTGTGTTATTTACTGCTTCTGTATTTACTGTCTTATAGTAAGTCAGATACGATGTCATAACATTGGACGTGACATTGAGTATCTGTAGCCAGAATTTCAATTGGCATCAGAGCAGGCACCCTGCCTGTATTACTGGGTGAGATCTAGGGATATCACTTTCTGGCACTATGGACAAAGAAGGAGTTTTTGGAAATAGACCACCCATTCTGGATGGAACTAATTATGACTACTGGAAACCTCGTATGACTGCCTTCCTAAAATCTCTGGACAAAAAGGCTTGGAGAGCTGCTGACAAAGGATGGATTCATCCCACCATAACTGAAAGAGATGGGACAATCAGTCTGAAGCCTGAAGAAGATTGGAGTAAAGAAGAAGATGAGTTAGCTCTGGAAAATTCAAAAGCCTTAAATGCCTTGTTCAATGGAATAGATAGAAACATCTTCAGACTAGTACATCAATATGAACTGGCCAAGGAAGTTTGGGATACTCTCAAAACTACTCATGAGGGCACTTCCAAAGTAAAAATGTCAAGGCTTCAGATGTTGACCACTAAGTTTGAGAATCTAAAAATGATGGAAGATGAAACCATTCATGAGTTTCACATGAACATCTTGGAGATTGCCAACACCTCAGGAGCACTGGGAGAAAAAATGTCAGAAGAAAAACTGGTGAGGAAGATTCTCAGATCCTTGCCTAAAAGATTTGCAATGAAGGTAACTGCCATAGAGGAAGCCCAGGACATTAGCAAGTTAAAAGTGGATGAACTTATTGGGTCTCTTCAGACTTTTGAGATGGGGATCACTGATAATGGTGACAAGAAGAACAAAAGCATAGCACTTGTATCCAACACTGATGTTGAATACAAGGAAGATGAAGAAGAAAACATATCAGAAGCCATTGCCATGCTTGGAAGACAGTTCAACAGGCTCATCAAAAGAATGGACCCAAAGTCAAAGTCTAATGTTCATAACATTCCTTCTGACATTGACAGCAGAAGACCAAGGTCAGAAGATAAGGGAAACCAAGGCAGAGGTATTCAATGCCATGGATGTGAAGGATATGGACATATTCGAGCTGAATGTCCTACCTTTCTTAAGAAGCAAAAGAAAGGAATGACTGTTACCTGGTCTGACTATGATTCAGAAAGCAATTCTGAAGAAGAATCTGCCAAACTAGTTACTGCCCTAACTAGTGTTTGTACTTCTGAAAGTGACACCAGTGATGAAGAAGTAACATTTGAGGAACTGGATGATACCTACAAGAAATTGTGTATCAGAAGTGGTGAAGTCTGTGTGCAAAATGAGAAACAATCAAAACTCATTGTAAAGCTGGAGGCTGAAAAGAGAGCAAATCTTGAAACTATAAGTCATTTAGAAGGAGAAGTTCAACTGCTGAACTCACAACTGAATCAAATGACCAAATCAGTCAAGATGTTGACCAATGGAACAGACAAATTGGAAGAGATTCTTCAGGCTGGACAAAATATGGGAAATAAATCTGGCCTAGGATTTGTGGAAACAAAGAAATTTGTTACCAGGAAGCAAATGTCAAAACGGATGTCTCAACATTACTCTCAACATCAGGGACAGAGACATATGAAGAAGAGGTACCAAAGATGGAGATGTCATCATTGTGGGAAATATGGTCACATAAAGCCCTTCTGCTTCAGATTACATGGATATCCGAATCAGAACTCAGATGTCAAACCTAAGTCGAAAAGGGTACCACACACTCCTCAATGGAAGAAAAAGGCTACTGCACTAATAGCTCACACTTCCCTGAAGATCTCTGCCAAGGAAGATTGGTACTTTGACAGTGGATGTTCCAGACACATGACTGGATTCAAAAATCTCCTCAATAATGTTATGACTCACACCACCAGTTTTGTGACCTTTGGAGATGGTGCTAAAGGAGAAGTCAAAGGAGTTGGCAATTTGGACTACCCTGGAGTTCCAAGTCTGAATAAGGTACTGCTGGTAAAAGGATTGACTACTAATCTCATTAGCATCAGTCAATTATGTGATCTAGGATTCATGGTCAACTTCTCAAGATCTGAATGTCTAGTAGTTAATGAAAAACTAGATGTTGTAATGAGAGGAATCAAATCCAAAGATAACTGTTATGTGTGGCAGTCTGAGAACACTGATATCTCCACTATGAGTCAAATCATCAAAGAAGAAAAAGAGATGAAACAGTGGCAGCATAAGCTTGGAAGAATAAAAAGAGCTATTCCTATGGAAGCTGTCAGAAGAACTCCAAAACTACAGGCTGATAATATGTGTGATATGGCAAAGAACAAGTCTCAAAAATTCTGTTCTCAAAACATCTGGTCAAAACAGATGCTACCTAAGTACAATGTTACACAAGATGTTGTGACATTGTGGTGTGATAATCTGAAAACATTCAACATCTCCTTGAACCCTATTGACTTTGAAGAGAAGAAGTCACTTGAACTAGAACATAGCTTCTCTAAGCTTCAGCTGACTGATTCCTCTACCAAGGCGCTTGTTGAAAATAAACTTGAAAATTTGAGGGGCAGACTGGGTATTCACCAACATGTTAAATTATAGCAATTAGTTTTGCTGAAAACAAGGGTTGAAGGGATTAATTCTATTAAGTCTATATTCAGTGGGTTAATCATATTCATTCACAATTCCTTCAAAAGCCTTAAGAAGTTGAAGAGACTCCCTTGTACTCCCTACCTCTCTCATCCTTGCAACCTGTTTCCTCCTTCCAATCAAAGAGTTCTCTCAAACTGCTCATCGTTAAACACAATGTCTCAGACATCGTCTTCCACTATGGCGGCTTCGTCTCACTCATCATCATCGTCATCTGATCAAGATTCTAGGGCAATCACGACATGCATAGAATCTGAAGTACTTGAGGTCACTCCTCTCAGGGAGATGGCAACTAACCCAGCCAGAGTCAAGAAGCTCAGGACCAGACATGCAGGAAGAGCTCAAGCTACAGTCTCTGGTAATTCTTCTCTTCCTTCATCTCCTATACCTAATAAAGAAGGAACAGTTCAAGTACACCAAGCTATTGCTAGACTGGTAACTAGCATTCTGAGTGGAAACCAATCTGTACCGGGGATTTCTATCCCTTTGAATCAATCAGAAAGTCCAAATGTGGAAGGTTCTGAAAATATAGATGTCACTGAGGATGTTGTGACACCAAAAGACAACATTCAGAATCCCTCTGAAAAGGCTGCTGATCCACCTATCATTGATGTGGATGAAGATTACTCAGATAATGAACTGATTGCCAATGTGAACCCTAGCATTGCTAGGAGATTGATGAAAAGAAAAAGTAGTGAGACTGTTAAACCTAAGAAATCCAAGGCTGAAGGGATGGCTGAGAAAATTCAGACAAAAGGGAAGAAGGCACAGGTGCTGACTGCTAGACAACCAATCTCCAAGAAAAGAAAAGAACCTGAAACGTCTGACTCTGATGATGAATCAGAATTTGAGATTGACATTGACAATACTCCTATCAGAAGAAAGCTCCCCTCCAGCAAGATTGCTAGAGTGCCTGAAGTGCCAACAGACTACATCTCCTTTCATCATCCTGATAATGCAAACAGATGGAAGTATGTTTGCTTGAAGAGAATAGCCTTGGAGAGAGAACTCAACAATGATGCCTTGGAGTGCAAAGACATCATGGATCTGATCAGGAATGCTGGGCTAATGAAGACAATGATGAAGTTCAGCAAATGCTATGAAAATCTGGTTAAGGAGTTTGTAGTGAACCTGTCCAATGATTGTGCTGATGGGAGGTCAGCTGATTTTGAGAGTGTGTTTGTTAGAGGAAGAAGGGTCAAGTTCTCTCCATCAGAAATCAACAAGTTTCTTGGAAGAACAAATAAAGACTGTCCTGATCTAGAGGCAACTGACAATGAAGTGTGCTTGACCATCACTGCCAGGCAAGTAAAGTACTGGCCATTGAAAGGGAAGCTGAATGCTAGTAAACTCAGCATGAAATTTGCCATCTTGCATAAAATAGGTGCAGCAAACTGGGTGCCTACAAATCACAAATCAACCATCTCCACAGGATTGGGGAGATTTATCTATGCTGTAGGAACCAAGACTGCATTTGACTATGGAAGGTACATCTTTGAACAAACCTTGAAGCATGCTGGCAGTTATGCTGTCAAAGGACCAATTGCTTTTCCCTCCCTTCTTTGTGGAATCATCCTTGCACAATATCCTGACATCCTTGTAGCAAGAGATACAGTCTGCAAAAGAGCCCCTGCCCTTGGCCTGCACTACAAACTGTTTCAGGGATCCCATGCTCCAGACATTGTCATAACATCAGCTGAGACATCGTCTGCAAAGATTCAGTCCAAAACATCAGATGTCATAGCTGTTTTAAAAGAAACTTGCAAAGATCTGGATGCTAGAAAAAGGACCCTAGAAGCTCTAATTGCCAGTCTAGAAAAGGAAGAAGCTGAAGAAAGCAGGAGGGAAGAAGATGAAGGACAGCTCAACATTGAAGAAATTGGCTCCTCTGAGTCTGATGACAGTACTTGAAGGATGATTGCTGCTTGGTGGTGTTGCTGGTGGAGTTTGGAAGCTGCTGATCTCATTATTTTGTCTTGGATAACTGTATAACTTTATAAACATGTAATCTTTGGCCCATTTGTGGCTAAAGTGGGGGAGAATATTTTTGGTACTGCTTAATTAGTACTTAACACAATATTTTTCTGCTGTCACTTATTTCTGCTGCTATCTATCTATCTCTGATTGTTTAGGGACTTTAGCCAAAAATCTGCCAAAGGGGGAGTTTGTAGGTGTTTAGGTATTGGCTTGCATTTTTGGTAAATTCCAAGTGTATGTGTGAATGTCATGACTGATGTCATAACATTCTAGTTCAGGTTGTACTAACTCTTTAGGTACATGTGCAGAAAAATATTGTAACTCAAATACTGATGTTTATAAGGGTGTATCTGAGCATGTTTGCAAAATGATCACATTTTGCTAATCAGTAGACAGGTTTTCTCAGATGTCATAACAGATGTTATGACATCCTGTTCTGAACTAGCAGGATTACAGGATTGGATAAGTCTGAGTTTTTTCAGGAAATAACTCAGTCCTTCCTAAACAGAATCCTGCGTTTTCTGAGGAGTAACCTAGCTCAATCCTAACCTGATCAACAAAGTACTGTGACCTGGTCTTTAGGTCAAACGGAATCAACCCTAGGTTTTTGGAAACCCTAACTGAAGTTGCAGCTGCTATATATTCAACAGAGCTGCGGTTTTTGAAGGTATCCCTGCTGATTGATTAGAAGATCAATTTTGTAATCTGTATAGATTTGTTTATTGTACTCCAAGCAATTATCATTGTGATAAGTGCCTTGGAATAGGTTTCAGTTGTAAGGGTTGTGTAGCACTCAAAGCTTTGAAGCAAGAGTGTTTGAATGTTACTTGACTAAAGCTGTGAAGCAGAGTCAAGTTAGGTGTGTACATCACTCAAAGCTGTGAAGCACGAGTGTTTGTGTTACTTGATTAAAAAGCTGTGAAGCTTAATCAAGTGTGTGTTTTGAAGAGTGTCTTCATCAATTCTCAAGTCAAATTGGTTTATGTATCACTGCTGTGATTGAGGGGGAGTGAGTAGGAACTCAAATTTAAGTTGTACTTAGATTAGAATTGCATTAGGTAGGTCTTAAGTGAAGGAGATAAACTGGTTGGTTTATTCCTGAATTAACATCTCTTATAGTGGATTCTCTCCCTGGCTTGGTAGCCCCCAGAGTAGGTGTTGTTGCACACTGAACTGGGTAAACAGTTGACTGTGTTATTTACTGCTTCTGTATTTACTGTCTTATAGTAAGTCAGATACGATGTCATAACATTGGACGTGACATTGAGTATCTGTAGCCAGAATTTCATTATTAAATCTAAATAATTCCAAACTCATTATTTAAATTCTAAGCATTTCACATAGTATCCCAACACATAGTATCAGCGAACATCACAAATGCATCACATAAATCATCAAGACATGACATATATTAACAAGTACGTCACAAATACTCATAATAATTAATTAAAGGGTTAAATATGTTTTTGGTCATCCTAAATGTCTCATATTTAACTTTTAGTCCCTCCAAAATTTTCCTTCGAAGAATGGTCCTCCTAAAAATCTTAATATTAACTTTTGGTCCCTGCTGCAATTTAGCGATGGTTTTTACAACTTAGCGACATAATTAGCGATGATTTTAGCGACAATTTTTAATTTAGTGAATAAATTAGCGAGAATTTTGGCATGAGGGACCAAAAGTTAAAATTAAAATTTTTAGGAGGACCATTCTTTGAAGGAAATTTTTAGAGGGACTAAAAGTAAATATGAAATATTTAGGAGGACCAAAAACATGTTTAATCCTTAATTAAATAATTAAATAAATAGTCTAATCAATTTTAGGGTGTTACAACTCTCCACCAGTTGAAAGATTTTTCGCCCTCGAATATTACCTAGAGGAAACATAATCAGATAAGACTCTCTCATTTGATCCTCGCGTTCCCAAGTCCAA
This sequence comes from Vicia faba, assembly GCA_948472305.1. Taxonomy (NCBI): domain Eukaryota; kingdom Viridiplantae; phylum Streptophyta; class Magnoliopsida; order Fabales; family Fabaceae; genus Vicia; species Vicia faba. The sequence continues at coordinate 1,034,742,322 of OX451740.1, read as the reverse complement.
CTTTCACCAGTTGGTCCACTCCATAATACCTTCATTAAGGCGGTGACTTTACCCTGCAATTTATTCACTTCCCGCCCTTCTATTCACACGGGTGATGCTTCAATAGTTAGGTTTTCTCTCACTTGTACACCATCCATTTGGATCACATGCTAAGAATCTGGATTATACCTCCTCAATTTTGACACATGAAACATGTCATAAAGATTCACAAGCGACGACGGTAAAGTAATATTATAGGCCACCTCACTTGTCTTCTCTGAAATTTGATATGGACCAACAAATCACAGCGTAAGCTTTCGCGACTTCAAAGCTCAACCAACACCAATCACTGGAGTTACTCTAAAAAACACATGATCATCTTTTTGGAATTCAACTGCCTTCCTCGTCTTATCGTGATAACTTTTTGGACGACTTTGAGAAGCTTTCATCCTCTCTTGGATTATCTTATTCTTTTCAGTCGTCTCCTTCACAATCTCAGGCCTAAGCACATCACTCTCGCCCGACTCATACCAACACAATAGAGTTCTACACCTCCTACCATACAACGCTTCATACGGTGCCATCCCAATGCTCGCGTGAAAACTATTGTTGTATGTAAAATCGATCAATGATAAGTGGATGTCCCAAGCACCTCCTTGTTCCAACATATAAGCCCTCAGAAAATCCTCCAAAGACTGAATAGTCCTCTATGTCTTACCGTCCATTTGTGGATGATATGCGTAACTCAACCTCAACTTAGTACTAAAATCATTCTACAAACATTCCCAAAATTTATACATAAACCTCGGTTCTCTGTCTGATACGATACTCGAAGGTATCCCCTGCAATTTCACAATCTCTTCAATATACAACTCAACTAGTTTCTCTATAGAATGATTGATATTCATCGGTAATAAACAAGTTGACTTAGTCAACCTATCCACTATCACCCAAATTGAATCATTTCCCTTAGCAGTCTTTGGCAAACCCGACACAAAATCCATAGAGACAATGCCCCATTTCCACTCTGGAATACTCAAAGGTTGCATAAGACCAAAAGGCTTTTGAAGCTCAATCTTTAACTTGTAACAAGTTAAACAAGCATACACAAATTTGGAAACTTCCTTATTCATACCCGGTCACTGATAAGTGCAAATTATAGCTTTTTGTAATATAATTTTTGTTGCACTTATCGACTCTTTGTTGTTAATAATCGTTGAATAAACCCTACTTTTGTGTAAATACATTTAGTTTGTGTTTATTTGTGTTTTTTATACATAGTGTACCATTTGATGTTTTTCCATTCATTTTGTAGGTATTTGTTGCATTTTTGGAGCATAGAGGAATAAGGTGTCGAAGGCACGGCTCCGGATCCATATTTCGGAATAAAAGACCAGTTTTGGGAAGTTCTGTCCAGGAGAGCCCACTTAGCATGTAGAAGGCCGCTAAGTGCGAGTGCGCTCACTGCATTTTGTAGTGCACTGCTTACGTTGGAAGAAGCATTTTTTGAAACCCGCTTAGCATGGATAGCGCTTTTAGCACAGTTTAGGGCGGTTTGATGTGTAAAATAAAGAAGTCGCGCTCAGCGCGCCAGGCCCGCTAAGCGCGGTCTGCTGAGATTTGTTTTATAACTTCATATTTAGTTTATTTTTAGGTTATGGTTTGGGGGAAGTTTTTGCTCCCAACTCCATCAACCTTCAATTTTGTTAGGATTAGCTTAGATAACAACTATGGAGCTTGCATACAGATGATCTGGGGCGGATTGCTCTTCAATTGACACTGACAAATCGGTAGATTTGTGGTTCATTTCTCTTTTTCTTTATGTATTCTATATTGGTTGGGTTTGTATATGTATTTTATTTTAACTCATGTATATTTGTCGCCCTTGGCATTATATAAAACTTACTTTACAAATCTTTGTCGATTGTTATCCTTGATTTTTGATATGTGCTAGGGATTTGAGTTGTTATAGACATATACCGCTTAGATTCTTATCTAGGATGATTATCTAATAGTGTCTCAATTCTATAGATAGATTTAGTGTTGATATTCACTTAAAGTGTCTGTGATTAATGCCTCTGTTTTGTTTGTGTAGCTCTGAGAGATCGTCGACACAAGTGAGCACAATTGACTTCTGTGTTGTTGAGGTGGTTAAGAGATCGCTACCGAGGTGATGCAGTCGGCCTCTGAATTTGGGTTAGAAATGACTTAGGTTGTGTTTGACACGTGATGACATTGATGAATATTATAGGTTTAGTATAACAGGTCGATAGGTTTAACTCTGTGAGAAGTAGTATATATGCATGCTTTATAAGTTATTCCTTTTTCCATTTTATACATTTATTTTTTGTTGATACTTTTCCTTTCAACCCATTTATCCCCAAACTTATTAACGAGATATTTGTCGAACGAAATTTTAATTTACCAATCTCTGTGGACACGATACGATATAACCAATATATCACCCGATTAAATAATACTTTACTTTTTTGCTTGCCGCTCTACCGCTCTAACAAAATGGCGTCGTTATCGAGGATTAGTGTTTATTGTTATGCATGGCGATATTTTCTTTGTTTTTGAGTTTTGTAATTAATGTATATATTGTATAGAATGTGTACAAAAACTTGTCTATTTTTACTTGTACATGTTTTATGTTTAGTTTCCATACTTGTGCATATATGTGTTTTTCTTTGTTTTCACGTATTGTTGTGAGTTGTCTCATTTTCGTAACGTTTATTGTATGGATGTTAGAAAACTTTCCTTAGGTTTACGCGGTGTGACAATACCATGACATGATGGGAGAAGGTTACTAGCTCGCACAATAAAGGCGTCAAGCTTACGACATAAAATAAGCATGTTTTGTTTGTATTCATTTATGTAAGTGTTGACTTGTATTTTAACAAGTTGAAATTGGACTTGTTTTAAATTCTCAAATTTTCACTTTTAAATTTGTTAATTCACTTTCAACCGTTTGTTTCATTATGTCAATTTGTGTTTTTCCGCAAGCTTGTCGTGTTTAGCTTGAGGAAGTTTGTGTGTTGTAAATATTGTACATATGCAGGTGAGATTGTGTAGGTGATTGTGGAGGGTGCTGATGAACTATTGTCGCTGTCCTGTTTTTCTGCAACTGGTGTAGCACGCTCTGTGCTGTTTAGCGCACCATGTTGTGCAGAGCCAGTGAATTCTTTTTAATTTTTCGTTTGGATCTCCTTTTACCCACATCACCCAAGGCTTTATAGTATAGTAATTAATAGTAATATTTTTAATTCTTTCTTTTGTTGTTTGGACTAAAATTTTGGTTAGATAGCCTAAGGTCGCTTTTGGTGATTCTCCAATTTTGAGTGTGTCAACTTGCGGATGTATGGTAATGATAGTTTTTGAAGTTGGTACACACCATGTACTTGTTTATCGCTTTCTATAACATAACATGTTTATGAAACTTTTCATTTATACAATTACCATGTCATTAACTTTTTTTGCATTACTTTCTCATGACTTAAATCACTTTAGTTCTCTTTTTACCCATAAATATGAGGAAGCTTTCCATTATTCATATATGCTGGAGGCCACAATTCTTGTTTTAACTGGATTTTATTATGTTTAATCTTTTGTTTATGTTGATTGTAAGAAAGCTTGAACATGATTGTAGCGGTGAAAATTGGAGATCAAGCTATTAATAAACTTGACTCACAAAAGCAAGAGTCACCACCGCGCTTTATTATTTCCAAGGGGAAATTGAAAAGAGCGAAATAAAACCCTAAAACATGCAATGTAAAATAATACTTAAAAGTAATGAAAATACAATGCGTTTTTGAAAGAGATCAAGAGTTCGGGGGTTGGTTATACAATGGGAAGGTATTAGCACCCAATGCATCTGCGGTACTCCACATGAACCTTTTGAAATATCTGTTTTTTGGTTAAAATTGTTTGTTATATACAAGGGTGTATTTATCTACAACTATGTTTACTTAAGGGGAAAGAAATGAGTTTTTATTATTGCGTTCGTGAGGGTTTCGCGACCCTTTGCCTACGTATCCAATGAAGGAATCAAAACACCGTAGTTCCTCTAGAAAAAAGTTGATTTGTTTGTGTTTTTTAGTGGGCGACATTAACGCACACATTCTAGCAATAGGCACGGTCGATATCGCGGTAGAACGGAGATAACATGCCCTTGGGGGGAGTTTTGATTTATTGAGTGTTTTGCGGGTTTTAAGATATATTCAAGTAAGGATTAAAGAGTGTTATTGGATTTTTTTTGGTTTGTTTACTTTTTGATTTTATCTTGCCATTCACGCCTAATTACTAGCATTTGTACAAAGTAAATAAAATGTAGAAAGATAAAATCCTACGCTATTACAAAGGCATAAAAAATATGAAGGAAAAAATAAGATAAAAGTAAGAAAAATGAGTGTCTTTCGACACAGGCAGTAGCATCCTTCGATTTGCATTTTTTTGGCCTCCTTCGATTGGGGCTGGCAACAGCAAAGTCACGTCTTTCGATTGGGCCTTGGAAGGGGCGAGGTCCTGTCCATCGATTGGGCAAAGGCAGCAGCAAGTTGTATCCTTTGACTGGGGCCTGGAAGTCAGTGTATGGCGAAGCCTTCTGGTTCTGCCTTGTTGCCTTCTTCGACTGGAGGTTGAAAGCAGTGAGGGAATGCCTTTCGACTGAGCCTGGAAGTTAGTGAAGGCATACTTTTCGTTTGGGCCTAGAAGTCAACATGGTTTTCCTCCTGGTTGTCTCTTTCGTTTGACCTGGAGAAAGAGGGTAGAAGCCAGAAGCTTCATTTCCTATTTCCTGTTTCCTGTTTCTTTCATTTCAAGCATTAAATGACAACATGGCCTGAGGCCATGCTAGTATTTATCTTTCAAACAGTTTAATAATTAAAGCTAGTTCAGGTAAACAGAAAGCAAAACGAAAGGGTTAACTTTTTAAAAAAACATGTTAACAGGGTGGAAACGAAAGAAACAATTGTATGTACATGTTTGAAACGAACAAAAGTATTATTTACATGTTATGCCATGAAACGAAAAGTTCAAGGGTAAGAGTGACTTACCTTGATGGAGGCTTTGAATGGATGTGGGACCTTGAGTGGGGGCCCAAGATGCTGGATTCGAAAGAGGGGGCCAACAGCTGGGCTTGGAATGCTGGATTCGAAGGAAGGAAAGAAACAAGTCTTATGTTTCTTTCCAAACTGGAATCGAAGAGTACTCACAGGGGGTTTGCTTTTGGTTCAAAGGGTTGTCACAGAAGGTTTTCTTTCTGAGTTTGAACAAAACAACTATGTGTGGGGTGTTCTTAAAAATCGAAGGAGACTGAAGTGTGTGGATTCTTCAGAATCAAAATAGGTGAGCGTTTTTGGGTTTTTTTTATTTCTCAAGTGTTGATGAACTTGAGAGTTTTTTTGTTGTGTTTGAGAAGATTTTGGAGGTTTCGTTCCTCTAGTCCAAAAAATCCTCCCCAAAAATATGTGTTGAAGCCTCTTTATTTATAGGCGAGCTTTGATATGGTTTTAGGGGGGAAATCAAATAATATTTGAATTATTTGGGTATATTGCCCCCTTGTTTTCTTCAATGCAGCTCTTGTGCACTCTTTTTTGTGCAAGGACAGGACTGAGACAATGCAGGCTTATCAGTATTTTGGAGCTTAGTGGCAGGTTGGTGCAGGACTGCTGCATAGCAACATAGCTGGCTTGAGTTTGGCAGTATATGGGACTTTAGTCAACAAACTCCTTGAATGCTTCCCCCTTTCGTTTTGATCACTTCGACCAGCTTCATGATTACACAAAAATGTTCGTTTCCAAACAATGTATGCTCTAAGTACGTTGCTTCAAAGGGTTTAGTGGTCCAACTTGTGAATCGAAGAAGGCCACCTTGAAGGAAATCACATGTCCAGCTTGTGGATCAAAGGGGGTCACTTCGAAGGAAACTACATGGCCAAATCGAAGCTTGTGACTGAAGGGAGATTGTATTTCCTAATCGAAGCTTGTGACTGAAGGAAGCAATGTTGCCCAATCGAAGAATGTGGATCGAAACAAACATATTGCCCAATCGAAAGCCCGTGTTCGAAGGAAGCAATGTTGCCCAATTGAAGCATGTTTGTAGGCAGTAAACTTGTCCAATCGAAAGGCTGAATCGAAGGAGACCTGTCAGCACATGAAATCAAAGAAACAAAAAACACACATTTCGTGCTTGATTAGAAGTTAGTGATACATAGGCTAAGAATGTTCAAAACACTTGACAATTTCTGCATAATCAATGCTCGAAGGTGAGAGGTTAAAACCGATTGTATTTAGTGACCTTGACTTTTGTATAAAAATGAAAAAATAAAAATGGTATCTTAGGTCAAAAATTGGGGTATGACAGCTGCCCCTATTTAAGTTTCTTCTATCCGGAGATATGAAGCTTGAAATCTTCATTTCGACGAGATTGAAGGGACTTAAATATAGAATACACAATTTTTGGCCTTAAGATACCGCAATTATGTTTATGGTATGATATGAATGTAATATTTTGAATTTAATGAGGAATGATGCCGCATGAGACAAACTACTGTTGGGGAAACCAAGCACATTATACAGTAATCCCACAGGGGAAGAGATTATAACTCCACTGGGGAAACAGAGTCATAGACTTCAAATGAGAGACTCTTATTATAGAATAACTTTGAGGGAAGAAATGAATGATTTACATCAGTGTTGAGACTGGAAAAGAAATGATTTACATCAGTACTGAGACTGGAGAAGGAAAATGATTGACATCAGCACTGAGACTGGAGAAGGAAATGATTTACATCAGCACTGAGACGGGCGAATGAACATATCTGACTTCTAAATTATACCAAGAATGGTAACACATTTCTTCTTTAACCAAGATATCGCTTCAAAAGGATAAAATACAAGCTTCCTCATGGAACTCTTCCAAAGAGGTGTCGTTTGCTGAGTAAACATTATTGTTGGGGGTACACAAGCTGCTCAAATAAAGAGGCCGCCACTTGCTATCTTTCAAAGGTGTCAATAACATACAAGTTGCTCATGAAGAGACCGCCGCTTGATGTTTTCTCTAAGGTATCAATAACATACAAGTTACTCATGAAGAGACCGCCGCTTGCTGTTTTTCAAGAGAACAATAACACACAAGTTGCTCATGAAGAGACCACCGCTTGCTGTTTTTTCCAAAGGTAATGATAACATACAAGTTGCTCATGAAGAGACCGTCGCTTGTTGTTTTTTCAAAGGTAACAATAACATACAAGTTGCTCATGAAGAGACCGCCGCTTGCTGTTTTTTCAAAGGTAACAATAACATACAAGTTGCTCATGAAGAGACCGTCGCTTGTTGTTTTCAAAGGTAACAATAACATATAAGTTGCTCATGAAGAGACCGCCGCTTGTTGTTTTCAAAGGTGACAATAACATACAAGTTGCTCATGAAGAGACCGCCGCTTGTTGTTTTTTTCAAAGGTAACAATAACATACAAGTTGCTCATGAAGAGACCGCCGCTTGCTGTTTTTCAAGAGAACAATAACACACAAGTTGCTCATGAAGAGACCACCGCTTGCTGTTTTCTCAAAGGTATCAATAACATACAAGTTTCTCATGAAGAGACCGCCGCTTGTTGTTTTTCAAGAGAACAATAACACACAAGTTGCTCATGAAGAGACCGCCGCTTGCTGTTTTCTCAAAGGTATCAATAACATACAAGTTGCTCATGAAGAGACCGTCGCTTGCTGTTTTCTCAAAGGTATCAATAACATACAAGTTGCTCATGAAGAGACCATCGCTTGCTGTTTTTTCAAAGGTATTAATAACACACAAGTTGCTCATGAAGAGACCGCCGCTTGCTGTTTTTTCAAAGGTATTAATAACACACAAGTTGCTCATGAAGAGACTGCCGCTTGCTGTTTTGTTGAGATCCCAAAAGAGTGTTGCAACAACACTTCCTAGAAACAAAGTTCATCTTCAATGGGAAACCATGAATAGATTCTTCCTGAGAAGACCAAGTATTTAAATTGCAAAATAAATGCACTCTCCATCTAGGTTTCATAGCCTAGAGAGATCCACAGGGTATCATTCACAAGAGACAAAGCTCAATCCAGGAATAAACTGGAGAGAAAATAGTCAAACAAGACTCCACCCAATGAGGAAACAACTCAAATGGGGATTTATCCTATCCAGAGATGGAAAAGGAAAGCTAAAGCAAGATTCTTCCACGAGAGTTAACTCAGTGGGGAATTAGAAAGGAGGCGCACTTTATGCTTAAGTTGACACTCTATTTGGGGAGAGGAAATATGATAACCAAAGTATACAGATCAAGAACATCAACAAATATCAATATGTGTGCATGATGCAAGTGTGAATGAATAAATGAATGTCATGTATATGCTGACAAAACAGATAGAGGAGATAGACAGAAGATGATAAGACATCACAGCACAACTCGACACTCAGCTAATCTCAACAAGATGGGAACATTACTGGAGATAGAACATAGGCCATCATTGGGGAAAAGTCCTTTTACAAGGCTTACAATATCTCTGGAGAGGAAGATGTTTTTCAGTGAAAACCCAAAGTCTAGTCTTCTATCGTCAACAAACCATTGAAAGGATAACAACACAAATAATGTTTCAGTTGGAAAAAGTCATGCTTAGCTGGAGATACTGGGAACACCACCCTCTGATAATGTGTGCAAAACATATCACATATCTTAACAAATCTGGATTGCCCCTGGGACTAATTTTGGATGCCCCAAGTTTACTGCTGATAAGCTGCATGTTGCACGACAATTCTTGCGAATAACTTCACTTCTAAAATGCCCCAAGCTATATGGTTGATGAGGAGAAATCGTCTCAAGAGGATTTTACAAAAGACCTGGCATTCACCATGCTCTGGTGTCTTCAAACTCTTAGAGAGATTCATCAAATCTCGACGTGATTGCCCCGGATTGACTGTAGTTGGCACAACAAAGTCTTCAAATTTTTCCCCAAAAGAGTAAACAAGTTGGGAAAGCATTAACTAGGAGAAGAAACATGTTCGTGCTTAAGGTCTTCATGTGACATGCCCCCTGATATGATTTTTTCTTGAAATGATTCTCTAATTACTCAACAGAGTTTCAGGCCTTAAAAGAATAAACTCATCACTAGTGCTTATATGTGAGCTTCCTTGATATCAAACAAATGTTTTGCAGTTAGAAATAGTTTATTATGAGAATGAAAATTCTAATGCAACAGTTATGTAAGTCTTGAAGATTTTGAAAATATATCTGTTGTACCCCAAAATTTGCCCTCCCATTTTCTCAACATTTTCTCTGCTCAAGACCCCTCTTTGCACTGTTGACCCAAATTAGGGTTTGTGTTTGTACAAGGATGCTTTGACCTAAAATTCCTAAGATGGCTTTCATGCTTCATGTTGGACTCCCAAGTTTGTCCATACCAAGTTTCAAGCCTTGATTCCAATCTTTGCCCAGTCAATTGGACAGTTGACCTAGAAATCAACTGTATTGGGGAAAAAGTCAACTGTGGCCAATTGACATTCAAACCTCTTGAAAATTGATCCACATCAATATTATGAACTCATATGGACCATTTGATCAAGTTTGGATCACAATTCCACAAGAAATTTGATCAGATCACCAAAAGGGCAAAATGGTCATTTTTAGGGTTTTGACTACACAAAGGTAATTTTTGACTGTTTGACCTAGCCAATGGAAAACCAAGCTCATATATGGACTCAAGGACCCCATGGAATTGTCTTGACATACTCAACAAGTCCAAAAGATCCCAAATGTACAAGATTGACAGTTGAATTTTCCAGTCAATTGATCAAGTTTTGACTGTATACTGAAAAGTCAAACTTTGACTTTTTGGTCAAAATCAAGGGTCAAGATTCATTTTTCATCAAAACATGCCAAATCATGAAACTTGTTCATCAAGAAATCAAGAATTGCAAATTAGGGTTTGAAATGAAGATTTTTCATAACTTAGAATTTTTCTAAGTTATGAAAAAACCCTAATTTTTTCCTAACTTTGTCCCACTTTCTCACCAAGATGCATTTGGATTCAAGGAAAAGTCAAAACATGAAAGTTTTATTCCATTGCAAAATCTACAACTTTGATTCACAAAGTTTCCTCAAAAGAAGCTTGTAGCTCAAGTTACAATTTTTGGAACAAGGGTACCAAACAATTCTTAACTTAGAGAAATTTTGACCTATTTTAGGCAAGATTTTTGCCCAACTTCATGGAAATTTTTTCACATGCTTCCACTTGGAATTTCAATTTGCATTACAAAGATGGATTGTAGTACACATTCAAAGCTTTCCAAAATGTCCAAGAACTCATCAAACAACCTCATGGTTAGAGAGAATCGAATTTGGCAATATGGGAAAAACTCACTTTATTCATGACCAATTTACATGTTCATAACTTGTGCATTTTAAAACTCAGCATATGCCAGCTACAATTGCAGGCCTTTTATCTCATCTACACTCCATAATTTAATGCTAATACTTTGTGCCAAGTTGTTATTTCATTCATTTGGTCATTACATGTTAGATTAAGCCTTAATTAGAAAAAGCACTTTATCCATTTTTGTAAAGTATGGCTTTATGTCAAGTTTGTGAATCAAGAAGTACAATGCATATCTTTGGACACAAGATTCATGGAGATATCACACTGATCAAGAGAGATTGAGGCAGCATACTTGAGGGGCCTGCATAAGCCTAAAGATCAACTTGACATTTTGTTGCTTAAGATAGAAGAAACTTGCCATAACTTACACCAACTGGCTTTGCTGCAACCACAAGCTTAGAAAAACTTCTTGAGCACATTCTAAACAATCACCCTGACCTGAAACACGAGCTAAACACCTTCCAAACCTCATCAAACCTCAAAACACCATAGAACTGCCCAAAACAGGGCACTTGCTGCAGATTGAGTTCCATAACTCAATCCATTCGTGCATTCTTGCTAAAACCACTTCAAACACATCCCACATCATCCCTTGAAACTATTCCAAGCCTCAAACACGACCTGTAACACTCCCAATCAACATCACCATTTTCATTTTTCTGTTTTGCAGTTGAAGTTCCATAACACGATTCACTTGGTTTCAAAGCAAACTAAAGCTTGGAATAGCATCCCTGGACATCAAGGAAGTTGTACCAATCATCACCTTGCATTGAAAACACCTCCATCACTAGATACGATTCCAACTGAACAGGTAAGTTCATGAACTCTTATCTCTCTATCCAGGCATTGTTAGGCTTAGATTTGTGAAGAAATTATGTCACATTCATGACCCTGAACATGCCCATATAATTAGTTTTCATTTATGTTATGTGTGCTATGAGAATTTGATGTCTGAACATGGAACAAAAACTAGGTCAGGAATTGGGGGAGAAGAAATTCTCTCTCATTTCTGAGAGTTAGATTGATTTCTTTATATGTCTAGAATCGTGGCTTCAAGCTCTACAGGTTTCATGTTGCAAGATTTGGAAAAAGATCAAGGAATATGGAGATAGAAAACGCGTGTTGTTGTTGTTCATACAGGTTCTGAGGTTGAAGACAAAGTCTTCATGGGCTGGGCCTGTTTCATTTTCCTATTTACACCACCTTTTTACTTTTGAACCCCCCTGGCCCATTTTGAAATATCTTTATTATTTCTGATTTTTTCCTTTTGATTTTTTTTTATATTTTTGTCTAAACATGAAAAAACATTAAAATTATTTTTCTCACATTTTTTTTTGCATTTTTTTGACATTTATTGTGTTTCTTTTAGTTTTGTACATAAATAATATAAAAATACTATTATTCAAAATAACTAAAAAATAATACAAACATATTTTGTTTCTGATTTTTATTTTATTTTCTCTTCTGAAAATATTTTATATAAAATATACTTTCTTTTGTAAATATTAAATATTTTATTTTTGTACATATTTAATATATTTAGTAAATAATGCAAATACCTATATATTTATTAGTATATTTAGGTTAAAAACATAAAAATAATACATTTTAATTTTTTTATTAATATTTGACTTAAAAAATCACTTTTTTACAATATACCTTCTTTTATTTATTTTTTGTACATAATATATATATATATATATATATATATATATATATATATATATATATATATATAATATATATATATATATAATATATATATATATATATATATATATATATATATATATATATATATATATATATATATATATATATATATATATATATATATATATATATATATATATATATATATATATATATATATATATATATATATATATATATATATATATATATATATATATATATATATATATATATATATATATATATATATATATATATATATATATATATATATATATATATATATATATATATATATATATATATATATATATATATATATATATATATATATATATATATATATATATATATATATATATATATATATATATATATATATATATATATATATATATATATATATATATATATATATATATATATATATATATATATATATATATATATATATATATATATATATATATATATATATATATATATATATATATATATATATATATATATATATATATATATATATATATATATATATATATATATATATTAAATAATAAATACCTTTTATTTATAAAATTAGGGTTTTGACCTAAATGCATAAAAATATCAAAAGTTAATTAATTTTATTCTTGTTTATTTGACACATAAAAATACTTTTTTTTCATACATATACAAAACATTTTTTGCATCTTGCATATTTATTATATTCTTATTTAATTGTTGTATATTGAATAATTTGTATAATTTCATGTGGATTGTAATAGTTTAGGATTTTAATTCTTGCTAAAATATCCCCATTTGAACATTTGTACCCCCCATCCCATATATTATGTTGTAATAACTTAGGAACTTTATTTTTCGCATTTTACAAGCTTTCTAAATATACCATGCTAGAATTAGGGTTGTATGCGAATCAATTAACCAAAAATAGTTTGACCTAACTTCAAAGATAATCAAGCATGAAAATGGACAACACTAATCACACTTGCACCCCTAGGGTATTCCACTTGTTGCCTTCAATAATGGGCCATATTGCATGTTAGGTCTCTTTGGGCAAAACAAACACAATTCAAATGATCATAGTCCCTCGATGACGCTTTCGAAAGTTGCCTAAAAATGATCAAGTCCCTTAAAGAAAATTTCCCAAAGATACTTGGCACCATTGCAATTATGGTCTAAACGATGACCCGCGCCCGTCCCTTTCACATCCTAACACAAGATTGTCCACCAAATACAATGGTGGAACAAAATTGTTAAAAGGGTTAAAACATAGCAAAAATCTTTGAGAAATTTAGGGTAGATAGCTTTTGGTTACTTGCCAACTTGCAAAAACAAAACCCTTGCCTATTTTTCAAAACCACACATCAATACACTTTCAAAACAATTTTCAAAAAAACATTGAAAACCTTTTCAAAAGACATACACCTTTGTATACATCCCAACATGGATCATTACAAAGGTTGCCACCACATTGGCCTCTTTTCAAAACATTTTTCAAACCCACACACATAAAGCACCATTTCAAACAATTGAAAATCAAGGCAAGTTGATCTAAGCAAGTAACTAAGAGCCCATGGATAACCATGGATAGAAAGGGTGCTAATACCTTCCCTTTCTATAATCTACTCCCCGAACCCAAGAAAACATCTCAAAGGTTTTTGCTGTGCTTTTTAAACTTTCCTTAGGATAAAAAAAAAAGTCGGTGGCGACTCTTGCTCAACCGAAACATTTGCGAAAACAAACGCAAAACCCTAGTCAGTTCTCCCACCGTATCACAATATCGCACAAATTTTGCGAGTTAGAGCACCATTTATTTTTGTATAGAAAAAGCATATGATACCAACATAACTATTTAGCAAACACTCATGGGAGTCAGGAACACTATCTCATTGTAATATGCTTTCAAAATAACCTTGCTTCAATTAGGACTTTTGAAGGTTATAACGTGGTCTGGTTCATGGTTTTTTAGAAAAAAGATTTTTAAGGCTCAAACTTTATAGGTGCCCACCCATTCTTCATGATGTTCTCCAACCCTATGTTCAGTTAATTCAACATGAGCATTCATCTCTCAAAAGGATTTTGTGATGGTTAAGGAAACGACGAGGCTTTCGGAGTAGAAACCACCCTTATGTCTTCGTGTTTGTAGTCACCAATTTGTTCTTTACTGAGGATTTTTCTTTGTAGTCCTTTATTTGCAATTTTTATTTTCCCTAACTTTTGCCTGAACTAATTCTTTTAAATTGATAGTCCAGCGGGATGCCCTAATTTTTGCCTAAGTCACTTGTTTTCAAGTTTTTTTGACTTAGCGGGCTTTCTCTTTTCTTGATTTTTTTTTTTGAACAAAAGTGTGACATAAGCTTGTATTTGCTTGTTGAGAGAATTGTGACTTCCTCGTTTCTTTATGAATGAGGGATAACATTGTGATTCCACATCTTATGGCTTCATTATACATGAAGGATAGCCCTCGTAGTTTCTCTTCAGAAATATCTTCCTTATGAATTTTGAACACTCAATCGGATTAACTGAAAAACTACCCACCCCCAGGTTAAAATTCGAGGGGTTTTTTTTTGTGTAGAAAAGAAACTCCTACTTCAAGGCTCAAAAGGGGTTAGCAAGGGATTATCTTCCTTATATCTCTGGTGTTTAGGGATTTGAAACAATGCATGTACATCGTCAGCAAGATTTTATCCAAAAGCATGCAACCAGAGATTTTGTGTTCTTTAGATCATCATCCTCCCTTCAATCTCTGCTTAGGCAAGAGAATGGGCAACAAGTTGGTATCATAATGCAAAAGAAATTTAAAATTTGAAAACAAATATGAGTGAAACAAATGAATTTCTTCAACACAAACATACTCATTGTATTAAGATAATCATTCAGATGCAAACAAGTTCTTACATGAAAACAATGTTTTGATAAACAAGAAAAATTACAAAAAGCGGAAATAAGTTAATAATCTGGGAAGGCTTTCCATCTGGACTTGTGCTGAAGGAAACCTGTCCTAAACTTCAAGGCCAAAATCAACAGAGATTCACTTATGCTTTAGCAAAGGGGTTGACTTGAATGTTAAGACTTCCGTAATTAAATGATAAAATACCACCTCTGACCATCTTCTGAACCTCAATCTTCAAAGTGAAGCAACCCTCCAAGTCGTTCCCAGGAGCACCTTGACGAAAGGCACAAGTAAAATCAACTTTGTAATACCAATGTATCTTCTCAGGAACCTTCGGTGGAGCTCGGGTCTGAACCAAATTCCTCTGCACCATAGGGAACAACTCTTTACGGAGTTCAGAAACCACTTGTTTGATATTCTCCATTGTTCTCTTAGCGTGAGTGTTGTACTGGTGAGACCAAAGGAAAAATAAGACTTGGAAAAAGACCTTTGAAAGTGAAACCAAAAATGTAGAATGAGGCATGATATGCAAAAGAGAGTTTTTATTTGACTTTCAAGGAACTCAAGATATTAAGTTGTAAACATCAAAGTATGAAGATAGAAGATGAATTTAAAATTGGATCAAAGCGTTGATCAAGTTATCATCAAGATCAATCATCCATTTTGGTGGATTAGGGTTTTCACCCTATCAACACCCAAGATCCATTGAGCTTGACGAAACTTGTGATATTTACAAAGAAAGACTTCCAAATTCCTTGAAAATCAAGTGAAAAAAGGTTTCATAGATGCATGAAGGCATGGCTATGCAACAACCACAAGCAAGGTCACAAATAAAGTCGAAAGGTTCAACGTCACGAGCATGGAGTCAAAGGTAAAAAACATCCCCAAGGTATGTACTAACGGTTTAATCAAACCTGCAAGACAAGGTTCTAAGAGATCCCGGAGTCTACATTCCTCCTTCGGATATTACCAACGTCTTGATTACTCAATAATTAGCAATATTCTCAAGAGAAACTCATCCGAGCGTAGCATCGCGTAACAATTACTTCCGGATTACTCCGTTATAATCTTCGCGCTACACCTAAAAGGCCAAGATGGGTTAGGGTTCTACGGTTCTCAGCTTCTCTGGCTCTCAGGTTGATAATAATAATGTCTTCCCGATTACTCGGTAAACAAATATTACGTTCAAAAGGGCCTTCCACTGAGTGGGGGATTTCATGCCTCCTTCTTCGGGATTACTCCGTTGTGGAAACTGTGCGGGGTATACCGACACCTTCGAAGCAATAACTATATTAGTGCGACATATTTGTGAGTACCGGTAACCCTTGAGTTCAATCAAGGAGAGTACGGGGCCGCTGAGTGATGTCACTAAGCACTAATGACCTAGAACCTTACTTGACCATCTTGGCCTTTTATTAGGGGTAGTGAGATGACCGGCTTTGGTGCAGTCCGAAGTTGGTAGATACTCGATACTACACTCATTGAGGGTTGTTTTCTTGGAATATTTTGGTCGCTAGTTAAGTGGCTAAACCAAAACAATGAACAATGAAAACAATCCAATGATATTGAGCTCCTTAGAACCCGGTTACTATTTATAGGACAGGTTTTTAAGCCAACTACACTCAAGAGGGTACTTACCTATGAAACCCCATGCAAGCCTGAAACTAGGGTTTGGTGTGATTTGCTTGTACATATGTTTGTGCATACATCATGAACATCATAAAGCATAATATGCATTTACTAACCACTTCAAGGGTTTGGATCTTCATCTTTGTTCTTGTTTTGTAGGTCATGGAAATCCCTCGCAGAAAAACCATTCAAGTCAACCTTGTGAGAATCCCTCCTCAACTCAAGGAGCTCACATCAAGAATTCCGGAAAGCTCACCCTTCAGTGAAAGACATGGTAGACTGCTCAGCTTAGTCAGCACCAACATTGAAGAGGACATGATGAAAGTGCTATTCCAATTCTTTGACCCTCTTCACCACTGCTTCACTTTCCCCGACTACCAGTTGGTGCCCACTTTGGAGGAATTTTCTCAACTCCTGAGAATTCCTATCCTTAATCAACTACCTTTCAACGGTACGGAAAAGGAACCAAAGCCTGAAGATGTTGCTCGAGCACTACATCTACAGCCTTCTGACATCAAGGGGCATTGGGAAACTAGAAGCGGCGTCAAAGGCTCCTTAGCAAAATTCTTGTTTGAGAAGGCACAAGAATGTTGGAATTCATTGGACCTACAAGCCTTTGAAGAAATTGTGGCACTCCTTATCTATGGGTTGGTCTTGTTCCCAAATCCTGACCAGCTCGTAGATGTCAACGTCGTCAAGATCTTCTTGTCCAGAAATTCAGTACCAACATTGCTTGGGGACATTCTTCACTCATTTTACACACCAACAATGAGAAAGAGGGGTGTTCTCATGTGCTGTACTCCTCTCCTTGCAAGGTGGTTTATTTCGCACCTTCCCCAATCTGTCTTGAAGAATGACCAAGGCTCAAGGTGGTCCCAACGGTTGATGACTCTTACTCACTCTGATGTACATTGGTGTTCTCGGTCCAGAGAAAATGTCATCATCGTCGATCGTTGTGGAGAGTTTCCTAATGTTCCTTTACTTGGAATTAGAGGGGGCATTACCTACAACCCTTGTCTAGCTTTGAGGCAATTTGGATATGCACGGAGGGATGGCCCTCACGACATGTTGATTCCTGACCTAGTTTTTGACTTCGACAACGATGCGCAAGGACTTCGCCAAAGATTCATCAGAGCTTGGAGGATGCCTAACAAGGTTGATAGCAAGACACTGGGGCACAAGAACTCCATCCCTCTTGAGCCTTACCTCAAGTGGGTACGAGCCCGAGCCCAGAGTCTAATGATGCCTTATCCTCATGTTCTCCCTGTGATTAAAGAGCCCATTACAGAAGGAGAGGTTCCCTACACCATCCTATATCCTGACATGCCTACATCGTGGGAGGAGATGCAGAAGAGTTGGATCCAACTCAAGGAGGAACATAACACTTTTGAAGCCAGCTTCTACGCCAGCGAGAAGAAGGTTCTAAAACTCACCCGCCGACTCCATGAGGAAGAGACCCTCAACACCTACATCGCACCAAAGAGGATGCGCAACGTCTTTTTACCTTGAGAAGTAATTTTGTAATATTTGGCCCATGGGGCATTTATGTACTGACAAATTTCTTCTTATTAATATGACGTGCGTTCTTTTTGTTTACAACAATTTTGAATATTCTAAATCATTGAATGCATTGCATACATAAGCATAC
Organism: Vicia faba; assembly: GCA_948472305.1. Lineage (NCBI taxonomy): Eukaryota > Viridiplantae > Streptophyta > Magnoliopsida > Fabales > Fabaceae > Vicia > Vicia faba. Next base: position 1,034,724,073 of record OX451740.1, on the reverse strand, counting down.
CATTCATCATGTGCATAAGCAGGTCTATACACCATGTTTCCTTATCTGTCTGCTGTTTATTTCAGTAGGATGGATCTCGAGCAAACAGTCAAGGACTTGCAATCTCAGAATGCACAATTTCAGCAACTCCTGATGACCTTGGCTAAGGGTCAGGAGGATCTAAAGGCCCTAATGGGGAACAAAGACCCAGTGAAGAAGAAGAAAAAGAGAGTTGGAGTGGCTACTTTAGGGAGAAGGTTTGAAGGAGAAGCCCGAAGAGTGCTTGAATTTCCCCCTACTTCTGAGGAGGGAACCAGTAAAGGGAATGCGGCTGCAGTACCTTCCGAGTCTGATATGGAAGAAGAGGAGGCCGAGGAGGACGAAGACTACTCTGATCAACAATACCCTCCGGCTGATGATAAATACAAAGGTTTAGAAGACAGGTTGGCAGCTATGGAGCTGAAGAGAGTTCCGGGTTTGGATTTCGAAGACTTGGGTTTGGTTGCTGGGATTGTGATTCCCCCAAAGTTCAAAGTGCCGGTATTTGTGAGGTATGACGGGCTGTCCTGTCCAAAAATGCATCTCAGGTCATATGTAAGGAGGATCCAACCTTACACTTCGGACAAAAACCTTTGGATCCATTTCTTTCAAGATAGCCTTTCTGGGGCCCAACTTGAGTGGTTCTATCAGCTAGATGGAACCAGTATCCGAAACTGGGAAGACTTGACCACCGCCTTTTACAAACAATATCAGTACAATTCTGATCTCGCTCCCACGTGTACCCAACTCCAGGGTATGTCACTGGGGACGGGCGAAGGATTCAAAGAATATGCGCAAAAATGGAGAGAATTGGCTGGCAGGGTGCAGCCTCCTTTGACCGACCGTGAACTTGTTGACATGTTTCTAGGGACCTTGTCTGGTCCATTTTTCAATCATCTGATTGGTAACTCCTCCGCTGGGTTTACAGATTTGATCTTAACAGGCGAGAGAATAGAAGATGGCATCAATTCAGGGAAGATTCAGAAAAGTGCCTCCGCAAGTACTGAGAAGAAGCCTTTCAAAAAGGAAGCAAGTGCTGTTTATGGCCCTAGAAGACAAGTTAAGCCAGAACGCCGCCAAGCCGTCAATGCATTGGTGATTTCAAAGCCTATTGCTGCTCCTCAGCAGTACAGTCAACAAAGGGGTGAAAGGCCCAAAAGGCCGTACACTCGGCTAAGTATGACCTTGTCATAAATCTTGCCGCAACTGCTATCGACCAACTTGGTGACCATCAGAGAGGCTCCGAAGGTCGTGAATACTGCATCTCCTAAGTATAATTCAAATGCCCGCTGTGATTATCATTCCGATAGCCCCGGGCATTCTACAGATGATTGCTGGGCCCTAAGAAATAAGGTTCAAGACCTTATTGATGCGAAGGAAATTCAGTTTGAGGCGCCTGAGAGGCCAAATGTTGTAATTGCTCCTATGCCCCAGCATAGAGTAAATACCGTCGAGGAAGATTTGTATGTTGTTTCGATGAATGATGTTGCTACCCCTCTATTGACTGTTAAGAGGAACCTACTGCTAGCCGGTTTATTTCCGGGTTGTAGCAAGGGTTGCCTCCTGTATGCTGTTACCCCTACCGGTTGTCCGCTGCTGAAATCAGGCATCCAAAGCCTGATGGATAGCAAAGAAATTTTGTTCAAGAAAACCGCTGTTCCATTTGTTTCCGCTGAAGAAGTATCTGTCGTCACAATTTTCAATAATCCTACCAAGGCTCCCCCGAGGAAGCCAGTCCAAATTATGTCTGTTGCACCCATTGTTATTACCGTCCCGGGGCCCCTCCCCTATGAATCTGACAAGGCTGTCCCATGGCATTACGGGGCAGATGTGTATGTGCTTGGAGTGAAGCAGGAGTTCAACACCGGTACCAATATCAGTAACATCACTGGTCCCACAAAAGTTACCCGCAGTGGCAGGCTCTTCTCGCCTGACATTGCACCACCAGTTATCCGAAAACCCCTTATCATCACACCCGTAAGTGTGCGTGTTTCCCTTCCAAATCAAGTTCCTGTGTCTACTACTGCCGCCGAGTCCTCTGATACTCGGGGCAAAGGAGTTGCTATCGATTTGCCTGCCCGGACAGAGGCACCAAAAAAGACCGCTGTTGAAGCCTCCCAGCAAGAGATGGAGGAAATCCTTAAAATCATTAAAAAGAGTGACTTCAATGTCGTTGAACAGCTGGGGCATACCCCCTCCAAGATCTCTATGCTATCATTGCTGCTGTGCTCAGAGGCCCACGCCAAGGCCCTGATTTCATTTCTGAAAACGGCCCATGTGCCGCAAGAGACCTCTGCAGATCAGTTCACTGACTGTGTGGCTAATTTGACAGCTGAGAATGGTTTGGGTTTCTCGGATGCAGACCTTACCGCCAAAGGGAAAAACCACAATGATGCCCTGTATGTCTCCATAGAATGCAGGGGCACTACTCTTGCACACGTGTTGGTGGACACCGGTTCCTCCCTGAATATACTGCCCAAGAAGGCCTTAGACCGGTTAGATTGTGAGGGCCTGGAATTGAAGCCTAGTAACATCATTGTTAGAGCCATCGACGGTTCTAAGAGGATGGTGCACGGTGAGGTAGACATTCCTATTCGTGTGGGTTCCCAAGTCTTTGATTCAACTTTCTACGTGATGGATATCCGTCCATCTTATTCCTGTTTGCTGGGACGACCTTGGATTCACAAGGCTGGGGCTGTAACATCCACTCTACACCAGAAGCTCAAATACCCTGTCAAAGGGAAGATTGTTACTGTGCAGGGAGAGGAGGAATACATGGTAAGTCATCTGAATTCATTCCGGTATATCGAGATGGACAGGGAGTTTATTGAAACCCCCTTTCAACATTTTGAAGAGGTACCTCCAACGTTGGCGTCAGCTGAGACAGTGGTTGAAGAAGACTTTCCTCTGAAGAAGGCTTCCCTGAAGGATGCCCGGGCATTGATTGAGAAAGGAAAGTGCGCAAACTGGGGTCAACTTCCTGACTTCACTCAAAAGACCGACAAATTTGGGCTGGGCTTCACTGCAGAGGCTCAGAGGGCTGTTCGCAAGGAAAGGATCAGAAAGCCTCCGGTGTTCATCACCAACCCAAGGGTGAATGCTATCGAGGAGGACGTAGAGGAAGCAGAATTTGACAGTTGGATCTACCCAACAACCAACAACGGACCAAGCAACTGGACGGAAAAAGATTTTACACTTATTACTTTTGTCACACAGTAATGAACTCTTTTGATTTCAATTTGTAACAAACAATATGTTGAAACTTTTATTGGCTCGGTGTCCTACCCGGGGCACTGTGGCTCCATTTGTGAGGGCTTTTTGTATGACATTTTCATATATCATTAATCAAAACATTGGACGTTTGTTGCATTTCAAATCTTGTGCTCTTTTTCTTTCTTTGTTATATATTGCAAAACAGCTATATTTACACACACTCACTTATACAGGTTCTAATCCACTCTGGATCTCACTGGTAACGGCTCTGCTACTGCCAGTTATGACTTCGAAAATCCGATCAACTTGGCCGAAGACGAAGGTGAAGATGATTGCGAAGTGCCTGGTGAACTCGCAAGACTGCTACTCCAGGAAGAGAGGGCCATTCAGCCGCATGAAAAGCCAGTGGAAACGGTAAATCTGGGTACTAAGACAGATAGAAAAGAAGTCAAGATTGGAGCCAATCTGGAGCTCAGTGTGAAGCAACGGTTGATTCAGATGTTGCATGATTACATGGAAATCTTTGCTTGGTCTTACGAAGACATGCCTGGTTTGGATGCCGACATTGTAGTTCATCACCTGCCTACCAAGGAAGACTGCCCTCCGGTGAAACAAAAGGTCCGCCGCATGCGCCCAGAGATGTCCGAGAAAATCAAGGCTGAGGTTATGAAACAATTTGATGCCGGATTTCTAGCAGTGACTTCTTATCCTCAGTGGGTGGCCAACGTGGTTCCAGTTCCAAAGAAAGATGGTAAAGTCAGAATGTGTGTTGACTATAGGGATTTGAACAGGGCCAGCCCTAAGGATGACTTCCCTCTACCTCACATCGACGTTCTGGTTGACAATACTGCTCAGCATAAGGTGTTCTCCTTCATGGACGGCTTTTCAGGCTATAATCAGATCAAGATGGCTCCTGAAGATATGGAAAAGACTACCTTCGTTACTCAGTGGGGCACCTTCTGCTACAAGGTCATGCCATTCGGGTTGAAAAATGCTGGGGCAACCTACCAACGTGCCATGGTCGCTTTATTTCATGACATGATCCATCATGAGATTGAAGTATATGTCGATGATATGATTGCAAGGTCCCAAACCGAGGTGGAACACCTGGACCATCTGCGGAAGCTGTTTGACCGACTGAAGTTGTACAAGCTGAGGTTGAACCCAAACAAGTGCACCTTTGGGGTGAGGTCTGGAAAATTGCTAGGTTTCATTGTAAGCGACAAAGGCATTCAAGTGGACCCTGCCAAGGTGAAAGCCATACAAGAGATGCCGACTCCCAAGACAGAGAAAGAAGTCAGAGGCTTTCTAGGACGACTGAATTACATTGCCCGATTCATCTCACATCTAACTGCTACCTGTGAGCCAATCTTCAAATTGCTGAAGAAAGATCAAGTAGTACCTTGGAACAATGAATGTCAGGCCGCTTTCGAAAAGATAAAGGAATATCTCCAAGATCCACCCATTCTTATGCCGCCAGTTGAAAGGAGACCTCTAATACTATACTTGACAGTACTTGACAACTCAATGGGGTGTGTGCTGGGGCAGCATGACGAGTCTGGCCGAAAAGAGCATGCTATTTATTACCTGAGCAAAAAGTTTACCGACTGTGAGACTCGGTACTCACTGCTCGAGAAAACTTGATGCGCTCTGGTATGGGCTGCTCGCCGGCTGAGACAGTATATGTTGACTCACACTACTCTGTTGATTTCAAAAATGGATCCAATCAAGTACATATTCGAAAAGCCTGCTCTGTCTGGAAGAATAGCAAGATGGCAAATGATCTTGACGGAATATGACATCCAATACACAACTCAAAAAGCCATCAAGGGAAGTGTATTGGCAGATCATTTGGCGCACCAACCTGTAGACGATTATCAATCATTAAACTTTGAATTTCCAGACGAAGATATCATGATAGTAACTGATTGCGAAGTACCTGGACCGGATGAAGGACCTGAGGAAGGATCCCGATGGTCTATGCATTTTGACGGAGCCTCGAACGCTTTGGGTAACGGCATCGGTGCTGTGATCATATCCCCTAAAGGTACTCATACTCCACTCACCGCCCGACTGTGTTTTAACTGCACCAACAACATGGCAGAATATGAGGCATGTATTATGGGTCTTCAAGCTGCAATCGACTTAAGGATCAAGTTTCTGAGTGTCTTCGGAGATTCCGCTCTCGTGATCAATCAGATAAAAGGCGAGTGGGATACGAAACACCCAAATCTTATTCCTTACAAGGAGTATGTATTGACCTTGCTTCCCCACTTTGAAGAGATAACTTTTGAACACTTCCCAAGATAGGAGAATCAGTTAGCAGACGCACTAGCTACAATGTCGTCAATGTTCAAAGTCAAATGGGACAACGAGGCTCCCCGGATCATTATCATGAAATTGGACGAACCTGCATACTGCTGCGATCTTGAGGCCGAAGAGGTAACCGAGAAACCCTGGTATCATGAGGTGAAGAGATATTTGGAAGCTCAAGAATACCCCGAAGGCGCATCGGTCAATGACAAGAAGTTCCTAAGAAGGTTTGCGGCAAAATTATTCCTCAGCAACGACATTCTCTATAAACGAAACCACGATTCAACTTTACTGCATTGTGTGGATAAGGCTGAAGCAGAGAAGATCATGGTAGAACTACATGAAGGTACATTCGGAACACATTCTAGTGGACATACCATGGCAAAGAAAATCCTTCGGGCAGGATATTTCTGGTCCACAATGGAAGCCGACTGTTACCAACATTCTCGAACTTGTCATAGATGCCAGATCTATGCTGATAAGGTGCACATCCCTCCGGTTCCTCTGAACGTCCTGACGGCACCTTGGCCTTTTGCAATGTGGGGCATTGATATGATCGGCGAAATCCGGCCAACGGCATCCAATGGGCATCACTTCATCTTGGTAGCAATTGATTACTTCACAAAATAGGTGGAAGCAGCTTCCTACGCCACCGTAACCAAGAGTGTTGTGGCACGTTTCATTCGACATAACCTGATCTGTCGGTACGGCGTCCCGGAAAGAATCATTACGGACAATGGTACCAATCTTAACAACAAAATGATCACTGAGCTCTGCGAGCAATTCAAGATACAACACCACAACTCTTCCCCTTACCGGCCGAAGATGAATGGAGCTGTCGAGGCGGCAAATAAAAACATCAAGAAAATTATGCAAAAGATGACAGTGACCTATAAAGATTGGCACGAGATGTTACCGTTTGCTCTTCATGGGTACCGTACCTCAGCAAGAACGTCAACCGGGGCAACTCCCTTTTCCTTGGTCTATGGCATGGAGGCAGTCTTGCCGATTGAAGTTCAGATACCCTCTCTCTTGATAATGAAGGATGCAGACTTGAGTGAAGATGACTGGATCCAGACTCGACTTGATCAATTAAACCTGATTGACGAAAAGAGACTCACCGCTATCTGTCATGGTCAGACGTACCAAAAACGGATGATCAGGGCATTTAACAAGAAAGTCAGACCACAAGAGTATCAAGTTGGGGATCTGGTAATCAAACGCATCATCCTTCCTCAAAGTGATCCCAGGGGAAAATGGACCCCTACGTACGAAGGGCCATTTGTGGTTAAACATATGTTCTCAGGAGGAGCCATGATCCTAACCACCATGGATGGTGACGACCTTCCTCACCCCGCCAATGCAGACATAGTAAAAAGATACTACGCATGAATAAAAGACCCGCTAGGTTGACATACCTAGGCAAAAATAAGGGCTTCCCGGCGAACCAAAAGGGTTCGGGCAAAAATAAGGGATGAAATGAAAAAATTTGTACACCCGGCAAGTCGAAAACCTGAAAAGGCGGCTTGGGCAAAAATGGGTATCCCGGTGGACTGAAAACCCGAAAGGGCGGTCCGGGCAAAAGTTAGGGATAAAGCGTAACACTATGTCTCATTGGATCACCTTGCATCCAGAATTCGGCATCAACCATCGAGCTCAGACTTCGGCATCGATCAATCAGCTTCATCTTCAACTAAGCAGCAAAGTGATGAGACGCTTGAAGATATAAAGGCGATAGCAGAGTTGGAACCCAGTGGGATTATTGTGCACATAGCTGTTTTGTTTCCTTTTTCAAAATTGTATAAACTCTATGTTGTTCGGCGGCGTTCTCTTACTAGGACGCCAGCCTCTTGTACAAAAACGCCTATTTACAGGCAAATTCCAAAATCAATACAAATTCACTTTTCCAAACAAATTGCCAATTGGTTTTCCTTATTCTGTTTTGACTTGCGAAGAACGTCCAATGTTCATTTTTGATATATGCATTTGACATTAAATTGCTAATTCATAAATACTCGCATACGAAACAAAAGACTAATTACAGGTGACATCAGAAACAGGGGCAATGTAGAATTGTCCAGGCAGTCTAGTTGCTTTGACCGTCAAGGTACCAAGGTAGGTACAACTGAAGAATGTAACCAAGTTACCTCAACTCCCCACAGAGTAAGACAAGATTCAGCAATACTATCCCCAGGAAGAGTTAGTCTATCATCTGCCCTATAATAGGCACCCTATTCACCTAGCAGGTCAGCAGTACTCTCCTCCAGCAGAGTTAGTCTACGGCCAGCCTAAAGGAAGTTGGGAATTCCCAGAAGATATCAACATCCCTCAGCAGAGTATAGGCATTCCTCAGCAAGCACCCCCGGCAGTCTTGATCTAAGGTTGTTCCCCAGCGGAATACAGACACCCCAGTGGAACCATTTGCCAGTACAGTCCGAGAGTATCTCCAACAGGTCTTGGAGCTTATCCCCAGTAAGTTCTGGAATCTTATCCCCTGCCGAATACGAACGTCCCTCCCCGTTCTCATTCTAAAGTTATTCCTCACAAGAGCTTATAACTGGGTTATCCTCATCTAATTACCACAGAAGATCTCTCTCGGCGAAGTTCTTCCTATCCCCAGCGGAGTTCATCAAAGTTCCCCAACATAACTTATCAACGGAATCCCCAGCGGAGTTTATCATTGTTATCCCCAGCGGAGTCCATCATTGAAACCCTCAGTGAAGCTCTCGTCAAAACTTCCGCAAAGTATCTCTTCCCACAGAGCATTTCCCCTCAGGGTAATCTCTCAACAAGTTTATTCCCCAACAAAGTCATCTGCTCCTACCGGTGTATTCTTGCAACCATCATTCCTATCGGAAACGAAGAACTCTACTCTTCAACGTCAGCCCAGGATCTAATTCCCCGACCGGTCGTCAAGGATTTATTTTCCTAGACGAAAATACATTCATAAACATTTTACATTTCATACATCTTTCTTACATATATGCTAAAGTGCATACAACACTATCTCATTTGGAGCATCATGACATCATGCATTTCATACATCATGACATTGCATACAACTGATGTTTTGCTTTTTTCAGGGAAAAAGATAATCCAAAAGACGACTACCTTCAACTGTCACAATTCCAGATTCGATTCCTGTATCTAGCCAGGGCACATCTGTGAGTGATCAGTTTCTAGACTCGATTCCTGTATCTAGCCAGGGCACGTCTGAAGAGTTTGAAGATTCGATTCCTGTATCCAGCCAGGGCATATCTATCAACTGTCACAATTCCAGATTTGATTCTTGTATCCAGCCAGGGCACATCTGAAGAGTTTGAAGATTCGATTCCTGTATCCAGCCAGGGCATATCTATCAACTGTCACAATTCCAGATTCGATTCCTCTATCCAGCCAGGGCACATCTGAAGAGTTTGAAGATTCGATTCCTGTATCCAGCCAGGGCATATCTATCAACTGTCACCATTCCAGATTTGATTCCTGTATCCAGCCAGGGCATATCTGTAGATGACAATTCCAGATTCGATACCTGTATCCAGCCAGGGCATATCTGTGAGCAACCGATTGAAGACTCGACACCTGTATCTAGCCAGGGCATGTCTGTATGAAGAGATTGAAGATCAACACTTGTAACAAGCTAGGAAAACATCTGTCTTTCTCAAAGTACGCAAGTTCTCGCTAAGGAATCTCTTATGCGATCAACACTTCCAAATGGCATCTATAAGCCCATTCCTGACAAGGTTCTGTCACGCCTTCAGATGGCATCTATAAGCCCATCCTCCTACCCACCATATCCCCAAATTGCATCTGTAAGCCCATTCCCGCTATCACATTGCTGATACCCCAGCATGCGAGTGCAAATTTCAGGGCACTCTAGTGTCCAATCTCCTTTTACCCTCGAGTCACGAAAGGCAAACTTGTCAATCTAACTCTTCAGGTTCAAGAAGATTGAACAGGGGCAACTGTTGTACCCCAAAATTTGCCCTCCCATTTTCTCAACATTTTCTCTGCTCAAGACCCCTCTTTGCACTGTTGACCCAAATTAGGGTTTGTGTTTGTACAAGGATGCTTTGACCTAAAATGCCTAAGATGACTTTCATGCTTCATGTTGGACTCCTAAGTTTATCCATACCAAGTTTCAAGCCTTGATTCCAATCTTTGCCCAGTCAATTGGACAGTTGACCTAGAAATCAACTATATTGGGGAAAAAGTCAATTGTGGCCAATTGACAGTCAAACCTCATGAAAATTGATCCACATCAACATTATGAACTCATATGGACCATTTGATCAAGTTTGGATCACAATTCCACAAGAAATTTGATCAGATCACCAAAAGGGCAAAATGGTCATTTTTAGGGTTTTGACTGCACAAAGGCAATTTTTGACTGTTTGACCTAGCCAATGGCAAACCAAGCTCACATATGGACTCAAGGACCCCATGGAATTGTCTTGACATACTCAACAAGTCCAAAAGATCCCAAATGCACAAGATTGACAGTTGAATTTTCCAGTCAATTGATCAGTTTTTGACTGTATACTGAAAAGTCAAACTTTGACTTTTTGGTCAAAATCAAGGGTCAAGATTCATTTTTCATCAAAACATTCCAAATCATGAAACTTGTTCATCAAGAAATCAAGAATTGCAAATTAGGGTTTGAAATGAAGATTTTTCATAACTTAGAATTTTTCTAAGTTATGAAAAAACCCTAATTTTTTCCTAACTTTGTCCCACTTTCTCACCAAGATGCATTTGGATTCAAGGAAAAGTAAAAACATGAAAGTTGTAGTCCATTGCAAAATCTACAACTTTGATTCACAAAGTTTCCTCAAAAGAAGCTTGTAGCTCAAGTTACAATTTTTGGAACAAGGGTACCAAACCATTCTTAACTTAGAGAAATTTTGACCTATTTTAGGCAGGATTTTTGCCCAACTTCATGGAAAATTTTCACATGCTTCCACTTGGAATTTCAATTTGCATTACAAATATGGATTGTAGTACACATTCAAATCTTTCCAAAATGTCCAAGAACTCATCAAACAACCTCATGGTTAGAGAGAATCGAATTTGGCAATATGGGAAAAACTCACTTTGTTCATGACCAATTTACATGTTCATAACTTGTGCATTTTCAAACTCAGCATATGCAAGCTACAATTACAGGCCTTTTATCTCATCTACACTCCATAATTTAATGCTAATCCTTTGTGCCAAGTTGTTATTTCATTCATTTGGTCATTACATGTTAGATTAAGCCTTAATTAGAAAAAGCACTTTATCCATTTTTGTAAAGTATGGCTTTATGTCAAGTTTGTGAATCAAGAAGTACAATGCATATATTTGGACACAAGATTCATGGAGATATCACACTGATCAAGAGAGATTGAGGCAGCATACTTGAGGGGCCTGCATAAGCCTAAAGATCAACTTGACATTTTGTTGCTTAAGATAGAAGAAACTTGCCATAACTTACACCAACTGGCTTTGCTGCAACCACAAGCTTAGAAAAACTTCTTGAGCACATTCTAAACAATCACCCTGACCTGAAACACGAGCTAAACACCTTCCAAACCTCATCAAACCTCAAAACACCATAGAACTGCCCAAAACAGGGCACCTGCTGCAGATTGAGTTCCATAACTCAATCCATTCGTGCATTCTTGCTAAAACCACTTCAAACACATCCCACATCATCCCTTGAAACTATTCCAAGCCTCAAACACGACCTGTAACACTCCCAATCAACATCACCATTTTCATTTTTCTGTTTTGCAGTTGAAGTTCCATAACACGATTCACTTGGTTTCAAAGCAAACTAAAGCTTGGAATAGCATCCCTGGACATCAAGGAAGCTGTACCAATCATCACCTTGCATTGAAAACACCTCCACCACTAGATACGATTCCAACTGAACAGGTAAGTTCATGAACTCTTATCTCTCTATCCAGGCATTGTTAGGCTTAGATTTGTGAAGAAATTATGTCACATTCATGGCCCTGAACATGCCCATATAATTAGTTTTCATTTATGTTATGTGTGCTATTAGAATTTGATGTCTGAACATGGAACAAAAACTAGGTCAGGAATTGGGGGAGAAGAAATTCTCTCTCGTTTCTGAGAGTTAGATTGATTTCTTTATATGTCTAGAATCGTGGCTTCAAGCTCTACAGGTTTCATGTTGCAAGATTTGGCAAAAGATCAAGGAATCTGGAGATAGAAAACGCGTGTTGTTGTTGTTCATACAGGTTCTGAGGTTGAAGACAAAGTCTTCATGGGCTGGGCCTGTTTCATTTTCCTATTTACACCACCTTTTTACTTTTGAACCCCCCTGGCCCATTTTGAAATATCTTTATTATTTCTGATTTTTTCCTTTTGATTTTTTTTTATATTTTTGTCTAAACATGAAAAAACATTAAAATTATTTTTCTCACATTTTTTTTTGCATTTTTTTGACATTTATTTTGTTTCTTTTAGTTTTGTACATAAATAATATAAAAATACTATTATTCAAAATAACTAAAAAATAATACAAACATATTTTGTTTCTGATTTTTATTTTATTTTCTCTTCTGAAAATATTTTATATAAAATATACTTTCTTTTGTAAATATTAAATATTTTATTTTTGTACATATTTAATATATTTAGTAAATAATGCAAATACCTATATATTTATTAGTATATTTAGGTTAAAAACATAAAAATAATACATTTTCATTTTTTATTAATATTTGACTTAAAAAATCACTTTTTTACAATATACCTTCTTTTATTTATTTTTTGTACATAATTAATAAATAAATATATATATATATTAAATAATAAATACCTTTTATTTATAAAATTAGGGTTTTGACCTAAATGCATAAAAATACCAAAAGTTAATTAATTTTATTCTTGTTTATTTGACACATAAAAATACTTTTTTTTCGTACATATACAAAACATTTTTTGCATCTTGCATATTTATTATATTCTTATTTAATTGTTGTATATTGAATAATTTGTATAATTTCATGTGGATTGTAATAGTTTAGGATTTTAATTCTTGCTAAAATATCCCCATTTGAACATTTGTACCCCCCATCCCATATGTTGTGTTGTAATAACTTAGGAACTTTATTTTTCGCATTTTATAAGCTTTCTAAATATACCATGCTAGAATTAGGGTTGTATGCGAATCAATTAACCAAAAATAGTTTGACCTAACTTCAAAGATAATCAAGCATGAAAATGGACAACACTAATCACACTTGCACCCCTAGGGTATTCCACTTGTTGCCTTCAATAATGGGCCATATTGCATGTTAGGTCTCTTTGGGCAAAACAAACACAATTCAAATGATCATAGTCCCTCGATGACGCTTTCGAAAGTTGCCTAAAAATGATCAAGTCCCTTAAAGAAAATTGCCCAAAGATACTTGGCACCATTGCAATTATGGTCTAAACGATGACCCGCGCCCGTCCCTTTCACATCCTAACACAAGATTGTCCATCAAATACAATGGTGGAACAAAATTGTTAAAAGGGTTAAAACATAGCAAAGATCTTTGAGAAATTTAGGGTAGATAGCTTTTAGTTACTTGCCAACTTGCAAAAACAAAACCCTTGCCTATTTTTCAAAACCACACATCAATACATTTTCAAAACAATTTTCAAAAAAACATTGAAAACCTTTTCAAAAGACATACACCTTTGTATACATCCCAACATGGATCATTACAAAGGTTGCCACCACATTGGCCTCTTTTCAAAACATTTTTCAAACCCACACACATAAAGCACCATTTCAAACAATTGAAAATCAAGGCAAGTTGATCTAAGCAAGTAACTAAGAGCCCATGGATAACCATGGATAGAAAGGGTGCTAATACCTTCCCTTTCTATAATCTACTCCCCGAACCCAAGAAAACATCTCAAAGGTTTTTGCTGTGCTTTTTAACCTTTCCTTAGGATAAAATAAAAAGTCGGTGGCGACTCTTGCTCAACCGAAACATTTGCAAAAACGAACGCAAAACCCTAGTCAGTTCTCCCACCGTATCACAATATCGCACAAATTTTGCGAGTTAGAGCACCATTTATTTTTGTATAGAAAAAGCATATGATACCAACATAACTATTTAGCAAACACTCATGGGAGTCAGGAACACTATCTCATTGTAATATTCTTTCAAAATAACCTTGCTTCAATTAGGACTTTTGAAGGTTATAACGTGGTCTGGTTCATGGTTTTTTAGAAAAAAGATTTTTAAGGCTCAAAATTTATAGGTGCCCACCCATTCTTCATGATGTTCTCCAACCCTATGTTCAGTTAATTCAACATGAGCGTTCATCTCTCAAAAGGATTTTGTGACGGTTAAGGAAACGACGAGGCTTTCGGAGTAGAAACCACCCTTATGTCTTCGTGTTTGTAGTCACCAATTTGTTCTTTGCTGAGGATTTTTCTTTGTAGTCCTTTCTTTGCAATTTTTATTTTCCCTAACTTTTGCCTGAACTAATTCTTTTAAATTGATAGTCCACTGGGATGCCCTAATTTTTGCCTAAGTCACTTGTTTTCAAGTTTTTTTGACTTAGCGGGCTTTCTCTTTTCTTGATTTTTTTTTATTTTTTGAACAAAAGTGTGACATAAGCTTGTATTTGCTTGTTGAGAGAATTCTGACTTCCTCGTTTCTTGATGAATGAGGGATAACATTGTGATTCCACATCTTATGGATTCATTATACATGAAGGATAGCCCTCGTAGTTTCTCTTCAGAAATATCTTCCTTATGAATTTTGAACACTCAATCGGATTAACTGAAAAACTACCCTGCCCCAGGTTAAAATTCGAGGGGTTTTTTTTTGTGTAGAAAAGAAACTCCTACTTCAAGGCTCAAAAGGGGTTAGCAAGGGATTATCTTCCTTATATCTCTGGTGTTTAGGGATTTGAAACAATGCATGTACATCGTCAGCAAGATTTTATCCAAAAGCATGCAACCAGAGATTTTGTGTTCTTTAGATCATCATCCTCCCTTCAATCTCTGCTTAGGCAAGAGAATGGGCAACAAGTTGGTATCATAATGCAAAAGAAATTTAAAATTTGAAAACAAATATGAGTGAAACAAATGAATTTCTTCAAGACAAACATACTCATTGTATTAAGATAAACATTCAGATGCAAACAAGTTCTTACATGCAAACAATGTTTTGATAAACAAGAAAAATTACAAAAAGCGGAAATAAGTTAATAATCTGGGAAGGCTTTCCATCTGGACTTGTGCTGAAGGAAACATGTCCTAAACTTCAAGGCCAAAATCAACAGAGATTCACTTATGCTTTAACAAAGGGGTTGACTTGAATGTTAAGACTTCCGTCATTAAATGATAAAATACCACCTCTGACCATCTTCTGAACCTTAATATTCAAAGCGAAGCAACCCTCCAAGTTGTTCCTAGGAGCACCTTGACGAAAGGCACAAGTAAAATCAGCTTTGTAATACCAATGTATCTTCTCAAGAACCTTCGGTGGAGCTCGGGTCTGAACCAAATTCCTCTGCACCAGGATAGGGAACAACTCTGTACGGAGTTCAGAAACCACTTGTTTGATATTCTCCATTGTTCTCTTAGCGTGAGTGTTGTACTGGTGAGACCAAAGGAAAAATAAGACTTGGAAAAAGACCTTTGAAAGTGAAACCAAAAATGTAGAATGATGCATGATATGCAAAAGAGAGTTTTTATTTGACTTTCAAGGAACTCAAGATATTAAGTTGTAAACATCAAAGTATGAAGATAGAAGATGAATTTAAAATTGGATCAAAGCGTTGATCAAGTTATCATCAAGATCAATCATCCATTTTGGTGGATTAGGGTTTTCACCCTATCAACACCCAAGATCCATTGAGCTTGACGAAACTTGTGATATTTACAAAGAAAGACTTCCAAATTCCTTGAAAATCAAGTGAAAAAAGGTTTCATGGATGCATGAAGGCATGGCTATGCAACAACCACAAGTAAGGTCACAAATAAAGTCGAAAGGTTCAACGTCACGAGCATGGAGTCAAAGGTAAAAAACATCCCCAAGGTATGTACTAACGGTTTAATCAAACCTGCAAGACAAGGTTCTAAGAGATCCCAGAGTCTACATTCCTCCTTCGGATATTACCAACGTCTTGATTACTCAATAATTAGCAATATTCTCAAGAGAAACTCATCCGAGCGTAGCATCGCGTAACAATTACTTCCGGATTACTCCGTTATAAACTCCGCGCTACACCTAAAAGGCCAAGATGGGTTAGGGTTCTACGATTCTCAGCTTCTCTGGCTCCCAGGTCGATAATAATAATGTCTTCCTGATTACTCGGTAAACAAATATTACGTTCAAAAGGGCCTTCCACTGAGTGGGGGATTTCATGCCTCCTTCTTCGGGATTACTCCCTCAAAGCTAACATGACTATACCATCCGTCCTATTCTTAAGTGTAACTTAATACGGGTATAGGATTTGTCCTTTGCAAAAAACCCAAACAACCCCAATATAAACACATAATCAAACAAATCAAATAATAATAAAACAAATAAAACAAACTAGGCTTAACCCACTTAGGGATGGACCAGCAAGAGGTCAATCTGTCCCCAGCAGAGTCGCCAATTCTGTAGCGGTGAAAATCGGAGATCAAGCTAGTAATAAACTTGAATCACAAAAGCAAGAGTCGCCACCGCGCTTTATTATTTCCAAGGGGAAATGGAAAAGAGCGAAATAAAACCCTAAAACATGCAATGTAAAATAATACTTAAAAGTAATGAAAATACAATGCATTTTTGAAAGAGATCAAGAGTTCGGGGGTTGGTTATACAATGGGAAGGTATTAGCACCCAATGCATCTGCGGTAATCCGCAGGAACCTTTTGAAATATCTGTTTTTTGGTTAAAATTGTTTGTTATATACAAGGGTGTATTTATCTACAACTATGTTTACTTAAGGGGAAAGAAATGAGTTTTTATTATTGTGTTCGTGAGGGTTTCGCGACCCTTTGCCTACGTATCCAATGAAGGAATCAAAACATCGTAGTTCCTCTAGAAAAAAGTTGATTTGTTTGTGTTTTTTAGTAGGCGATATTAACGCACGCATTCTAGCAATAGGCACGGCCGGTATTGCGGTAGAACGGAGATAACATGCCCTTGGGGGAGTTTTGATTTGTTGAGTGTTTTGCGGGTTTTAAGATATATTCAAGTAAGGATTAAAGAGTGTTTTTGGATTTTTTTGGTTTGTTTACTTGTTGATTTTATCTTGCCATTCACGCCTAATTACTAGCATTTGTACAAAGTAAATAAAATGCAGAAAGATAAAATCCTACGCTATTACAAAGGCATAAAAAATATGAAGGAAAAAATAAGATAAAAGTAAGAAAAATGAGTGTCTTTCGACCCAGGCAGTAGCATCCTTCGATTTGCATTTTGTTGGCCTCCTTCGATTGGGACTGGCAACAGCAAAGTCACGTCTTTCGATTGGGCCTAGGCAAGGGCGAGGTCCTGTCCTTCGATTGGGCAAAGGCAGCAGCAAGTTGTATCCTTCGATTGGGGCCTGGAAGTCAGTGTATGGCGAAGCCTTCTGGTTCTGCCTTGTTGCCTTCTTCGACTGGAGGTTGAAAGCAGTGAGGGAATGCCTTTCGACTGAGCCTGGAAGTCAGTGAAGGCATACTTTTCGTTTTGGCCTAGAAGTCCACATGGTTTTCCTCCTGGTTGTCTCTTTCGTTTGACCTAGAGAAAGAGGGTAGAAGCCAGAAGCTTCGTTTCCTATTTCCTGTTTCCTGTTTCTTTCATTTCAAGCATTAAATGACAACATGGCCTGAGGCCATGCTAGTATTTATCTTTCAAACAGTTTAATAATTAAAGCTAGTTCAGGTAAACAGAAAGCAAAACGAAAGGGTTAACTTTTTAAAAAAACATGTTAACAGGGTGGAAACGAAAGGAACAATAGTATGTACATGTTTGAAACGAACAAAAGTATTATTTACATGTTATGCCATGAAACGAAAAGTTCAAGGTTAAGAGTGACTTACCTTGATGGAGGCTTTGAATGGATGTGGGACCTTGAGTGGGGGCCAAAGATGCTGGATTCGAAAGAGGGGGCCAGCAGCTGGGCTTGGAATGCTGGATTCGAAGGAAGGAAAGAAACAAGTCTTATGTTTCTTTCCAAACTGGAATCGAAGAGTAGTCACAGGGGGTTTACTTTTGGTTCGAAGGGTTGTCACAGAAGGTTGTCTTTCTGAGTTTGAACAAAACAACTATGTGTGGGGTGTTCTTCAGAATCGAAGGAGACTGAAGTGTGTGGATTCTTCAAAATCAAAATAGGTGAGCATTTCTGGGTTTTTTTTTATTTCTCAAGTGTTGATGAACTTGAGAGTTTTGTTGTTGTGTTTGAGAAGATTTTGGAGGTTTCGTTCCTCTAGTCCAAAAAATCCTCCCCAAAAATATGTGTTGAAGCCTCTTTATTTATAGGCGAGCTTTGATATGGTTTTAGGGGGGAAATCAAATAATATTTGAATTATTTGGGTATATTTCCCCCTTGTTTTCTTCAGTGCAGCTCTTGTGCACTCCTTTTTGTGCAAGGACAGGACTGAGACAATGCAGGCTTATCAGTATTTTGGAGCTTAGTGGCAGGTTGGTGCAGGACTGCTGCATAGCAGCACAGCTGGCTTGAGTTTGGCAGTATATGGGACTTTAGTCAACAAACTCCTTGAATGCTTCCCCCTTTCGTTTTGATCACTTCGACCAGCTTCATGATTACACAAAAATGTTCGTTTCCAAACAATGTGTGCTCTAAGTACGTTTCTTCGAAGGGTTTAGTGGTCCAACTTGTGAATCAAAGGAGGCCACCTTGAAGGAAATCACATGTCCAGCTTGTGGATCAAAGGGGGTTACTTCGAAGGAAACTACATGGCCAAATCGAAGCTTGTGACTGAAGGGAGATTGAATTGCCTAATCGAAGCTTGTGACTGAAGGAAGCAATGTTTCCCAATCGAAGCATGTGGATCGAAACAAACATATTGCCCAATCGAAAGCCCGTGTTCGAAGGAAGCAATGTTGCCCAATCGAAGCATGTTTGGAGGCAGTAAACTTGTCCAATCGAAAGGCTGAATCGAAGGAGACCTGTCAGCACATGAAATCAAAGAAACAAAAAACACACATTTCGTGCTTGATTAGAAGTTAGTGATACATAGGCTAAGAATGTTCAAAATACTTGACAATTTCTGCATAATCAATGCTCGAAGGTGAGGTGTTAAAACCGATTGTATTTAGTGACCTTGACTTTTGTATAAAAATGCAAAAATAAAAATGGGATCTTAGGTCAAAAATTGGGGTATGACAATGATCAAGACATTTTTTGTTTGATTTTGAGCACAACTACCTTGGCCAAATAGTCAAGTCACCTTGTGAGTGCGTGAGCATTAGTATCCCCTTTTAACCTTTTTTGTCGATATCCATATTGTTTTTTCTAAATGCTTGTCTATGAGTGTTTGGTTCATATTTATGTATGGATATTGATTCTTTTTTTTCTCCAACCTTTAACTATGATTTGTAGTTTGAACTTTTTCCTTGCCTTAGAAAGTAGGGAGTATTCATATTATGATATGGTTGAATTCAAGTTGGGGAGAGAAATGTTTATGTTCTTATGTTGTGATTTCTATGAGGTTGTTAAAAAAAGAAAGAAAAAGAAAGAAAAAAGGGGTGAAAAAGAAAGAAAAGAAAAAGAAAGAAAAAAAATTGAAAAAGTTTTAAGAGTATGGTATAATGTTGTGTTAATAAGTGATGTGTGTTGGTTTAAAATTTGGAATGAAGAAGAAGTTTGATTGAAATTATTTTGCTTGAGTCTTTCAGAGTTGATCATTCCCTTAGGTTAAGGAAAGTTTTTGTTTCGATTAACTTTATGAATTATCCCTTGTTTGTTAAGCAAGCCACATTACAACCTTAAAAATCCCTTGTGATTCTTAACTTTGTATTTTCAATATGAGTTTTTGGATGAATTCATAATTTAGTCTATTGTTTGCAAGATTATGGATGAGTGTTTTTTGTCCCTCACCTTTGTGTGTTCCTCATCTACCGATGAATTTTTACTAGGTGTGATTCATGATTGAGCTTGTTTTGTTTTAGAATGTTTAGTATGATTTTTGTACTTAGGATTTGTTTCGTTTACATATTATCGTTGTAGGACTGTGGTAAGTATTTACCATGCGTGAGTGTTTTTGTTTGAATTTTTTTTTGTTTTAAAACTTGTTGATTCATGATACTTTGGTTGATTACTTTTGGTTCTTTAAGTTGTTTGGCCTTGTTTGAGGACAAACAAGTTCAAGTTGAGGAGATTTCGATAAGTGAAAATTGTAGCTATTTTTGTATATACTTTTTGTTGCACTTATCGATTCTTTATTGTTAATAATCGTTGAATAAACCCGACTTTTGTGTAAATATTTTTAGTTTGTGTTTATTTGTGTTTTTGTGTACATACTGTATCGTTTGATATTTATCCATTCATTATGTAGGTATTTGTTGCATTTTGGAGCATCGAGGAATAAGGTGTCGAAGGCACGGCTCCAGATGAGCGTTTCAGAATAAAATACCAGTTTTGGGAAGTTCTGTCCAGGAGAGCCTACTTAGCATGCAGAAGGCCGCTAAGCGCAAGTGTGCTCAGCGCATTTTGTAGCGCGCTGCTTGCATTGGAAGACGAATTGTTTTGAAGCCCATTTAGCGCGGATAGTGCTCTTAGTGCGGTTTAGGGCAGTTTGATGTGTAAAATAAAAAAGTCGCGCTTAGCGCACCAGACCCGCTTAGTGTGGTCTGCTGAGATTTGTTTTATAACTCATATTTAGTTCATTTTAGGTTATGGTTTTGGGGAAGTTTTTGCTCCAACCTCCATTAACCTCTAATATGGTTAGGATTAGCTTAGATGACAACTATGGAGCTTGCATACGGATGATCCAGGGTGGATTACTCTTCGATCGGTGCTGACAAACTGGTAGATTTGCGGTTCATTTCTCTTTTTCTTTGTGTACTCTGTATTGTTTGGGTTTGTATATGTATTTTTTTAAACTCGTGTATATTTTTCTCCCTTGGCATTATATAAAACTTGTTTTACAAATCTTTGTCGATTGTTATCCTTTATTTTTGCTCTGTAATAGAGATTTGAGTTTCTATAGATATATACTGCTTAGATTTTTATCTAGGATGATTATCTAATTGTATCTGAATTCTAGAGATAGATTTAGTGCTGTTATTCACTTAGGGTGTCTGTGTTTAATGCCTTTGTGTTGTTTGTGTCGCTCTGAGAGGTCGTCGATGCAGGCAAGCACGATTAACTTCTGTGTTGTTGAGGTGGTTGAGAGATTGCTACCGATGTGATGTAGTCGGTCTCTCAATTTGGGCTAGAAATGACTTAGATTGTGTTTGACACATTATGATGAATATTGTAGGTTTAGTATAACAGATCGATAGGTTTAAGTCTGTGATAAGTAGTATATATGCATGCTTGACAAGTTATTCCTTTTTCCCTTTTATACACTTATTTTTTGTTGATACTTTTCCTTTCAATCCATTTATCCACAAACTCATTAATATGAGCTTTTTAGAACAACAATTCACGATGCTTCTGAGGAAATTAGCCCCGCTCTCATTCAGGAAACCCCCGAAGGACATAAGCACATCTACTTCATGAGCAAAGCCCTACAAGGCCCTGAAGTAAGATACTAGCAGATAAAAAAAGTGGCCATCGCATTCATCAATGCGGCAAAAAGGCTGAGATACTACTTCATAGGACACACTGTCGAAGTCCGAACCGACCAACCAATAAAGAAATTACTTGGTCGCCCCAACATGGCGGGAAGGATACTCAAATGGTCATTAGAACTCTCTGAGTTTGATATCTAATATGAGAGTAGAAAATCCCTTAAAGCGCAAATGTTGGCCGACTTTGTAGCAGAGATGACCTCTCCAGACTCCACACGTGGTACACACAAATGGACCATATTCGTGGATGGAGCTTCCAGCTCCACCGGAAGCGGGGCAGGTATCGTCCTGGAAAATAAGGAAGGGATACTAGTCAAAGTATCACTAGCACTATCTTTCCCAACCTCAAACAACCATGCAGAATATGAAGCTCTCCTCGAAGGACTCCACATGGCCGAAGACCTGGGAGCCGAGGAAGTGAAGATCTTCACAGACTTCTATCTCGTTGCCTCTCAAGTACGAGGAGAATACTAAGTAAAAAATGACCAACTCTCAGAATACTGAACTCTAGTCCGAGAAAAAAATGAAGAGATTCAAATTTGTGGAAGTACAACATGTTCCCCGCGAACACCATTTGCGAGCAGATATCTTGTCAAAACTGGCCAGCACGAAGAAGAAAGGAGGGAACAAATTGATAATATAGGAAATGCTTCCTCGACCGAGCATCGAAAAACCCTCCTCAATTATAGATGTGCTCGCCATCGGTGATGACAACTACTGGATGACCCTAGTATAAAATTACCTCACAAAAGGGAGCTACCAACCGATCAGAAGGAAGCCGACATAGTCAAATGGAGAGCCTGCTCCTACGTTCTGGTCAAAGGAAACTTATATAGAAGAGGATTATCCATCACTCTCCTCAAATTCATCGACGAAAGAAAAGTCGCCCACATCCTACATGAGATCCACAAAGGAATCAACGCTTAACACATAGGCGGAAAGTCCCTCTCCAGGAAAGCGTTGTAAGAAGATACTATTGACCCACCGTGCAACACGACACGAGGGGGCATGTGAAAGAATGCGAAAAATGCGAACGTCACAGGGATATGCACTTAGCACCTCCAAACGAGCTCAAATCTCTCTCATCCCCTGGCCTTTCGCTTGGTGGGGCATAGATCTCCTCTGACCATTTTTGGTCGGAATCAACCAAAACAAATACTTGATAGTGGTCGTCGACTACTTCACCAAGTGGATAGAGGAAGAACTGTTAGCCAGAATCACAATACAAAAACTCCCCCATTTCTATAAAAGAAACATCCTCTCCAGATTCGGTGTACCACAATCCATTGTCACCGACAACAGAACACAATTCAATGACAAAAAATTCCAAGAATCGTTAAAAAATTAGGCACTGTCCACACTTTGCCTCCGCCGAACATCCTCAAGAAAACCGGTAGGATGACGTTGCGAACATGGTAATCCTACGAGGTCTCAAATGAATACTAGACTAAACTAAGAATAGATTGGTCAAAGAGCTACACAATATACTCTGGGGCTACTGAACAACGTCTCACTCATCAACCTAGGAGACCCCTTTCCGACTAGCATACATAGTCGAGGTTATCATCCCCGTCGAAATCACAGAACCGTCAAGACAGACTGAAGCGCCCCTCGACATAGAAATGAACGACAAGGCCTTACAGGAGGAGCTCGACCTTGTCGAGGAAGTCCTAACTAGGGCAGCCGAGGAAGTCCGAACTAGGGCAGCCTTACGAGAAGCTTCCCTCAAATAGAAAATCTCCATAAGATATGACGCCAGAGTCATACGGCAAGAGTTCAAAGTCGGTAGCCTAGTCCTTTTTAGAAATCACAAAGAATCTCACGAGGGCAAGCTAGCCGTGAGCTGGGAAGGCTCACGCGACGTCCATGCAAAAATAGGAACCGGGCCCTATTACTTAGAAAACTTAAACAAGGAACCACTTGCTCGACCATGTAACATAGAAAAACTTAAACAATATTATAGTTAAGGCAATAAAATAGTCGACATGCTCTGTCGAAATAACGAGTACATCATTCTCAACCATGCGTGCATGCCCGAGTACAAGCATAAAAATACGAATTAAATAAAAAGGCAAGTCTCCACTCTTTTTGACGAGCATATTCTTAGCCAAACATAGAAAACTCAAATGAGCTCCATTGATTGTCGTACCACAATGGCTAAACACCCAGCTTGCGATGGAAAGTTCATGCTTCCGAGCTCAGATCCTCGAAACGAGACCTGAGTTCTGGCCCATGCCCGGAAACCACCCTGGCCGTTTGACCAGTCTTCCCATGTCATACTCCAAAATTTCCCTACCTTTTTTAATAGCCATATTATTACTATAAAACATATTATTTGAATTTGGCTATTTTTGAATATTTTCTTATAGGGGTTTGAGTGTCAAAGATGAGGTATATTTTTAGAAAAAGAATGGATGTATTTCATAATATAGGGGTGTGTTGTTTGGGCCATCAAAATATGATGTCCAATTGTATGTTTTTTTTGCTGTTTTTATATACATATAATTAGAGAGGTGCGTTTTTTTCATCAGGCCCATTCACGTTTTTGATCAGTGGCCCATAAAGAGAATATTTGGCCCATTTCAAGTATTTATTTCAAATGTGTTTTGTTTCTAAAATCATTATTAGTACTGGTTTTCTTTTTTTATAACTTAACCTCAAAAAAGAAAGATGTTTGTTTTAAGTTTTTGAAATGTTAACGAAGAAGACCCAACCAAACAGAGTCCAAACACATAACACACAGTCTAAAATCCCAAGCCCAAAAAAAAGGCAACGCATATCAATCCCAAAAGGAACAAACATACACTATTTAAATCATTTGAAAAAGTAACACATATTTACTAATGAACAACCACTGTTTGAATCAAGAATAAAAAATGATTCTTTGCATTGAATCATTTGTGATTTACATGAACAAGCTTAATACAAAATCAAGCATAATAACTCAAAAACAGAAACTAAATTAAAGCTTTTACAGAAACACATTAACATAGAATAAAAAATAATTACAATCGAATCAAATCTCATAAAATTATTTCCTAAACAACTAATTCAAAAATGCTATAAAACCTTTAAAAAAACTAATACTAAGAACTTGCAAGAACTTGCATGGGCATCACATTAGGATTAATTTTTCAAAATGTACAATTTTATCAATGAATCAATACTTAGCATCAAGGAGATTTCAAAAGAGGGTCTGATCAAAGGCAACATTTCCAAGAAACTTCTAACTAGGTCAAAGCGTCAAAGAGGACCCCTATAAACAGGGGCAAATACTAATGATCGTAGAGGTATATCACACGAAGATACTATTGACAAGGGGTGATCATTACGATATTCAATCAACTCGGATCAAATTTCAAAGAGTTGTTCAATCAGGGTCATACCCTTCGAAGGAGCATTCCTTAATCAAGTCATATCACAACAGGGTGTGACTCTATTTCCTCATTTTAACAAATATCTCATGGCCTTGATAATCAGGGGCAAACTTCCAAGATTCAAACGTTAGGGCAGTACATACCAAGTTCATCCTACTACATGTAGGGTCCAAATTCCCCTTCAAGAAACTTCATGTACAAAATTTTTAAGCTTCGAATACTTGGGGCAACCTATGTCAATTTCATGGTAGGGTCTAAAGTTATTTCTAAAGGTACTTCCCCTAGATCCTAGAGATTGAGGGGCACGCCTTTCAAAATTCGAATTTTTGGGAAAACCATTGTGAGGCTTGATCAAAAGGAGTTGATTAAAAATGGTTCATCGAAGCCAAACATTTTCAAGAGTCTTTTAATCAGGGGAATAATGCAAAATAGTGGGATCATTCATATTATGATCAAACTATTTGCAAGCTCATATCAATGAGAATCTCCTCCCAGACCCTACCAACAAATTAGGGAAATACAATTCATATAGGGGCAAGCTCTCCACGTACTTTCATAATCTCTAGTGGATCTTTCTCCTACATCAACAATCTTCAAGTTCAAATCGAGTATCAGGAAATCATAAAATCATAACATTCAACCATCATGTGACAAGCAACCTTGTTGCATGTGCAAAACTCTACGCTTTAATCGTCCACGACCCATCACGGTGACACTATTCAAAGAGCATTCAAGTCATAATCATAAAACATAAGGCTGCATAAATCATGCATTACGGTTGTTCGATCCGGAATCAAGCTATACTTATCATCTCATCCATCTGATGACTTCCGACATCATGGGTCGAGCATATATCAAAAAGCCCAATTACATATTCACATTTCAAAATCCAACATCCATTTACACATATCTAAGTCACTCATTACATGCATCAATCAATCATTACATTTCATGCATCAATCAAATGTACATGCATAGCATAAAACCTTGTTTTATATGGAGACAATCATCATTGTCAACCAAACTACCTATTCTACGTTGAATCTCGACAATAGATTCCTCTGGTTAATTTCAACATTTTATTATCTAGAAGACCTCGGTAGAAGGTAATTCTACGTTGGATCTCAGTAGTAGATTCCCCTGGTAAATCTCGACATTTGATTATCCAGAAGACCTTGGAAGAAGGAAATTCTATGAAGAATCTTGATAGTAGATTCCCCTGGTTAATCTCAGAAGATGATTATCCAGAAGACCTCGGCAGAAGGTAATTCCACGTACAAATATCAGTAGTAGATTCCCATGGTTAATCTCGACAATTGATTATCTAGAAGACCTCGGCAGAAGGTAGTTCACAATTGAATCTTGGCAGTAGATTCCCCTGGTTAATCTCGACACATGATTATCCATAAAACCTCGGCAGAAGGTAATTCCACGTACGAATCTAAACAGTAGATTCCCCTGGTTAATCTTGGCAGTTGATTATCTAGAAGACCTTGGAAGAAGGTAGTTCACAATTGAATCTTGGCAGTAGATTCCCCTGGTTAATTTCGGCGTTAGATTATCCAGAAGACCTCAGCATAAGGTAATTCCATGTTGAATCTCAACAGTAGATTCCCCTTGTTAATCTCGGTGTTTGGTTGTTCAAAAGACCTCGGCAGAAGGTAGTTCACAATTGAATCTTGGAACTAGTTCCCCCTGGATAATCTTGGTGTTTGATTATCTAGAAGACCTCGAAAGAAGGTAATTCCATGTTGAATCTCGACAGTAGATTCCCCTGGTTAATCTTGGCATTTGATCATCCAGAAGACCTCAGCAGAAGGCAATTTTACGCAGAATCTTGGTAGTAGATTCCCCTGGTTGATCTCGGTAGATAATTTTCCAGAAGACCTCAGTAACAGGTAATTCTATGCTAAATCTCGACAGTAGATTCCCATGGTTAATCTCGGTAGATGATTTTCTAGAAGACCTCGGTAGAAGATAATTCTATGTTGAATCTCGGCAGTAGATTCTCCTGGTTAATCTCGACAGTTGATTATCCAGAAGACCTCGACAGAAGGTAATTCACAATTGAATCTCGACAGTAGATTCCCCTGGTTAATCTCGGCAGATGATTTTCTATAAGACCTCGACAAAAGGTAGTCCATAATTGAATCTCGACAATAGATTATCTTGGCTAATCTCGGTAGTTGAGTATCCAGAAGACCTCGACAGAAGGTAGTGTATGATCAAATCTCGACAGTAGATTTCCCTAGTTAATCTCAACAGACGATTTTCCAGAAGACCTCGTCAGAAGGTAGTTCACAACAGAATCTAGGTACTAGATTCCCCTGGTTAATCTCGGCAGATATTTTTCCTGAAGACCTCGGCAACAGGTAATTCTACATTGAATTTT
This sequence comes from Vicia faba, assembly GCA_948472305.1. Lineage (NCBI taxonomy): Eukaryota > Viridiplantae > Streptophyta > Magnoliopsida > Fabales > Fabaceae > Vicia > Vicia faba. The sequence goes on along the minus strand of OX451740.1, from coordinate 1,034,697,005 downwards.
GGCAGTAGATTCCCTTGGTTAATCTCGGCAGATGATTTTCTAGAAGACCTCGTCAGAAGGTAATTCTACGTTGAATCTCGATAGTAGATTCTCTTGGTTAATCCCGGTTGTTGATTATCCAGAAGACCTCGACATAAGGTAATTAAAAATCAAATCTTGGCAGTAGATTCCCCTGGTTAATCTCGGTAGATGATTTTCTAGAAGACCTCAGCAGAAGGTAGTTCACGATCAAATCTAGGTAGTAGATTCTCCTAGTTAATCTCGGCAGACGATTTTCCAAAAGACCTCGGCAGAAGCTAGTTCACAATTGAATCTTGACAGTAGATTCTCCTATTTTATCTCGGTATATAATTATCCAGAAGACCTCGGAAGAAGGTAGCTCTCAATCAAATCTCGGCAGAAGACTCCCCTGGTTAACCTCAGAAGACGATTTTCCAAAAGACCTTGGTAGAAGGTAGTTAACAACAAGAATATCGGTAGTAGATTCCCCTAGTTGATCGCGACTGTTAATTATCCAGAAGACCTCGGCAGAAGGTAATTCTCAACCAAATCTCGGCAGTAGATTCCATGGAAATCTCGGTAGTTGATTTCCCGTTAAGAGCCTCACATTATGCATATACATCAAGAATGTCATCTTTCAAATTTCGAACTTTCTTGGGGTCTATCGTTAGCAAACTTATCTGTGAGAACTAACTAGTTCAAAATTTAAGCGATTTGGGGTTTATTTTATTCATGTTGATAGTCTTGGTTGAGGTCTGACACAACCGACATCATCGATGAAGTTGGGGTTTATTTCTTCATGTTGATAGTCTTGGTTGAGGGATGACACAACCGACATCATCGATGAATTTGGGGTTTATTTCTTCATGTTGATAGTCTTAGTTGAGGGCTGACACAACCAATGTCATCGATGAATTTGGGCTTTATTTTCTTCATGATTGATAGTCTTGGTTGAGGGTTGACATAACCGACACCATCAGGGAGTTTTGGGTTCCATCGCTTCAAATCTAGCATATTTCATTTGGTTATTGAGTCTTGCTTGAGGACTGGCACAACCGACATCGTCTTTCCAAGTTCCAAATATTTGGTTTCAAGCTCATATTATCTATCCTCTAGGCTATGGTAGCTATAAAAATATTTGGCTCATTGCGTTAGTTCTAAGCAGTAGTGTATTATCAAGCTCTATGATTATTCATCCCCTGGGTTGCGATGAATATACGAAATCTGCGTCACAAACTTACTATATTCGTCCCCAAGCATTTGTAAGTCAGTTTTTCAAGCTTGTATTATTTTACCTCTTAGGTTATGGTAAATATTCAAAAGATCTCTTTTTAGACACTGGCGAGTTATCTGCATGGTGATATCTAAGTCAAGTCAACTTTGGTTCAAAAGTTGTTAAGATGATACATCATCATCTATGCCTATTCTTCACACTCACGGGAACACTGTATAACGTATCCTTATAATCTTTCGGACAAATTTTGGGATCTTCAACTATTTAATAAACTTCTGATCAAACGTGCGAGACCTGTGTATTCTCGCACTATTCAATCGAAAGATAATTAAATAGGGGCAGTTGTCATACCCCAAAATTGCCCTACCTTTTTTAATAGCCATATTATTACTGTAAAACATATTATTTGAATTTGGATATTTTTTAGTATTTTCTTATGGGGGTTTGAGTGTCAAAGATGAGATATATTTTCAGAAAAAAGGGGTGTATTTCATAATATAGGGGTGTGTCGTTTGGGCCATCAAAATCTGATGGCCCAATGTAAGTTTTTTGGCTTTTTTTTTATATACATATAATTAGAGAGGTGCATTTTTTTTCATCAGGCCCTTTCGCGTTTTTGATCAGTGGCCCATAAAGAGAATATTTGGCCCATTTCAAGTCTTTATTTCAAATGTGTTTTGTTTCTAAAATTATTATAAGTATCGATTTTATTTTTTTATAACTTACGTAAAAAAAAAGAGAGATGTTTGTTTTAAGTTTTTGAAATGTTAACGAAGCATGCCAAAACAAACAAAGTCCAAACACATAACGCACAGTCCAAAAGCCAAAGTCCAAGCCCAAAACAAAAGGCAACACATATCAAGCCCAAAAGGAATAAATATACATTTTTTAGATCATTTGAAAAAGTAACGCATATTTACTACTGAACAACCACTGTTTGAATCAAGAATAAAAAATGATTCTTTGCATTGAATCATTCATGATTTACATGAACATGCTTAATACAAAATCAAGCATAATCACTCAAAAACAGAAACTAAATCAAAGCTTTTATAGAAACACATTAATATAGAATAAAAAATAATTGCAATCGAATCAAATCTCATAAAATTATTTGCTAAACAACTAAGTCAAAATAGCTATAAAACCTTTATAAAAAACTAATACAAGAGGGTGAGGGGGGATTTACAGAAAAACTTATAGAGGAGGAAGGAATTTACAAAAGAAAAGAGGATAGAAAAGAGGAAACGAGACAGAGAGAGAAAAGAAGAGAAATGAAAATGAATTTTTGTTTTGTAAAAAGAAAATATATTAAGTCTAATAATATAATGTACGTCACCCCATAGTCATTACCATGACCCCTCAACCGCAACTGCGTGATCACTGTCTAACGCTCATAAATGCGTGCGCCCATGATACCATGGTATACCTCCCCACACCTTGGCCAGACGAGTCCCCTTGTCGTTTTGGGCCTGGCCCGTGTCTAGGTACACCCTTGTTATTTTTTTGTTTTTTTTTCTAATATGCGTAAAAATGCACCCCGTTGCCTAACGGGCCAAGCCCAAAATATGAAGTTGGGCCATATTGTTCACATACCCCATTTTACTACGCCTCTCAAAAATGCAATCCCTGTCTTTTGGGCCTGAATTCAATATCTGAATCCAGGCCCCTGCTATTTGCACCCCTTATTTTACTACCTCAATATAATTTACACCCCACGTTTTATTTAATTTTCTTTATTATTTTATTTTATAATTTTTATATTATATATTTCCTATTTTATAATTACAATATTATATTAATTATTTTATAAATCAAATAATATTATTTCTAAACTCATTCAAATATATTTTATTTATTGCATTAAATTATTTTTTCAAATCATACATAAGTAAGATGATTTTTTACAATTAATACTTAAAAAAATATTCAATCAAACACCAAAAAAAATTTTGTAAATAAATTAAATTCAACAATTAATTTTCAAAAAGGAGTACAAAGCATATTTTAATTAACTGCGCACGTGGTCCAAAATCTCAGCTACTCACACGCCCAGACTAGGTACAAAGAGAAGTAAACTATCTGCGTAATCCATAAAAAAACACAAACCAACTACGAACTACGAATTGAGACACTGAATCCTCATAAGAGGATACGTAGACATATGATTAAAAATCATGGTGAGTTCCCCTAATAAAAATAAAAACCCTATTTCCTAAAAACCGTGCTTCTAACCCTAGTATCCTTGTGAACACGGTAGATGAGGGGTGCCTAACACCTTCCCTCCGTCTAGAACCGAGTCAACAACCTAGAATCTCTAACTTTTAGGGTTAACCTTTATATTCTCTTCCTTAGGATAAAAATTAAGGGTGGTGACTCTGTATTTTAAAACCAGTTGCATAACCTCACACCGATGAACTCAAAAGTAACGAGAAAACCCCCCACAAACTCTTAATCAATATAAAAAAATGTCTCAATCAGACGGGCATACAAACATGCTATCATAACGGACAGTAAATCATGCACAAACAAAGTTAAAAATGCTTAAACGATGCAAACGACCATCGCGGCCAAAAAAATCTAAGGACGACCACAAGGGCCAAAATTGTACGTAAGATTACATAAAGGTGGCCTAAGGCCCCCAACCAAATAAAACTAACATATGGCCACAAGGACCACAATTGTTTAAAAATAACATAAACGGGAAAAGCCCTAGGAAAACAAATTACAACAATACAACACGCATACCGTAACAAAAAGAGCAACAATAAACTGATCAAATGTCGGGATAAAGTCCCTCCTCATTTGCATCGGCCTCAGGAACAGGCTCCACGCGAGAAGGCTCCCCGACCAAAGCATCCTCATCGGTATGAAGGAACTCAGGAGTGACTATCTTACCATATGACACATAGTAATGAATTCCCATTCCAACTGTATTAAACTCAACATCAGGATTCCGAACCAGGAGCTTCGCCGCTACATTATCAAAACTCTCATCAGCATTGACCAAGCCGTCATCCACGACTAGTTGAAGATGGGCAACCAAGTCGGCACGGGTCTTCACACCTTTGACTTCTTCCGCATCATCCTCGGTGGGAGTCGATTCGACCCTCAAGGATGCCACCAGCTCCTCAAAAGCTTTCTTCTCGAGCAGAAGCGTATAACGCTCCTCGGTCACCTTCGCCAAGCTCTCAACCGTCGTCGTTTTGGAAGCCTTCTCGCTAGCATACTCCTTCTCAGAAGTCGCCAGCTTGGCCTACAATTTTCTAATATCGACCTCCTGAGAAGTACCTCCCTTGGTATACGCAATGGCTATCTCCAGAAACCTTATGACGATACAAGCATCTCGAGCCAATGTCGCCTTCTTGCTCAGACCATCTAGCTCCTCAAGTAAAAGCAACTTAGCTCGGGGAAGTTACGATGTGGCTCCCTTGAAGAAGGTCTTGTTATGACAACAAGGAGGCAGATTGAACCGCCCCTTTTCCTTTTCGCTCGCCAGATCAACTTTGCCCTCGAGGTGCTGCCTTTTGATCCTTGACGACACCTGCTGTGGAGAGAGAGCTTCGACCGCTAGACCAGTCGACGATGTGCCTGAACCCGACTATGGAGCCGTTCCCGTATCACCTGGCAAGGGTCTGGCAGACTTTTGCACCTTCTTCGCATTTATGATAGTTGCTTTAGCCATACGCTCGACAACGATATTCATTTTTTCTACAAGAAATAATAAATTGAGTTCAACATACAGGAATGATAAGCCATGGATACAAATTTAATCAAAATACATTATAACTACCCAGGTATTCAATGGGATCCTCGCTCTCTAGGAGCTCCTTAACGCCTATCAAGCCAGGCTCATAAACCAGATTCCCGTCCTCGTTAATAATTGGCTTTCCCCATCTGCCCATACGCTAGACTGGGGGGATTCCCGTGATAAAGGCGGATAAACAGTCATGACTAGCCTGGTCCTTGGGACCAAGCTGACCTTTCTTCCAAACATAGAGGTCAATCCCCTTATCATAGTGCTTCCTCGTCCAATAAAAGTAGAACTTGAGCACCACCTTCATCATCTTCTCCCTATCTGCATTCAGGTCATGACCCATATCCTCATCGAACAACGGGGCACTCCTGAAGACATTCAGTAACGCCCTCTCTGACACAGGCTGGATAAAAATATATTTGTCTTTAAAGAATCAGACAGACTCCAAATAGGCCTTGAACATTTTCCTATTCTCCTGCTTTAAAGAAACCCATCCAAACTATGTACCAAGCATGCTCCTCTGAAGATGGAAGCAATAGAAGAACAAAGAAACTTTCGCCTATATCTTCAAATAGTCGCACACGATCTCGAAAGCACGTATGAAGGAAATCGAGTTGGGGTGCAGCTACGAAGGAGCCAGGTAGAGATGTCGGAAAACGGCCACTTGGAGATCAGTAAAAGGAAGCCGAAAGCCCATCTCTCGAAACATGATATCTTACATAGGAAGTTTTTGGGAATCAAATTCCGTGCATATACGATGACTCTGTGTGGGAATGTATATCGACCACTCCTCCTTAGCTCCCTCAGGATCCAGGGCCACCGTCGGGAACACCTTATTCGGATGCTTAATATAAAAGGAAGTGTACTCCCAAAGGCCCGGCGCGACCCAAGCCAGAGGGTCTTCAATGACCGTGGATATATTCTGCTCGACTTCACCAGCAAGAACCACAGACATATCCTCTCCGACTGCATGCTATTCAGGCGAGCCTGGTTCCTGCACGACCGTTCAGACCCAAGCGCCCCCGAGGTTCTCTCTCTGGTAGACGTATATCCCGTGGAACTCTGAGCAGAACCGCTGGACTCGTTCAAAAACTCGTCATCAACACTATTAGCTATTGTACCTGAAAAGTAGAGGACAAAAGTAAATTCGACATCGAAATAAAATCTACCCTTTCACCGCTAATCAAGTAAAAGGGCACAAAGAAACGAGGACTCTGTCTCCGATCAGAGCCGTCCCTCAACAACAAAAAGAAAAAACAGACTCTCTCGTCAGACACATTCGCATTGAGCGAGAACACAAAAATCCTGCGACAGTTATTCCCCCAACATGTATATTTATATGTAATAATACACTTTCTTTATAATAAATATAAAATACATGTAATATATTTATTATAAAGAAAGTGTATTATTACATATAAATATACATGTAATAATGTTAAATAAAATGTAAATGTGATAAATATTTAAATAAAAATAGTGTGAACGACGTGGAACAATATATAATAAATAATTTAATAATATATAATAAATAATAGTGTAATAATATATAATAAATAATTTAATAATATTATTTAAACAATTTAAATTAAATATACATAATAAGTAATTTATTAAATATAAATTAAATATTTAACTAATAAATTAGTAATATTAAGTATAATGAAACATTTATTAACATATATTAAATATGTTATGTAATAGAGTTTTTCAAATAATTAAATAATAATATTAGATGAATAAAATTTTCTCCCTTGACATGACACTTATATATGATACAAAATAAACATCTAAAGCAGCCAGCCTAAAGAAATTGAACTTTCAAATACGCTAACTCATGTAGCTATGAATAATTCATTATCACGCGGCACCATTCTAACCGTTCAAAAATGTTGAATCTTCTTTGCACACTCTACATAACTCCAATTTTGCATATCATTTTCAAACCGTTACTATCTATGACTTAATCAAATACTATCATTTAACTAATTCATATATTTCCCCACATCATTAACCATCTAACAACAATCTCTTCTTAAATCATCAACAAGAAACACCAAAACAAAAACAAGTTTTAAGATGAAAACCAATGAAAATCACCACGTCATAAATATTGGGAAACTAGACACACAAAAATTAGCTTCAATGCAACTCAAAATTTAAGAAAACCCAAATTTGCGAAGAAAATCCGCAGGAAAAAAATTTGTAGCAAGCGGTAAAGCATACCAACCTCGTATTGTTTCTATACCTTACCATCGTGAACAATCTCATCTCAACATGATCGAAGAACAAAAATATTTTTACCTTAATTCTCTTCTCACAAGAACACAATTATCCTTAGAAGAGATTCTAGAAGCCTCTGCTCCATTAGAAAACGAAGCGAGATTAGAAAACAAAGTGAGAGTGTTACTCCGAAACAATTCAACTAGATTCACACGAATTCGTTGAAATGATGGTGTTTGATGGTTGTTTCATCATTGAACTTTTTCGTAAAGTTGCAAGATTAATACCTTTTGAAGTTGGTGATCCATTAGTTAACATGGAATGGATTCTACCATATTTATACAGGGATTTTCTTAAGTTTGAAAATCAAATTAGATTCTTTGTTCTACGTTTGTTCGAAATTTCAAAACCACCTCATAAAAATTCAACGTATGCACTTGCAAATCACACTATGGAATTCTTCAACAATTCATTACAAAGACCAGAAGAATTGATTGCGACAATACAAAAGCAAAACGAGGTACCAAAGCATTTACTTGATTTGGTTCGTTCGAGTTTTATTCTAATCAGTGAAAAAGAAAAAGAACACAAGAGAATAAAAACACCTACACATGTGATTCATTGCGTCTCAAAGCTTCATCACGCTGGGATTAAGATAAATCCAAGGAAGAACAGCGAGAGAGAAAGCTTCTTGCAAGAGAAATTCAAACACGGTGTGATAGAAATGCCAACAATTACTATGTAAGCAATATCAATTCTCCATTGAGAAGATGAGGACAAAAAAAGAAGAATAAGAGTTTCTCATTGATTGCTTAACTGGAAATGAAAACGGTTACGATTGGTATTTATATATAGAACTGACAAAAATAAGAGTTATTCATGCCACGTCATTAACCCAAACTAACCTTCTAACCAATCACAAAGAAGCAAAACAGTTACATTGCATGCATGCATTTTACCTGCAAAGCAAATAAACCTAAAGTTAGACTAATCTTCAATATTATTAATATCTTTATTATTTGTTATATGTAGTGGTAGAAATATTGATACTAAGCCATTGAATTGACTTAACTCGTACAAATTAAATAAAAATCGTCACCGCACTTTATTATTTCCAAAAGAAATGGGAAAAAAGCGAATAAACACAAAAAAGAGGGGAAGAGAGTCTAGATACGGGAGTTGGTTATGCAAAGGGAAGGTATTATCATCCTAAACATCTAGTGTACTCTGCAGGAACCTCTTTGAAAATTTGTGTATTTTGGCTATAAAAGGTGTATACAAAATAAGATAGTGGAGATGAGAAAAGAAGTATTTTTTACAATTTTTACACTCTCCACGATTGCGAACATTTAGTGCCTATGTACCATCTTCCGTGCAATAGGGGATCAGGGTACTCGTAGTTCACCTCAAAAATTTTAAAACACATGTGTGTTGGTTAATTTTAAGCAAAGAGACATCATCGTCATATCCGAGTGGAAAACATACTTACAACCCACAATTATGAGAAAGGAGAATTTGCGTCATCTCAAAGTGGAGGACATAGCTTGGATTTTAAAATCAACAAGGTCTCACTCAACACCCAAGTGGAAAATATCTCACTTTACTACATATCGTAGAAGTATAGTAGCTCGCATCACTACAAAAATCAACAAGAGTCTAATCTTTTGAGAAAAAAGTTTTAAAGTAAAAAGCTAAAGTGGCAAAATTGTTTGAATGAGGTTAATTGAATTTTAGTCTTTCAACAAAAGATGTCAAAGTATGGTTAAGTTGATTAAAGTTTGATTAAGAAAAAAGATTTTTGAAAATGCGTGGACCTAAGTCCAAGTTTATTATGAATGGACAATCCTAAAGCATCAGGTGAAAGCTAAGGAAAGAACGGTCTAACTAATAAGAAGCCAACACTTGACATAAAGAAGTCAATGTAGAACTCTCATCCTTTGAGTTAAAACCAAACAAATAAAAATACTAAACCTCTGGGAGATACCAAGCTTCAGATGAAATAATTTTTCACAAAAATCGGACAGAGTAACAACTGTATACAAATGAATTCTCAATCACAAACAAAGCATGAAAATCAGAATATCATACACACAAAAAGATTCAAATCAATGCCTTGGAGTAAACCCCAAGAACATCAGACAAAATAACAACAGAGCAACAAGGTCCTCAAGTATCAAGGCTTCTAATCCTAAGTCTGAGAGATCCACAACTCCGCAATGCTAAGGATAGTAACCAGATAGTCCAAGTAACTTTAAAGTTTTTTAATGTTCAAGTACATTATTAAGTGTATTCTAAAGAAAATAAAATCTCAAATAAGCAAAGAAAAATGACATAAAGATAAATGCTCAAGTGAAAAAAGAAAAAAAATCTAATGAGATGTAAATGCTAAAATAAATGGTACATAAAAATAAAGGCACAAAATAAAGGCATAAAGTAAAGTTAATTTTTAGTGAGTTAGAAGTTACAGGGTTAGTTGAATGACCATCTTGAAGCTTGCATTTGAAAACTCATTAGAAGATTGATAAAATCAAAGCTTCTCAACGACAAGTCTCATTTTCTTTTTGTCAAGTAGATCATTCATTTCAAGTGCTCAAAGCAACCACATATGATCAATGATGTTCAAATGATTCACTTAGACCAAAATTCATGAATTTCAATAGAGGATTGATAAAATCAAAGTCTCATAACAATGAACTTCAAAGTTATTGGATCAAAGGTTTTAAATTAAACATACTTGGGCTTGCAAACATAGGTTTGGGTCACAAATGATCATTTTTTGAATCAGGACAAATTTAGCGCTACGTTAAGAAAATCGTAAGTGGACTTATGTAGAAGACACACCTATTTTGAGATCGGTCAATAGAAGTCTATGTACCAAACATGTTAGAGAAATAATATGTAGATCATTCTCCAAAAACATGTAGCACAAGTAAAAACAAGAAAGGCATAAGATAAAGAGGGATGGGGATATATCAGATAAAACTAGGGTTTCAAATATCATCAACATCATTCATCCATTTTAGTGGATTTGGTTTTTTAACCTATCAACACGCAAGATCCAATGAGATTGAGTAACTTGTCCCAAAAAAAACACTCAAGTGTCTCCAAATCAAGAACAATAAAAAAATAAAAAAAATATATTTAATATAAAATAAAGTTTAAATGATTTGATAAAAACAACTTTTATTAATGATCTAAAAAATCCAAACAACAGACACGCATATACATCATTACTTTCACCTTAGACAAAGTGAAAGACTTTTGAAAAGACAAGCAAAAAGAAAAATTACTTTGAAATGTGAATGCAAGAAGGAATATCAACAGTGGTCCAATTCTGAATTTTGACTCCATGTTTCACAAAGTCCGACATCTCTTGCTCTGACTCATCTTCAAGAATAGCATTGATCTTTAGAGTAGTCGGATGAAGATATTAGGCATTGTGAAAGATGTCCTTATATTTACTCAAAGAAAACTTTGGCTTCACAACTTAATTATTCATGGAGAAACCCAAATCACTCCCATTCTTGTTCACGGGTGGATTAATAACCTACCCCTACACCTTGATAGGGCCCTTCCGCACTACCTGTTGCGCATCCTTAAATGAGGTGATAACATCTTCATTCTTCCTTATATTATAAAGAGATAAAGCTTGGAACTGAGTTTCAACAGCGGCTTCATCGGCTTCTACAATGCTAAAGGAAGACAAATGAGATATCAACAGAGCTTGCTCACCATTCACAATAACCACCTTTCCTTCACAGACAAATTTCAGCTTCTGATGCAAGGTGGAAGTAACAGCTCCTGCTTCATGGATCCATGGTAGTCCCAATAAACAGATATAGGCTGGGACAATATCCATAACCTGAAAGGTGATTTGGAATAACTGAGGACCTATGTGAATAGGTAAATCCACCTCTCCAATGACAGATCTTCTCGAACCATCAAAAGTTTTTACTATAATGCCACCAGGGCGTATAGAAGTTCCATGGTATTTGAGCTTCATGAGAGTGCTTCTTGGTATGACATTCAAAGTAGATCCATTATCTACCAGCACATTGGACAAAGAGTCATTCTTACAATTCATAGATATATGCAGAGCCGGGTTATGGTTTCTTCCTTCATCAGGCAATTCCTCATCATAAAAGCTCAGATTGTTACAAGATGTAATATTCCCAACAACGTTGTTGAATTGATACAGAGAGACATCCATTTCAACAAAAGCTTGATCCAACACTCTCATCATAGATTCTCGATGAGAAGAAGAGTTCATCAACAAGGCTAAAATGGAAATCTTAGATGGAGTTTGCAACAACTGATCCATAATGTTGTAATCACTCATCTTGATGATTTTCAACAAATCATCAACATCCTTTTCCAAGGCGGCGCCACTAGATTCTCCACCACTTTCTTAGGTTCAACATTCTCAATAACCTTCTTACCATAATTAACATCTCCTTGAAAGGTATGGGCAAAGGCACGACCTCTACGAGATACCCGACTAGCTTCAATAACATTCTCAATATGAGACAAAGGTTGGATATGAATTTCCACACCATCTTCCAGGTGTTCACAGTAATTTCTGGTGAGCAACCGCTAGTCTTCCAAACTATCGAATAAACTTAATTACTGTTATTCAATTTCTCTGGTAACTTGCATGATCGACTAGATTGATCCTATGGAACATAGTTGTTTGGTTAAGTCTAATTGTAAAACTGGTATTCCTATTTAGGACTTCTAATTAAAGTGTTTTAAAGATATCCAATCCACTTCGATTACTATACTGAATGATTCGAAGGACAATTTCTATATGATATCAGGAATGTTCTTTAGAAAAGTAAAAATACTTAAGATTGGGGAAATGGCAAGATTAAGTAAGTGAATGTAAAAGTTACTGAATGTTTAGAGGATTCGAACATAAGAAAAGTGTTTAAATGCAGAAAGAAATAAATGACTTCGAATGTAAAGGCTTTAATGTAAAGGTATAAACGTAAAATTGTTTGAAGCACAAATGAAATGGAAGTGAAAGAAAAACTGGAAAATGTAAAGAGTTTTCATTGAATTGTAAATGTTGGTGTTATCATACGTACATCTTTCGAGCATTCGTTTCCCTATCCATGCGGTATTTTGAATGTTTACTGAATTTGTACAACAGATATGACACCCTGAAACCCTACCACTAAGACCTCTATTTATACTACTTCGACCATAACGGTCTTGTTATCAAAATCTGCCACGTTCGAAGCATGCAGAGCATTACTTCCCTCTAGCCTCCACGCGTCCTCGAACGTTCCAATGCTTATGTATTTTGAATTTCCAATATCCCGCTCACGTTTGAATTTCAAGCGCCTTGGTACCTTCATTTCGAATTCGTTTCGAAAACAACCCTCACAAATATAGTCTCATCATTATTTCGAACAAGGCTTTAGACTTACACTCCACAACTATCATTCGAAACCTTGAACTTTAATATTTCCATTCGAAACAAACAGTCTCTTCCATTCCAAATCATCAAACTTGCTTTATTCAAACAAAGCCCAATCGTCTTATTTCGAATCATAATATCAAAATCTTCAGCCAACAAAATGCCCCTTTAAAATATGTATTTCGAACCCTTTGAGAAATACTTATTTTAAATAGATTCACAAGATTTTGATAGGTCTTTTGAAGAATCATGACATTTACTGTACATGACTTTACCCACGTCAATCAAGACGCCTTTTTGAGTACCTAACCGTCTTGGACCAGTTACCACAGCATGGTGCGGTTTTAAAATAATGATTACTATTAATCACACTCATTACCAACACTAGATCTTACGCCACCTCTCTCTGAATCCAACCAACGACTTCCACATACCCCAAGTCTTTTTAGTGGGTGTTTACACTCACTCTATAAAACTCATCAGGTTAGTCTTTTCTTCTTTTTCTCCAAAATTCTGAAATCCCCCTCCTTTTTCACTAAACCCTAAAACTTCCAGCAATCTTGACAATGTCTTCATCAACATCATCACAATTGAAGAAATTATCCAAGAGGAAGAACAAGAACAACAACACGGAAACCGTCATGGAGAGCAAAGTGAGTATTTATCAGAATCAATCTGTGCTCAATCCTCAAGTGATCTCCAAAGAGAAAGAAATGTTGTATGCTTCTCAGGTATTAATCCCTACCATTGTATCTGGAAAAAGGTTTGCCCTAATGGGTCCTTTAACTGTTTTTGAAATTCTGAAAGATACTAGGAAATTTTTTCCCGTTTGCTATAAATTCAAACCCCTATTCAACAAGCCGGATGCCCCTAAGGCAGGAACTGAAGACCTAAGCGAATCATCTGATTCGAAAACAACTGAAACTCCAGTCTCACCTCCAAAAGATCCTTTTATTTTAGATTACATCAAAAGCAATTTCAAACCATTTCGATCCTGCCCCACTTCAGATGTAGCATATCAAAACTGGTTCACTAAGGTAGAATCCAAAAAATCCCAGCAATGGGAAGAATTAGGAATTTATAATTTAATCAAACTGTCGAAACCAGGCTTTACTTACAGTCACCCATTGCTATTTGCTTCATTGTACTTCTGGGACATCACTTATAACACTTTCCATCTTCTGGGCGGAATGATAACACCCACCTTCTTTGATATAGCTGCCATCACTGGTCTTTCACCAGTGGGGGAAACTTATATTCCTAACAACGAAGAACATTCTAGCATCATTGACTTCGATGTCAAACTAGCCAGCTTTTCAAAATTCATCAGTCATTATCATACTGAAGGGGATGATGTCTCAGACGTAGAACACATCGCTTTCCTTACCTTGTGGCTATCACGATATGTGTTTTGCAGCAGATCCTTGCAAGTGGCGAGTAGGTTCATTCCCCTAGCCAGGGATTTCCATGAAAATAGGAAAGTCTGCCTGAGTGAACTGTTACTTGTCGATCTTTATGAGAGCTTAAGGTCAGCAGTTTCTAGTTTAAAATCTCATGCTCCAAAGAACATTCTTCTGGATGGACCCTTTTGGTTGCTTCAGCTATGGCTTAATGCCATGTTTGAATCTTCTTTATCAACTGTTGTTACTATTATCGAACAAGATCCAAAAATAGCTGACAGGATCATCGAAGGCACAAGGCTTCGAAAGCTTACTCCAAATGATGACAAGGATGATTTCAAAGTCCAATTTTCTAAATACATCATGATCTTCTCAAAAAGACACAAGTTCGAAGAGTCCATGGCACCTTTTGCTCAAAGGAATTGTGGAGCATCATGGTTCACAATGCCTCTCTCAGAAGCTGTCAAGAGCAAAGAGATGCAGGACATTTGGAAAGCGTTTCTTCTCCCTAGGCTAATTTCCTCAAGAATTACTCCAACAAAGAATCAGATTTTCCTCCTGGCTTATCAACCCAACTTCGTTTCTCGATAATTTGGCTTGTGCCAACTAATTCCTGAACCTTTGTTCCAAAAACAAAGTGCCATAACCTCAGGCAAAATGTTCAAAGCAAGAGAGTCCAAATTGCAACAGGAGCAATATCAAGATTTTGCTCAGTTTGAGCTTTTACCTTTCGAGCCAACATACTTCATAGCAAAAGGATTTCTTGAATGGTGGACTAAGTTCTACCAGACATATATGTTTGACACACTCACCATTCAACAAAAGCTAACTGGCGCGTTCAATGTGCAGGTACACTCCAAGAAAGGTATGTTTACTCATGTCAAAGAAATTAGGGCTTTTCAAAATTATTTCGAAACCACTTATGATCCCACCCACTTGGGAACCACTGTACATCAAGCGGCCGAGACCTTGAAGGAAAAATTTAAAGAAAAAATTTCTAAGCTCAAACTTCCTTCAGGGTTGTCACCTGAGGATAGGTATAGGTTGGCACTCGAAATGCATCCACCTAAATTTCCTAGGTTGCCTACCTCAGAACTGGCTCTGGCTTGGTTTCCTCCATACCCTTGGTGGTTCACTTGCAAAGAAATGTTCAAATACCAGTCTCAAAAGAAACTAAAGCCATCTGAGACTGTGACATGGGCTCGTTACTGGCTTCATAGTTTCCCAGGACATCTTCGCTATGACCTTCCTGCCATTTCGATTACATCTAATCAAGGCACAGGTGCGAATGCTTGGGAAAATTCCAATTGTATCCTAATTCCCTTATCCTTAACATTTTACCTTAATTGTTTCACTTTTCAGCCACTAGGATAAAGAACGTTACTTATAAGCCCAAGGAAGGGAACACTTCTCAACAAGCTATTGAAGTTAGCGATGATGCAACTCCAACAATACCAACAACAACAACAACGACTACAACAACAACATCGGCAACAGCAGACATCTCAATTCCAAAGGTAATCAACTAACCCTGTTGTTTCGAATAAACTGAAGTTTATGATTTAGATCTAACTTATGTTTAAACTTTTTCAGACTAGCAAACTTCCACCAACTACTCCTAAGAAAAGGAAACAAGGCCCTACTGAAAAGAACCTCAGAACTGGTGAAAATTCTCCAACAGCTTCTAAGAAGAAGAAAAAGAAAGAAAGCTCCAAAGGCCCTGGGCCTACTAACGTCCCTGGACCTGATTCCACAGACGTTGCTCCCTCAACAACATCCAAAATTCCACCTTCGACCTCCAATGTAATATTGGAACATATTGACAGTAACATTTCTTCTGATAATCCACAGGTAATTAAATTCGAATTCATAACAAAGATAGTTATTCATACCATATTCTTAACTTTTCTTTGTTCAATGCAGGATACCTCGAACATGAATCCTACTGCTTCAACTCCTGCAACCGGGACCAATGCTCCAATCAATTCCTCTTTCCATGGGGACTCCAGCAACTTCGTGCAAAACAAAGGGTCTTCCAACATGGTGGCCCTGACTGGGACTTCGGAGGCACACGATGATCAAGGCACCTCACCTCCTTTGAAGGACGCAAACGAAAAATCACCCAACAAGTCTAAAGAAAATTCACCAGAAACTTCCCTTCTGAAATCTCCTCTTGGAACTCTTCAAGAGAGTCCAACAATCACTCATGCTGAAAAGGACAAGACTGATTATCCTCAAGAGAGTGAATAAACTGCAGAAGAAGGATCTGGTGAAGACGAAACCCAAAGCGGTTCGGCTGATGAAATGAAATCTGATGCTAATAGCAGCGAGACCAATACTATCGATGTGGTGGATCCTTGCGACGAAGGAGAAAGCGATGAGCAAGGCAAGGATGAAGATAATGGTGGTAAGACTAAAGAACCTATGGAGGTCGAAATGGACGTGACTCCTTTGAACAAGGAACTTTCCCCAACTTCCCAACCTCGACTGACTGAAGAGGAACTAGCTCTCCTAAAACACAATGACCCAATTGGGTACATGAAAATTAAATTGGCCCAAAAGGACATCCCTCTCACTAGGGTTGGCACTGGTTCAACTGGAAACACATTGTCCCCAGATGCTAGAGCTACACTCCTTAACAAAGTCAGGAAAACAATCCTTGATGTAGACCTGTTCGAAGTTCTTAAAAAGGATAACACTGCTTGCTATACCATGAAGGAACTTCTCACTCAAGTTAACTTCACAACTTGCTCCTTGCCAGTCAGCACTATACTGTTCGACCTCCAAGTATTATTGGACTATGTGACTGGATGTCTCCTACAAGATGAATTAGCTGCTGCTAAAGTTCAGGAGAAGCGAAACGCCATGGATGCTGCTTATGAGCGCGCTCCGAAACTTTCTAAAGAGGCTGAAGACCAAGCAACGCGTTTTGAACAGGCGAAGGCTGACTATGAAGTTCGAGCGCGGTCTATTCTCTTTTGGGAAGGACAAATTCAAGAGCTCCAGCAAAAGGTCAAAGAATCTCAACAACAACAACTGGCCTACGAAACTGACACTGTTAATAACCAATTCGAAGAACTTCTTAGCAGGGGCCTTTCTGAAACAGAAGCAGCAGAGCGCATCAAAGGAGAATTAGCTACTCTGGAAGGAGCAAGACGTTACACCCATCAAATACTTGAGTCCTTTAAAAGCACCTTCGCAAGATTGAGAAACAAGGCTTATTTTTAAATCTTTGCTTATTTGAATTAACTTGAGTCTTGGTTTTGTAATATTTGACCAACGCCATTTTGGCAATATATGGCACCATTTTGGCATCTCCTTATAATATCTCGACTATGTTGCTATTATTCGAATCTTCTGCAGGCGAGGTCTATATTTTTTCAAATATTTCCCGTTAACCTTTAAGATTCGTTTGTCATCAGTTAACTCTTCGATTTCATACGCATTGTTTGAAAATTTCTTTAGTATTCGAAAGGGTCCTTCCCAATGAGGTGACCATTTACCTAATGTTTTATTCTTCTTGTCCATGGGCAATATGACTTTCCAGACTAAGTCATTATCAGTGAATGTTTTACCTTTCACCCTTTTGTTGTATGCCCTGGCTACCCTTTCCTTTTGCCTCATTAGGATTTCCAATGCATGCAATCTAACTTCGTCTAACTCAACTAACTCATTCATCATCATCTCCCAATATAATGCAGATGGGATCTCATTTTTCCTTTGAATTCGAACTGATTGCAGATGAATTTCCACTGGTAAAATTGCATCATGGCCAAATGTTAGTTGGAAAGGCGTGGTGTTAGTAGCTTCTTTAGGAGATGTTCTACAAGCCCAGAGTATTTGGTCCAAAGTCTTATGCCAATTCTTTGGCTTCTTACCAACATGGTTTTTAATTAACCCTATTATCACTTTGTTTACTGCTTCGACCTGACCATTTGCTTGAGCATGATATGGTGTTGATGTTAATAATTTAAAACCCATCTCCTGAGCAAATTCCTGCATCTTTCTACCAGTAAACACAGAACCCTGGTCTGTGGTTATACTCTCTGGTAATCCGAACCTATAAATTATCTGTTTTTGTATGAACCCAATAATAGCCTCTTGATCAGCAACTATTAATGGTATTGCTTCGATCCACTTGGTAAAATAATCAATTCCTACTAAGATATATTTCTGTCCTTTAGACGAATCAAGATTGATCTCTCCTATTAAATCTAATGCCCATCCTCTAAAGGGCCATGGTTTAATGATCGAATGTAACTCAGTTGCAGGAGCATGTTGAATTCCTGCATGTTTCTGGCATTCTTCACACCCTTTAGCAAAATCTATACAATCTTTGAGCATGCTGGGCCAATACATGCCATATCGGAATAACAACCATTTCATTTTATGGCCTGCTTGATGTGCCCCACATGCCCCATTGTGGACCTCTGATAATGCTAAGTATGCCTCACCTTCTCCTAGGCACTTCAGTAATACGCCTTCCTGGGTCTTCTTGAACAATTCATTCCCCATGAGGACGTATGATAACGCTCTATATTTTATCTTCCTATCAACATTCAATGTTGGGTTTTTTAAATAATTCACAATTGGACTTTGCCAATCTGCATCTGACAAGGTGTCTATGGCTAATACTTCGAATTCCTGCTTGTTAGCATAACCTAACTTTATATTTTCTAAGTCTGATGGTATGAGTCTAGTAGCCATAGCTCTTCCTCTTAATTCAACCAGATCTTCAAATTCTTTGGTGGAGACTTTATACCCTGAAGCCAACTGTGCTAGGTCATTCGCCTCTTGATTTTCTATTCTTGGTATATGTTTAATATCCATGTATTCGAATTTTTTGAGTAGCCTATTAACTATGACGAAATACGTAATCAAATTATCCTTTATGCATTTGTATTCCTTTGTTATTTGCTTGACCACTAGCTCCGAATCTCCTCTAATTTCGACTCTAGTTGCCCCTAATTCCAACAAAGCTTCAAGTCCAACGATAAGCGCTTCGTACTCAGCTTCGTTGTTCGAGCAACGAGGACCATCTAACTTATACTTGAATTTTGTTGGAATTCCTTCGGGAGAAACTATAAGAACCCCAACACCACTACCATCTTTATGGGTCGAACCATCAAAGTATAGTTTCCAAGGTTGCATTTCAACGTAACCCGTGACAGTCTCTTCGCTCAAAGAATGATCCATAATGAAATCAGAAATTACTTGACCTTTCACAGCTCTTAAAGGCATGAAAGTCAAAGAATACTCTATCAAGGCCAAAGCCCATTTACCAATTCTGCTATGCATTATTGGTTTCGAAAGCATGTGTCTGATAACATTGAAATGAGATGAAACATAAACATCAACAGGCTTTATATAATATTTAAGTTTCATACAAGAGAAATACAAACAGAGACATAGCTTTTCTATGTTGCCATATCTGGTTTCCGCATCATTTAACACCCTACTTAAATAGTACACGGCTCTTTCGATGCCATTGCTATCTTCTTGTGCTAACATACTACCTATGGTAACTTCAAAGGCGGATATGTACAATCTCATGGGTTTTCCCCACGAAGGTGGAGACAAGATAGGAGGCTGAGTGAGATATCTTTTTATATTGTCAAACGCCTCCTGATGTGCTTCGTTCCATTCGAAAGCTTGTCCTTGCTTCAAACGAAGTAACAGAGAGAAAGCCTGGGTTCTTCCACTTAAATTCTAAATGAACCTTCTTAAAAAGTTAATTTTACCTAGCAAAGATTGCAACTCCTTTTTTGATGTAGGTGCTTGATAACACGAATTTATATAACATATTTGGCTTAATTTTCATAGGTAATGTTAGTATTTTTATTTAATTATTTCATTTTATTTCCATATTACGCCGGTATTTCTATTGTTTCAGGTATTTTATTTTAATTAGACAAATTGAGCAAAGTGAAGAAATTCAAGAGTTATTGGACTAAGGGTGCAAGAAATGAAGAGAAGGGGTGTGCAAAGCAATGATGATGGATCAAAAAGGGTCTATTATCTCCAAACGGGCCCAAACGAATTCAAACCCACGCAGGCAAGAAAACCCTAAAAGCGCATGCAAGAGTGAGACGCACGTCTCAACTCTCCTCCTACAATTGAGGCGCCCGCCTCGGACTTTCCCCTTAGTGGGAGGCGCCCGTCTCAGCATGGTCAAAGGGAGAACAAGTCAATGGAGGCGCCCGTCTCAACGTGGGCAAGTAAGAAACGAGAAATTCATGGATATGTGTCCCATGTTCTCCCATGATTCTGGTAGTTATTCCCATGTTCTCCCATGATTTTGGTAGTTATTCCCATGTTCTCCCATGATTCTGGTAGTTATTCCCATGTTCTCCCATGATTTTGGTAGTTATTCCCATGTTCTCCCATGATTCTGGTAGTTATTCCCATGATCTCCACTAGCCTTCGTACAACATGGAAGCGGGAAGTTACAAATGAAGCCTATAAATACAAGTTCAACCTTCAGAGCAAGGGTCGGCAATTTTACCGAACAACCGTTATTTAGTCTTTCTTTATTTTTCTATTTTCGTATTTTCTTTTCAGTTTTGTATTTCTACCATACTTTTCTAGTTCGGTTTCCTTCTTTAGTTTTTATTTTAGTTTAAGTTTCTATAATTTTCACTGATCTAACCTTACGTTAGACCTAGTGCCCTTTTTTATTTCTTGTCGTAATTTTTCTTTTCAATTCAAGAAGTCTCCGAGCAGATCCAACCGACTTGTGGGGGAATGCTCGTTTATTTCGAAGAACAAGATTATTCAAGCATTATTATATCCAGGTTCTTAATATAATTATTTTAATTTATTTAATTAATTATTTGCATGAGAGATATTTATTTAGCCATGAATTTATTTACGAATGTTAATTCCTTTAATGTATCCATGTCCGTTTTTCTGAGTATGTCTGGCTAAATCATTTAAATATCGGTATGTAACGAGTTAATTTGAATGGATCCGGAATAAACAGGCTTGATTATATCTTATAAAATAAACACTTTTTCTGATTTAGTTATCTAGTTTATTTTGTTAAAAAGGTTTAGAAACCAACAGAGCGACAGTTTGAGGTTAATAAACCGACTAAGATTAGAAACCAATAGAGCGACAATTTGAGGTTTAGAATCAGATAGTAGATACTAGGTATTGTTTTTAAAGACTGCGACAACGTTTTAAAACCAATTAAACTTTATTTATTTTCAAAAAGTAATTTTAAAATCAATGGGATAGCGAAAGCATACATCAGAGTTTAAAATTATAATTTACTTCAATAGAGCGAAAGTTTGAGAATAGATTTTTGAATAAATACTTTTTGCTGAAAAAGATATTATTATCATTTTTAGAAAATAAGCCTGTGGAAAGCCGAATTCTCTAGTGTTAACGAAGTACATACCGATATCCGTTTTATTTATATTTATATTCCTTAACCAATATTCTAAAAGAACTATTCGCCTTAGCTGTGTACCGTAACTTAGGATAACAATAGATCGATTTATAGTCTCTGTGGGTTCGATATCTTTTAAAACTACGCGATAGGACTGTGCACTTGCAGTCTCCCGATTTATTTAGACGATAAAGTCGCGATCAAGTTTTTGGCGCCGTTGCCGGGGACTATTTAAGTCGATATTGTAACTCTGGTGTTACACCGTATAGACTAAGGCACCTTTACTTTATTTACTATGTATAACCCAATTTTTTCCTACGCCCTTTATCAGTATTTTGAGGAACCACAAGAATATCATAGATCCAACCTTGAAATACTGATGGAAGATTTCAATGCTTCACAAACCTACTCTTACCCAAATTACCTCCAAAACTACCAATCCCCACATTTTGAGGAACCACAAGAAACTTATAATTTCAACCAAACTTTTCCTCAACCCAATTCTCTCTATAATTACCACACCCAATATTTTGAAGAATCACCTGAACCATATAAATCTGATCTCGAAATATTAATGGAAAATTTTAATGAAACATCTAGGATGATAAAACACTTAGGGGAAACACAAAAGGAGACTTTAACTTACTTCCAAGACTCTGAAGAATCGCAAGATTTTAACTTCGAAACACCAATAGAGGATTCTGATGAGATGATAACCAACGCTAGGTTAGAGTCTATGATTGAGCATTTTATAGAAACACAAACTGTCCAAAATGAAGAGGCAAGAAAACAAAGTCTTCAAAATAATGAAAACTTTAGCCAACTAACCGTTGTGGTTGAGTCCCTCACGACTCACAACTTGGCCTTAGAAACTCAAATCTCCCAACTTGAACAAAACCTTCTAGGACCATTCCCCAAAGAAGATGTGGATGTTGAAACAACCATTATAGAAAAACTATTTGAAAATCTAGAGAGTGATGATGAGTTTGAAGAGAGCGATATTGCGGCCAAGGAAAGTTCTGACGAGAAAATAGTGGAGATTGAGACAGATTCACCAACGCTGTTCGAAAAGGAGGTTGTAAACGAGGTAGAGAAGGAAGCGCAAATTGTAATCCCAAATCACTACATCCCACTGATTCCTTTCCCGAAAATTTTTATGGAAACTCCGGTAGACTCCCAATTTAAAACGTATGTTGAGGTATTAAAAAATATCCACATTAATGCACCACTATTTGAAGTCTTGCCTAAAAAGCAAAAATTAGAGGACCATAAAATTAATGGTATAATTGCTGTTAAAAGGGTAAGGTTAACTTATGAGGCGATGGATGAAATCACTAAGCCCAAATTTGAAAAACTTATACTTATGATAGATCCAGAACCACTACCACAATTTCGAAAGAATAAACCACCCTACAGAAGAAAGAAAAGAAAAGGTGAGGGATATGTGAGATGGCTTGATAAGTGGCCATGGAAAATCAACCAGTAGTCGTCCTGGTTTCTAATTTTAAAATTTTCTCTTCCATATTTTCATTTTTTCTATTTTATGTTAAATTTTATATTTAAGTCGATTATCGGTTGCACCCTTTCATCTGATGCGTTTGAACTATTTCCCCGTAATACCGATAATTATACTCAATTAAATAATTCACGTTAAAATTTATAATTATAATTGAGTATTATTTTAATTATCGTATTTCCTCGTCTCGTATTAATATACTGAACTAATACTTCCCAATATCTATAGTATCAATCATAATGCATTATATACTAGAATTATATATATATACTATTAATTAAAATTCTAGATTTATCTATTATACATATATATATATATATATATATATATATATATATATATATATATATATACACAGTATGTAGTATGTATGCATGTGAGCTGAAATACAATTCCTTGTTCCTTATTCTGCCTAAAGTCAAATCGCTGCCCAAGACGTAGAGGATAACGAAATAAAAATAGAGGAGCAAGAGGACAAAATTCTCCAAGCGACGAGTGATCACCCTTCTCTTTTCTGATTTCTCCTGGTACTATCGCATTGAGGACAATGCTTACTTTAAGTTTAGGGGAGTCAGAACATTTCTTACTTCGTTTTTATTATCTTTGCTCTATTTAGTATCCCCTTTTAGTTTCCTTTGTTTTCCTATGTACTGCGAAATTTCCATTTAATAAAATACATGTTTATGAAATTTTAGCCTTTTATGTAAAATTCTCGTGCTTATTCGAATTCCTCCATATTCTTGAGCCATAACGAAAAAATTCAAACGTTATATTAACATATTCAACTAGTATTAAGGTTGCTTATTTTTATAAATAAGAACTCGAGCGCGACTAAAGCAAAATTATTATCATCATAACACTTCAATACCCCAATGTGTTAGATTGATTTAAGTACTTATTATACCAACACCTTAAGAGTTAGTTTTAAAGTAATCCCGAGTAGTTTATAAAAGCAGTCAGCACCGCCTTGAACGACAAACTACGTGGAGAATCGATGAATATAAGTGTTTGATCAAGATTTTTAAAGAGAAATTTTTATTAGAAGATGCACTTATTAAGTTAGATGATCCTTACCAGATCATTTAATTCAACGGTTGCAGAAAATATAAAATATTTATGCAAACAACCATTATGAATTGGTTCAGTGGTCTCTGGTGCTGAACTTGGTAGGGAGGACGACGGTCCGATCCCCCACAATTTGTAATTGGATAAAGGAGTACCAAATATAACTACCAGAACTCCAAGCTAGATTATAAAGATCAAAGTCACTAACCGGTTACTCCACTATGTGCGCGTAAGGTAAAGGGCTTAATGTGATTGCACCAGAATGAAAACGGGTGAAACGAAACGAAAGTATTAGGTCGAGTTATAATTCATGACTTAATTTGGTCTGCATAAATGAGGGTATCTAGTGTCATTACGGTAATTTTGGTGTCGAAGTCTGAACTTGAGTTATCCAAACAAAAGAATTGACCTGCAACCAAATACGAATTGAATTGTGTTTTATATCTACGTTTGACTTATGCTTAAGTAATTTTTCATTTTTAATTTTTGCTTGAGGACAAGCAAAGGTTTAAGTATAGGGGTGTTGATAACACGAATTTATATAACATATTTGGCTTAATTTTCATAGGTAATGTTAGTATTTTTATTTAATTATTTCATTTTATTTCCATATTACGCTGGTATTTCTATTGTTTCAGGTATTTTATTTTAATTAGACAAATTGAGCAAAGTGAAGAAATTCAAGAGTTATTGGACTAAGGGTGCAAGAAATGAAGAGAAGGGGTGTGCAAAGCAATGATGATGGATCAAAAAGGGTCTATTATCTCCAAACGGGCCCAAACGAATTCAAACCCATGCAGGCAAGAAAACCCTAAAAGCGCATGCAAGAGTGAGACGCACGTCTCAACTCTCCTCCTACAATTGAGGCGCCCGCCTCGGACTTTCCCCTTAGTGGGAGGCGCCCGTCTCAGCATGGTCAAAGGGAGAACAAGTCAATGGAGGCGCCCGTCTCAACGTGGGCAAGTAAGAAACGAGAAATTCATGGATATGTGTCCCATGTTCTCCCATGATTCTGGTAGTTATTCCCATGTTCTCCCATGATTTTGGTAGTTATTCCCATGTTCTCCCATGATTCTGGTAGTTATTCCCATGATCTCCACTAGCCTTCGTACAACATGGAAGCGGGAAGTTACAAATGAAGCCTATAAATACAAGTTCAACCTTCAGAGCAAGGGTCGGCAATTTTACCGAACAACCGTTATTTAGTCTTTCTTTATTTTTCTGTTTTCGTATTTTCTTTTCAGTTTTGTATTTCTACCATACTTTTCTAGTTCGGTTTACTTCTTTAGTTTTTATTTTAGTTTAAGTTTCTATAATTTTCACTGATCTAACCTTACGTTAGACCTAGTGCCCTTTTTTATTTCTTGTCGTAATTTTTCTTTTCAATTCAAGAAGTCTCCGAGCAGATCCAACCGACTTGTGGGGGAATGCTCGTTTATTTCGAAGAACAAGATTATTCAAGCATTATTATATCCAGGTTCTTAATATAATTATTTTAATTTATTTAATTAATTATTTGCATGAGAGATATTTATTTGGCCATGAATTTATTTACGAATGTTAATTCCTTTAATGTATCCATGTCCGTTTTTCTGAGTATGTCTGGCTAAATCATTTAAATATCGGTATGTAAAGAGTTAATTTGAATGGATCCAGAATAAACAGGCTTGATTATATCTTATAAAATAAACACTTTTTCTGATTTAGTTATCTAGTTTATTTTGTTAAAAAGGTTTAGAAACCAACAGAGCGACAGTTTGAGGTTAATAAACCGACTAAGATTAGAAACCAATAGAGCGACAGTTTGAGGTTTAGAATCAGATAGTAGATACTAGGTATTGTTTTTAAAGACTGCGACAGCGTTTTAAAACCAATTAAACTTTATTTATTTTCAAAAAGTAATTTTAAAATCAATGGGATAGCGAAAGCATACATCAGAGTTTAAAATTATAATTTACTTCAATAGAGCGAAAGTTTGAGAATAGATTTTTGAATAAATACTTTTTGCTGAAAAAGATATTATTATCATTTTTAGAAAATAAGCCTGTGGAAAGCCGAATTCTCTAGTGTTAACGAAGTACATACCGATATCTGTTTTATTTATATTTATATTCCTTAACCAATATTCTAAAAGAACTATTCGCCTTAGCTGTGTACCGTAACTTAGGATAACAATAGATCGATTTATAGTCTCTGTGGGTTCGATATCTTTTAAAACTACGCGATAGGACTGTGCACTTGCAGTCTCCCGATTTATTTAGACGATAAAGTCGCGATCAGTGCTTTCGTTTCTATAATGGCTTTGGTCTTGTTTTGGTTGATTTCAATGCCTTTCTTATGAACCACAAAACCAAGGAAATCTCCAGCCTGCACGAAAAATGCACACTTAAGGGGGTTCATTTTTAAGCCATGTTTTCTCATTCTTTCGAATGATTGGCTCAAATGATGCAAATGAGTTTCTGCAGATACTTATTTGATGACTATATCATCAATGTACACCTGCATAAAAGTCTCAATGAAATCATGAAAAATAGAATTCATTTCCCTTTGATAAGTTGCTCCAGCGTTTTTTAAACCAAAAGGCATTACCACCCATTCGTACGTGCCTAAGGCTCCTGGACAACGAAATGCTGTCTTAGCAACATCTTCTTCAGCAATAAAGATCTGGTTGTACCTAGAGTATCCATCTAACATACTTAAATATTCAAATCCTGCAACCGAATCTATTAACATTTCTGCCACAGGCATGGAATACTCATCTTTGGGGGTAGCAGTATTTAAATCTCTAAAATCTATGCAAATTCTCAGAGAGCCATTCTTCTTAATAACAGGTACTATATTTGCTAACCATTCGACATACCTTGTGGTCCTGATGAATTTGCAGCGTAACAACCTTTCAATTTTAGCTTTAATCTTCGTGAGAACTGCTGGTGCGAACCTTCTAGGGGTCTGCTTGATGGGCTTCTTTCCATCCTTGATTGGAAGTTTGTGTTCCACTAACTCCCTCTTCAAACCAGGCATTTCATCATAGTCCCACGCGAAACAATCTTTGTTTTTTCTAAGAACTTCGATCACTTTCTGCTTGAGGCTCGCATTGAGTTTTGTGCTCACATAAGTTATTCTTTTTGTGTTTTCATCTCCCAAGTTTACCTCTTCTAGTGGATCCTGCGCTAACATCTTAGCACCAGAGTCTGTGGGGTCCTTTTCGAAGCCTAAAGGTTCTTTATCATAAATGGCATCTAGCCTTTGATCTACATCAACTATATCTTGTTCTTCAAAGGGTGAGCCTTTTGAGCCATCCCCACCTATTTTGTTTACTTCTGCAACCATACTATCTACTTCAGCTTCTAAGGGCGCCTTCCATTCGTTCTCAGCCATGTAGGCTGAAATCTTTTCGAAGAAAGAGGACTCAATCATGAGCAGGACTGTCGAATTCCCAGCCTGCTGGCCGTCTTTGTGTGGCACCTTCGACTTCTCCATCTCCCTTGATTATCCTTCGATCCCAATACATTCCATCATGGCGAAGGGTCATGTAATAATGCGCATTCCTGGTCTCATTGATCTCGTCGTTAGGGGTATAAGGAGCAATTTTGGCTAAGTGTTTGTCATAGTTTCTCTTATCAACTAGGTTGACTGCCGTCATGAAATAGCTTTGATCAGCTTCGATGTTTTCAAAAATGCCATCCTCTCTCCATAGTACTAACCTCTGATGCATCAAAGAGGGGACTGCTCCAACGCCATGGATCCATTCTCTGCCCAGCAGCAAATTGTAGTTGGCTTTAGCTTCGATTACCATAAACATAGTGGATTTTCAGCTTGATCCTACTGTCAAATCCACTTGGATCACCCCCAATGTGTGGCCTACTTTACCTTCATAGTTTGACAGTACCATATTGTGTGGTTTTATGTCAACATCTTGTATCCCTAACTTCTTCAACATGAAATGAGGCATCAAGTTCACTGCAACGCCTCCATCCACCAGGACTTTGTTTACGCCATGTGTACCAACTTTTGCTCAAATGAACAATGGCTTTAGGTGATTTTGCATGGCTGGTTCTGGGTATTCGAAGAAGGCATTCTGCTCTTCGACAGCCCCATTATCCATCACATAATAGCATACTGGCCTATGTTTCGTCAGGTCTATTACATCATCCTCCTCGTGCTCTCCGACTTCAGTCTCTTGCCCAAATTCGCAAGGTAACACAGATACTACATTGCAGTTGATGTTGAGTGAAGATTCCCCTTCTGATTCGAAATTGTCAGTCAGCATATCCTCATCCTGCTCTGGACCTGGCGTATATTCCTTTGATTCGTTTTGCTTTGTTTCAGAGAAAAGTTTCCTGCTAACTGGAGGTTTGCCCCCAGGTTGATTGTTTGGTGCAGGTTTGTTGGTACTCGATTCCTCTTTGTCCTTGCTCGAAGCCACTCCTTTGTCTAACATAGCTTCTCTCTCAGCTTTTCGAACTCTTTGTTGCCTGCGCCATTGTGACCTTGACATAGGGTTCTTTCCCTTGTAATTTTCCAACCTTACTTCTTCCCTTTTCGCCATATTGAACCGTCTTCTGTACGTCATGGCATGGCGTGTATTTCGTTCATTATTCCTCCACTTGTCTCTCCCCTTGTCAGCTCTAACTTGTAGCCACTTGTCCGTTGGTGCATCAGCAGGAACTTTGAATGTTACCCTTCGAGCGCCTCTAGGATAAGGGCTGTTAGGCCTCCGTTGGGTGTAGTTGTTCTCGAAACGTTGGCCTATTTGACCAGTTTCTCTGTGGTTCCAACATGGGGTGAAAGGGACTGTTTCGAAGGTTTCAGCCACTTTCTGATCATATACTGCAGAACATCTTGGACACACTAGGCATTTGGTTTCCCCCTTTGACAACGAACTAAGAACCCCATAAGACTTTCTCCAGCCTTAGGGTAGCATCTGAACAACTGGTTATCCTGGCGCCAGTTGACGCCTGTTCGTGCCCTTTGTCTTTTTTCAAAGTCTGCAGCAATTCTCTGATTACAAATGATGCTACATCTGGGACATAACATCATTGCAGCATTCTCTTTGTGGCATAGCATAAGGTAGTCTTTGAGACTGGAATCCCTAGCATAACTGTCTTCCATCTTGTGTTTTTCTTTCTCTAAGTACCTTTCCATTTCCTTCATTTCGGAACAAGGTTGCTCCATATTTACCATGTTAACATCCACATCTTCTCCTTTGATATCAGTATCTCCCCATCCTGTAGGTTTGATGTCTTTAATTGGGGTCTTTGAGCTTTCTGGGGCGGAATACTTCACCATGTAATCGAACTTCCCGCTGGGCTCTCCCAAGGTATCCCATATTCCCTTCTGAGGAAGAACTGGCAGTGTGATATGTACTTTCTCCAACTTTCGCCTCAAGCTTTCAGTAGCTTGTGTCAAATTTTGTTCTTGGTTCTCCTGGCCTTCAGTAGCCTGGATCTCTTTCGAAGAAACCAAAGGAACTGCTTCGATCAAAGTTTCTTGTTCCTTATGGAAGTCCTCAGTAACTTCCTTTTCGACTTCAACTAACACGTAGTTTTCATCTTCAGTGTTTTCCTCTTCTGATGGAGTGTCACCTTCATTTACTCCAACCATATTTATCTCTCCAATGTATGCAGGTTCAGAGTAATTGGTGTCAGCAACATCCAAAGGGTCATCATCCACTTTCATCTTTGGCTTGTCAGCGAACCTTAATCTACCATCCTTGATTTCATTTTGAATCAGATCCCTGAAAAGAAAACATTGTGAGGTTTTGTGGCCTAAGAAACTGTGATACTTACAAAACTCTCTTTTCTTTCTTTGATCTAAAGGTGGTAATTTGACATTCGATGGCACTATTAGTTGGCCATCTTTGACAAGCAAATAAAAAATTTCATCACATTTCGTTACGTCGAAGGTATAAACCTTCTTTGGGAACTTGTCACTCTTCTCATTTTCAATAATTTCTTTCCCTTTTATGGGAACTAGTAATTTACAAGAGTAAGGGGGAGCCTGTTTCAATTCAGCGAGATCAATTTCGACCTCTTCGAATTCAGGGTAATCTTATGCTTCCTCAGTTTCGACATAGGAAACCCTTTCTTTCTTGTTATTTTTAAAAACCCTGGCTTTCTCGGCCTTTAGTCTTTCGACTTGTCGAACCCTGTCCGCTAATTGGGCCATATCCCTCAAGTATTGTGTATCTAATTTCTTTCGAATGGAGTAGTCTAGGCCACCGGCAGCCATTTCGACTAACTCATGTTCAGGAACTATCGTGAAACATCTAGACTTCAAGAGTCTGAACCTATTCAGATAATCATCTATGGGTTGAGTAAACTTCCTCTTGACACTGGCCAGCTCTTTCAGACTTATTTTAGATTGTCCCATGTAGAATTGTTCATGAAATAATCTCTCCAAAAGAGTCCAAGTATCTATGGATCCAGGAGGCAATGTGGTGAACCATGTGAAAGCGTTCTTAGTTAGGGAACTTGGGAAATATTTAATCCTAAGGTTCTCGTTATTTTCTATGTCTCCTGCTTCGGTCAGATACCTGGCTATGTGTTTGAATGTTGACTCATTGGTGTCTCCAGTGAATTTTGTAAATTTAGGGACCTTATATCCCCTTGGTAAATCAGTGTGCATCACATTATCTACTATGGGAGAAGAATAGTTTGGCCTTCTAATTCCTGTATTGAGACCGTTTTGAGCCATAATCCTTTCTATCATGGTGGTTAAATTATTTTCTGCCAAGATGTTGTCATTTCGAATTCTATGAACGACTTCATCAGCATCTTGGTGTCGACCCACCATGACAACTCCTCTAGGTTGTTCTTCTCGAAACTCTGGGACTTCTAACCTTTCGACCCTTGCCCCTGGTTCTATAACTCCCCTTTGTGGTTCCTCTCGAATCATTGGGGCTTCTAACCTTTGTGCCCTTGCCCCCAAGTTAACCCCCTCTCTGGCTGGTCTATAGGGTGGGTCATCAGTAATTTGTTCTATGATGGGTATGTTCGCTCGAACCCCCACCTGATTCTGCCTACGCCTTTCTGGCGGAGCGAAAAAATCTGCTATTCGACTCATGTTGTCCGTGTTTTCTCTGTTGGTTACAGTTACATTTTGTACTATTGGGGCAAAGATTTCTTGCATAGTCTGCGCTAACACTCCTATCATATTATGGTTACTATCATCCATTAATTGCCTAAAGGCCATCTGATTTTCTGTGGTTAAGATAGGCAATGTATTATGACCCACTGAACCTTGGGTATTTGTCATAAATTGGTTGGCCCCAGATCCGGACCCAAATTATGGTGACGAATTTGATGTAGAATTGTGCAAACCCGCCATAAAAGATGTTGGCATCCCATAGGAGGGATTTCTGAGTCTAGTGCCATCGAAACCGGGTGGTCTAGTTGGTGGTGGGGTGGCGAAATGGGTTTGTGTCCCTGGTGGTGGGACAAATCCTGCAAGATAACCAGTGGTCCCTGTATTTCCTAGGGTCGAACTGTTGGTTGTCGTGTCACTTGCTCTATTTGTGGCCACACTACTGGTAGAAGATGCAATAGACTGTGTGTTCGTAGGGATCGCGTTAGACGTCCCCGTCGAAACAGACGTATTGGTGCCTGTTCCATGTGGGATATTTTGTTCCCCTTGTTGATTGTTTGGATTAGACATCCTACTACTACGTTTTCTTCTGGGTAAGGGTTGGTTACTATTGGTTGTTTTACCACTTCTGAGGTTCATATAACAGCGAAATTGATACTCAGAAAAAAACTTACACAGCGAAATCGTATCCTAAAATCTTTACTTTCGACTTTCTTAACAACGGGTCCCACCGGGTGTGCCAATTTGTTCACAGTAATTTCTGGTGAACAACCGCTAGTCTTCCAAACTATCGAATAAACTTAATTATTGTTATTCAATTTCTATGGTAACTTGCAGGATCGACTAGATTGATCCTATGGAACATAGTTGTTTGGTTAAGTCTAATTATAAAACTGGTATTCCTATTTAGGACTTTTAATTAAAGTGTTTCAAAGATATCCAATCCACTTCGATTACTATACTGAATGATTCGAAGGACAATTTCTATATGATATCAGGAATGTTCTTTAGAAAAGTAAAAATACTTAAGATTGGGCAAATGGCAGGATTAAGTAAGTGAATGTAAAAGTTACTGAATGTTTAGAGGATTCGAACATAAGAAAAGTGTTTAAATGCAGAAAGAAATAAATGACTTCGAATGTAAAGGCTTTAATGTAAAGGCATAAACGTAAAATTGTTTGAAGCACAAATGAAATGGAAGTGAAAGACAAAACTGGAAAATGTAAAGAGTTTTCATTGAATTGTAAATGTTGGTGTTATCATACGTACATCTTTCGAGCATTCGTTTCCCTTTCCATGCGGTATTTTGAATGTTTACTGAATTTGTACAACAGATATGACACCCTGAAACCCTAACACTAAGACCTCTATTTATACTACTTCGACCATAACGGTCTTGTTATCAAAATCTGCCACGTTCGAAGCATGCATAGCATTACTTCCCTCTAGCCTCCACGCGTCCTCGAACGTTCCAATGCTTATGTATTTTGAATTTCCAATATCCCGCTCATGTTTGAATTTCAAGCGCCTTGGTACCTTCATTTCGAATTCGTTTCGAAAACAACCCTCACAAATATAGTCTCATCATTATTTCGAACAAGGCTTTAGACTTACACTCCACAACTATCATTCAGAACCTTGAACTTTAATATTTCCATTCGAAACAAATAGTCTCTTCCATTCCAAATCATTAAACTTGCTTTATTCAAACAAAGCCCAATCGTCTTATTTCGAATCATAATATCAAAATCTTCAGCCAAAACCAGGATAGTTGCATTCTACTTATAAGGAACAACTTTATCTGGTTCATATGGGATATGACCAAGCAGACAAATAACTACGGGAGAAGCAACAGGTTTGATGCGATACGCAATCTCTACAGGAGCGGGGACACCAAAATGTGGCACAATAACGCTCACCCCTGCTTCTTCAGAATACTCAGGAATCACATAATCATTATCAGAAGACATACCTTCATAAAAAGAAAAGAACTCATCAGCAGAAACTCAGACATGGCCTTAACATAGTAGTCTTTAATCATATTAACTACATTATAATCATATCTTTTACTTGTGACTCTGATAGTACCTTTATCTAACCGCAATTGAACACCTCTTCTTACAACTGAATAACCACGGGAATTGCTACATCAGATTTGACAGGACCCATAATGAGGTACCTCTTAGCCATCCATGTGACAAAATATGGTGTGTAGTTGTACCAGATCATCATCCATATGATTTACATAAAAAATGTGGAATTCTCTAGGATATCCATAAACTATATTTACCTCTTCTTCATATTCAACCCTTTGTCTGATTATGTGGATAAGACCTTCATCCACCATCTCTTGAAGAACAACTCCCACTTTATCATATCCATGGATATTTGAACTGCAAACACTACAAGCGGCATGGTCATGTATATAATAGTTGAACTCACAGAGATCTGCATGCATCTTCACTAAATCACCTCTGACCAGATTGATATAAAAAATCCTAAAGTCCCTAGAACAACCAGCAACCATATTTATAGCACTTCCACCTCCATGTTTGGGTAGTGGATCATCCATCACATTATTACCAACATCTTTAAAAGACATGAGACCAGATCTTAAAATTTTCTGCACTTCAGACTTCAATGAATAATAGTTTTCAATTTTGTGCTCGGGGGATCCTTGATTAAGAGCACAAGTCTAGTCCGCCTTATAATACCATGGTAAAGTTGAAGGTATAGCAGGGGAAGGCCTAGTCTGCACCAATTTCTTTTGAATCAAAGCCGGAAACAATTCTACATAACTCATCAGAATAGGATCAAAAGCTTCTCTCTTTTGACCTTGCCCTTGATTACCTTGTTGAGGTGCTCTCTGATATGCAACAGCAGACGGAGCCACATTGACAACTGGAGTTATAGAGGCTACATGTTGTTGATATTGATGACGTCTTCTTGGAGGTCTAACCCTTCTTTCTTCACAAATAAAATTTTTCCACTTTCTTTCTTCTTAGAAAACCCATATGATGATTTCTTTGTTCCACTAGAACCTTCATCTTGTCAATCGTCCTTCCCTGAAAACTTCCTCTAGACAGACACACATACTTACCATCTCAGTGAAATTACTCGATGCACTTGCAACCATTCTTTGATAGTAAAATGAACGAAGGGTTTTAGGAAGAGCTTAGTCATTTCTTGCTCTCCCATCGAAGGTACCACTTGGGAAACTACCTCGTGCCAACGTTGCACATACTCCTTAAATAACTCCTTATCTCTCTGAGCCATCACTCTTAATTGGTCGCGGTCAGCTGCAATAAACATGTTGTATTTATACTGTTTCAAGAAAGCTTCACCCAAGTCATTGAATGCACGGATGTTGCTACTATCCAATCCAATATAGCATTTCAAGGTAGCACTAGTTAAACTATCCTGGAAGAAATGAATAAGAAAATGTTGGGCATCCTTCTGATACATCACAATGTGGTCATGGGGACAAGAGTTTCCCTTGTACTTCGCAAATTATGGCACCTTAAACTTTGCTAGCACTTTCACATTAGGAACTAAGTAAAGGTCACTGACATTTTGTCCGAATAACTCTTTCCCTCGGAGAGCCTTCACTTCTTTATGCATTTCATTGAATTGATCTTTTAAGTAATCCATTAGGTCATAAAAGCCCACACTTTCACTTGGTGGAGGAGTAGAATGATAAACTTCATCATTAATAATAAGCATAGCATTCACCGTAGGAGGTGTAGCATGATGAATCTCATTATTAGCAACAGGAGTAGCATGCACCATAGGAGGTACATAAACAACAACAGTTTGAACAACTGGAGAAACTTGAGCAGCATGATTGTAACCTTCTAGCATGAACTTCTCAGGCATTCCCCATGAATTCTCAATCACAGACAAAGCATGAAAATTAGAACATTCATGCACACACAAAAAATTCAAACCAATGCCTTAGAGTAAACCCCAAAAACTTCAGACAAAATAACAACAGAGCAACAAGGTCCCCAAGTATCAACGCTTCTAATCCTAAGTTTGAGAAATCCATAACTCCACAATGCTAAGGATAGTAACCACATAGTCCAAGTAACCTTAAAGTTTTTTAATGTTCAAGTATATTATTAAGTGTCTTCAAAAGAAAATAAAAGCTCAAATGAGCAAAGAAAAATGCCATAAAAATAAACGCTTAAGTGAACAAAAGAAAAAAATAGAATGAGATGTAAATTCTAAAATAAATGGTACATAAAAATAAAGGCACAAAGTAAAGGCATAAAGTAAAGTTGATTGTTAGTGAATTAGAAGTTAGAGGGTAGTTGAATGACCATCTTGAAGCTTGCATTTGAAAACTCATTAGAAGATTTTTAAAATCAAAGCTTCTCAACGACAAGTCTCATTTTCTTTTTGTCAAGTATATCATTCATTTCAAGTGCTCAAAGCAACCACATATGATCAATGATGTTCAAATGATTCACTTAGACCAAAATTCACGAAGTTCATTAGAGGATTGATAAAATCAAAGCCTCATAAAAATGAACTTAAAAGTTATTGGATCAAAGGTTTCAAATTAAACATACTTGGGCTTGCAAACATAAGTTTGGGCCACGAAAGATCATTTTTCGAATCGGGAAAAATTTAGTGCTATGTTAAACAAATCGTAAGTGGACTTATGTAGAAGCCACGCCTATTTTGAGACCGGTCAATAACAGTCTATGTATCAAACATGTTAGAGAAATAATACGTAGATCATTCTCCAAAATCATGTAGCACAAGTAAAAACAAGAAAGACATAAGATGAAGAGGGAGAGGGATGTATCAGATGAAACCAGGGTTTCAAATATCATCAACATCATTCATCTATTTTGGTGGATTTAATTTTTTAACCTATCAACACCCAAGATCCAATGAGATTGAGGAAATTGTCCAAAAAAAACACTCAAGTTTCTCCAAATCAAGAACAATAAAAAAATAAAAAAATATACTTAATATAAAACAAAATTTAAATGATTTAAAAAGGAAATAACTAGTAAAATACACAACATGTATTAAAACACAAATAAAAATCATAAAAAAATATCAGAAGTAAAACATGAGTCAATAAGTGTTGACAATTTTTTTCTAAATTTTTTTAAAGTCATAAACTTTTTTTAAAATATTAAGAAATAAGAAAAATAAACAAAAATTTGTGAAAAATAGTAAAATCAAAAATAAAAATAAAATGAGGTCACCAATATTTGTGAAGAGGTTATTGGATCCTTCCATAATTGTTTCAGAATAATAAAATCTAGAAAAATATTTTTAAACAATTAAAAGAACTCAAATAAAGTAAAAAATAATAAAAAATACCAAATCATTAAACAAAATTATGAAAAAAATAAAAATCAGAGAGTGA
The DNA here is from genome assembly GCA_948472305.1 of Vicia faba. Classification (NCBI taxonomy): domain Eukaryota; kingdom Viridiplantae; phylum Streptophyta; class Magnoliopsida; order Fabales; family Fabaceae; genus Vicia; species Vicia faba. The sequence goes on along the minus strand of OX451740.1, from coordinate 1,034,660,520 downwards.
AAAATCAAAAGCATTTTTGATAATTATTTCACAATTGCAGAAGTTGGAATGAATTTTTTTATGAATTTTTGAAGTTTAAAACAATTAAATAAAAAATCAAAAAAATAAAAATAAAATCAAAATAATGTGGACCATTAGATCAATGTGAAAAAGTGTTAGTAAGTTAATCCAAAGGATCAAACGCGTTGTGCATGATATGGACATTAGTGAATACCACACTAGATCAATTATTTAAAAACATATTTGAAAAAAATAGGTGACTGATGTCATTGGTTTTAGAGAAGACATGTCATCATTTTCAACCTCCAGCCACGCGCGAATTGTAGGTCGTTCAATCTGTAAAATTAGAATCTCATATCGGTGCAATTCACTTCGTCTCATCAAGACGATTCCAATGGTACCCTCACAAAAAATTTATATTAACCACAACTTAGTCGATTTGGAAAAAACTAAAAGGAAATAATTTAAAAGGGATTTGAAAATTCATGAGCAAAACTCACTTCTAGTTAAAAACTAACTATGCTATGAGTATTAGAGTGATGAGAGTTATATTGTGGTAACAAGTTTGGAGAAAATTGATGGAGGAATCTACCTGTCGAAGCTGAACTTCAGAGCTCTGAAACTTCACTTAGCTAGCACGATTTAGGGCACTTCAAGACTTAGTTCTTATTTTCTTAGCTTCAGTGAAGTTCAAGGATGAAGAATAAACAAATAAATTGGATTGAAAAATGATTTAAAACCAAATTCAAAGTTACAGAATTGAGGGGTATGGAGGAAGATTGACATAGGTTATCTGGATCTCTAAAGCTTGTCCAATAAATGAAATATCATCCTTTATTTATAGCTGAGAAAATGGAATGCTTAAGTGTGTGATATGATGAGATTTTAAAATAATTCGTGTGAAATTGCAAGCATGAGAAGTATGACTCGTATTTTCTCAAAACTCAACCAAAACTTGCATTTCAAGGTGCTAATTACGTCTGGAAGGTTGTTAAGCATGATTAGAAGCAAAAACGCGCAAATTTTTTGTGATTAGAGGCCATATTAACCAATTTGCAATCTGACTGCTTTGAAAAAATCAGTTTCAAGGTGTCATCTTCAAATTCATGGTGCTCATAATGTAGGAGGCTTTAAGGGATGATTCTTGAAGAATTTCAAAGATATCACAACAAACTTCACAATGTGCCAAGAAAGACTTTGTTTGGTGATCTGACCTGAAAGTTATATGTGTTTGAATTTGTGAAAAACACACAAATATTTTTTACTTAGAAAAATTCTAAGTGTTGAACTCCAAAGTGACCTATAATGTCCTTCAAACTTACATGGCCTTCCACTCAAAATTAGCTCTTCATCCTTGAAGACGAAATTAAGTAGACCTCTTGAATTAATTTATGGAATTGATATCACTCAAAAATCATAAAAATTGAAATAGTTATAGTCTTTGGAAGATGATGAACAAATTTGGGAAAATTCACAAAAGATCTATAATCTTTTCAATTCTTAAACAACTTTCCAAGCATTTTCAAGTCTTGCATATTGAAACAAAGTTCTAGTAGACATCCTAAATATTATTGTGAAAAATGAATGAGCTCAAGGAGATAAAAATTGACCAAGTTATGATCCTTTGAAGTCACACAAGAGAATTTTATAGCTTTTCAAAAGGACTTGTAACCTATCTCAACCATTAGTGATCTTCCATTCGAAATTTGCATTAAACCCTTGAAGATAACTTACTAAGAACCCTTTAAGGAGAATCATGGCTTTGTAATCAATCAAAAATATAAAAATATGAGCAAGATATGTGTAGCGGTGAAAATCGGAGATCAAGCTATTAATTAACTTGACTCACAAAAGCAAGAGTCGCCACCGCGCTTTATTATTTCCAAGGGAAAAGGGAAAAGAGCGAAATAAAACCCTAAAATATGCAATGTAAAATAATACTTAAAAGTAATGAAAATACAATGCATTTTGAAAAGAAGTCTAGAACCTTCATCTTGTCAATCGTCCTTCTCTGACAACTTCCTCTAGACAGACACGCATACTTACCATCTCAGTGAAATTAATCGGTGCACTTGCAACCATTCTTTGATAGTAAAATGAACCAAGGGTTTTAGGAAGACCCTAGTCATTTCTTGCTCTCCCATCAAAGGTACCACTTAGGAAACTACCTCGTGCCAATGTTGCACATACTCCTTAAATGACTCCTTATCTCTCTGAGCCATCACTCTCAATTGGTCGCGGTCAGCTGCAATAAACATGTTGTATTTATACTGTTTCAAGAAAGCTTCACCCAAGTCATTGAATGCACGGATGTTGCTACTATCCAATCCAATTTAGCATTTCAAGGCAGCACTAGTTAAACTATCCTGGAAGATATGAATAAGAAAATGTTGGGCATCCTTCTGATACATCACAATGTTGTCATGGGGACAAGAGTTTCCCTTGTACTTCGCAAATTATGGCACCTTAAACTTTGCTGGCACTTTCACATTAGGAACCAAGCAAAGGTCACTGACATTTTGTCCGAATCACTCTTTCCCTCGGAGAGCCTTCACTTCTTTCTGCATTTCATTAAATTGATCTTTCAAGTCATCCATTAGGTCATAAAAGCCCACACTTTCACTTGGTGGAGGAGTAGAATGATAAACTTCATCATTAATAATAAGCATAACATTCACTATAGGAGGTGTAGCATGATGAATCTCATTATTAGCAACAGGAGTAGCATGCACCATAGGAGGTACATAAACAACAACGGTTTGAACAAATGGAGCAACTTGAGCAGCATGATTGTAACCTTCTAGCATGAACTTCTCAGGCATTCCCCATGAATTCTCAATCACAGACAAAGCATGAAAATTAGAACATTCATGCACACACAAAATATTCAAACCAATGCCTTAGAGTAAACCCCAAAAACTTCAGACAAAATAACAACAAAGCAACAAGGTCCCCAAGTATCAAGGCTTCTAATCCTAAGTTTGAGAGATCCATAACTCCACAATGCTAAGGATAGTAACCACATAGTACAAGTAACCTTATAGTTTTTTAATGTTCAAGTATATTATTAAGTGTCTTCAAAAGAAAATAAAATCTCAAATGAGAAAAGAAAAATTCCATAAAAATAAATGCTTAAGTGAACAAAAGAAAAAAATAGAATGAGATGTAAATTCTAAAATAAATGGTACATAAAAATAAAGGCACAAAGTAAGGCATAAAGTAAAGTTGATTGTTAGTGAATTAGAAGTTAGAGGGTAGTTGAATGACCATCTTGAAGCTTGCATTTGAAAACTCATTAGAAGATTTTTAAAATCAAAGCTTCTCAATGACAAGTCTCATTTTCTTTTTGTCAAGTATATCATTCATTTCAAGTGCTCAAAGCAACCACATATGATCAATGATGTTCAAATGATTCACTTAGACCAAAATTCACGAAGTTCATTAGAGGATTGATAAAATCAAAGCCTCATAAAAATGAACTTCAAAGTTATTGGATCAAAGGTTTCAAATTAAACATACTTGGGCTTGCAAACATAGATTTGGGCCACGAAAGATCATTTTTTAAATTGGGAAAAATTTAGCGCTATGTTAAACAAATCGTAAGTGGACTTATGTAGAAGCCACACCTATTTTGAGACCGGTCAATAACAGTCTATGTATCAAACATGTTAGAGAAATAATATGTAGATCATTCTCCAAAATCATGTAGCACAAGTAAAAACAAGAAAGACATAAGATGAAGAGGGAGGGGGATGTATCAGATGCAACCATGGTTTCAAATATCATCAACATCATTCATCTATTTTGGTGGATTTAATTTTTTAACCTATCAACACCCAAGATCCAATGAGATTGAGGAACTTGTCCAAAAAAAACACTCAAGTGTCTCCAAATCAAGAATAATAAAAAAATAAAAAAATATACTTAATATAAAACAAAATTTAAATGATTTAAAAAGGAAATAACTAGTAAAATACACAACATGTATTAAAATACAAATAAAAATCCTAAAAAAATATCAGAAGTAAAACATGAGTCAATAAGTGTTAAAAAAAATTTCTAGATTTTTTTAAAGTCATAAACTTTTTTTAAAATATTAAGAAATAAGAAAAATAAACAAAAATTTGTGAAAAATAGTAAAATCAAAAATAAAAATAAAATGAGGTCACCAATATTTATGAAGAGGTTATTGGATCCTTCCATAATTTTTTCAGAATAATAAAATCAAGAAAAATATTTTTAAACAATTAAAAGAACTCAAATAAAGTAAAAAATAATAAAAAATACCAAATCATTAAACAAAATTATGAAAAAAATAAAAATCAGAGAGTGAAAAATCAAAAGCATTTTTGATAATTTTTTCACAATTATAGAAGTTGGAGTGAATTTTTTTATGAATTTTTGAAGTTTAAAACAATTAAATAAAAAATCAGAAAAATAAAACTAAAATCAAAATAATGTGGACCATTAGATCAATGTGAAAACGTGTTAGTAAGTTAATCCAAAGGATCAAACGTGTTGTGCATGATATGGACATTAGTGAATAACACACCAGATCAATTATTTAAAAACATATTTGAAAAAAATAGGTGACTGATGTCATTGGTTTTAGAGAAGACATGTCATCATTTTCAACCTCCAGCCACGCGCGAATTGCAGGTCGTTCAATCTGTAAAATTAGAATCTCATATCGGTGCCATTCACTTCGTCTCATCAAGACGATTCCAATGGTACCCTCACAAAAAATTTATATTAACCACAACTTAGTTGATTTGGAAAAAACTAAAAGGAAATAATTGATAAGGGATTTGAAAATTCATGAGCAAAATTTACTTCTAGTTAAAAACTAATGATGCTATGAGTATCAAAGTGATGAGAGTTATATTGTGGTAACAAGTTTGGAGAAAATTGATGGAGGAATCTACCTGTCGAAGCTGAACTTCAGAGCTCTGAAACTTAACTTAGCTAGCACGATTTAGGGTACTTCAAGACTTGGTTCTTATTTTCTTAGCTTCAGTGAAGTTCAAGGATGAAGAATAAACAAATAAATTGGATTGAAAAATGATTTAAAACCAAATTCAAAGTTACAGAGTTGAGGGGTATGGAGGAAGATTGACATAGGTTATCTGGATCTCTAAAGCTTGTCCAATAAATGAAATATCATCCTTTATTTATAGCTGAGAAAATGGAATGCTTAAGTGTGTGATATGATGAGATTTTAAAAGAATTCGTGTGAAATTGCAAGCATGAGAAGTATGACTCGTATTTTCTCAAAACTCAACCAAAACTTGCATTTCAAGGTGCTAATTACGTCTGGAAGGTTGTTAAGCATGATTAAAAGGAAAAACGCGCAAACATTTTGTGATTAGAGGCCATATTAACCAATTTGCAATCTGACTGCTTTGAAAAAATCAGTTTCAAGGTGTCATCTTCAAATTCATGGTGCTCACAATGTAGGAGGCTTTAAGGTATGATTCTTGAAGAATTTCAAGATATCACAACAAACTTCACAATGTGCCAAGAAAGACTTCGTTTAGTGATCTGAGCTGAAAGTTATATGTGTTTGAATTTGTGAAAAACACACAAATATTTTTTACTTAGAAAAATTCTAAGTGTTGAACTCCAAAGTGACCTATAATGTCCTTCAAACTTACATGGCCTTCCACTCAAAATTAGCTCTTCATCCTTGAAGACGAAATTAAGTAGACCTCTTGAATTAATTTGTGGAATTGATATCACTCAAAAGTCATAAAAATTGAAAGAGTTATAGTCTTTGGAAGATGATGAACAAATTTGGGAAAATTCATAAAAGATCTATAATCTTTTCAATTCTTAAACAACTTTCCAAGCATTTTCAAGTCATGCATATTGAAACAAAGTTCTAGTAGACATCCTAAATATTATTGTGAAAAATGAATGAGCTCAAGGAGATAAAAATTGACCAAGTTATGATCCTTTGAAGTCACACAAGAGAATTTTATAGCTTTTCAAAAGGACTTGTAACCTATCTCAACCATTAGTGATCTTCCATTCGAAATTTGCCTTAAACCCTTGAAGATAACTTACTAAGAACCCTTTAAGGAGAATCATGGCTTTGTAATCAATAAAAAATATAAAAAAATGAGCAAGATATGTGTAGCGGTGAAAATCAGAGATCAAGCTATTAATTAACTTGACTCACAAAAGCAAGAGTCGCCACCGCGCTTTATTATTTCCAAGGGAAAAGGGAAAAGAGCGAAATAAAACCCTAAAATATGCAATGTAAAATAATACTTAAAAGTAATGAAAATACAATGCATTTTGAAAAGAAGTCTAGAGTTTGGGGGTTGGTTATGAAATGGGAAGGTATTAGCACCCAATGCATCTATAATATCCTATAGGAACCTTTTGAAATATCTGTTTATTAAAATTGTTTGTATGATTAAAATGGTTTGTTTGGCTAAAATGGGCGTGGACGAGATTTTGAAAATACGACGACCTAATGTTGAAGTTTTGACTTAAAAGGTGTGAGTTTGAAAATTGAGTTTTTTGTCTTAATGAATTAAAAAAAGGAATAAATTAAAAGGAAAATATTTTTATGTATTTTTATGTTAATATTAAAAATGATGAAAAGGAAAATAAATGAAAGATAGAAACAGCGCGCTACTGCAAGCAAAACAAACAGGGATCAGAAGTTCTGAAGTCAGGCGCATGGTGATTCAGAATGAAGCGTTAGAAGTTCAAGAATAATACACTCTGAGGTCCTGCAAGACATGTTAGAGGGAAAACACAGAAGTTCTGGATTGCTATGTGCTGAACTTCTGAATATTAGAACAATGAGAAAATCTTAGAAGTTCTGTGCGTGTCAAAATAGTAGGAAGAACTTAGAAGTTCTGTATGATGCTATGACAGTGAATAAACAATCAGAAGTTCAGCGTGCTATCAGTGCATAAAAATCATAAGTTCTAAGTGTTAAAACAGGGAGTGAAAACATTAGAAGTTCAGTGTACTTGACATGTAAGGAGAACTCAGAAGTTCAGTGTTGTGTTAGAACAGTGAGTGAACATCAGAATTTCGGTGTGTGTCAACAGTGAGAAAAATCATAGAAGTTTTGTGTGTTAAAATAGTGAAGAGAACTCAGAAGTTCTGCATGCTTAAACAGTGAGAAAATCCGAGAAGTTTTATGTGTTAAAACAGTGAGTGAACAATCAGCAGTTCAGCATGTTATCAGCGTATGAAAATCAGAAGTTCTATGCCATATTTCAACTCTTAATCAGCACATCATTAATTTATTCAGTTCTTAATAAACAGAAAATCAGAAGGATAATAGCACAACAGCTTATAGAAGTTCTAATCCTAAATCTGAGTCTAGCCTTAATCAAGAAACTATGATCCACAGTTTTTCTATTCATGCAATGATATAGATAAAGATTAATACTATGATATTTACATGTTAATGATGTTCAGAATGAAAAACAAGCAAAGTCAGAAAGACTTACCTTGAACCTGGATCGTGCTTGGAGCTTTGAGTTGCTGCCTTTGGATGTTTTGGAATCAACAAGAGTAACGGAAGAGGAAGTGCCAAGCTTTTGAACCTGGAACGTGGGCTTGGAGCTTTGAGCTGCTACCTTTGGATGTTCTGGAATCAACAAGAGTAGCGAAAGAGGAAGTGCCAAGCTCTTTGATTCAAAAGGAAGAACAAAGTTTTGATTTTCTGTTTGGGATTTCTGGATTTTTTTATGAAGGTTTCAACTTCCTTTTCTCTCCCTTTTTACTAATCTCTCTTCCAAAAGCCAGCCAACCCCCTTGAACGTGTGATGGAGCAAAGTATTTATAGATGGGTTTGTTATGGTTTTAGGGGGAAAACAAATGGGATTCAAACCTTTTTGGTATACTGTTCCAATGCTTTTTAGTCACAGTTTTCGTATGCCAATTTGATGCAAATATGGGGTCTGAGAAAGTGTAGGCGTGGACTGGGTCAGCAGCTAATTGTAGCACTGTAATGTAGCAGGGCAGCAGGTTACTTAGACGAGGTTTTGGGATTTGGTGATGTTCTGATCATAGAAGATCGGAAGCGTAACCTCTATATGCTGAAGAGTCACGTTCTGATGGAAGATTGTGTTCTGAACCACATTTGCAACTTTTGACTGCACTTGCATGGAGGCTGAAGAGCCATGTTCTGATTGAAGGCTATATTCTGAACCAAATTTGCAACTTCTGACTGCACTTGCATGGAGGATGGCTCATAAGTTCTAAAGTATCACATACCCTTAACACTTAGAAAATTTTCTAAATGTTTAGAAAATTTGATTTTTCCAAAGTAACTTCTAACTCCTGATTTTTTGATGAACCAATCTCATGTCTTGATGAAATAAAATTGTTGAAACTTGATTTGATCTGAAAGTCAAAGTTTGAATTTTCAGTGTGCTTTTGACCATTTTGCCCTCGCGGATGACTTTCTTGAAAAATTGCAGTTCAAGGCTTGGAATTGGATGGAAGCAAACTTGATCTTTCTTCGCATTCCAAAGCATCTTAATGCACATGTAAACCCGTGATGATGAAATCTTGTTTATTCTCTGAGAAAGTTGTGGAGAAGCTTGAGATCACATGTCAAACAAGGCGTGGAAATAAACACACGATTCCCCTGATGAATCAGTATTCAAGAATCAACGATCAACTGTACTTCTGGCTTGAGAGATTCTGAACCCTAATCGAGGCGTGACGCCTAATGCTCTTGATTCAGATCTGTTTCCTGCAAATGAAATCAAAGAAACGAAAAGCACACACTTCGTGCTTGATTAGGAGTTAGTGATACATAGGCTAAGAATGTTCAAAATACTTAACAATTTCTGCATAGTCAATGCTCGAAGGTAAGAAGTTAAAATCGACCGTACTTCGTGACCTTGACTTTGGTATAAAAAGGCAAACAATAAAAATGGGATCTTAGGTCAAAAATTGGGGTATGATAATATGGTCCTTGGAAGTCAGCAAACCCTAGCTCAGAGAGTGTCAAGATGACTTGAAACCCCTTTCAATTTTTGATGATTTTCCTTGCATAATTTGATATTGTCATGTAAAGAGAAGTTGTTGTAGATGATGATAAGAATCCATATAAAAAAGAACCAACTCAAAATATTGAAAATTGAGAGAGTTATGCACTTGTGATCACTGAATCAAGCACTTGCTTAATTAGGTCAAACTTGTTGAATCAACCTTGAATATTTTGAAATATTTTTGTAAAATAGAGCATGATGAATGACATTAGACCTTGGAATGATGTTATGCTGAAGAACACTCAAAGATGGAACTTAAGTCTCAATGAAACTTGTTGAAGAAGGTATGGACATAAACACGTGACCCCATGAATCTTCTTGATGAATGTCACCACCAACCTTGAGGAAAACTTAACCTAAATAAAGTGAGAGTTCCCTTTGAATCAAAAACTTTGATATCATTAACATATCCTTGAAGCTTGAGCTCTTGCCATCCATTGAAGAACCATTTGACTGAGGATCAACCCTCAAACCCTAGGTTAGATGGTGACATGGATGCAATTGTGTCATTACCTACAATATGAACATTCAAAGAAACATACATACATATTTTGATTTTAGTTAAAAGAACACATGTACAAGATACACAATTCAAGGTGCTTGTCGATCCCTCAAGTATAAACTTAAAGATAGGATGACTTAGAAAGAGATAACCAACCCCAATATGTAATCTTGATGTATTGATAATATGAGATGATAAGAGATCTTAGGGGAAAAAATTGGGTTATAACAGTTACCCCCCACAAGCTTGAGGTTGGTAGATGTCAACCAATCCAAACTTGGACAAGCCTGCGAAGAACGGACAAGGCCCAAGGGCTTTGGTAAAAACGTCATCAACTTGTTGTTGAGATGAGATTGGAAATAAGCACATGAGGCTAGATTGTAAATTTTCTCTGACCAAATGACAGTCAATATTCAGGTACTTTGTGCATTCGTGAAAGACGGGATTAGAAGAAATGTGCAACGCACTTTGATTGTCCCAAAAAGGACCGGTATACGAGACAGGTGTTGCTTGAGATCATGAAGCAGGAAACATAGCCATTGAAGCTCACGAGTTGCAAAGGCAAGAGCGCGATAATCTGCTTCTGCAGAGGAGCAATTGACTGTAGCTTGTTTCTTGGAATTCCAAGACACAAGAGATTGTCCAATAAAGAAATAGTAACCAGTGATAGAACATCTAATGTCTACACAACCACCTCAATCGGAACCATTGAAGCCTAGAATTTGCAAGTTTGAAGATGTTGGCATGAAGATCCCTCATGCTGGTGAGCGTTTGAGATAGTGAAGCACATGTAACATAAAAAGATAGTGAAGTTCAGTAGGAGCACTCATGAATTGACTTAGTTACTGAGTAGCATAAGCAATATCAAGATGCGTGGTTGTAAGGTAAAGTAACCTTCCAACAAGACGTCTATAGGCTTTCACATCAGCAAACACATAAGTACCATCTTGATGAAGACGAGTTGAAGCATCTAAAGGTGTGAAGGAAGGTTTGCATCTGCTTAGACCTGAATCATGTAGCAATTCCAAACAATATTTCCTTTGACATAAGGTAATACCTTTGGAAGAACGTGCAACTTCAAGCCCTAGGAAGAATTTTAACTGTCCCAAATCTTTGATGTGAAAAGTCCTATCTAAGGAACTTTTCAATTCAGTAAACATGGTTAAAGAGGTGCTTGCCAATATTATTTCATCAACATACACAAGAAGGGCAGTAAAGGAGGTTGATGTAGATTTAGTGAACAAGGTATAATATGCATGGGCATGAACAAAACCTTGTTCATGTAGGAAAGCTATTAATTTTTCTAACCACTGACGGCTTACTTGCTTTAAACCATATAGTTATTTGAGCAATCTACAAACTTGACCTGGTTTAAGAGGTGACATTCCTTGTGGTTCTTTCATATAAATAGCTTCATGCAAATCTCTACGTAGAAAGCCATTATTTACATCTAATTGATGTAAATGCCATCCATGTATAGCAGCCAAGGCCAATGCACACACACACGGTAGATAATTTTGCTACTGGAGAAAATGTTTCAAAGTAATACAAACCTTCAGTTTAGTTGAAACCTTGAGCTATAAGATGTACATTAAACCTTTGAATCGATCCATCTGTGTATCTATTTAATTTATATACCCACTTATTGCCAATAGGAGTAACATTGTGAGGTAGATCCACAAATTCCCATGTGTGGATATTGTCAAGGGCTTCAACCTCTTTGTTCATAATTGTTACCCATTTGGAATCTTTAACAACTGAATGATAATTAGAAGGTTCGATCTCAGATGATAAAGAAATTATATAGGCTTTATAATTTGGTGAAAGTTTGGAATATGAAATAAAATCGGCAATAGGTTACTGACAATAGGTAGAAGCATTGGAAATTCATACATAGTCTTTGAGGTGACTAGGAGGTTTTGATACTCGGGCAAATTTTCTAGTTTCAAGTTGTGGTAAGGGGTTTGAAAGAATGGCTGGAACATATGATGTAGATGATAATTCAGATGGAGTAGTGATGGCTAGAACATCTGATGTAGATGACAATTCAGATGAAGTATTATTTTGTGAAATATTATTAGGTTCAATTATAGGTGAAGATGTGCTGATGGGTTTAAAAGCTATTGTTTCAGATATTTGTTCAGGTTGAGGTAATGATATGTAAGAGGAGTTTTGTTGTTCAGTATCAGAATGAAGAGAATTTTGATTCAAAGATGAATCAAAATATATGTTTGTTGGTACTTACAGATTGGAATGATCTTTGTAGGGGAATTCTAGATCAAAGAACTTAACATTTCGAGATACGAATATCTCATGATTTGTGACATCTAAAAGCACAAAACCTTTCATACCTGCTTTATAGCCTAAAAAAGACACATTTCCATGCCCTTGCATCAAACTTGTGTATGTTGTTTAGTAGTTTTGAAGCATAGCTTAAGCATCCAAACACCTTTAAGGAGATAAGATCTAGAGCAGATCCATATAACACCTCATAAGAGGATTTATTTTGCAAAATCTTAGTAGGAATTCTATTCACAAGGAACACATCATGTAACACTACATATGACCAATACTTCTTTGCCAAGTTAGACTAGAACATAAGAGAATTACTAATGGTCAAAATATGTTGATGGCGTCTTTCAACTCTTCCATTTTGTTATTGAGTGTGTGATACGGTGGGAGGACTGACTTAGTTGTTTTGCGTTTGATCGCAAATGTTGCGGTTAGCAAGAGTCGCCACCAACTTTTCTTTTATCCAAAAGGAAAGGATGAAAAGAATAGGAAAGACCTTTGAGATTATTTCTTGAGTTCGGGGGGTAGATTATGAAAAGGGAAGGTGTTAGAACCCTTTTCATCCATAATTATCTATGGGATCTTAGTTGCTTGCTAGATCACTTGCTTTTGTTTGCAAATGTGCTTTGTGTAGTTTTTTGAAAGTATTTTGAAAAGGTGCCATCGTTTAGCCAAACTTTGTAATAGTTCTCGTTCGTAAGAACGTATACAAAGTGTTGATCTTTTGTAAATGTTTCATGTTTGGAAAATGTTTTGAAAGTGTTTTTGAAAGTGTTGGTGTTTGTTTGGAAAATAAGCAAGAGTGTTTGATTTGGAATTGAGCAAGCAACTAGGAACAATCTACCTACTCAAAATTCTTAGTTCCTTTCTTCCTTTCCTTTGATATTGCTATCTTACCATTGATTTGGTAAGAAGCCCTATCTTTGGAAGTAAAGGAACGGGCATGGGTCATCGTATGGCCATGATATCAATGATGTGAAATATCTTAACAATTCTCTTTGAGGGAGTAAGTTCATTTTGAAAGGCAACTTTGACAGCATCATCGAGGGACTATGATCGTGTATTTTTGATTGCTTTTTGCTAAGATATCTCACATGCATAACATGACCATTTTTTATAAGGCAACAAAGTGGAATTACCCTAAGGGTGCAAGTGTGCAAGTGTGTTAATTTACATGCATTGTTTTGTCTTGAATTAGAGTTTGCTAACTTGTTGATTTTATCTTGTTAGAACAATGTTTGAATCTAGTACCCTATATTTGAGTTTTGATGATAACAAAGTGAAAAGATATAGTAGTTAAATATTTCATGATTGAATTATATGCTACCTAAAATTACTATGCTCTGATTTGCAGATATGCTGATTAAAATAAGCAAGATCACGTTTTCAGCATCAGAATATGAGTTTGCACATCAGCATCAGAAGTTGCTGAATCAGAACGTCAAGATCAGATGATCAACGCTTGCACATGCTGAAGCTTGATGAACAGAACTGCGCGTAAAACACTCTGATACAGAAACAAATTAGTTCATCAGCAGCGAAGCAGAATCAGAATGAGCCAAGCCAGATCGTGCATTAAAGAAGCAACGGTACTGTGCATTGAAAGCTAATCAATACCAACGGCATCATTCTAGACAAGATCTGCTCAAAAAGGAAAGCCTGTTAATAGCATTGAATCAAGAATATTTGCTCCAACGTTCATCTTCTCAAAGTGCTATATAAACCAAGCTTTGAACATTATCACGGCTAATGCTTCCAAACTCTCTACACGCACAAAGCTGAACAATAATCTTCACTCTACAAGTTTTGCTAAACCAACAAACTCTGATACTTTATTAACGTTTAGCATCCTAGTATTCTAAGCTTCATTTGTGTAAACATCACAGTTGTGATATAGTTTTGTAGAAACATTCATACACATTTGCTTATACCTTTGTAAGAAAGTGTTGCCTTGACAAACCGGATTGTGGTTTGAATCAAGAAGGTTTTAGCAGTTGCTAAAGCAGATTTGTATTCAGTTGAATATAGTGAATTAAGACCTCGTTGGAGAGAGGCGAAATCACCTTGAACGGGTGGACTGGAGTAGTTTGAGATCAAACGAACCAGGATAAAAATACCTTGTCATTTGCTTTAAGATTCCAGTTTTACAATTCAACCCCCCCTTCTTGTGTTTTTCACCCCTTCAATTGGTATCAGAGCGCCTGGTTCTGAGCTAAAACACTTAACCGTGTCAGTACAAGATCCAGCGTCAGAAAAACACTATGGCAGGAAACAACTCTCATTTCAGCAATGACACCAATGAGGACAGAGACAGATTCAGCGGCAAACCTCCAGTCTTTGATGGAGAAAACTTTGACTACTGGAAAGACAGAATTGAAAGCTTCTTTCTAGCACATGATGCTGATCTGTGGGATATGGTGACAGATGGATACACGCACCCTGTTAATGCAACTGGTCAGAAGATTGATAGAAAATCAATGACTGATCAACAAAAGCGTGACTTCAAGAATCACCATAAGGCCAGAACCATCCTTCTCAGTGCCATCTCCTATACTGAGTATGAGAAGATCTCCAACAGAGACACAACTAAGAACATCTTTGATTCTCTCAGAATGACGCATGAGAGGAACGTTCAAGTCAAGGAAACAAAGGCTCTGGCGCTCATTCAGAAGTATGAGGCGTTTAAAATGGAAGAATCTGAATCCATTGAAACTATGTTCTCTAGATTCCAGATTCTGGTAGCTGGTCTCAAAGTTCTGGACAAGGGATACTCTACTGCTGACCATGTCAAGAAGATAATCAGAAGTTTACCCAAGCAGTGGAGGCCTATGGTTACTGCTCTGAAGCTGGCGAAAGATCTCAACAAAATCACTCTGGAGGAACTTATAAGCTCCCTCAGAAGTCATGAGATAGAGCTGGAAGCTGACGAGCCTCAGAAGCAAGGTAAGCCTATAGCTTTGAAATCTAACAGAAAATCTGAATCTAAAGTTTTGCAGGCAGTTGAAGAAACATCTGATGGATCCTCATCAGAAGAAGACGAGCTTTCTCTTCTCTCCAGAAGAGTAAATCAACTGTGGAAGCAAAGACAAAAGAAGTTCAGGAATCCCAGAAGATCTGATCAGAACGAGTCTTCTTCCAGATACAGAAGAACAGATTCTTCCTCTGGATACAGAAGATCTGAAGGCTCCTCAGGTAGCAAGAAGCCAAATACAAAAGACATCATCTGCTACGAGTGCAATGAGCAAGGTCACTACAAGAGTGACTGTCCAAAGCTTCAGAGGGAAAAGCCAAAAAGGAAGTTTGGAAGAGAGAAGAAGAAAAGTCTCATGGCCACATGGGATGACTCTGACTCGTCTGAAGCTGACTCAGAATCAGATGATGAAAGGGCGAACATAGCGCTTATGGCTAACATTCCAGATGACAGTGAAGCTTCTGACTCAGACTCAGAATCAGACACAGAAGAGGTATTCCCTAACTTCGCTGTTAATTTTACAAAGGCTGAACTTGCTGAAAGCCTCAACGAAATTCTGGAACGTTATCAGCAGATTAGAGCTAAATTCAGAGACCTGAAAAGGACTCTTGAATCTGACTCTAATAAGTCTGAGAGTCTCAAATTGGAAAACTCTGAGCTGAGAGATAAAATTTTAAAATTAGAAAACTCTTTACAAAACTCTCAGAAGGTACCAATTTCTGAAACTCCCAGCAACGCTGATGAGATCATCAAGGAGTATGATCATAGTTTCCAGAAGTTCCTTGCTAAAAGCATAGATAGAAGCAGAATGGCTTCAATAATCTATGGAGTTAGCGGAAACGGCAGGAAAGGAATAGGATACCTAGGTAAGGTTCCTACACCTAAAAATGTCATGGATTTAGTTATTAAACACACTCCTCTAAATTCACACTTTGTGTATGGTCACACACATGACATCAAATATACTAGTAGTAATCACTTTGTGAAACCAAAATTCAACCAGAGTTTTGGTAAGACTAACAAATCAGGACCCAAGAAGATCTGGGTACCTAAGGATAAAATAATACATGTTGCAGATATCTTTAGCAGCAAGTCAGAAACACCAGTCGTGGTACCTGGACTCTGGGTGCTCACGTCACATGACGGGAAGAAGGCATATGTTCCAAAGCCTGGAACTTAAGCCTGGAGGCCACGTTGGCTTTGGAGGCGATCAGAGGGGAAAGATAATTGGCTCTGGAACTGTAGGTAACGGAAATCTTCCCTCTATTAATAATGTTCTGCTTGTTGATGGATTGATGCATAACCTGTTATCCATAAGTCAATTAAGTGATAACGGTTATGATATAATCTTTAATCAAAAATCATGTAAAGCTGTTAGTCAGAAAGATGGGACTATCCTATTTAATGGTAAGAGGAAAAACAACATTTACAAAATCAAACTTTCTGAACTTAAGAGTCAGAACGTAAAATGTCTTCTGTCTGTTAACAACGAGCAATGGATCTGGCACAGAAGATTGGGACATGTTAGTATGAGAAGAATATCTCATATTAACAAACTCAATCTGGTCAGAGGACTTCCAAATTTGAAGTTCAATTCAGATGCTCTGTGTGAAGCATGTCAGAAAGGCAAATTTGCAAAACCCTCTTTTAAATCCAAAAATGTTGTTTCTACCTCTAAGCCATTAGAACTTCTGCACATTGACTTATTTGGACCAGTTAAGACTGCTTCTGTCAGTGGCAAGAAGTATGGGTTAGTAATCGTAGATGACTATAGCAGATGGACATGGGTAAAGTTCTTAAGACACAAGGACGAGTCACACTCTGTGTTTGTTACCTTCTGTAACCAAGTTCAGAATGAAAAAGATCTTAGAATCGTTAAAGTCAGAAGTGATCATGGTGGAGAATTTGAAAATAAAGATTTTGAGTCATTCTTTAATGACAAAGGCATTCTGCATGATTTCTCTTGTCCTCGAACTCCCCAACAAAATGGAGTTGTAGAACGAAAGAACAGAACATTGCAAGAAATGGCCAGAACCATGATCAACGAGACAAACGTTGCTAAGACTTTCTGGGCAGAGGCAATAAACACAGCGTGCTACATTCAGAATAGAATCTCAATAAGACCTATTCTGGAAAAGACTCCATATGAATTGTGGAAGAACAGAAAGCCCAACATTTCGTATTTTCATCCATTTGGATGTACTTGCTATATGTTAAATACTAAGAATTATTTGAACAAGTTTGATTCTAAGGCACAGAAGTGTATTATGTTAGGATACTCTGAACGCTCAAGAGGGTACAGAGTATACAATACAGAAACACAGATTGTGGAAGAATCAATCAGTGTTCGTTTTGATGACAAGCTTGACTCTGAAAAGTCAAAGCAGAATGAAAATCTTGCAGGTATAGAAATTGAATTTGCAGGTTCTGAAGACAAGTCATCAGAAGCTCTCAACACAGACATTCCTTCAACGTCTGAAAGAAGCAATGCTAGAAATCCTACAACTGCTGCTGATCAACCTCAGAAGAGATTACCCAGAAGCAGTTTGGATCACCCAGAAGAAACTATTCTAGGAAGAAAGGAAGATCCAATCAGAACAAGAGCAAGCTTCAGAAACTCTGAAGAAACTCTGATGGGACTTGTGTCTCTGATTGAACCTTCTTCTATTGATGAAGCACTTCTGGACAATGACTGGATTCTGGCAATGCAAGAAGAGCTGAATCAATTCACCAGAAACGACGTATGGGATCTCGTTCCAAGACCAAAAGGATTCAACGTCATTGGAACAAGATGGGTGTTCAGAAACAAGCTTAATGAACAAGGTGAAGTCGTCAGAAACAAGGCACGACTGGTTGCACAAGGTTATAGTCAGCAAGAGGGGATAGACTATACAGAAACCTTTGCCCCAGTCGCCAGGTTAGAATCTATCAGACTTTTAATCTCGTTTGCTGTTAATAGAGGCATCACTCTGTATCAGATGGATGTCAAAAGTGCATTCTTAAATGGTTATATAGAAGAAGAAGTGTATGTTCACCAACCCCCAGGTTTTGAAAATACAAAACATCCAGAACATGTTTTCAAACTGAAAAAGTCACTGTATGGTCTGAAACAAGCTCCCAGAGCTTGGTATGAAAGGCTAAGTAACTTTCTGCTTGAAAATGAGTTCACCAGAGGGAAAGTGGACACCACTCTATTCTGTAAAACAGTTAAGAGTGACATTTTAGTCTGTCAAATTTATGTTGATGATATAATCTTTGGATCTACTAATCCTTCTCTTGGAAGAAAATTTGCTAAGTGTATGCAGGCAGAATTTGAGATGAGCCTCATGGGGGAACTGAAGTTCTTTCTAGGAATTCAGATCAATCAAACTCCAGAGGGAACTTACATTCATCAGAGCAAATACATCAGAGATCTTCTGAAGAAATTTGACCTCTCAGAATGTAAGCCATCAAAGATTCCAATGCATCCCACGTGCATTCTGGAAAGAGAAGAGGTAAGCAAAAGCGTAGAACAGAAAGTCTACAGAGGTATGATTGGTTCTCTCCTCTATCTGACTGCTTCAAGACCTGATATTTTATTCAGCGTATGTATTTGTGCTAGATTCCAATCAGATCCTAGAGAATCTCACTTAACAGCTGTTAAGCGAATTTTCAAGTATCTGAAAGGTACTACTAATCTGGGTTTGTTTTATAGAAAATCTAGTGATTACAGTTTAGTAGGCTACTGCGACGCTGATTTTGCTGGAGACAGAGTGGAACGAAAAAGTACTTCTGGAAGCTGCCAGTTTCTGGGAGAAAATCTGATCTCGTGGTCCAGCAAAAGGCAATCAACTATTGCTCTGTCAACAGCAGAAGCTGAGTACATAGCAGCAGCTGGATGTAGCACACAGATGCTCTGGATGAAAAGTCAGCTTGAAGACTTCCCGATTTTTGAGAGTAACATTCCTATTCTTTGTGATAATACTTCTGCTATTTGCTTAAGTAAGAATCCTATTTTACATTCTAGAGCTAAGCATATAGAAATAAAACATCATTTCATTAGGGACTATATTCAGAAAGGTATTTTAAACTTGAAATTTATAGATACAGACCATCAATGGGCTGATATCTTTACAAAACCCCTTTCAGAAGATAGGTTTAATTTCATTCTGAAACATCTCAGCATGAAAGTATGCCCAGAATGAAAATGCTTTAATTCCATATTCTATCCTTCAGAATGTATTTATATTACTGTGAACTTCTGATCAATCTTCTTTCAGAAAGTTAGGACATGCAGATTGTATCAGAGGCAAGTCTAAAGATCTGAGAGTCTAATCTCAAATACAGACGTGCTGATCACTACATCAAACAAGTGTCATCCAATCATCAGCAAATCCCTGAAGCAGAACGCGTGCACGTTTCTGAGAAGGCAAAGCGCTGATTGGGTGCATTGAGACACATGTCTGGTAACCGTTTTTAAGTATCTTTCTCAAATCCCCCAAAATCAGCAAGCATTAAATGCAAAAGTAATCACGCTTGTTAATGGCAATCATTATTTTTTTCTCTCTCTTAAAAACGTTTTATTTTTCAAAAATAATTTTTGAAAATTCTATTTAAGCACATTACTCTTCATTCTTAATCTTTACGCTTTCTCATAATCTCTTAAGAATTTTTCTGCATATCTTCTTCAAAACCCTAGCTTTTCTCAAATCACTCTCAAGCTTTTTGTGTGAGAACAATGGCATCCTCCAGCATTTCTGCATGAAATCAGAAGAAAGAATCCTGTGAGCAATATCAAGCGCCTACAAGAACTCTTCTCACACCGGTCAAGAATCTTGAGGTTCTCTCTGAATTAATCATCGATTTCGAAAGTTTGAAGGATAATGGATTTGACCTAACTGCGGAAGTCAAAGCTCAAAAGTGGGAGAGGTACTTTGATAGATTGGTTGGACCAACCTTCCCAGAGCTTGTCAAAGAATTTTGGATTCATGCCAAGATTGATAAGCATCTAGTCATCTCTTCTGTTATGGGAAAGAAGATAATAATCTCTGAAGACCTCATTGCTAGGTTAATTGGTCAAAGTGGTGGTGGAGTCCGTTGTGTGGACATGGCTGATAGGTGCCCTGATATAGGTGTGGTAGCAAACTGCATCTTCACTCTTGGTTTTCCCAGCAGCAAAATCAAGGATCTGAAGGATCACTGCAGAGTGTGGGCCAAGATTGTTCTAGGCTGTTTCAATCACAGGAAGCCAACAAGCTCTCCTGACTATATAAACGTGGATCAGCAATTTCTGATCTACTTTATTGATCAGAGGGTGAAGATCAATTTGGCACACTTCCTGTTCAATCATCTGAAGGCTAGTGTGAAAGAGACTAGAGAAGAAGAAAGGACCAAAAGGGACTGGATACCATTTGGGAGGCTCATATCAGATATTCTGACAGAGAATAAGCTGATAGATTATCTGAGCGAAGCTAAAGTACTGGGCAATTTTGAACCAACTGTTGGAAAACCGCTGAATGCCAAGAACCTGAAAAAGATGAAGCTGATAGACAATATCAGGAAGGAACCCAGAGCTTCTTCAACTGCTGACATCTCCAGAAGAAGAGTGCCTCTGAGTGATTTCCCAAGATTTTCTGAAACTGAACCTGATATGTTTATCAAGTACCCAGATTCTTGCAAGGAAGAAGTTGCAGGTTCAAAGCTGAAGATCAAAGATCTGAGTCAAGTTCAACCTGAAGTGATTCAGAAGAAGTCTAAGAAGAGGAAAGCAGAAGGATCATCTCATCAGACTCCAAAGAAACGAGGTAATTCATCTGCTGCTCCTATTTCAATTTCCTCTACTATTCCAACATCTGTTGCTCCGCCTCAAACCTCTCACAGAATTTCCATTCCAATCCCCACTATTGATGAAACCATACCAGAAGACCCTTCTGAGGCCTTACAACTCAGAAGAACCAGAATTAAAATTCCCATTAAAATTTCCAAACAACAACCAACTGTTTCCACAACACCAGCACTTGATAGAGTGCTAGCTGACATTGAGCGAGAACATGCTTCTGTTCAACCTCACTCTGAACCACCAAATATTCCTCCTCCACAACCTGAACCAGAAATTCAACCACAACCAGAACCACAACCAGAACCAGAACAAGAACCAGAACCACAATCACAACAACCTATCACAGAAGAACCTCTGATCCCTGAGCAATCAGAAGTTCCACCTCCTCAACCAGAAAATAATCCTCCCTCACCTCAAACAGAGTTTCATCGCTATGAAACCCCATCTCCTCATCATTCTGATCCCCACTCACCTCAACCTTCACCGCTGGCGATACAGTTGCCATGTGGAACCACCATTGTCAGACCCCAGTTACCATCATCAGAGGAATCAACACCTCCAAAAACTCCAACCACTCCAATAGACATATCCTCTGACTCTGATAACCATCCTCCAAAACAAACAGCACCTCAACACACCTCTGAAAACCAATCATCTGAAAACCCCAGCAGAACATTCATTGACTTAACAAGTCTTGAACGTCTTGCTGATTTAAGACACAAATTGGCCATTCCCAAACCAAAGCAACTAGATGTTGGCTCTGGTATTTTGGACTTTGAAACAGGTATGCTGCAGTGGATTGCTTCTCTGAAGCAAGTCTGTCCCGGGATGATCGACCCAGCTGCTTCTGATCAGCTCTGGTCACAGTTCAGAGTATGGGTTCGTGCTGAAGCACTCAAGCTGCAGGACGTCAACTATGAGCAGGCTCAACAGAACTTTAGCAAGCTGCTGAAGGAAGTTGAGAGTCAGCTGCCTCAAGAAGTTGTGCTCCCTCTGGACTCTGAATCGTGGTCTGAGAAAGAACAAGCTGCACAGGTGCAACCTTCAGAAGAAGACAAGACTCTTCAGGAAGAAAATCCAGCAGAAGATGTAGCTGAAAGTTCTGAGAAGCTTCCTCCTGCTGAAAGTTCTCAAGCTGCCTTGGACAGGCAGGCTCTGGAAGAATTAAGGCTGAATGACTTGCGTCTACAGCAGCGGATGGAAGAGAATGATCAGAAGATGGAAGCAAGAATGAATGTCCAGGACAGCAAGATTGATACTGTTGTCACCATGGTTCAGAAGCAGAATGCAACTTCTGAAAAGATTCAAGCAATGCTGGAAAGCCTGTTCTCACGCATGCCCCCACAACCTTGAAATTTTTTATGCATGACATTCTCTATATTTTTCTTCATTTTCTGATGTACTTTTGACTATGTTTTGACTATGTTTGTGTAATGCTCTTGTGATCTGAACTATTTTTAATATAATTTGTTTTTCTGATCTAAATTGTTTTAGCACATCACTAACACTTTTTGATTGCTGACAAAAAGGGGGAGAACAAGAATGATATTTAAAATCAATAACGGCTAACTAGACAGAAATTCTCAAACATTCTAACTCTATTACTTGAAATGTTTTTCTGTTTTGTTGTTAAGTCTACAGGCACAAGGAAGCTCTGAACGCTCTCTGAACGCTATGAAGACTAAAGACTAGAAGCTCTGATCAAAATGTAGAAGCTCATGTTGCTCTGATCAAATATGAAGCTCTGATATATGAAGATCTGATCGACCTAACACTCTGATCCGAAGCAAAGCTCTGACAGGAAAAGCTCTGAAGCTCTGCTTTCTGATAAATCAAAGACTTATAATCTGATGCTCAAAGATAGAAAAAGATCTGACTCTGAAGAACACGCATATCAAAGGGAAGTAACAAACTCAGGGGGAGTATCTCTTAACTCTGACTTCTCCGTACTTCTTATTCTGATACATAGATCTAATAACTTTTCACGTTATTTTTCATTTAAAATATCTAGTTTTTGTCATCATCAAAAAGGGGGAGATTGTTAGAACAATGTTTGAATCTAGTACCCTATATTTGAGTTTTGATGATAACAAAGTGAAAAGATATAGTAGTTAAATATTTCATGATTGAATTATATGCTACCTAAAATTACTATGCTCTGATTTGCAGATATGCTGATTAAAATAAGCAAGATCACGTTTTCAGCATCAGAATATGAGTTTGCACATCAGCATCAGAAGTTGCTGAATCAGAACGTCAAGATCAGATGATCAACGCTTGCACATGCTGAAGCTTGATGAACAGAACTGCGCGTAAAACACTCTGATACAGAAACAAATTAGTTCATCAGCAGCGAAGCAGAATCAGAATGAGCCAAGCCAGATCGTGCATTAAAGAAGCAACGGTACTGTGCATTGAAAGCTAATCAATACCAACGGCATCATTCTAGACAAGATCTGCTCAAAAAGGAAAGCCTGTTAATAGCATTGAATCAAGAATATTTGCTCCAACGTTCATCTTCTCAAAGTGCTATATAAACCAAGCTTTGAAGATTATCACGGCTAATGCTTCCAAACTCTCTACACGCACAAAGCTGAACAATAATCTTCACTCTACAAGTTTTGCTAAACCAACAAACTCTGATACTTTATTAACGTTTAGCATCCTAGTATTCTAAGCTTCATTTGTGTAAACATCACAGTTGTGATATAGTTTTGTAGAAACATTCATACACATTTGCTTATACCTTTGTAAGAAAGTGTTGCCTTGACAAACCGGATTGTGGTTTGAATCAAGAAGGTTTTAGCAGTTGCTAAAGCAGATTTGTATTCAGTTGAATATAGTGAATTAAGACCTCGTTGGAGAGAGGCGAAATCACCTTGAACGGGTGGACTGGAGTAGTTTGAGATCAAACGAACCAGGATAAAAATACCTTGTCATTTGCTTTAAGATTCCAGTTTTACAATTCAACCCCCCCTTCTTGTGTTTTTCACCCCTTCATATCTTTCCATACAAACCCTAATTTACTAGCATTTATATATAAAGCGTTAAATTGCGGAAAATAAAAATACTAAGCTATTACATCATTAGGGGAGGGGGTATACAAATTTACAAATGGGGATTTTGCAAGAAAATTAAACCTAATTAACTATTACAACCATATTGAATAAATGTATAAGAATTGAATAAATAATAATGTACAAATGCAAAGGGAAAAGAAATATGATTTTTGTTTGATTTTTTATGAAAGGGGTTTTAATCTAAACCTAATTAAAGAATATTAGTTAAAAAAATTAAACAAAACTAATTAAGAAAACATTTAAATTAAAAAGTATTTTTTTAGGGTTTTTTATGGAAAAAGTTTTAAATTAAGAAAAAAATGAAAGTTAATCAATTAAAATGGACCTAAGTTATAAATTAATTAATTATGAAAATAATAATATAATATAAAAACTAAACCTAATTATCTAAATATTAATTATAAAAAAGAAGGTTAAATTCATTAAGAAAATATTTTTTAGTCTTTTGTTTTTTACAAAGAAAAATAAATAAATGTAAAAAAAATAATAATAATATTTTTTGGATTTTTTTAATTAGTAAAGATAAAAATAAAATTAATAATAATAATAATAATAATAAAAATAATAAAGGAAATAAAAATATAAAAGAAAGAAAATGGGCCAGGATGTATGAAAATGAAACAGGGAGTATGAAATGAGTAAAATACCAGGCCCAACAAAGGGGAGCCCAGCGTCTGCCTTCAAACAAGAAAAATGAGAAAAAAATATGAAAAAGAACCAAAAGGGTACCACTGGGGCTCGAACCCAGGTCCCTTAGGTTACAGGAGCGCGCTTTAACTACTGGGGTGGTGATACATCCGTTAACTTAAACACAACATAAGTATATGATACAAGTATTGCCCTGACTGTTTGAAATCATCTTCTTCCTCCTTCATGCGCGCGTAGACACCATATCAACCATTGTTAATCCTGTAACTTTCTCATTTCTTCACCATTTTGAAAAGTACAAACATGAAACTTGCTGGAAATTTCATCATCAATTTAACCATTTAATTTATTTAAGCTAAAAATCAAAGGTTAAACATATTTTTTTTTGATACCAAATGCGTGCCCTAACTGGTCAGAAGCGAAATTATCCAAGCATAAGCAAGTAAAATGCAAACTAGGGACATGGCCAGCTGAGGGAAATAATATCTACATTTTTACTTCAGAATGTATGCACAAAGGATGCTTGTATCAAGATATTTAAGTTTGAAAACTTACCTCTTGCAGCTGGATTTGAATATGGACTTTTAGCAAGTTTTGAAGAGTGAAGATCACCAGGTTAGCTTGCCTGGACCTCCCTGAATGTGTTGCAAGTCTTACTTTTCCTTGAGGATGGCTGAAGCTCCCTACTCAAGTCAGGCTGCAAGCTTGAGTTTCAAAAATGGTGGATGATGGAAATGTGATTACATACTTGAAACAGGGACTGGGATAGCTTCTATATGTGTATTAGAAACTTTATGGATGGTCTGGCCAAGAAACGCACGAGGGGATTTGGAGATTGGATTCAAAAATCAGAAATGACAAGTTTTTGTGCTTGTTTAGCAATTTCTAGTTTTATGGAGTTTTAGAGCTTGTAAAATCGTGTCCTAAGTTGCATAAGAGTGTCTTGATATAAAGGAAAATTTTTGGAGACTTGAGATCGTCAGAATCACAAAAGCACAAGTTATGGGATTTTTGTTTGTTTTTGAAGCAAGCTTGAAACATCTTGTTCCAATGTGAAGTAAAAACTTATAGGGTGGTTGTAACCTTTAAACATGCTTGTTCTTATTGTGTAGGGGATGCTTGTGTAGAAAGAACAAGTTCAATGCTCAAGACAAGTTGACTTTGTGATTAAAGCAACTTTACTAGAATGGAATGGTAACTTTGTGCCATAAATGGAAATGCAACTTGGATAATGGCTCAAATGCTTGGATCAAAGCTCTAACAATTGTGTAAACATTTAATTATGGAGTGATAAACAAGTTTG
This sequence comes from Vicia faba, assembly GCA_948472305.1. NCBI lineage: Eukaryota > Viridiplantae > Streptophyta > Magnoliopsida > Fabales > Fabaceae > Vicia > Vicia faba. The sequence continues at coordinate 1,034,634,874 of OX451740.1, read as the reverse complement.
AGGCCTGCAAAGCAAATATTATGCAGCCTAGGCTTGGATTTGAATTCTTGTTCATCATGAAAATGACCTATAATTCAAGAATGAATGTCCAACTTCTTGTCTTTGATTCTCTTTGCTCAAACATGATTTCAATTAGTTCTTGGACATTTTGGAAATCTGGTAACATCCTCTACAACCTCTATATTGATCATTTTTGAAAATTCCTCTAGGAACTATTTGAAAAATTTCCATGAAGTTAGGTCAAAATCCTGCCTAAACTAGGGCAAAATTTCAGTAAGTTTCCAAGTTTCATGAACATGTATTCATAAAATCATAACTTTAAATCCATGTATTTCTAGGAGAATTTGTGTTCTACAATGTTTTATATCTCATTGATATCTACAACTTTCATGTTGAAAGTTTCCTTTGAATCATCTTGCATCATGGTGAAAAATTGGCTCAAAGTTGTGAAAAAATATGAAGTTTCCAACACTTAGAAAAATTTCTAAGTTTAGAAATTTTGACTTTAAAAAATGAAATCTTGACTTTTTTATTTCTTGATGAAAAAGTTTCATATTTTTACATGTTTAGATGAATTGTGATCTTTGATACTTGATTTTGACCAAAAAGTCAAAGTTTGACTTTTTAGTATACAATTGACTTTTGATCAGTTGACTGAAAATCAACTATCAATCAATTGATCTTGAGGGAAGTTTTAAGTCATTCCATTAGGTAAAAATGATGTGATTTAACCCTTGAGATCATGTCTCCAACCAATCAACCATTTTCTAGGTCAAAAATCAGAAATTGCACTTGCTCAGTCAAAACCCTAATTTTGACAATTTTTCCATTTTGATGATCTGATCAAATTTCTTGAGGAATTGTGATCCAAACTTGATAAAATGACATATATGAGTTCATAATGTTGATATGGATCAAAAATTACGAAGTTTTGCTGTAAATTGACCACATTTGACCTTTCCCCCAATATAGCTGATTTTTAGGTCAACTAATCAATTGACTGAGCAAAAATGTGATCCAAGACTTGAAACTTGTCATAAGAAATCTTGAGAATCCAAAATTATCCATGAAAGTCATATGGGTCATTAAAATTCCATTTATCCTTGTGTAATCTCAAACCCTAATTTCAGTCATCAGTGCTTGAGGAGGTGGTGTCTTGAGCTGATCAACCCTAGTGCAGTCTTCAACCAAAGGAGATCTTGTGATAGATTACTTGATAAATGAGAGGGAAAATTTTGGGGTACAATAGAGTGTATACACAACTCCTTTGGTGAACTATTCCTTTAGAAGAATAATACATAGGCATAACCAATTCAGCTCCATTGTCACTTCTAATGGCTTTAACTGTTTTTTCAAATTGCGTTTCCACCATATTCACAAAATCTTTAATTTTCAGTGACACTTTAGATTTTTCCCTTAGAATAACAACCCAAACATGTTTAATGTAATCATATAGGATATTCAATAAATTTTTGTATCCATGTATAGAAACAGTGCTAAAGGGTCCCCAAATATCTAAATGCACAAGATCAAAAACATTGCTAGCATTGTTATTACTAATGGGAAAAGGTATAATTTTATGTCTGGCTTGCTGACATACATCACATGTAGCATGAATACCATCAGAAATATAATTATACATTTTTCTCATACAATTCATTCTATCATATGAAAATTTTCCTATCCTAAGATGCCACAATACACCTGGTGGTATTCTTCCATTATTGACAGTTGTTTTATTTACAAAAATACTAGAAACAAGACTTATATCATTAATCCTTCTTGATTCCAAATAGTAGAGGCCATTGAGCTCTTTATCTAATCCAATCCTCTTTGAATCCTTATTTTCCTGTATCAAGCATCCATTAGTTTCAAACACTAGATTACAATCTTGTTCCTTACACAACTTTGACACAGATATCAGGTTCACTTCAAATTGTGGCAAATAAAGCACATTTTGAATAACAAGATCATTTGATAGTTTTATAACACCGGATATAGAAGGAGTTATAGAGTTCCCATTTGGTAAATTAACCATTATGGGACTTATCTCAACATACTTATCAAACCAATCTAAAGAAAAGCATATGTGATGAGTAGCTCCAGTGTCAAGGATCCAATCTATTCTATTATGAATATTAAAGCAATAAGAATTACCTCCTTTGGTCAGATTAACTGATCTAGTGTTTCCTTCTAGCAATGTCATCAAATATTGGTATTGATCATTTGTTAAAGTCATGCTGCCATTGTCACTAGTAGATCCAATATTGGATTTTGTCTCTGCATCCTCACTTTCAACTTGATTCACATATGAGTTTCCTTTACAATTATTGGGAGGATATCCATGTTTCTTGTAACATCCATCAATAATGTTCCCAGTTTTTCCACAATAGGTACACACTTTTAAATTTCCTTTTCCTCTTCCATAATTGCCATTTCCTCTTTCTCTTCCATATTGCCTCTGCCCATCTACAACATTGACTAATCATGTACTTTCTTCAGTCACATTTGTGCTAAGGAGATTGGATCCATATTGTCATTTCCTCTCTTGTTGCATAATCAAAGAGAAGACTTTGTTGATTGGAGGCATTGGATCCTTGAGCAGAACTTGTGATGCCACTCCCTGGTATTATTCATTTAATACAATTAGAAATTGGATTATTCTATCTCCAACTCTGAAATTTTTCACATTTCTCATTGTCAAGCATGTGCATGTAACACGACAAGTACAATTAGGAATTGGCCTTTATTGATCCAGTTCATCCAGACCTCTCAATTTAGTGAAATAATTATAAATTTTATTGTTACCTTATTTGAGGTTTGAGGTTTGAAATTTATTGATGTAACTGTGCAACCCTAATACGATCTCCTCTCATGAATCAATCCTTAAGATCATTCCACATGTAAATAGCATTGTTAATAAATACCACACTTTGCGCTATTGAAGGTGTAATATAGTTGATGATCCATGTATGCACCAAGTTGTTACATCTCTACCATGTGTTGAGATTTAGACTTAACATATTGAAAACAATGATAATGAAAACAAGAGCACGAAAATATTTCAAAGTTAGTTTCTTAATATTATCTTTAATGTAGTAATTCCTTGTGTTGCACCCCAAAATTTGCCCTCTCATTTTTCAAGATTCCTCTCATATAGGTGGTTACAAACACCTATTTAAAGAAATAAAGAAAATGAATTTTTTTGAATATGACAAGTTGTTACTTCGATTGGTCGAAGGAAAAGGAAAAATGAAGATGATAATGTGCCCTTCGATTGGGTCGAAGAAGAGCAAGTCTACTTCGATTCTCCAGCTTCAATCGGAGCACTATCTACCTTCGAGGCAATCTGCTTCGATTCTCAATTTGATTAGACACTAGCTACCTTCGAACCAATCTGATTCCATTCTCAATTTGATTAGACACTAGCTACCTTCGAAGCAATCTACTTCGATTCTCAATTCGATTATACATTGGCTTCCTTCGACCTACATGTTTCGAATGGTTAAAAGACTCCCTCTGAGCACTCTTCAATCCATAAGCTTCGATGGGGCAGTGTGTTTGCTTCGATCCATGAGCTTCGATGGGGCAATGTGCTTGCTTCGATCCAAGCTTCGACATGGGCAATGCCTCCCTTCAAGCAGCTTCCTTCGAACATGCTTCGACTAAGGCAAAAGTTTCCTTCAAAGCAAGCTTGCTTCAATTTCATTCTGGCATCTGATTCAAGAACAAATCTCATAACTTTATCTTCCAAATCTCACTTTTCAGGCTATGTTGCTTCCAAATCTTTACATAATCATAGGTTTACACACAGAATTGAAGCTTTATCTATTAAGATATTACTATTTTTGGACGAAATGACGAAAAGATATGTTATCTATTTTCATAAAGGTTACTTTAATCACAAAGTCAACTCCTTGAGCCCCCAAAATTTATTTTGTCTGAGCACAAGCAAAGTCAAAATCAGAAGCAACAGGACCATGCTTGTACTTGTTTTTCACTTATCAAGTCACCTAGCCAAAACAGTATAGCAGAAAGATCCTTTGTGTAAAACATCTCAACATTTTCATATAAATATGAAAGTCCATTGCATATAAAAAATAAAGAGGAGGAAAGTTTGCAAAAAATATAGATTCAGAAACAGGAAACTAAAATTCTAACTCCACTCTTAATCCTAAAATCATCAAACACTCTTAAACACAAAATCAGCAAACACTCTTCAAACTTGCTCGCCCTTTCATGTTTTTTCAAAGAAACGAAAACTTAAAACATGACTTAAGTTGGAGGATTTAACTATCTTCCAAACGAAGCAGGTTTAATTCACTCATCATCTAATCGTTCCTTGAAGTCGCATCAAAGTCCCTTCAAATTTTCACCCTAAGAGGTAAGTTTTCTTCAAACTTAGAACTCTTCATTCAAGCATCCTTCGAAAATGTAGATATCATGTTGCTCATAGTTTTCGATTATCATTTCCTGTACAGTTAGTTTTCGTTTTTGATACTGAACAAAATACATGCTGACCTTCGAGTCCCTAGCTTTTGAAATATATATGCTTCGATTCACATCCAAGTTCTTAGATAGATTTAATGTTTATGTTTTGTGTTTAAATGTTAGTTTCATTTTGATGTCTTCACTGTTTGTTTCGATTGAGAAAAGAAGTGGTTAGGAGCCTGACCATCGAAGCACCATGGCCTTCGAAGCTGGGTATTTCGACATCCAGGAACGAATTCATTCTATATTCCATCAAAGGGATCCCATGAATGGATGAAGCAGGCTACGCCCAGTGGTACAAACAGCATGCGCCAAGGCATATCATATCGAAGGGTCTTGGGTTCGAAACTCCCAGCAAGACCCTTTTTCATATTTTCTCACTTTGTTTCGTTTGCAGGAAACATGTTTGGATCTCCTTCAGTTTGAGCTTCAATTTTCATACTCTAACCCCCCTTGTTGATTAACTAACAAACAGACCCCCTTGGGCCCAAATACAAAAACTATTTTTGAACACAATTTTTTTTTTGTTTTCTACACAAAACACCCCAAATTCAACTTTTCTCCCCTCTTGACTCATTTTATTTATTATATTAATTTTTATTGTTATCATTAATATCTTTTTTTTAATATAAAAAGACAAAAACATTTCCCGTTTAAAATTAAATTAGTTTAATTTTCTTTTGTTAACTAATTATTTCTTTTTTATTTACTAGGATAAAAATCTTTTCAAAATAAAACAAAACAAGTCTTTTCCTTTTCTCCATTTTTACCTTGTACATTTATTCAAATTCAATATGGTTGTAATAGATAATTAGGATTTAATTTCATGCAATTCCCATTTGTAAATTTGTATACCCCATCCCCAAGTGATTGTAATAGCGTAGGATATTTATTTTCCACAATTTACCGCTTTCATATAAATGCTAGTAAATTAGGGCGTGCATGGCAAGATAAAAAAATCAATCTTAGATCGCTCTAATCCAAGATAAAAATGCATTCAAATATAAACACTTTCACACATGCACCCTTAGGGTAATTCCACTTGTTGTCTCGGAAAAATAGTCATGTCCCTCGAATATGGGCGATTTAGCAAACACCCTCGATAAAAGATCGTAGTCCCTCGATGACCCTCAATGTTGCCTTCGGTAAACAATCTAGTCCCTAAACGACATTGTTAAAATGTCCCATATGTTTCCTTCTATGACTATACAAACGTCTCACGCCTGTCACTTCACATCCAATGATGGGGCTTCTTACCAAATCAATGGTAAGATAACAACATCTAAAGGAGGAGGAAAAGAACATTAGACATTTTGAGTAGGTAGGATGTTCCTAGTTGCTCGCTTTCTCACAAAAAAAAATTATTTTATACACCCAAACTTTCATTTTGAAACATTTTCAAAAGACAAAGCTTTTTGTATGCGTTCTTATAGAGACAAGAACCATTACAAAGACACTTTTCAAAATCACTTTCAAAAAATAAATTCCACAAACACTTCTTTGAACTATTTTCCAAATAACACGTTGTACGCGTTCTTATAGAGACGATAACCATTACAAAAGGCGTTTTCAAAATACTTTCAAAACCCACACCACAAGCACATATTTAAACAAAAGCAAGTGATATAGCAAGCAACTAAGAGCCCATATATAACTATGGATAGAAAGGGTTCTAACACTTTCCCTTTTCATAATCTACCCCCCAAACTCAAGAAAATAATCTCAAGGGTCTTTCCTGTTCTTTTCACCCTTTCCTTCATTGGATAAAAGAAAAGTCGGTGGCGACTCTTGCTATCCGCAACAATTACGATCAAACGCAAAACACCCAAGTCAGTTCTCCCACCGCGTTACATAATTGTCGAATTTGCTGGGGAAATCTTAAAAATGGGGTTACCTTAGGGCTAGATCACCTTTACTTGATTTTCTTTGTTTGACTTGTTTGCTTTACATTATGGTTCCTTGTTTGGGCTTGTTTTGATCTTCTACCCGGATTTGGGCACCTTTTTTTTGGTAAGTAGTAATAGATTGTGGAAACTGTACGACATAGACTGATATGGTTGAAACAATGGCTACGTTAGTGTGACACATTTGTTGGTACCAGTATCCCTTGTGTTGAATCGAGGAGAATACGTGGCCTCTGAGTGGCGTCATGAAACACTTATTGACCGTTGAACCTTAATTGAACAACTTGTCTATTAGGAAGTAGTGAGATAGAAGGTTTCCATGTAATGTTGAAAATTTGTTGATACTCGATACTACACTCATTGAGATCGGACTTTTGGGATATCTCGGCCGCAAGAAAAGATTTATTATGTTGAGGCAATACCTAAAAGAAAGGCCCGTGATATTGAGATCCCATAGAACCCGATTACTTTCTAGGACAGGTTGAGCCAACTAAATTTCATGAGGGTACTTACCTACCAACTCCATGCAAGCCTAAACCTAAGGACTTGTCTGCTTTGTGTGTACATAACAACTTTCTTGCTTTGCATACTTGTACATAACATCATACACATCATAACATCATAAGCATTCTCACTAACCATTTCAAGGATTTAGGAATTTATCTTGGCTTTATTTTGTAGGCTGTGAATCCCGTCTGAAGGAATACCATCCGGATCATCTTCGTGAAAGCTCACCCTCAAATCCAAGAGTTAGCATCAAGGGTGCTGGAGATTCTCCCTTCACCGAGAAATATGGATGACTTCTCAGCTTGACTACCTCTAAATTCTTAGAAGAAATAATGTGTGTGCTCTTCCAATTCTTTGATCCCATGCATCATTGTTTCACCTTTCCTGACTATCAGTTGGTCTCTATGCTAAAGGAGTTCTCTCAACTGTTGGGAGTGCCCGTGCTTGATCAAATACCGTTCACCGGTTTAGAAGGGATTCCAAAACCTAAAGTCATTGCCAAAGCCCTGCTTCTGAAGAGAGCCGACATTATAGAAAATTGGGAGACAAGAAGCAGAGTTAAAGGGTTCCTAGCCAAATTCTTATTGGAGAAGGCTCGTTCATTCTGGGAAAATATGGATTTTCAAGCCTTTGAAGATATCCTGGCCCTTCTAATCTATGGTTTGGCTCTTTTTCCCAATTTGGACCAATTCATAGATGTGAATGCCATCAAAGTCTTCCCCTCTCGTAATCCAATACCTACCTTGCTGGGAGACATCTTACATTATTTCCACACTCGCACAATGAAGAAAAGAGGTACTCTCTTATGTTGCATTCCCCTACTCGCTAAGTGGTTTACTTTGCACTTACCTCGATCAACATTGAATAACGAGCAAGGATTAACTTGGTCTCAAAGGATGATGTCCCTCACACACTCTGACATTTATTGGTGTTATCGATCCTTGAAGGATGCTACTATCATTGACCATTATGGGGAATTACCTAACTTCCTTTTGCTTGGCATTAGGGGAGGTATCACCTATAACCCTTCTCTTGCATTACGGCAATTTGGCTATGCACGAAGAGATAGTCCTCACGATGCACTCATCTAAGATTTGGTGTTCGGCTATGAGAGTGACGATCAAGGCTACCGTCAAATATTTATACGAGCTTCGAGGATGGTAAACAAGGTGGATAGAAAGACATTGGGGCGTAATAATTCCTTTCCTTTGGAGCCTTATCTTAAGTGGGTACGAACTGGTGCTCAAAGACTCGGTATGCTATACCCTGCCACTTTGCCTATCATCATGGAGCCATTAGTTGAAGGGGATGTTCCTTATGCTATTTCTCACCCTACCATGCCTAGTTCTCTTGAAGACTTACAAAGAGCTTGGATCTAGCTGAAGGAAGAATGAGACACTTTCGAGGCCCGGTTCTATGAGAGTGAAAAGAAGGTCCTGGAGCTTACGAAGCAGTTTCATGAGGAGCGAAATCTTAACGCCTACATCACGCCAAAGAGGATGCGTTCGACTTTCTTGTCTTAGGATTTTATTTCCTCCTTTGTAAGCCCAAGGGGCACATTTGTAATCAATATGAACTTATTAATACAATTGATGTTTTCTCCTTTCTTTGTCTATAACAAATTTAAATTTCCTAAGTCCTTGAAAACATTGCATCCACATACCATGCATCATATCATGACAGGCTTTTCCACACAGGTCTCTCATCTGCTTACTATTTATTTCAGTAGAGATGGCTCTAGAACAGACTATCAAATATATTCAGACTCAAAATGCTCGACTTCAAGAGATGTTCTTGAACCTATCCAAGGGACAAGAAGAAGTGAAAGCACTCATCACTAGGGGCATGATCATGGGAAATCCAGAGGACAACAAGGATGACCAGTTGGAATGGCTATAAACTGAAATGGAAACAATGAAAGTTCATATGATGAGACAACTGGTGGGCCAGATGGCTCTCATTTAAAACTTAGCTCGGGGACAAGAAGAGCTAAGGACCCTCATCAACAAACTTCATCAAGACGGTTGCAATCGTATGAAACAAATGGTCAAGATTGGGGATCAAGTCACTACTCAGCCTCCCATGAGACAAGAGGCCGGTTTGGTGGAGAGTAGACCTTTCCAATTTGCTGCCACGTCACGAGCCCAACAACCACCCCGTCAATAACGACAGGGTAATCATAGTAAATGGGTCCCATCTGGTAGGCAGTTTACCAAACTCGGCATACCGATATCGCAGGTCTTGCAACACTTACTGAAGCTGAATTTGGTCACATTAAGGGATCCTCCTTGGAATCCCAGTACATCCACTCCTACCTATCATCCTGATGCAATGTGTGCATACCATTCCAATAATCCTGGGCATGATACTAATAGTTGTTGGGCTTTGAAAAATAAGATTCAAGACTTAATCGACGAAGGAATGCTGGACTTCACACAAGATGGTCAGACTGAATTCTTCTTCCGTCCTTCAAAGGCACACCACCTGAAGTGATAAGTTCAGACAAAGAGGCTTTTGTTCATTTGAATTTTCAAGTTGTAATTTTCTTTTGATTGTTCGAACATTTATTTATGTCAAACTTTGTTATTTCATCAATGCATTGCATATGTCTGTCTTGAATTAATCCATTCATTTTCACTATACTTAAATTGTGATTTACTTCCTCTTTGTGACATTCAACTCTTGTTTTAAAAGTTGCAAGCCTTTAGAGGGATGATGACAAAAAACAATGCCATGATCTCATATAGTAAGCTTTTGAACAGACCTTGCTAACGATGTACAGGCATTCTTTTCAATTCCTAAACATTGGAGTTATAAGGAGGATAATCCCTAGTCAACCCATTCGAGCCAAAGAAGTAGAAGTTTTCTTTTTTACACAAATTGAAATCTTTAATCAGAACCTGGGGCAGGGTAGTCTCTCAGTTAATTCAAATGCGCGTTCATACGCAAACTTTCACTTTGTATACAACGAATGACATCAAAAACATTCCTCTGAAATCAAAAGACGATGATGATTCCCTACCAAATAGGCAGTCATTATCTCTCAAGAGAAAAGCCCACTAAGTCAAAACCTACGAAGGAGACTTAAGAAAAAATGGGGCATCCCGCTGATTGTAATCTCAAAAACAAGAACAGTCAGGCAAAAATCAGGGATAATAAATCAAAAAGAGGACACTATAGATCCTCGACCAACATGAAAAATGTTGCAAAAACGATTGCCTTCCAATAAACTTAATTTGTCTAAACCATCACCAAAACGTAATTCCATAATCAATTGGATTTCAAACGCACAATTAACTGAGTTTAGGGCTGAAGAACATCATGAAGAACGAGCGGGTACAAATACACTTTGAGCCTTATCCTTTGTTTCTTAAACCATGAACCAGACCATGTTACAACCCTTTAAAAGTCCTAATTGAAGCATGGGTTAGTTCAAAAGCATATTGTTACAAAAGGTATCCTGACTCATGTAAGGCTTACTCTAAATCCTGAGTTGAATTTTCTTGCAAAAATTCTTTTATCTGCTAATACACATTTTCAAAACTTCAAGACAAGCATAAACTTTGCATTCATTTGAATATCGCTGTTTGCATATGGCTATTTGTTTGACAGCAGAGAAATTCACACGATAAATATCCAGTGAATAAAAAACTCTCTCAACGAACAAAATCACCTCAAGTGGGAGGACACTTCCAATAACAGATCTCCTATAATCAAGGGGCATAACGTGTCACTGTCAAACACGTCTAGGGTAGTCCAGTCAAGAATCCAAGAAATCTCTCAAGAAATGCTGAATATACCAGGGGTAGGTCGATACCCGAATCACTTGAGGCATCGAACGTGAATTCCAATAAAGGATTACGTACGGTCAGGAAAACACTTCCTAGAAATACTTGCTACTAGGGGCAGTGACAAGTTTCCCATAAAGTCCTTTTTATAGGATGACCCCCAGTAAAGTCCCCACAAAGTTGGATCCAGACAACTCACAACCAGAGTTTCAATCTCTGGAAAACCTTCTTCCCAGCTGAGTTGGTCTCAAGAGGAATCCTTAAGGAGTTCTTCCAAAAGAAAATACCGCTCCAACAGACTGGCGACAAGGTTTATTTCCCCAACAAACTACAGATTCCCCAGCATGAATTTTCCTTTTAGATTATTACAAATCAAGAGACCATAAATCCTTTTTCCCCAGTAGACTTCTCTACAATTCCCAGTGAGTTACTGTGAAGCTTGGACCCGACTCGATATCAGTTCAACTTCATCCTTTCAAGTAAGTTATTACGAAGCCTGGAGTTCGACCAGATAACAATTAACTTCATCCACCTCAAAAAATTGCTTTGAAGCCTGGAATCCTACCAGATAACAATTAATTTAATCTTCCCCAGTAAGTCGCTGCGAAGCCTAGAATACAACCAGATAACAGTTAAACTTCATTATCCTCAACAATTTGCTGCAAAGGCTAGAATACGACCAGATAACATTCAACTTCATTATCCTCGACAATTTGATGCCAAGCCTGGATTTCGATCAGATAACAGTTAACTTTTGATTCTCTCCAGTCAAGAATAACTCTTCGGTAGAGAAACGAATAGCTAAGACTCCTAAACTCTTTTCCCCAAGAAGAGATCAACATTTTCCACATAGTCTTCTTAAACAAGCCAATATTCCCCAGCGGAGTTTCTCCTTAAACAAAAGAACAAAAATTCTCAGCGGAAACATCCTAAAACAAGGCCTGAAGAGGAGCATACTCTACATCCATAGCAGCGGTCCGGGATTTCAGCCTCCCAAGGCTCCCCAGCATGTTGTCAAGGATTTCTTTTCCCAGGTAAAGATACACTTTAATAACAATTCAGATTCATACATCATATAACATACACATAAAACATAATCTCATTTATTTTGAGAACATTATCACACCATGCATACTTCTGCATGCAACTAACCCTCTTCCTTGTAGGAAAGATCAATCAAGTCCTCTTCTGGTTAGACTTATTTCTTCCAGTTAATAACAGGCGAATCAAATACCTCTTCTGGTTAGATTTATTTCTTCCAGTTAAAGACAGGTGAATCAAAGACCTCTTTTGGTTAGATTTATTTCTTCCAGTTAATAACAGGAAAATTAAAGACCTCTTCTGGTTAGATTTAGTTCTTCCAGTTAAAGACAAGCATATCAAAGACCTCTTCTGGATAGATTTAGTTCTTCCAGTTAAAGACAGGAGAATCAAAGACATATTCTGGTTAGATTTATTTCTTCCAGTTAATAAAAGGCGATTCAAATACCTCTTCTAGTTAGACTTAGTTCTTCCAGTTAAAGACAGGAGAATCAAAGACCCCTTCTGGTTAGAATTATTTCTTCCATTTAAACACGGGCTAACAAAGACCTCTTCTGGTTAGATTTATTTCTTCCAGTTAATAACAGGTGAAACAAAGACCTCTTCTGGTTAGATTTATTTTTTCCATTTAAAGACAGGTGAATCAAAGACCTCTTCTGGTTAGATTTAGTTCTTCCAGTTAAATACAGGCGAACAAAGACCTCTTCTGGTTAGATTTATCTCTTCCAGTTAAAAACAAGAAAAAGACATCTACTATTCCAGTATAAATCAACCAAAAGATTTATCCTGACACTTTCTCCAGTCACTCTGGATGGCATCTATAAACTCATCTCTGACAACTCTCCATCATCTCCCTAAATGGAATCTTTAAGCCTATTCCCTACACAGTCATCTAACACATCATCGAGTGCAAATTTCTAGGAACTTTAGTGTTCAATCATCTTCCACCTTCAAGTCACGAATGACGGGCTCGCCAATCTAACTCTTCAGGTTTAAGAAGATTGAATAGGGGCAGCTGTTGTACCCTAAAATTTGCCCTCTCATTTTTCAAGATTCCTCTCATATAAGTGGTTACAAACACTTGTTTAAAGAAATAAAGAAAAATGAAATTTTTTGAAGATGATAAGTTGTTACTTCGATTGGTCGAAGGAAAAGGAAAATGAAGATGATGATGTGCCCTTCGATTGGGTCGAAGAAGAGAAAGGCTGCTTCCATTCTCCAGCTTTGATCGGGGAACTAGCTACCTTCGAAGCAATCTGCTTTGATTCTCAATTTGATTAGACAGTAGCTACCTTTGAAGCAATCTGCTTCGATTCTCAATTTAATTAGACACTAGCTACATTCGAAGCAATCTGCTTCGATTCTCAATTCAATTAGACATTGGCTTCCTTCGACATACATGTCTCGAATGGTTAGAAGACTCCCTCCGAGAACTCTTCAATCCACAAGCTTCGATGGGGCAGTGTGTTTGCTTCGATCCACAAGTTTCGATGGGGCAGTGTGCTTGCTTTTATCCAAGCTTCGACATGGGCAATGCCTCCCTTCAAGCAGCTTCCTTCGAACATGCTTCGACTAAGGCAAAAGTTTCCTTCGAAGCAATCTTGCTTCGGTTTCATTCTGACATCTGATTCAAGAACAAATCTCATAGCTTTATCTTCCAAATATCACTTTTCAGGCTATGTTGCTTCCAAATCTTTACATAATCAAAGGTTTACACACATAATCGAAGCTGTATCCATTAGGATATTACTATTTTTGGACGAAATGAAGAAAAGCTATATTATTTATTTTCATAAAGGTTACTTTAATCACAAAGTCAACTCCTTGAGCCCCTAAAATTTATTTTGTCTGAGCACACTCAAAGTCAAAATCAGAAGCAACAGGACCATGCTTGTACTTATTTTCCACTTATCAAGTCACCTAACCAAAACAGTACAACAGAAAGATCCTTTGTGTAAAACATCTCAACATTTTCATATAAATATGCAAATCCATTGCATATAAAAAAAAGGAGGAGGAAAGTTTGCAAAAAAATAGAGTCAGAAACAGGAAACTAAAATTCTAACTCCACTCTTAAACACAAAATCATCAAAAACTCTTCAAACTTGCTCGCCCTTTCATTTTTTTTCAAAGAAACGAAAACTTAAAACTTGACTTGAGTTGGATGCTTTAACTATCTTCCAAACTAAGCAGGTTTAATTCACTCATCATCTAACCATTCTTGGAAGTAGCATCAAAGTCCCTTCAAAGTTTCATCCAAAGAGGTATGTTTTCTTCAAACTTAGAACTCTCCATTCAAGCATCTTTAAAAAATGTAGATATCATGTTGCTCAAAGTTTCTGATTATCATTTCTTGTATAGTTAGTTTTCATTTTTGATACTGAACAAAATCCATGCTGACCTTCGATTCCATAGCTTTTGAAATATATATGCTTCGATTCACATCAAAGTTCTTAGACATATTTAATGTTTATGTTTTGTGTTTTGATTTATGTTTAAGTCTTAGTTTCGTTTTGATGTCTTCACTATTTGTTTCGATTGAGAAAAGGAGTGGTTAGGAGCCTGGCCATCGAAGCACCATGCCTTCGAAGCTGGGTACCAGGAATGAATTCATTCTATATTCCATCGAAGGGATCCCATGAATGGAAGAAGTAGGCTACTCCCAATTGTACAAACAGCATGCGCCAAGGCTTATCATATCGAAGGGTCCTGGGTTCGAAACTCCCAGCCAGACCCTTTTTCATATTTTCTCACTTTGTTTCATTTGCAGGAAACATGTTTGGATCTCCTTCAGTTTGGGCTTAGATTTTTATACTCTAACCCCTTTGTTCATTAACTAGCAAACAGACCCCCTTGTGCCCAAATACAAAAACTATTTTTGAACAAAAAAAAAACTGTTTTCTACACAAAAACACCCCAAATTCAACTTTTCTCCCCTCTTGACCCATTTTCTTTATTATATTATCTTTTATTGTTATCATTAATATCTTTTTTTTTAATATAAAAAGACATCAAAAAATTTATTGTTTAAGATTAAATTAGTTTAATTTTCTTTTGTTAACTAATTATTTCTTTTTTAGTTTACTAGGATAAAAATCTTTTCAAAATAAAACAAAACAAGTCCTTTCCTTTTCTCCATTTTTACCTTGTACATTTATTCAAATTCAATATGGTTGTAATAGATAATTAGGATTTAAATTCTTACAATCTCCATTTGTAAATTTGTATACCCCATCCCCAAGTGATTGTAATAGCGTAGGATATTTATTTTCCGCAATTTACAGCTTTCATATAAATGCTAGTAAATTAGGGCGTGCATGGAAAGATAAAAAAATCAATCTTAGATCGCTCTAATCCAAGACAAAAATGCATGCAAATATAAACACTTTCACACATGCACCCTTAGGGTAATTCCACTTGTTTCCTCGGAAAAATAGTCATGTCCCTCGAATATGGGCGTTTTAGAAAAGACCCTTGATAAAAGATTGTAGTCCCTCGATGACCCTCAATGTTGCCTTCGGTAAACAATCTAGTCCCTAAACGACATTGTTAAAACGTCCCATAGGTTACCTTCTATGACTATACAAACATCCCACGCCCGTCCCTTCACATCCAATGATGGGGCTTCTTACCAAATCAATGGTAAGATAGCAACATCTAAAGGAGGAGTAAAAGAACATTAGACCTTTTGAGTAGGTAGGATGCTCCTAGTTGCTCACTCGCTCACAACAAAAACATTTTATACACCCACGCTTTCATTTTGAAACATTTTCAAAAGATAAAACTTTTTGTATGTATTCTTATAGAGACGAGAACCATTACAAAGACACTTTTCAAAATCACTTTCAAAAAACAAATTCCATAAACACTTCTTTAAACTATTTTCCAAACAACACGTTGTACGCATTCTTATAGAGACGAGAATCATTACAAAAGGTGTTTTCAAAATACTTTCAAAACCCCCACCACAAGCACATTTTCAAACAAAAGCAAGTGATCTAGAAAGCAACTAAGAACCCATAGATAACTATGGATGGAAAGGGTGATAGCACATTCCCTTTTCATAATCTACCCCCCGAACTCAAGAAAATAATCTCAAAGGTATTTCCTGTTCTTTTTCACCCTTTCCTTCATTGGATAAAAGAAAAGTCGGTGGCGACTCTTGTTATCTACAACAATTGCGATCAAACGCAAAACACCCAAGTCAGTTCTCCCACCGTGTTACACCTTGTAAAAATTGTTTAATTTTAGTTGTAATTGTATCAAGTAAAATGCTTATTATTATTGTTATTGTAGAAATTTAGTATTTAATGATTGAATTGATTTTATTTATCAGCCATTGTTGTTGATGTTATTGAGATTTAATGTTTGAAGATTCTATGTATTTTTTTGTTGTTGTTACTTCTGTTGTTGAGATTTAATGTTTAATTATTCCATTCATTTTGTTTATTTGTTGTTATTGTTGTTGAGATTTAATATTTAAAGATTCCATGAATTTTGTTGTTGTTGTTGTTGTTGTTGTTGATTTTGTTGTTGATGTTGTTGTTGTTGTTGTTTTTGTTGTTTTTGTTTTTGTTGTTTTTTTCTTGTTGTTTTTGTTGTGAGATTTAATGTTTAAAGATTCTATTGATTTTGTTTTTGATGTTGTTATAGGTGTTATTGTTGATGATGAGGAAGATTTCGAATTTGTCAAAAAAATGAGTGCTTTGCAGATTAAAACATAAAAAAAAAGATTAAAGTTAAAATTTTGTAAACAAGACTTTACCCCTCAATTGTTGTAAAACACCGAGGTAAAAAGTAGCACAATTTTGAAAATTAAAAAAAATGCAGTTGCTAGGAATCGAACCCATGACCAGTGTCACTTTTCCCCTCAGTTCTTAAATCACTGAGGTGTCAAGTGGAGACTTTTCATCATGACCTTATTTACCTCTCTTGGGTAGCCGGGATAAAATGCATTTCGTGTCTGACATTACAAGCGTTATTTGTAGTAGTGTTGAATCATTATTGGTTATTAAATTTTGTTTCTGAACAAATTGCTTCCACTATCATGTTTCATGCTAATGCCATTGACGTGTGGATTGATTTGAGGGAACGATTTTCTAAAGCTGATCGTATTCACATATTCAATCTTCGCATTTTTATCAATAATTTGAAGCTTGCTTCAAAATCTGTTATGGATTACTTCATTGAGTTAAGAGGTTTGTGGGAAGAACTCAATGAAAATTGTCCACTCTCTATGTGTTCATGCATTCAGCAATGTCGTTGCCTTGCAATGCAGAATTTTCGTGCCTATCATGATGAAGATCAGGTTATGCAGTTTTTAACTGGTCTTAATGAACAAATTTCGGTTGTCAGAACTCAGGTTTTATTGATAGAACCTTTACCACCAACTAATAAAGTTTACTCATTAGTAGTGCCAGAAGAAAGTAATCATAAATATGTTACCATCGTTGAAGATGATAGTGCATTAATGGTTAATACAACTCAAAGATATGAGCACAAAGGCAAGTCATCCCAATACAAGAATCCTCTTAGACATTGCACTTTTTGCAATAGGAGAGGCCACTCTTTGGATTTTTTCTATCAAAAACATGGTCATCCTAATTTCAACAAGAACAAATCTCAAACCAATGCTTCCACCAACCAAAGCTGTGATGCTACTCAAGCATTTGGGGCTCCTACAAAAGTTTCTTCTGATAATACCAATTCCAACATTTCTCAAGCACAATATGATAAATTGATTGGCTTGCTTCAACAAGCCAATCTAATTCCTTCATCTAAGCCTAATGTTTCAGTTTCTACTATGATGCTTGAACATTCACCTATTACAGCTCCCTCATGTATTATTTGCACCACTTTCAACTCATTAACTCAGGACAAATTATAGATTCTTGACTCTAGTGCTAATGACCATGTGTGTGTTAGAACATAGTTTGATTCTACAACCCTTGTAAGAGTTTTGATGATAACAAACACTCAAAGAACAATTATGCTCCCTAAATAAGTATTTTGTTTTGCAGAGAAGTTCTGATGGAAGAAGCATAGAAGATGAGTTAGATAGTTGTTTCAACTCTAATTTTATACATCTCTTAAAGAAGTTCTAATGCTGCAAACAGGAACTCCGTGTTTCTGATCCATAATGTTCTAGAAAGAAGCAATGGTAACCTTCATCTTCTGAAGCAAGCATGTTCTAAAGTGTTACAATTCACTTAATGTTATTCAAAAGTAACAGCTGAAAGGGGACAAAGATCTCTATTTTTGGAAAGCTCTTCAAATATCATTTATCAACATTCCAAAAGCTTTCCCATGCATTGCCTATTTAACAATGCTTGAAGGAGAAATCATTTATGATTTTGCGCACAACAAACGAGTCATCTTCTTCACCTTCAAATGTACTGAATCTCAATTGTGTAAAACATCACTTGTGTGATACTGTTTTATTAGAAAACACTTTTTGTACACTCTCTTAAATATTGTATAGCGTAATTCCTTAAGAAAACTGGATTGTGGTTTAAACTCAAGAAGACTTTGACGATTATCATAGTAGTTGTGTAATCAAGTTTGATTAGTGGATTAAGACCTCGTTGAGAAAGGAGAAATCACCTTGGCGGGTGGACTAGAGTAGTTTGAGTTCAAACGAACCAGGATAACCAACGTGTTCTTTTCTTTAAGTTTTAAAAACCCCAAAAGCCCCCTTCTTGTATTTTCCATTCTTCGATTAGTATCAGAGAGCCTGGTTCTGAGTATAAGCACTTAACCGTGTCAGAAAAAGATCCAAGTAAGAAAAACACTATGGTGGGTCCAAGTCAGAACATCAGCAATGACTACCATGATGAGAAAGATAGAATCAGCGGCAAACCTCCATTTTTTGATGGTGAGAACTTCAATTACTTGAAAGACAAAATCAAAAGTTTCTTTCTAGCTCATGATGCTGATCTCTGGGATATGGTGACTGATGGGTACATACATCCTGTTGATGAAAGCGGTCAGAAGATTGATAGAAAATGAATGACAGATCATTAAAAGAGAGATTTCAGAAATCATCACAAGGCTAGAACTATTCTCTTGAGTGTTATCTCATACACAGAGTATGAGAAGATCACAAATAGAGAATCAGCAAAACACATGTTTGACTCCTTGAGAATGAAGCATGAAGGCAACATGCAAGTCAAAGAAACCAAAGCTCTTGTGCTCATTCAGAAGTATGACTCCTTCAAAATGGAAGAAGATGAAACCATTGAAACAATGTTCACAAGATTTCAAATTCGGGTCGCTGGGCTAAAAGTTATGGATAAAGGGTACTCAACTATTGATCATGTAAAGAAGATCATTAGAAGTTTACCCAAGAAATGGAGACTCATGGTCACAGCTCTTAAACTAGCCAAAGATCTGAACAAAATCTCTCTCGAAGAACTTGTTAGCTCCATGAGAAGTCATGAGATAGAGTTAGAAGAAGATGAGCCCCAGAAGCAAGGTAAGTCTTTAGCTCTTAAATCTAACAAAAAATATGAACCTAAAGTTTTGTAGGAAAAAGAAAAAAACTCTGGTGGATCCTCATTAGAAGAAGACGAACTATCTCTCCTCTCCAGAAGAGTCAATCATTTGTGGAAGCACAGACATATAAAGTTTATAGCTTCCAGAAGAACAGGGAATCATTATGAATCATCTTCTGGATACAGAAAGTCAAGTAATAAAGACATTGTATGCTACGAATGCAATGAACAAGGTCATTACAAAAGTGACTGTCCAAAGCTTCAAAAAGAGAAACCTAAAAAGAAGTTCTTTAAGGAAAAGAAGAAAAGTCTCATGGCAACATGGGATGAATCAGACTCTTCTGAAGTTGAAACAGAATCAGAAGATGAAAGAGCCAACATAGCCCTAATGGCCAACATATCAGAAGACAATGGATCATCTGGATTAGAATCAGACTCAGAGGCAGAAGAAGTATTCTATAACTTTTCTAGATCTCAATTAGAAGAGAGTCTGCCAGAAATTCTTGAAAGATATCAGAAACTTTGAGTCATAAACAAGAACCCGAAAAAGGATCTAGTTTTTGACTCTGAAGAAACTAAGAAAATGAGATCGGAAAATTCTGAGTTGAAAGAAACAATTTCTAAACTAAAAAATAATTTACAAAATGCTCAGAAAGAAACTGTCTCAGAAGTTCCTAGTAACTCTGATAAGATCATAAAGGAATATGATCATAGCTTTCAAAAATTTTCTTGCTAAAAACATAGATAGAAGAAAGAAGGCTTCAATGATCTATGGAGTTAGCAGAAATGGCAGAAAAGGAATAGGATACAAGGGAAAAGTATTTCAACCTAAGAAAGTTAAGGATATGGTCATTAAACGCACACCTCTATATTCTCACTTCACCTATGGGCTCACTCATGACAAAAATTATACTAGTAATGCTTTTTCTGCTAAACCAAAATTCAAACAGAATTTTGGTAACTTTAACAAACAAGGACCCAAAAATATATGAGTATTTAAGGATAAAATTATCAATGTTGCAGATATCTTTAATCGCAAGACTAAAACACCTATCTTGGTACATGGACTCTGGATGCTCTCGACACATGATAGGAAGAAAGCATATGTTCCAAAGCTTGGAGCTTAAATCTGGAGGCTACGTAGGTTTCAGAGGCAATCAGAAAGGGAAGATTATAAGCTCTGGAACTATTGGTAATGGTACGCTTCCCTCTATAACTAATGTTCCATTAATAGATGGATTAATGTATAACTTGTTATCCATAAGTCAATTAAGTGATAACGGTTATGATATAATCTTCAATCAAAAGTTCTGCAAAGCAGTTAGCCA
Source organism: Vicia faba (assembly GCA_948472305.1). Lineage (NCBI taxonomy): Eukaryota > Viridiplantae > Streptophyta > Magnoliopsida > Fabales > Fabaceae > Vicia > Vicia faba. The sequence goes on along the minus strand of OX451740.1, from coordinate 1,034,614,322 downwards.
GAAAGATGGACCTGTCCTCTTTAATGGAAAGAGAAAGAACAACATTTACAAAATAAAACTTTCTGAACTAAAAAGTCAGAATGTAAAATACGTATCGTCTGCTAACGATGGACAATGGGTCTGACACAGAAGATTGGGGCATGTAAGTATGAGAAGAATATCTTAGATTAACAAACTCAATCTGGTCAGAGGACTTCCTAACCTGAAGTTCAGCTCATATGCTCTGTGTGAAGCATGTCAAAAAGGCAAGTTTGCAAAACCTTATTTCAAAACCAAAAATTTTATTTCTACCTCTAGACCATTAGTACTTATGCATATAGATCTATTTGGACCAGTGAAAACTGCATCCATTGGTGGAAATAAGTATGGATTAGTGATCATAGATGACTATAGCAGATGGGCATGGGTAAAGTTCTTAAGACACAAGGACGAGTCACACTGTGTTCTTTTCATTCTGTAACCAAGTCCAAAACGAAAAAGATCTTAGAATTGTTAAAGTCATAAGTGATCATGATGGAGAATTTGAAAAAAACTTGAACTTTTTTTAATGAGAATGGCATCTCTCATGATTTCTCTTGTCCTATAACTCCTCAACAACGCGGATTTGTAGAACGAAAGAACATAAATTTACAAGAAATAACCAGAACCATGATCAACGAGACTAACATTGCTAAGAACTTCTAGGAAAAAGAAATTAACACAGCGTGTTGCATTCAGAATAGAATCTCCATAAGACCTATTCTAGATAAGACTCCATATTAACTGTGGAAGAACAGAAAGCCCAATATTTCTTATTTTCATCCATTTGGATGTACTTGTTTTATTCTGAACACTAATGAACATATGAACAAGTTTGAATCTAAAGCACAAAAGTTTCTCATGTTAGGATACTATGAACACTCAAGAGGCTATAGAGTATATAATACAGAAACATGAATTGTAGAAGAGTCCATCATTGTCAAATTTGATGTTAAGCTTGGCTCTCAAAAGTCAAAGCAGGATAAATTTTTTGCAGATATAGAAGTCCAATTCACAGGTACTGAAGACATTACATCAGAAGTTTCTCACAAAGAATCACATTCGTCTCCAGAAGAATATGTCACAAACATTACAATAACATCTGAAGAGCCTCTCCAGAAAAGACAATCCAGAAGCAGCTTAGCTCATCCAGAAAACAAAATTCTGGGAAAGAAAGAAGAACTAATCAGAACAAGATCTACATTCAAAAACTCTGAAGAATCTCTCATGAGTGTCTCTGATTGAGCCAACTTCCATTGATGAAACCCTTCTAGACAATGATTGGATACTTACTATGCAGGAAGAATTAAACCAATTGACTAGAAACGATGTGTGGGATCTAGTTCCTAAACCAAAAGGGTTCAACATCATCTGAACCAAATGGGTATTCAGAAACAAACTGAATGAACAAGGAGAAGTCGTCAGAAACAAAGCACGGTTGGTGGCACAAGGTTATAGTCAGCAAGAGGGGATAGACTGTACAAAAACCTTTGCTCCAGTCGCCAGGTTAGAATCTATCAGACTTTTAATTTCTTTTGCTGTAAATAATGGCATCACTCTTTATTAGATGGATGTTAAAAGTGCAATTTTTAAATGGTTACATTGATGAAGAAGTTTATGTGCATCAACCCCCTAGTTTTGAAATTTCAAAACATCCATAATATGTCTATAAACTAAAGAAATCACTATATGGTCTGAAACAAGCTCCCAAAGCTTGGTATGAAAGACTAAGTAGTTTTCTGTTAGAAAATGATTTTACCAGAGGGAAGGTGGACACTACTTTATTCTGTAAACTATTTAAAAATGAAATTCTAGTTTTTCAGATTTACATAGATGATATTATTTTTAGATCTACTAAAACCTCTTTGGGAAGAGAATTTACTAAGTCTATGCAGGAAGAGTTTAAAATGAGCTTGATGGGAGAACTCAAGTTCTTTATGGGCATCCAGATCAATCAAACTCCAGAAGGAACATACATACATCAAATAAAGTATGCCAAAGAACTTCCGAAGAAATTTTACCTATCAGAATGTAATCCAGCCAAAACTCCCATGCATCCCACATGCATTCTGGAAAAGGAAGAGGTAAGTAAGAAGGTAGAACAGAAGATCTAAAGAGGAATGATTGGTTCTGTTTTATATTTAAAAACTTCAAGACCTTATATTTTGTATAATGTATGTCTGTGTGCTAGATTCCAATCAGATCATAGAGAATCTCACTTAACAACTGTTAATCGAATTTTCAAGTATCTGAAAGGTACTACTAATCTTGGTCTTTGTTATAGAAAAATCAAAGAATTCAAATTAGTAGCGTATTGTGATGCTGACTTCGTTGGAGACTGAATAGAAAGAAAAAGTACTTCTGGAAGCTGCCAATTTCTGGGAGAAATTATTATCTCGTAGTCCAGCAAGAGGAAATCCACCATTGCATTATTAACTGTTGAAGCTGAATATATAGCAGCAGCTGGGTGCAACACACAAATGATCTGGATGAAAAGTCAACTTTAAGACTTCAACATATTTCAGTGTAACATTCATTTACTTTGTGACAACACTTCTACTATTTGTTTATCAAAAAATCCTATATTACATTCTAGGGCTAAGCATATAGAAATAAAACATCATTTCATTAGGGACTATATTCATAAAGGAATTCTTTCACTAAAATTTATTGACACATACCATCAACATGCTGATGTTATCACTAAACCCCTTTCTGAAGATAGGTTTAACTTCATTCTGAAACATCTCAGCATGAAATTATGTCCAAAATGATAATTTTATTTATGTATGTTAACCCTCAGAACTTTGTATTTTTTTGTGAACATCTGATCAATAATTCATCAAAAGTTAGAAGGAATGTTGTATCAGGATCTATCTAAGAAGATCAGAACAGTTTTTAAACGGTTTATTTCAAAGATAGAAGTGTGAAAGTTCACAATATCAACATGGGTCATCACTTCACAAGGGTTTCTTCTAAGGCTGAACATGTGTTCAAACTCTGAAGAGACTAAAGCGTTGATTGGATGCATTGAGACTCCTGTCATACCGGTAACTGTTTCATATCTCTACGACATCCCCCCTCTTTTCAGGAATCATTAATACTTAGTGTTATACCCCAAAATTTTCCCTCTCATTTTACTCAACACATGCCTATTGAGGTCCTCAACTTGCCCAAGGATGCCCAAGAATTGATCAGACAAACTCTCCTCCTAAGGAAATGAACCCCCAACTAGGGTTTCCATTTGAATCAGGATGTGTCAACTCCAAAGAATTCAATTGCTTTACATGGTCCTATTATGCCTCCAAGAATGTCCATGACAAATTTCATGCCTTGCAGAACAAGTTTGCACAGTCAATTGCCCAAATGCCTGAAAATCAACTATACTAGGTCAAAAGTCAATTGTGGCCTATATACAGTCAAACTTTAAGTTTTTTTGTAAACAACATCATTTTGAAGTGATAATCATCATTTTATCAAAGGTTTACCATTATTCCTCAAGAAATGCTCCTAATTCATCAAAGGTCAAATTTACAAAATTAGGGTTTCTATAAGAAAAGTTAAGTGAACTTTGACTGGGCATCACTTTCTCATAATTTGTCCATTTAGCCCCAACCAAAGACCATCTTGAAGAGAATCCAATTCCCTACAATCTATCTTTTATCTTCAAGTTCAAGAAATGCACCATTTGAAAGATACAAGCTCATACATTATAGGTCCTTCCAAAAAGTCAACAAAAATACCTTTTGGGTCAAAGCTTCTTACATGAACACGGAAGATCCAATGGAGATGAAACCAAAAGGGTTGTTTAGAGGACATCCTAATCTTTCTAAAAAAGTCCAAGAACACCCTCTTAGAGTCAAAATTGAGAGAGATATGCATTGTCAAAATTGGCCATTTTTGGAAATTTGCACAAAGTCAACAATGCTCAAAATTGCATTTTTTTCCACATGGGCCCATCTCTTTCAAGATTGAATCTTATCCCTAGCATGGTCCACGACCCATGGGACCCTCCTTGCCTCATTTATTTATTTACCTAATTTATTTTGATTTTAATTATTTAAAATTCAAATAAAATCAAATTAAATCAAATTAAATCAAAATAAATAAAATCAATGGAATGAGATTTGTTTTGCATTGAGTTATAGATCATGCAAGCTATCTATAGCCAAGGAAAAATGTGCAAGATTGAAAACAAGAGGAAATCTCCAAATGTTGAAAGATTTGAATCAAAAGTAATAACCATTACATCTTGTGATTCTTTCCAATTATGCTACCCTAGATTGATTCAGTACATATACACAAGCATTGTGAACCCTAACGAGGAGGAAGAGGCTGCGCATCTACTTCATACAGCAAGAACAAATTCCAAATTTTGGCCAAGAAAGTGCAGACCTTATATTCCTCTAGCGGCCAATTCAGAGCATTCTAAGGACACAATAACACTCCTGAACATTCACTGAAGCCATTTCAAGCATTCCCAAAGCCTGAAACATCAAGAATCGTGCTCTCTAAGAGTCAAGGTTTGTGTTTTTTTCCAAACTAGATTCCAATGATTTGTCCATCATGAATTTGTTTTGATCATATATCCATGCTTGCTAACACATTTGCAATGTTTTTGATTGGTTTGATTAAAGTTTAAGCGCGGGAATAGCTTCTTGCCATGAATAGGGTTCATAAGCTCGAATTTGGGGTTTCCTTCTCTAGGGAAACCAGATTATGGGTACCATAGCATTCAGGGGCAAATTTCTGATTGATCCCTGGTTGTAGTTTTAATTTGTCTTGCTTGTATTACGTTTTTTAATATTGCAGAGATGTAGCTACGAACAAAAATTGTCACTATAGCCCTTAGTGACAATTTTGTCCATAGGTAAAAGTCTGATACCAAAAACCACAGTTCTGTGAAGAAGATAAGAGGTGGCAGCATACCACTAGCCCGTTTGAATTTCGCACATTTTTTTGGGCATGCTACTTTATTCACATTATGTTGTTTTGTTTATTATATTAACAAATAAGTAGCCCAGCGCATATGGTCAAGGAATGAATATGTGAGGCAAACATTCTGGGTTCGATCCCAGGTGGATGCTTTTGTATTTTTCTTGATAATTTATTACAGCATCTCCTAGCCAAGCATCCACCAAGCACTCACAGATCCAGCCCTTAGATCATCACGTGACCCAGATCCAAGTGTCCAATAAAAGCAGCACATGGTGAACCCCCAGATGAGAGCCTCATTGAATCACGCGTAAGGCAGATGGGCTAACTATTCAGGCCCATTCTTGTTTTTCTTATTTATTTCATTATTTTGTGTTATTAGTTTTATAGTTTTAAAAAATCATTTTTTAATATTAAATTCTAAAATCAATAAAAATCACAAAAAATATAGAATTAGGTTTTTTTATTAAAATTAGTTTTTTTTGGAAATTTATTAATTTAATGATATTGAATTGATTTGTTTTCATTAAGTAAAGTTAATTAGGAAAAATTAGGTTTAATTAACAAATATTTAGTTTTCTCAATAAAAAATCAAAAATATTTTATTTATTTAAGTAGATTCTTTAGGATATTTAATTTATTCTCGCGCGCATTTATTTATTTATTTTTTCCAATTATTGTATTTGTTTCGAGTTTGTAATAGCTTTTAACTTAGGTTTATTACTGCTTTTATTTACCGCTTTTCCCCCAAGTTTGGTTATGTAACCCCCTCCCCAAAGCCTTGTAATAGCTAGGTTTAAGATTCTCGCATTTTATTTTTTCGCTACTATTAACTGTTAGATGAATGATCATAGGATTGAATGGAAAGATAAATCGAATGTTTAAAACAGTATAACACCCTAACTGTGCATAGATAAACAAACTGAAATCAAACACTTGCACATGCTCACCCCTAGGGTATCTCCCACTTCGGTTGCCTTGGAAATATGGTCACTATTCTTGAACGTGAGAATTCTTAGTGACTGTCCTCTAATTCAGAGATCGCAAGTCCCTTTTGAAGGTTGCCTCAGTAAAACAAAATGCGATCTTAGAACTTTAGGACAGTTACTAAAAGATCTTGCCCTGTTGCCTTAAGTGACCGTAATCGTCCCTTTTGATTGTCCCTCAAACTCCAACGATGGAGCTACCTACTCCTTAATAGTAGGATAGAACTATCTAAAGGAAATAAGAAAACAAACAGTCTTTTTCGAGTAGGTAGAAACTCTTAAGTACTTTCTCAAAACAACCAGTTTTTTCACACTTACACTTTTCGAACAAAGTTTTCTAAGACGCTTTATCACACTCTTGAGGACTGACACAAGGGTTACCATAAAGTGAAACTCCGCACTAAGGAATTTCAAAAGCTTTTCAAAACACACACAAACGCAATTTCAAAATGAGTAAGTACCTAAGAGCCCATGGAAAACCATGGATATAAAGGGTGCTAACACCTTCACTTTCTATAATCTACCCCTCGTACTCGGAAACATCTCGAAAAAGGTTTTTTTCTGTTCTTTTTCCCTTCCTTTGTTGGATAAAATAAAAGATTATGGCGACTCTTGCTTACCGTAACATTTGCAAACACAAACGCAAAACCAGTAGTAACTAAAAACAGTCAGTTCTGCCACCGTATTACAGAACTGGCGACTCTGTTGGGGATATAAATAAAAAAGTGGGGTTTACCTTAGGATCTAGGTCATTTTAATTTCTTCTTTGGCTTGTCTTATTTGATTTACTTTTAAGGGTATCTGTTTGGGTTATTTGGATCCTAAACCCGGATTGGGGAATTCCTTTTAGGTAAGTAGCAATAAACTGTGAGGGAGTTGTGCGGGGTATACCGACACGGTTGAAATAGTAGCTAGGTTGATGCGATACTTTGGTGTGTATCGGTAGCCCTTGAGTAATCAAGGAGAATACAGGGCCGTTGTGTGGTATCATAAAGTGTCAATTGACCTTAGTACCTTAATTGACCAACTTGGCTTTTTAGGGCGTAGTGAGATAGACGTCTTTGGTGTAAACCCAAAGTCAGTTGATACTCGATGCTATACTCATTGAGGTTTGACTCTTGAGTTTTGTTTGGTGGCAAGTCAATTGTCTATCAGAACAAAATTTGGGGGGGAAAGATCGGTGATATTGAGATCCCTTAGAACCCGGTTATTATTATAGGACAGGTTGAACCAATCCAACTTCAAGAGGGTACTACCTTAAAACCCATGCCAGTATATACTTAAGGCTGTTTGTGCGACTTGTTTGCCTTCAACTTGAACTACTTGCAAGGTTTTATTTTCTGACAACATGATTTCCTTGCAGGATTTGTTTATAGTCATTATCCAATAACTTAGATTTCTTGCAGGGTTCACTTGTTTTCATCACCTTACAATTTTTCTTAGCGCATAGCATACACATCATAACATCATGCCACATAATTTCCTTAACTATTTCAAGGATCTCAAGGGTTTGTGATGTAGGTTATAATAAATCAGACGTCTAGCATGGGGCAAGGATTTATTTTCCTCTAGCCAATGTCGTCAGAAGATCAGAACTCAACAAATTGAGTCAGGGGCTATGACCCACTCGATATGGTGAGCTTGACTCTCGTAGAAGGACCTTCAACAATACAAAGTGCTTCAATCAAAGTTATAAAGTTCAACGCCTAACATTTTTCTTGTTTCCCCCGCGAGATCCTTGAAAAAATTTGCATATCATACATGTCATCGCATAATAGGTAAGCTCTTGTACAGGTCTCTCATGTTCTCGATGTTTATTACAGCAATGGCTCTCCAACAAGACAACAAAGATCTTCAAAATCAAGAGGCTCAGTTCATGGGAATGTTCCTAAACCTATCCAAGGGGCATGAAGAATTGAAAGCACTCCTCGATGGGAATCTGACCAAGAAACATCCTAATAACAACAAGGATGACCAGGTTGAATAGCTGCAGGTTGAGATGGAAGCAATGAGAATCCAAATGTTGGGCCAGATGGATCTTATCCAAAGCCTAGCCCAGGGACAAGAAGAGCTGAGGACCATTGTCAACAAGCTTCATCAAGACGGATGCAACCGTATGAAACAAACAGTCGAGGCTGGGGGTCAAGTCATTCATCAACCCTTGATGGGACAAAAAGTTGGCTTGGAGAGTAGACCTTTCCAAATTGCTGCTACGTCACAAGCCCAACCACAACCTCGCCAACAACAACAGGGCAATCGGCATAAGCAGAATACATCTGAAAGACGCTTTACCGAAATCAACATGTCATTGGCTCAAGCATTACAACACATGTTGGAGGACAAGCTCGTTACATTAAAGGACCCTCCTCAGAATCCCAATACAGCCTCCCCAAGGTACAATCCAAATGCAAGATGTGTGTACCACTCCAACAGTCTTGGACATGACACCAATAGCTGTTGGATGTTGAGAAATAAAATTCAAGACCTGATTGACAAAGGAGCACTAGAATTCACACAAGATGGTCAACTGGAATTCTTCTTCCATTCCTCAATGGCACGTCATCTAAAGTGACAAGTTTTGACAAGAAGGATTTTTCGTTCATTAGAATTTTCAAGTTGTAATCGTCTTTTGATTTGTTCAAACACTTACTTATGTCAAACTTTGTTATTTCATCAATGCATTGGATATGTTTGTCTTGAATTATTTCATTTGTTGTCACCATACTTAAATTGTGTTTTACTTCCTTTTTGTGATATTCAACTCTCGATCAAAAGCTCTAAGCCTTTAGAGGGGGGATGACGAAAACGATACCATAATCCATAGTGTGCTTTTGAACAGACCTTGTTGACGATGTACATGCGTTGTTTCAAATACCAAATAGTGGAGTTATAAGGAAGATAATCCCTAGTCAACCCCTTTGAGCCAAATAAATAGGAGTTTTTTTTTCACACAAATTAAAACCCTTAATCATAACCTGGGGCAGGGTAGTTTCTCAGTCAACTCAGACGTGCATTTAGTCGCAATCTTCCGCTTCGTACACAATGAATGGCATCGAAGACGTCCTTCCAAATCAAAAGACGGTGATGGTTCTGCATAATCATCAAAGTAGGCAGTCATTATTTTTCAGAAGAAAAGCTCGTTAAGTCAAAACCTATGAAGGAGACTTAAGAAAAACAGGGGCATCCCGCTGACTGTAATCGCAAAAGAAACAGTTCTGGAAAAAGAGGGGATAACGAAAAAAAAAAGGTTACTATAAATCCTCTACAAAAAGAAGATTACAAAAATGACTTCCTCTTTAAAATAAACTTTCAGTATCTGAACCATCACCGGAACATCAAGGACAAGATGCCAGACTCAATTGGGATTCAAAAGAGACAATTAACCGAGCATGTGACTCAAGAACATCACGAAGAGCGGGTGGGTACAAATAAATTTTGAGCCTTTATCCTTTATTTCTTAAACCATGAACCAGGCCACGTTACAACCCTTAAAATTCCTAGCTGAAGCATGGGTTAGTTCGAGAGCATACTATTATAAAAGATATCCTGACTCCTGTAGGACTTGCTATAAATCCTGAGTTGACATCACACTTTTACAAAATTTGTTTGTTTTACTAAAAAATGAATTTTCAAACTTCAAGACAGACATAAGCTTTGCATTCTTAAAATACTATAGTTTGCATATGACTATTCAACAATAGAGAAATTCGCATGACGAATATCTAGTGAACAAATACCTTCTCAATGAAAAGGATCACCTCAAGTGGAAAAACACTTCCAACCAAGGGGCACCGCATGATCATTGTCCATCACCTGGAGAAGTCAAGATTCAAGTAATCTCTCAAAGATGCTGAATATCCAGGGGAAGATCTCCATATGAATCACTTGAGGCATTGGGCATGAATTCTAGCAACAAATCTTATACGATCAAACAAACACCTTCTGGCAATGTGATAACACTTACTACTATGGACAGTGATAATTCTTTGTACCCGGTGAACATGGACATAGTCAGAAAATACTACGCATGAACAAGGACCCGCTAGGTTGACTGGCCTAGGCAAAAATTAGGGATAAAAACAAAAAATCTATACACCCGGCAAGTCGAAAACCTGAAAAGGAGGCTTGGGCAAAAAAGGGTATCCCGGTGGACTGAAAATCTGAAAAGATAGTCCAGGAAAAAGTTAGGGATTAAAGCGTACGACTACGTCCCGTCATCTTGTCACTTGTCTAATCAGTAGAAGGTTTATTACCCTGATCTGCATTCACCAAGTACTCTAAGTGTTGGGATAACAGTCAAACCATCTACAAAATCCCCGGTTGATATTTTCTACAACATGTATCGAGACAGGGGCATTCTAATACAAGGTCACTACCATGTTCTTAGCATGCATCCTATTGATGTCAGGTGTTATCATACCTTCGGCAGAGCAAAATCTCCAAATTACTGCTCCAACAAAAATTCCCTAATGAAGTCGCCAAGCCTATCAGGATTTCCTAATGGAAACATTCTGAATAAAGCAGATTATCATCTAGAAACGGTTCAGGTACGATCCAAAAACGGATGTCATCCTGACACCTACTCCAGATTCTATCCTAGTACATTGCAGATACGATCCAGAGATGGATGTCATTCTGACACTTATTTCAACACATCATTTAGAAACGGTTCAGGTACGATCCAAGGACGGATGTCATTTTGACACTTATTCAAGATTCTCATCTAGAAACAGTTCAGGTACGACCCAAGAACGGATGTCATCCTGACACTTACTCCAGATTCTCATCTAGAAACGGTTCATGTACGATCCAAAGACGGACGTCATCCTGACACCTACTCTAGATTCTATTCAAGTACAGTGCAGATACGATCCAGAGACGGATGTCATTCTGACACTCATTCAACACATGTTTCAAGTACAATGTAGATATGATCCAGAGACGGATGTCATTCTGACACTCATCCAACACATGTTTCAAGTACAGTGCAGATACGATCCAGAGACAGATATCATTCTGACCCTCATTCAACACATGTTTCAAGTACAGTGCAGATACGATCTAAAGACAGATGTCATTATGACACTCATATAATACATGTTCAAGTATAATCACGACATAGATCCATCCATAAAATCTCCAGCAGGCACAGGGGCAGAAACGTCCTGATGCGAAGTCATCATCGTAGGCTCAGCATACATCCTAGTGACATCTATGTTCCCCACAGATTAAAAACAACCAAATTTTTGTTCTCTTCTTCCCCAAGTAATAAGTACTTTCTCCAGCAAAGTTCCTTTAGAGAGTTGAAGTCTATTTTCCCCATCCCAGTTTTAACGGTTCATAAAACCTCCTCCCGGGTAGAGTTTATTTTGCAAACTGCGGAAGCTCATTCCCCAACAGAGTTTATTTCTCTACATCAACAGAATCTTCCAACAAGCATTTCCCTCCACAGAGTTATTCTCAAGAAGAATCAATTCTCAAGCGGAGTCAATCCCCGACAGAACATCCTCAAATAGAAAGAGGAAACCCTCGACAAATCATCTCTACTCATCATCCCCAATGGAAGTAGAAGAACCACTTTTTCTATAACGGTCAGGAATTCAATTTCCAATACTCTCCAGCAGTAGTCTGGGATTTATTTTCCTAGACTGGGAAACATTGCAATAGCATCCCCTGTTTATACATCGTGGCATGCACATACACATTGCATATAACATAATCTCATTTATTTTGAGAACATCATCAAAATGCATTTTATACATCATGACTTTGCATATGACTAATTATTTACCTTTTTCAGGGAAAGGTCAAATCAACAAATACTATTGACTACTTATGTGACATGGTAGTCTTCTCAAAAGCCACGTATAACAAAGGGTTATCTCGGGATCTTCCTCAGAAAGAGGCCCTCACAAGACCTTCTCTGGTTCAGTCAGATCACCACTAAGATCTCTCTAATTTATATTCCAGATGAAGATATTCCAAGACTTTCGTCTGGTTCAGCTGAATCGATGCTAAGATTCTTCTGATTTCCATTCTAGTCGAAGTTAATCCAAGACCATATTTGGTTCAGTTAGATCGACACTAAGATCTCTCTGATTTCCATGCCAGTTGAAGAAATTGTGAAGCCTGGGTTTCGACCAGATAACAGTATAAGGTGTTGCGAAGCCTGGAATTCGACCAGATAGTAGTTCACTTCTTCAAAGACACTGAAGCCTGAGTTTCGACCAGATAACTGTTTAAGTTGTTGTAAAGACTAGAATACGACCAGATAACAGTTAACTTCTTCAGACACTGCAAAGCCTAGAATCCAACCAGATAACAGTTTATTCTGTCAATTACTATGAAGCCTGGACTCGACCAGATAATAGTATACCTCAGGTTCAAGTTTAAGCCTGGATCCGACTAGATAACAACTTAATTTCTTCAAATTACCGAAGCCTGGATACAACCAGATAATGGTATGCCTCAGATTCAAGTTGAAGCCTGGACCCGACCAGATAACAACTTAATTTGTTCAAGTCACTGAAGTCTGGATTCCGATCAGATAACAGTTTGAGTTACTGTGAAGCCTGGAGTACGACCAGATAGCAGATAATTTCACGCTGTGAAGCCTGGAGTACGACCAGATATCAGTCAGCCTTATCATCCTCAGCAAGTAAATGTGAAGCCTGGAGCATGACCAGATAATAGTTTAATCTCATTTCCCCAGTAAGTCACTGGGAAGCCTAGAATACGACCAGATAGTAGTCAACCTTATCATCCTTAGCAAGTCACTGCAAAGCTTGGATCCTGACCAGATAGCAGTTTACTTCAATCTCCTCAGTCAAGAGATGACTCCCCAATAGAGTAATGGACAACCGAGGCTCCTAGACTCTATTCCCCTGAGAAACATTTCCCAGCAGGAGCAGTAATCCCCACAAAGAGAATTCTTATGAAGTCAACATCTATTTTGGATGGCATCTTTAAGCCCATCTCCGACGACTCTCTGTCATACTACTTGGATGGCATCTTTAAGCCCATCTCCGACAGTCTCCTATCATATTTTCCAAATGGCATCTATAAGCCCATTCCTGATATTACCTACACAGTCAGGTATCATTTTAGACGAGTGCAAATTTCTGGGTACTCTAGTGTTCAATCATCTTCCACCTTCAGATCATGAAAGGCAGACAAACCAATCTATATCTTCAGGTTTAAGAAGATTGAACAGGGGAAACTGTTGTACCCCAAAATTTTCCCTCTCATTTTACTTAACACATGCCTATTGAGGTCCTCAACTTTCCCAAGAATGCCCAAGAATTGATCAAACAAATTCTCCTCCTAAGGCAATGAACCTCCAACTAGGTTTTCCATTTGAATCAGGATGTGTCAACTCCAAAGACTTCAATTGCTTTTCATGGTCCTATTATGCCTCAAAGAATGTCCATGGCAAATTTCATGCCTTGCAAAACAAGTTTACACAGTCAATTGCCCAAATTCCTGAAAATCAATTGTACCAGGTCAAAAGTCAACTGTGGCCTATATACAGTCAAACTTCAATATTTTTTATCAACAACATCGTTTTGAAGTGATAATCATAATTTGATCAAAGGTTGACCATGATTCCTCAAGAAATGCTCCTAATCCATCAAAGGTCAAATTTACAAAATTAGGGTTTCTATAGGAAAAGTCAACTGAACTTTGACTGGGCGTAACTTTCTCATACTTTGTCCATTTGGCCCCAACAAAAGCCCATATTGAATAGAATCCAATTACCAATAATCCATATATTATCTTCAAGTTCAAGAAATGCACCATTTGAAAGATACAAGCTCAGACATTATAGGTCCTTCCAAAAAGTCAACAAAAACACCTTTTGGGTCAAAGCTTCTTACATGAACATGGAAGATCCAATGGAGATGAAACCAAAAGCGTTGTTTATAGGACATCCTAAGCTTTCTAAAAAAGTCAAAGAACACCCTCTTAGGGTCAAAATTGAGAGAGATATGCATTGTCAAAATTGGCCATTTTTGGAAATTTGCACAAATTCAACAATGCTCAAAAAATTGCATTTTTTCCACATGGGCCCGTCTTTTTCAAGATTGAACCTTATCCCTAGCAAGGTCCACGACCCATGGGACCCTCCTTGCCTCATTTATTTATTTACCTAATTTACTTTGATTTTATTTATTTAAAATTCAAATAAAATCAAATAAAATCAATGGAATGAGATTTGTTTTGCATTGAGTTATAGATCATGCAAGTTGTCTATAGCCAAGGAAAAACGTGCAAGATTGAAAATAAGAGGAAATCTCCAAATGTGGAAAGATTTGAATCAAAAGTAATAACCATTACATCTTGTGATTCTTTCCAATTATGCTACCCTAGATTGATTCAGTACATATACACAAGCATTGTGAACCCTAACAAGGAGGAAGAAGCTGCGCATATGCTTCATACAACAAGAACAAATTCCAAAATTTGGCCAAGAAAGTGAAGACCTTATATTCCTCTAGAGGCCAATTCAGAGCATTCTAAGGACACAACAACACTCCTGAACATTCACTGAAGCCATTTCAAGCATTCTCAACGCCTGAAACGTCAAGAATCGTGCTCTCTAACAGTCACGGTTTGTGTTTTTTTCCAAACTCGATTCCAATGATTTGTCCATCATGAATTTGTTTTGATTATATATCCATGCTTGCTATCACATTTGCAATGTTTTTGATTGGTTTGATTAAAGTTTAAGCGTGGGAATAACTTCTTTCCATGGCTAGGGTTCATAAGCTCAAATTTGGGGTTTCCTTCTCTACGAAAAATTGGACCAGATTATGGGTACAATAGCATTCAGGGGAAAATTTCTGATTGATCCGTGGCTATAATTTTAATTTATCTTGCTTGTATTACGTTTTTTAATATTGCAGGGATGTAGCTACGAACATAAATTGTCACTATAGCCTTTAGTGACAATTTTGTCCGTAGGTAAAAATCTGAAACAAAAACCACAGTTCTAGGAAGAAGACAAGAGGTGGCAGCATACCACTGGCCCGTTTGAATTTCGCGCGTTTTTCTGGGCATGCTACTTTATTCACTTTATGTTTTTTGTTTATTATATTACTAAATAAGCAGCCCAACGTAGATGATCAAGGAATGAATATGTGAGGCAAACGTCTTGAGTTCGATCCCAGGTGGATGCTTTTGTATTTTTCTTGATAATTTCTTACTGATCCAACGCATCTCCTAGCCAAGCATCCCCCATGCGCTCACAGATCCAACCCTTAGATCATCTCGTGACCCAGATCCAAGTGTCCAACAAAAGTAACGCATGGTGAACCCCCAGATGAGAGCCTCGCTGAATCACGCGTAAGGCAGATGGGGCAGCTATTCTGGGCTTTGCAAAATTCAGCCATGCACCCCCAAAATCACTTCCAGCATTAGGCCCATTCTTGTTTTTCATATTTATTTCATTATTTTGTGTTATTTGTTTTATAGTTTAAAAAAATCATTTTTTAATTAAATCATAAAATCAATAAAAATCACAAAAAATATAGAATTAGTTTTTTTTATTAAAATTAGTTTTTTTTGGAAATTAATTAATTTAATGATATTGAATTGATTTGTTTTCATTAAGTAAAGTTAATTAGGAAAAATTAGGTCTAACTCACAAATATTTAGTTTTCTAAAAAAAAATCAAAAATATTTTCTTTATTTAAGTAGATTCTTTAGGATATTTAATTTATTCTCGCGCGCATTTATTTATTTATTTATTCCAATTATTATATCTGTTTCGAGTTTGTAATAGCTTTTAACTTAGGTTTATTACTACTTTTATTTACCGCTTTTCCCCCAAGTTTGGTTATGTAACCCCCTTCCTAAAGCCTTGTAATAGTTAGGTTTAAGATTCTCGAATTTTATTTTTTCGCTACTATTAACTGTTAGATGAATGATCATAGGATTGACGGAAAGATAAATCGAATGTTTAAAACAGTAGAACACCCTAACTATGCAAACATAAATAAACTGAAACCAAACACTTGCACATGCTCACCCCTAGGGTATCTCCCACTTCGGTTGCCTCGGAAATACGGTCACTATTCTCGAACGTGAGAATTCTTAGTGATTGTCCTCTAATTTAGAGATCGCAAGTCCCTTTAGAAGGTTTCCTCGGTAAAACAAAATGTGATCTTAGAACTTTAGGACAGTTACTAAGAGATCTTGCCCTGTTTCCTTAAGTGACCGTGATTGTCCCTTTCGATTGTCCCTAAAATCCAATGATGGAGCTACCTACTCCTTAATAGTAGGATAGCACTATCTAAAGTAAATAAGAAAACAAACAGTCTTTTTCGAGTAGGTAGAAACTCTTAAGTACTTGCTCAAAACAACCAATTTTTTCACACTTACAATTTTCGAACAATGTTTTCAAAAATGCTTTATCACACTCTTGAGGACTGACACAAGGGTTACCATAAGGTGAAACGCCGCACTAAGGCATTTTTAAATCTTTTCAAAACACACACTAAAGCAATTTAAAAATGAGCAAGTACCTAAGAGCCCATGGAAAACCATGGATAGAAAGGGTGCTAACACCTTCCCTTTCTATAATTTAACCCCCGTTCTCAGAAACATCTTGAAAATGGTTTTTTTTGTTCTTTTTCCCTTTTACTTTGTTGGATAAAATAAAAGACAGTGACGACTCTTGCTTACCGCAACATTTGCAAACACAAATGCAAAACCAGTAGTAACTAAAAATAGTCAGTTCTACCACCGTATTACACTTAGTAATAATTTATTTTAACCCTTTTCTTGTTAATTAAGTTTCCCATTTTTCTATAAATACGTTGCTCACTTTCACTTTCACTTTTTCACTCGCAATTCTTTTCTCTATTACTTGTGTTCTATTTTTTTCTAAAACCCTCTCAAGTCTGTGTGAACAATGGCTTCTTCCCAAACTTCTCAATGCTCTCAAAGTGTTCCTGGCTCTTCTTCTTCAACAGTAGACATATATGAAGAACCCTCAAGAACACTCCTTACTCCCATTGTTTCGCTGGAAGTTCTGTGTGAACTCATTTTGGACTTCGTCAGTATGAAGGAAAATGGTTACAATTTAACACCTGACGTTGAATTTCAAGGATGTACAAAGTATTTTGATCGTCTATTGGGTCCAGTTTTTCCAAGATTGGTTAAATAATATTTTATTCACGCTACTGCTTCAAACCATCAGGTCAGTTATTTTGTGATGGGAAAGAAAATAATAATCTCTGAAGATCTCATTGGGCAATTGATAGGTCATGACGGCGGAGGTATTCATTGCAGCGATATGGAAGACAAAAGCTCTAACCTAACAAAGATTTCAGAAGAGATTTTGACTTCTGGCCAACCTTCAAACAAAATCAAAGATCTGAAAGACTACTTCAAAATTTGGTTAAAAATCATTTTGGGTTGCATCAACCACAGAAAACCCACAAGTTCTCCAGACTATATTAACATTGATCAGCAATATATTTTGTACTTTATAGAAACCAAGGCAAAGGTCAATCTTCCTCATCTTATGTTTAATCATCTGAAGACCAGCGTCAAAGAGACGATAGAAGAAAAAAGAACCAATAAAGACTGGATACCTCTGGGTAGGCTCATCTCAGATATTTTGACTAAAACCAAACTGGTAGAACATCTTACTGAGGCGCAACAAGTCAGCAATCTAGAAGCTTGTGCTGGTAAACCTCTGAACACTAAGAATATGAAGAAGACGAAGATCATTGAAACCATCAAGAAGGATCCAACAATAACAACCAAGGAAGTCATCACAACTAGAAGAGTACTTCTGAAGGATTTTCCTCTCTTCTCTCAAACAAATGCTTCTACAGATATTATTATCAGATATCTGGATGCTTGCAAAAGGGACGGGACAAATCCAGAAGTGAAGATTCGAGATTTGAGGCAACAACCTCTGGAAGTTGCTTCAAGAAAATCAAGGAAAAGAAAAGCTGCTGGAGAAGGATCTTCTCATAAGATTCCCAAGGATGCTAAGAAGAAACGTAATCCATCTTTTATTTCTGTTATTGAATCTGTTATGTTATCAACATCTGAAAACCCTTCCTCTCCAAAACCCATAGAAGATCCATCACCATAAACCTTTGATGACTTTGACATTGAATTTAACCCTTCATTATCCCTAGAAAACCTTCTGGACAATCCACCTACTACCCATCTTAACCAAAATCAGTCTAAACTTGCTCAAGTTCTTTCTGATATTGATCAATTTGATCCGCTGTTTCAAGCTCCCCACTCAGAAAATCCAAATTTTGAAGCTCCCCACTCAGAAAGTCCAAACTTTGACTCTGATACCACAACATCCATTCCTGGAATCACTTTCCCTCTTATGGTCTCTCAACCACTCACAATCCACTCCATCCCAGATATTCCATCTCCCTATCATTCAACTCCACCAAACTCACCACATTCACCCATTATTATATCTGATTCTCCCTGTCCAAACAACCATCCAGAAGACCCCCTTCGCACAGTTATAGAATTAGAAGCTTTGGACAATATTGTCTCATGCTCTCAAAAAATTGCCATTCCAAAACCTAAACCAAAAATCTCCAATGAAGATGTTGGTAAATCTTTGCTGATTTTTGGAACAGAAATACATGAATGGCTTAACTCTCTAAAGCTAGCTTGCTTAGAGAATCTTAATCATGCTGCTTCTGACTCACATTGGAACCAGTTCAGAAAATGGTTCAACTCTGAATCCCAAAAACTTAAGGAGTTGAGTTATGAAATTTATCAACAAAACTTTTGTGATCACCTGAATATCTTCAAGGATCAAGTTCTACGTCACTGGGAAAAGAAACCACTTCTGCTGGACAATTCTCCTTGGGAAGATCACTAACCTTCAGAATATAATGAACCATCCTCTAGTCCTCTGCCTCTGGTTAAGGTTCTAGACAAAGGCAAGAAAGTTGAAGAAGCTCCTGATTTAGAATCAGCTGCAACTTGCTCTGAAAAGGTGATACCTTATGTTGATATACCCTCTTCATCTCTTGTGCTACAAACTCTTGAGGAGTTGAAGAAAAAGAATGTAGTAATTAAGGAAAGACTTGACAAGCAGGATGATATGTGCAAGGGAATCAAAGGGATGCTTGGAAAATAAGAAGATTCAAACAATCAGATTAAGAATTTGTTAGAAGCCCTGTTCACACGATTTCTTCTACTTCAATCTTAGTTTTGAAATTTGTTTTCTTTACTGTGTTCATTTTATTTGTTTCCTTCTAAATATGTTTAGTGCAATCCTTTTGAATACAAATCATCTTTTATTTCTTAAAGTGTTTTTATTGCTTTTTGATTCTTGACAAAAAATGGGGAGAACATAAGATATTTCTAATATAACAGCATCGAGACGCAGTCTCAAACATTTTGAATATCATAACTTCTATTGTTTTTTTCTGAAAGAAAAATAGGAATAAACTCGGTTGAGGACAGAAGTGGACGCATCAAAAACTCTTATCAAAATAATCTTCAGCGAAGTATTTCTTCCCTGTCTGAGTATTCAACTCAGGAGGAGACCTTAAATGCTTTATGTTCTTTATGTTTCTATTGAAATATCCATGTTTTTGTCATCATAAAAAAGGGGGAGATTGTTAGAACATAGTTTGATTCTACAACCCTTGTAAGAGTTTTGATGATAACAAACACTCAAAGAACAATTATGCTCCCTAAATAAGTATTCTGTTTTGCAGAGAAGTTCTGATAGAATAAGCACAAAAGATGAGTTATATAGTTGTTTCAACTCTGATTCTATAAATCTCTTAAAGAAGTTCTAACGCTAAAAACAGGAACTCGTGTTTCTAATCCATAATGTTCTGGAAAGAAGCAACGGTAACCTTCATCTTCTGAAGCAAGCATGTTCTGAAGCGTTACAATTTACTTAATACTATTCAAAAGTAATGGCTGAAAGGGGACAAGGATCTCTACTTTTGGAAAGCTTTTCAATTATCATTTATCAACACTCAAAATCTTTCCCATGTGTTGCCTATTTAAACAAAGCTTGAAGGAGAAATCATTTATGATTTTGCGCACAACAAAAGAGTCATCTAAATTAACTTTAAATGTACTGAATCTCAATTGTGTAAAACATCACTTGTGTGATACTGTTTCATTAGAAAACACTTTTTATACACTCTCTTAAATATTGTATAGCATAATTCCTTGAGAAAATCGGATTGTGGTTTAAACTCAAGAATACTTTGATGGTTGTCATAGTAGCTGTGTAATCAAGTTTGATTAGTGGATTAAGACCTCGTTGAAAGAGGCGAAATCACCTTGGCGGGTGAACTGGACCCTAAAGCCAGGAAATCCTTTTTCTTAGGATATACTTCTCATATGGAAGGGTACAATCTCTTAGACTTAAACAACAAAGAAGTTTTTGTCTCAAGAAATGTTTCCTTTCGTGAGAAGATTCTACTTTACACCATATTGCAGCCCTCTCAATCATGGACTTATTATCCTAGTTCATCAACTAACCAACCTTTTAATCCATACAATCCCTTTACACCTCAAACCTCAAACCTCACCAATGCAATCACCACATCCTTCTATTTTTGTTTTACCTATCATCCCCAACAAACAACCTCATCTTCCCCCAACTCATCTCACATCACAGACCATTCTCATAACCCTACACCTGAAACCATTAACTTATCCTCTATGATTCCCACTCGTTATCATCAAGAGTTTCTCACAAGCCATCATATTTTTAGCACTATGTATGCTCAAATTCTCAAAACTCTAAATCATCATCTAATGGTATGATCTATCCTATCTCTCATTCCATGTCATATTTAAATCTTTCTGCACCTCATTGTCATTGCTCTCATTCTACTTCCTCTCATACCGAGCCTAAGTCCTATGTTGAGGATTATAAGTTTGATTGTTGGAACCAAGCTATGCAAGTTAAGTTAACTGCACTTGAGAAAACATGAACTTGGAATATTGTGAATCTACCTCCAAATGTTAAGCCCATTGGATGCAGGTGGGTCTACAAGATTAAACACCATGCTGATGGAACCATTGAGAGATTCAAAGCTAGGTTAGTTGCTAAGGGTTATAACCAAATTGAAGGCCACGACTATTTTGAAACATACTCTCTTGTTGCTAAATTAACTACAGTCAAAATAATTATTGCTCTTGCTTCCATCAACAATTGGAATCTTCACCAATTGGATGTAAATAATGCCTTTTTACATGGAGAAATTCAAGAGAATGTTTACATGACAATTCCACCAGGTGTTACAAATGTCAAGCCCAATCAAGTATGCAACAAACTATTGAGGTGGATCCCTAAAAGGTGAAATCCATACAAGAAATGCCAGCTCCAAGGATAGAAAAAGAGGTTTTGGGTTTTCTAGGATGGTTGAACTACATCTCAAGGTTCATATCACACTTAACTGCCATATGCGAGCCTATATTCAAACTACTCAGAAAAGATCAGTCAGTGGAATGGAATGAAGACTGTCAAACAACCTTCAAAACATTAAAGCAATATTTACAAGAGACACCAATCATGATGCCACATGTTCCTGGAATACTACTTGACATGTACTTAACAGTACTTGAAGGATCTATGGGATGTGTATTGGGTCAGCACAACGAAACAGGTAGAAAAGAGAACGTCATCTACTACCTGAGAAAGAAATTCACTGACTACGAAACCCGATACTCACTCCTTGAGAAAACTTGTTGTGCTCTAGATTGGGCTACTAAATGACTAAGGAAATATATGTTAAATCATACCACATGGTTAATAGAAAGGATGTATCCTCTGAAGTATGTATTTGAAAAACCAGCTCTTATAGGAAGAATTTCCAAATGGCAGATGTTGTTATCCAAATACGACATGCAATATGTTACTCAAAAGGCTATCAAGGGCAATGTACTAGCTAATCACTGGCTCATCAACCATTAGCATAATATCAACTAATGAAGTTCGATTTTCCAGACGAAGACATCATGGTTATAGGTGACTACGAAATACCAGGACCCGATGAAGGACCTGAACAAGGGGCACGATGGACACTCATGTTCGACGGTGCTTCAAACATACTAGGACATGGTATTGGGGCTGTATTGACTTCTTCGATGAATTTTCACAAACCTTATTCTGCAAGGTTATGTTTTGATTGCACCAACAATATTGCTAATTACGAGGCTTTCATCTTGGGTCTAAAAGCTGTCGTTTATCTAAGGATCAAATACCTCGAAGTATATGGAGACTCAGGTTAGTAATATACCAAGTCAAAGGTGAATGGGATATTCGACATCCCAAATTAAATCCATATCGGGATTATGTTTTGGAGCTAGCTACGGAATTTATAGAGATCACCTTCACTCATATTCCCCGAGAAGAAAATCAGATGGCAGACGCCTTGGCAACTTTTTCAGCCATTCAAAGTAACTTGGCCGAATCATGAACCACGTGTCACAATCAGACATTTTGAAGAACCTGCACATTGCCTCACAGTTGAAGAAGGACTAGATACTAAACCTTGGTTCTACGATATCAAAAGATATCTTGAAAAGAAAGAGTATCTAGAAGGTGCCTCAATTATTGACAAGCAAACTCTATGAAATCTAGCTGCAGAATTCTTCTTAAATGGTGATGTGTTATACAAAAGAAACTACAATATGGTGTTACTCTGGTGCATGGAGAAACATGAAGCAAATACACTCATGAGAGAGATCCACGAAGGAACCTTCAGAACTCATACAAATGGACATGCCATGGCTAGGAAAATCTTAAGAGCCGGTTATTATTGGTTGATGATTGAAAATGATTGCTACCATTATATGAAGACATGCCACAAATGTCAAATCTATACTGACAAGGTGCACGTATCACCAACTCTTCTCAATGTCCTAAGTTCACTGTGGCCATTCTTGATGTGGGGAATTGATATGATAGGAGTGATCAAAGAAAAGGATTCTAATGGACACCGATTCATACTAGTTGCCATTGATTATTTTACCAAGTGGGTAGAAGTTGCATCTTATGAAAATGTCACCAAGAAAGTGGTCACTCGATTTATCAAGCAGAACATCCTATGTAGATATGGGGTTCCCAGCAGAATTATTACAGACAATGGGTCCAACTTGAAAAACTAAATGATGAAGGAATTATGCAAGAATTTCAAGATTGAGCATCATAACTCATCACCTTACCGACCGAAGATGAACAGGGCCGTTGAAGCTGCTAATAAGAATATATAAAGAAAATCATTTAGAAAATGTTGGAAACATATAAAGATTACCATGGAATGCTTCCCTTTGTTCTACATGGTTACCGTGCCTCAGTACGTACTTCCACAGGTGCAACTCCATTCTCTCTTGTTTATGGCATGAAGGTTGTACTCCCTGTTGGAGTAGAGATTCCAGTACTACGAGTATTAATGGAAACCAAGCTTAAAGAATCAAAATGGGCTCAGACGCGACTTAATCAACTCAACCTTATTGAAGAGAAACGCTTAACAGCTTTGTGCCACAGCCAAATATATCAAAAGCGGATGAAAAAAGCATTCGTTAAAAAGGTATGCCCTCGAGTGTTCAAAGAATAAGATCTAGTCCTCAAGAAGATTCTGCTACCTCGGCTAGACTCACGTGGTAAAGGGACACCTAACTACGAAGGTCCATATGTGGTTAAAACAACATTCTCTGGAGGAACTCTTATCCTCACAACAATAGATAAGGAAGAACTACCACATTTATTGAACTCAAACGCAGTAAAAAATACTATGTATAAAAGGCCCGCTAAGTCGAAACCCTAAAAAGGCGAATTAGGAAAAAAGGGGCGTCCCGGTGGATTGAAAACCCTAAAGGGAGATCCAGGCAAAAATTAGGGACATATAAACAAAATCATTATCCCGGTGGATTGAAATCCAGAAAGGGCGATCCAAGCAAAAGTTAGGGATTTTTATTTCAAAAAATGAACAAATAGATTGTGATTCGAGAACTCACTACTACGACTACGAAGGAGAATGATTAATCTAAATCATCTTACTCAGAAGCAAAAGAGATTGGAGTTATCAAAGGACGTTGGAGAATTAGTAATATCAATGATTATTTTCATTGCCATTTTCAATTTTGTTAAAACTTTTTTGTAATTACCTCTTTTTAGGAATTACATCTTGAACCCTCGCCTATTCAAAGGAATTTCCATTAGTAAAATTGTTCATTTTCAATCCTTTCAAATTGTGTTTTCTTTGTTCTGACTTGTTTGCAAAATACTACAATTATTTCTTGTAAACATTGCGTCGAAATTATTTTGGGGATATGACATTAAATAAAAGCACTTGACAAAGCATCAAAAAGTATTTTGGTTAGAAAAACGTCAAAAAAAATCCATGCCTACCTCCATGCCTATGCTTGTGCCTACGATACAATTATCAACGTCACATTGACATTATTCATCGCATTTTATCCAAATTCAAATCAACTTGGAGATACCGAAACAAAGCAACAAACAACATTGGGAAGTTGGTGACTTAGAAAATCCAATGGTTTAAAATGATAAAATTATCAAAAAAAAAACATTCATAAACGCTTGGTGCATATACATATGAAACATTTGGGCATCATATCAATTTGGGCATTATACATATACATTATACATTGAATTTTCAAACTTCTTAGGCCAAGCATACTGTGAAAAATCATGGGACCTATTACCAGCTAAGACATCTACGTGAACCAAAAGTTTATACCTTAGCATTGTTCAACATATACCTTGGTTGAGAATAGACACAACCAGTAAATCAGGACTGTACTAGGTGATATATCTACGATTTATATCTTTGGTTTAGTCATTTAAGATTCAATTATCAAACAAAATTTCAAACATAAAACCCACATTATTTGTCCCCTGGGTTATGATAAATATGTAAGTCTGCATTACAACTCGCTATGTTAGTCTCAAAGCTTTAGCTATTTTTTTACAAGACTTAACTCTATTAGTCATCTGGCCTAAATAGAGTCAATGCATGCACTTTATACCCCCTAGGTTGTGGTAGACATTCATAGTCTATGATATAACTTGTTGCATTAGTCTCAAAGCAGCATTAAGTTATCTATTTTCAAAAACTGCATCGTGTATCCCATAGGTTATGATAAATATCGCAAAACTACGATATAACTTACTATGTTAGTCTCAAAGTGTTAGTAAGATATTTTCAAACCCGTATCATTTACTCCCTATGTTGTAGTAGATATACAAAGTTTACAATATAACTCGTTGCATTAGTCTCAAAGCAGCAATAAGTTATCTATTTTTTGGGATATAGTTCATTTTGTTACTCTCGAAGCAACAATGAGTTATCAAACTTCCGTCATTTACCCCCTAAGTTGTGGTAAATATGCGATAAATATGATATAACTCGTTGCTCAGTCTCAAAGCAGTAATAAGTTATTTATTTTTCAAACCTCTGTTATTTACCTCCTAGGTTATGATAAATGCACGAAGACTACAATTGCTTTTTCTAGATGTTGACGAGTTATCCGCGTTGTCATATCTAGGTCATTTATGTTCATGCTCAGGCATTGATGAGTTAACTGCGTCCTCGCAGCCTATGTACTTTTTTTATATTACAGTTTATCATTTTCAAAGTTTTTCGAAATTTAGGATCTTCCATTATTTAATAACCCTTCGATCCGAATGTGCGAGAACTTCGTATTCTCGCACCCTCAATCAACGAGTGATTAAATATGGGCAGTTTTCATACTCCAAAATTTCCCTATTGATACTTAATGTATTTTACTTAATCATTTTCTTTTATACTATTAAATTGTTCGTGTTACTATATATTTGTTTAAAATTATATCCTAGTACTAAATCAAGTATATATTATTTTGTTTGTTTATTCTAAAATTGTTGGTATTTTTATAAATGGGGGTTCATCATTTATTCATTAAATGGCTCATGAATGTAAGAGGCCCATAGAAAATTGAATTAGATTAGGTTATTTTATTTTTCTTAGGTTGACCGAAGTCAACATTGGGGTCCATTTGTTTTTACTATTATTATTAATCAGCTTATTACATTAAATATTGGTTCTAACTTTATTATTTGCATTATTGATTTTATTATTTAAGATGACTAAGTCAACTAGGGTTTTAACTCTTGTATACAAGTTGCGCCCATATCAAGGTTGTCTTCAACCCTAAGTCACACCAAGGCCCAAGTTTCAGAATCTCGTATCAAATCCAATATGCAAATCAAATCTTGGATGAAAACATTTTATTGGATTGAAAAGAGTTTTATACAAAAGATCGTCCAAGTACATTAAAATTCCATAAACCCTAATTCCAATTTTACAACAAAACCTAATCAAATCAAATCTTACAAATTGAATCAATCAACTCTAATTCAGATTTGTAACAGCAAATCACTAAAAAAAATTCCTAATTGAACTACTTCCTAAACCTATAAATCGATACCTAAACTAATTGAAGAAGGACGGGAAAAAAATTGAGAAGAAAACCCTTGGAGATTTGTTGTTGCGCATCCCTCAAACCCTCACTAAAGCTCAATCATTTGAATACATATGGTTTCACACTGAAACCCTAAGCCTTCGAGCTAAACCTCTGGATCATACCTGCAAGAAGAAGGGGAAAGGGATTAGAAAATGGAGATCAAAGAAATACAAAGGAATTCATATTACAACCAGTTTCACGAAAAGAGAGGTAATTTGAAACAACTTAGCTTAGGGCTCTAAATATTTTTGTGTAATTGTTGAATCGCTGTGAATTTTGGTGTTTGATTTGTGTTTCTGGAAAATTTGGGGTATATGGTTAAGGTTAGGATTATTGGGTTTAGGTTTAGGGTTCATCCATGTGGGATTAGGGTTCAAAGGGGTTAGGATATACATTGTTAGGGTTCATAGGGTTTTGGATGAAGATCTGGGCAGAAGATGAATTTCCCGACAAAAATTCATCACAGACGGCGGCCTCAACGACCACCCATGGTGGTTGATGCCTAGGGTTTTAATGGATATCTAGGGTTATTGGGGTTTGTTTGAATTTCTGGGTGGGGTTTAAGGTTCCAGTTGAAGTTTAACCGAAAACCTTGGTTTGAACGGTGGCTCAAGGCGGAACAAGGCAGCATCACCGGCCTAAGGCTATTTCCAGTGGCGGTGATCTTAGAGAGAGGCCAGAGCCTATCTCTCTAATATTTTTTTAGTGAGAAGGGGTGGCTATAGAGAGAGAGACAGAGAAAAAGAAAATGATGAAAATGGAATATATAATACTTCCTAAACTCCATGTGCACATCTTACCATACTCCTTCAATCAACACTTAATCAGGATCGTTCATTTGTCATACTTCAGATCAATGCCCCGTAGTTAACCTCTGGTGGCCCTTTGATCTAAATCAAGCGTTTCTGATCATTTCAGCAGACCATAATTCCTTGCCCTCGCTCGTACCTTGTCCAAATGGACTCAAAACAATTATATGGGCTAGACCTGTTTCTATCAACACCCCCTAGATTACTTTCTCAACTAAAATTTACACCCCCATGCTTTTGGGCTTCAAATTTGTTTCTGAGCTTAAAGTCTTGTTATTCACACCCCCTGTTTTACTACATTAACTAAGAATACACCCCCTGTTTTTATTTAAATAATTTATTTAATTAATTAATTAATTTAATTTAATTATTTGTTTTAATTAATTTATTTGGTTTATATATATCATATAATTACCAATTTTCCTCTTATATCATTTTTTTCATTTAGAATTAAAATATTTGTCATTTATCATAAATTAATCATGTTAGCAAATAAATATTTGACTATTATTACAAATATTTAATATATTTCTAATAATAAGAAAATAAAAATTTATTAACTATTTCTAAAACACTAACCTTTTTTCTATCAATTCATCAAACAATTTTTCATCATTCAAACTTATTACTTTCAAACCTCATCATGCATTCATGACATATAACCAATCAAACCTGACATTTTTCTATGAACTAATTTCAAATTCAACATTATTTTCAAAAAAAGGATTATGAACTTGCTTTCAAAATAAACTTCGAACTACGCCAACGACTACACAATTTTCAAACTCGGACAAATTTCAAAACATCGTTCGAAAGCATTTACACAATTCATAAAAAAAACTAACCAAACACATACGAACTACAAAATTGGACTCTGATTCTTCGCAAGGAGATATGTTGGCGCGCGGTTAAAACCAAGGCGAGTTCATAACTAAAGAACTAAATTCTTTTCTTAAACATATGGAAACATTAACTTTTAAATAGAAAATTTATGATTTACCCTACGACCTAGAAGAGGAGCCCCTTAAGAACAAGGGAGATGAAGGGTGCCTAACACCTTCTCTTCGTCTAACCAACTCACGAATTTAGATTCTCTGTACAAATTAGGGTTACGCGTTGTTTCCATGTCCTTAGGACAAAAATTAATGGTGACGACTCTTTATGTTTTGCCGGTTACGTTAAATTGTTAACAACTCTATATTAAAATTATCTATGTTTGGCCATTATAATCGATTATTTGAAGTCCCTAATTGATTAGACTTAGAACCTAATGGATTAGGGCAATTAAAAGGCCAGTGAAACGTTTTCATTTTACACATATCTATTTGCCTGAAAATATATAGCATTTACACAATTCAAATCATCCAGAAATCATGAGAACCATGTCACTTCTCAAATCTCTCAATTTCTTTAAATCATTTCGATATTTTTATCACATATTTATGTCATAGTGATTTGAGAGCGTTCTTGAGTTTAAGTGAGGAATTTGTCACGGAGAACGGATTTATTATAAATTTAGCAGGAGTAATATTTTCTCTTGAGTAAATCATTCTTCCTTATATAGTAATCATTTTTGTTCGGAGCAAAACCATTTTTAAAAGCTCTTGGTTAATTTTTGGGTATTAGAATAATTACATATTTGGTTCATGAGTTCTTCCATTGAAGAAAAGCTCTCTTTTTGGATTCGTGAAGAATAAATAGAAAAAAATATTCAAAATGGTTCTTGAGCTAAGCGAGGTGATAAGCTCTATTAGTTCGAGATCAGCCCAGTTAAATTTTCACTTAGTTTTTGAGTTAAGCATATGTAAAATCTCGATTTGGTTTGTGGTCAACCTGTGTAAAACCTCGGTTATGTTCAAAGGATAGTCAATTCAAAACTCCATCTTGGTTCAAGATCATCCTGTTCAAAATCTGTCTTACAAGAAGGCTAATCGCTTCAAGCTCTTTTGTTGTTTGGTAAGAAGACTAACATTTCCATTCATGTTCATTAATTAGAGACAAATCACGTCAAACGTTGGTCGTTATTTTATTAGAAGTAAACTTAAAACTTCTTTTCCTTGTATAAGGGGTTTTAAAAGCTCTCAAGCATTATTGGATACTCTTAAGATCAATTCTTGGAGAGAGGAGTAAATCACTTCTTTAAGACAAAACCTCTATAAATCTCGGGTATCATATCTATTTCATTAACTCTTTTATTTGAATTTCAAAATGAGTTTTAGTTTAATCAATGATTTTTAAACCTCTACAATTCAACCCTCCTCCTATCTTGTGTATGGAGTCACATGTTCAACAAAATTTAAGTTCTTTGCTAGATATATTATTACAAATAATATATTCCATGGCAATTCTTTCACCTCATCAAATGAACAACTAAGGTGTAAATCATAAGCTCGTCACATTTTATTTTTTTAATAGTCTAGGGAAAACGTATTTATGGTACCTACATTTGAATCCCAACAACTTTGTTTTAACAATTTTTATTTTTTTCTATTTTTCTTCATGATCAATAACCTTGGTTTGAGTTGACAACCTAGAGGAAATGTATTAAGGGCACACACATTTGAATCCAAACAACTGTATTTTAGCAACTTTTTATTTTTTATTTTTTATTTTTGTTTATGACATATTACTTTAATTGAGCTAGAAATCAGGGGGAAAAGTATTCACAAGACACGCCTTCGAATCCCAGTAATTACATCTTAGCACATTTTATTTTTACACCTTCGAATTTAAATCAGTGTTTTTTACACCTTTTATTGTTTTTTTTTGAATTATTACCTCGATTGAGCTGAGAACTGAGAGGACATTTTTTATTTATAATTTGATATAAAAATTAAATAATAAATCTTTTTTGACAAAGTACTAAAATATAAATATATCATAGTGAAAATAATGATAATGAAAGAAATTGTATGAAATACAACACCATTCTTTAGAATAGAAACAATAAAATATTTGAAGATTAATTCCTTATCTTAATATGAAAGTTTGTAACTTTTATTAAAGAGAAACCAACTGACAATCAAAGCCAAAGAATGCAACTTTCATTAAAGAATGAAAGTTTAATTCAAAATGTTAAAAAATAAAATATAGAAAAGAAACTCAAGAGCACTTATACATATACGACAATGAAAATTTTAAATATTTTATAAATAGGTTAATAGGCATTCATCTTCTGTGATATAGATGAGTTTTAATTAATTTTTTTTAAATTTTTTTTTTATATATTTCTTAAAATATTAAAATTTAAGTTTTTTGTTCCCTAAATATAAATATTACCTTTTTATAAAATATTTTTTTTTAACTTACTCTCCTTATTTTTACATGTTTAGAGGTATCCAAAAAATTATAGAAAGATAATCAAAACCTTTTTTAAAGATGAATAAATTAAAATTCACTTATATTACAAAAATAAATGACTATTAATCCTTTAAAAAATATCTACCGACAAAACCAAAATTATTGAACTAAGGATTTATCACAAACAACTATGTAAAACACACACACAAAAAGATTTATTAGCTTGTAAAACTAATTGGATTACCTCTTTAGGGAAAACCACAACAACTTAAAAAAAATTTTTGACAAATCTATATAAATATATTAAATTAAATTTAAAACGGTAGATTATATAACGACACATGTTCACTTCTCTAATTTATTTGTGCCACGTTATTAAATAATTCAATAAAAAATTATAAAAATTAATTTTTTTTTCAAAAAAAAAAACATAACTTTATTGATATCTAATAAAACAAATAATAGAAACCGATGCAACCGGATTCAGGTAAATAAGAACAATCAAATCAACTTAAGGTATAGGTTGAGGCATTGATATCCACATAGAGCTTCCTATACATACTACCATAAGAGAATCACTAGAACACCTCTTTTTTTTAGTGTTGAGTGCCTAAGAAAAATTTGATTCCTATAAAAAAAAATGAAAATAAGGTTTAGTCTCTTAATAAAAGTGATAACATTATTACTGTTTAAATCCCTCACAAAAAATAGATAAAGACTATGTAGAAACAATTATAAAAATACAACTTATTATATTTTTCATATACTAATCATTATTATTTTTTTATTTATATTTTTTTGCCTATCAATATTTTATTAAAACTAATATTATTTTTAAAATATTATTCTTAAATCATAAATGTGTTATATGTTCTAAATTTTAACTTTAAATATTTAATCTTTTATCAACGTTAAAAAAATTATCAAAGTATTTTTTAAAATTTAACTTATAATTTTAAATAAACAAATAAATGCCTCAGTTTTTTTATAA
The DNA here is from genome assembly GCA_948472305.1 of Vicia faba. NCBI lineage: Eukaryota > Viridiplantae > Streptophyta > Magnoliopsida > Fabales > Fabaceae > Vicia > Vicia faba. The sequence continues at coordinate 1,034,582,781 of OX451740.1, read as the reverse complement.
AATATTACATTGAATTACATCTTATAAAATTAAATCATAAATTTTTAGAAATTATTTATAATTAATTAAATAAAAATATCCAATAATATATTGATAATATTTGTAAATAATTGAAATTGATGGGAATTAAATCAAGGGTAATTGTATCAAATATATGGTATGGTAAAAAATAACAATAATGAATAAAACACTTACATATAAAATTTCTTATTATTTTCTTACTCTCATAACAATAATGAATAAAACAATTACATATAAAATTTGAAATAAATCGAACTAAGGAAAGAAGTTAGCTTATTTCTTCTCATCCTCTTTGACAACATCTTGAGCAACAACAGTTCGAATCTTAAAGCGACTAAGCTTCTCTTTATCCGATATTCCAATTTCTTCACCACGTGAAATAGTAGTCTCTGATTCATCTCTTCTTTTTCCTTCCTTACCCAACACATGTTCCAAATTTATTTCCTCTCTTAGTTTTGCAGGAAGCTTTTCATAAATCTTGTCCAGAACACGATTTCCAAAATGTTTTTTCCCTTCATCTTCTTTTAACATTGTTGGTTGCAGTGGTACCACGATGTTGTTAAATTGATCAACCGTCAAGGGTGTTTCAAAGATCTTGTCATCACAATTCAAGGGTCTAGTGGGTTGAGGAAGTTGATTCAAAACAATGTTTTCACTTGTGGAAACCATAGGCATTGTGGAACCTTGCATGAGTTGTAGGCTTATAAAGAGAAATATTTAGAAAATATCAAGGGAGTAAGTCCTTATGCATTGCTACTTTGGCTTTCCATATATATATACAACAAAAAAGTCGTGGATTCTGGAACTTTCATGGAATGTATAATAAATACAGGTGTCTAGACTGTAGTTATCAATTGAAATGTCAAAGTTGATTGTCAAAGATGGAACATGTCTTGCATAGTAAGTCATTTTGATATATTTGGCACCATAAATATTTATTGATGACAAAGTAAACATCATGGATAATATTAATCTCCACAATAAATTAATATTATGATAACTTATTAGACATGATAAAAACAAGGGAAGCAAAATTTGACACGACTCGTATGGCTAAGAGTGAGTTTGAATCTTCAAACGGCACATAGCAGTACAAGTTTTTAATTTCTTTTATCTACTTCATAGAATTTCTTGGCTGATTTCTTAATTATACATAATTTTAAATCGGAATATTGTGGCTACAGTTTAAGAGTGTTTAAATAGGAATATTGTGGCTACGATTTACTAGTAAACGAGTCTCTTCTTGAAATATCATCATTTTATTGCGAAACAACTATATTCAAAGTATTTTTATAATTAATTTTATATATATATATATATATATATATATATATATATATATATATATATATATATATATATATATATATATATATATATATATATATATATATATATATATATATATATATATTAAAAGGGTTCATTGGAAACAAAGTATGAATAGTTTCTCTATGATCAAGAAACACACAAGGGTAGAAAAGATGGAAAAATAAGAACAACACAAAGAATTGATTATTAAGTGTTATTCCTTACTTTCTCTATAATCAAGATTATAAGTATACAAGAATAACAAATAACCCTATCACCCTAAATTAGGATTTGCTTTGCGCAATGATGAGAGACTAGTATGTTATTTATAATAAACCTAAAATACTAAACTAATAGGTTTTTTCACAAATATCTATTACAAGCTAATTATAGGGACACACTAACTTAAACAATTGAGCATAACAAACAGGCCCAATTCAAAATACTAACAACCATAGCATTTTGACACCCACATAATAGAACACACTTCAACTACAATATGTAGGTCTTCAACACGAGTATGTGAACATACTTCGACGACATACATAAATCGTATCGAATCAGAAGGTACTATTCGACCCAATAGAATTCGATCCAATATCTTACAAATCTCCACCTTCGAACAAACTCTATAACATCAAAGAATAAATTAGCTTTCTTCATGCAGCTTTATCATCTGCATACAATGAAAAAACTTGCAACTTGGTAATGTCTGGGTGACCATATTAGCAACATTGTGATTTTTCGAAACCTTCTGCACTTGGACTTCTCCACGCTCGATTATCCCTCTGAAAAAATGCAACCTCACATCAATGTGCTTAATTCACTCATTATATGATGAATTCTTCGACATATGAATTGTACTTTGACTATCACATTTAACAATGATAACTTGACCTTGAAATACCAGCTTTTTAACAAAACCTTCAAGCCACAATGCTTCTTTCACAGCTTCAGTGAGTACAATATATTCTGCTTCAGTGGATGATAAGGTAACAACCTTCTGAAGTGTCGCTTTCCAATAGATTTATGTTATGAAAATGATGCCTTGGAAACAAGTATAAACGATTTCTCTATAATCAAGAAACACACAAGGGTAGAAAAGATAGAAAAACAAGAAGAATACAAATAATTGGTTATTAAATTCTATTCTTTACTTTCTCTATAACCAATATTACAAGTACACAATAATAACAAATAACCCTATCACCCTAAATTAGGATTTGTTGTGTGCAATGTGAGAGACTAGTATGCTATTTATAATAAACCTAACATACTAAACAAATGAATTTTTTCACAAATATCCATTACAAACTAACTTTGGATACAAGCTAACTTAAACAATTGGACATAACAAACATGCCCAATTTGAAATACTAACAACCCTAGCATTTTGATACCCACATACTAGAACACACTTAGATTACAGTATGTGAGTCTTCGGCACCAGCATGTGAACATACATCAACGGCATACATAAATCCTGTCGAAACTATGCCTAATAAGGGAATAGACAACGCTTATAAGCGTTTTCTATTCTGGCGCTGTTGTAAGTAAAGACAAGGCTTTTTGTCTATGTGAAAGTGCTGCTTAGTGTAGCCTTTAGACATCGCTTTATTCAATAAGCGCTTTCTAAAGGCCCATATAGACAACACTTTTTACATTAGAAGCGCTTTCTAAAGTGTGCCTATAGCAGCATTTTCACTTTAGACAGCGCTTTTAAAAGCCTTGTGTAATGTATTTTTTCCATTTTTTTTATGTTTTAGGCAGCGCTTTATTTAATAGCGCTTTCTAAAGTCTCTTTTAGGCAGCACTTTGTATTTCACAAGCGCTTTCTATTCCCCAATATAGGCAGCGCTTTTTTGTTTAAAGCCTTGTCTAATGTTCACGAATTTTTTAATATATTCAACTTATATTTTAAGCGTCCTGTACAAATAATCACTTAAAATTTAAGCGTTATCTTTCAAATTTACACCAGCTTTCATAAATTTGCAGCTTCAATCTAATAAGTATGCACCAAATTTATATATTTATATATACAGCTTTAATCCAATAATTTATATATACATAAATGAGATACAACTTGAAGAATTCAATAATTTATATAAACATAAATTTACATATTTATATATACAGTTTTACAATCCAATAAATTTGCACGAAATATACATATTACTATCTTCTAGAGCTGCTATCTTCTCTACTATCTTCTTTACAAACAACAACAATGAAGAATCCTAAATGAATCTATATATCTTCTACATAGGCACCAACCTGAAACAAAACCAATAAAGGCATATATATATCAAAATCAAGTTATATAACACTTAAATCTTATAACTATTATAATTTAACACATATCAATGTAACAAAAACAAATCAAGAATCTGTTATAATTCACCATTAAAAACTACCTGATTCATACCATGATACAAATAAAACTTTGTTTGAATTTAAATCTAATACCATCCTAACTAACTTTCCACATAACAACAACAACATTGCAACATAATTTACCATACTCAAGACGACATATTATCTCATCAAAACTCAAACTTATAGATAATCAAAATTCTTATCAATAAAAGTGTCACAATACCTTATAAAATTCTCATCTCAATAATATATTGATACCAATCCTCCTTAATTTTGTTCAATTGATCTTTCGAATAAGTAGAAGACTTGTATTCATCAAAGTACTACATAATATAACATATTATGATTTAGTTAAAACTAAATAATTAGATGGAATGTGTTAAATATATTAAAATAAATCATAACTTAGAAACTCATACCATGGTTGGAATCTCTATTTGATTCAAAACAATATTTTTTTTTCATAAACCTCAACATGAAATAACCGCAATCTAAACCATTACGCTGACGAGGATACTACACATGGAAAAAAATACGAATATATATATATATATATATATATATATATATATATATATATATATATATATATATATATATATATATATATATATATATATATATATATATATATATATATATATATATATATATATATATATATATATATATATATATATATAGTTTAACTTGTTTTATCAAGTAGCATCACTAATGTAATAAAATTTGTGAAAATATATATGCACTCTGATCCGTGTAATGTTGTTTGTTTTACTCTTTGGTATTTGAGTATCTGTTTGTGCTTGAAATTTTTTTATAACTCTAACAAAATATAAACAAATATTTAGAACAATCTCACATAAAAAATAAATAAGTATACAAACGAAGATTTAGAATAATCTAACTTACGTATCAACCATCTCCTTCATATTTGGGTATTTTGTCCAATCACCTTCAAACAAATTAAAATAATATACAATTTCTCTTATTGGATTAATCACAACCAACAATCAGTTTCCACTGTAAGATTAACAAAGGTTAGATGGAAACTTTCTACAGAACGTCAAAACACGAAAAATTATAATATATGAAGTTTGAATGAAAATCTTACCCATTGCCAATATTAAATGGGAAAAAACAATTATTATGTATCTTTGTTGGCCATAAATGTACAGACAAAGTACACTTTGACTTCATCTGGTCTTTATTCGATTAATAGTGAGTTGATATTGTTTGGAGATAAGCAACAAAATATTTGGTCCAATTGATGTCGGAGCATCAAGTTGGCATACATGAAACTTAAATTAAAAACATCATTAAAATTAAGACCATTCATTGAAATGTGTAGATAAATTGTTCAATTAATTAAATAAAGTTGATCAAAGTATACCTTATGTATGTATTGATAACACCGATGCCTAATTCTTCATGTCTAAGAACTTGATCCACATCCTCTTTACTTATTGTTTTGTAATAGGAAAACCCAAAATACCTTCCTTCATAGGTATATTACGAACACATTTGTCATCAAAATCCGATATCCACATTAATGTCTGAAGGCGCGACCTATACCGAGAAGTAGGCTTTTTTCTAGCCGCAGACTTTGCAACATCCTTTTTTTGTGTGGACATGTTGCCAATTTCAGGCTTCTAACTCATATTGACTTGTTGCATCTCTTTAACATGAATCTAAAGATCAAATGCATATAAGTTAGGTGAAGTATAAGATCGTGAATTAACTTTTTATATGTATAATATATATCAATTTACCTCTTTTTTGGATGCAACTGACTCGACTTGCCACGTAATCCCCTTATCTTTTGATTTGGATTTTGTAGGAGTCTAACATTACCATGAAAAAAATGTACGTTAAATGGTCGTAAAAAATTTGAATACTCAAAGGTTTATAATGGTTTTCAACATACCTCATCATCTTTGCAAATGAGGTTTGACGGTCATATAGCATACGATCCTATTGCCTCTCCCACCAATGTTGCATCTAAAATATCGTCAGGCAAAGGTAATGGCGCATCCCTCTCTAAAGCAATATCAATTGATACTTTCAAAAATCCAGCAGGGAGCGGTTTATGATGAAGTACTTCTCCCAAGGTATTATGCACTTTTCCCTTTCTAACCATGCGATAAGTCGGTGACGATAAATATAGCTGACAAGCTGAAATGCCCTAAACCAATAATAAATGTGAAATTGTTAATGTGTATATGTATCAATTAAAAAATTGTGCTAATTCATAATAATATATATTACCTCGGGAATTTTCTGTTGGAAATCACAATTGATACTATCTTTATCACTAGTATCCTTGAACCCAGAACCTTGCCTTTCTGACATGTGTCTTTCTTTGTCCTTTTCCAACTCACGAACTTTAGCTTTTAATTTTTCTAACGCTTTCATCACTTCTTTATTTCTATGATCTTTTCTCTTTTGATGGTTACCCAAAGATGTTTAAGTCACCTCGAATCCCTTACCCCTCACACGACCAGAATACTCAGGAACATTTAATACTCGACTAAGTATGCTCATGCAATCATGGTCTTCAGGTTGAGTTAAAGATTGAGATAGATTCTACTGAAATTCATATGCATAGCAAAACAAATTAGTGGTGATTAAAACTCTTAAATTCTTTATATTAATATACTTTTAATTTAATTAAAGGAATATTGATATACTTACACATTATTCATAAATTTGAAGCATATCTTCCTTAATAACTCCATCCTTACCCACCCGAGAAGCCTTCCACAAAACATGTTCCAGAAGAGATGTTTCTTGACATTTATCCTCTTCAAACTACACATTAAGATAAATAATAAAATCAATAATAACACATGATGAACAAGTATATAATATCATTTATATATACTTACCAATATTTGTTGTAAGCATGCATATCCCAAATTCCATTTTCTGTATGGATACGGGGGACTGGATGCTCGTGGGTGATTCACGACACTCACATCCTGAAAATCTGAAGTTCTTCGTTTCTTTAAAGGTTTCCCATTCTTCAGGCAAAATCAAGCCTGCATACGCCTTTGGAAGTTATACATCGATAAAATTGTTATCAGCATCCCTAAGAAACTTTTTTGTCAAAAAATATCGAAACCCTCTTAGTCTGTTTCCGACCAATTGAAGACAATATGATTTTCGATCATCATCAATGTTAAAAGACCTCCACAAAAAAACATGCATAGAGTGTGTTAGTAATTTAAAGACATAAGCGTCAATAAAAACAAATGACATCACATATGGCACCTGTATATCACTCCATATTTTTTATTTAACGGGTTTCAACTCACGCTTTATCCAATCATCACAAGTGATTGGAACTTCTCTCCTCACAAGGAAACCAATGTAACTTGTCAACATTAAATTGTTACGATCAATTAGTTGTTTGTCTTCATTCCAATGTACGTCAAATTTGATACCTTTATCTCTTGCACGAATGATTGACTTCATGATTGTTATTCCTCGTCAAATATCATTCTCCATATCACGAGATGATTCATTTCCATCATTATTAGAAGCGGGATGTGATTTTTCCTTATTACTAACCATTTGACCTATAATATTAAAGAAAAACATAAACACCGTATAAAATTCAAGTATCATTGAATGAATAAACACAATATAAAAACATAAACATAATATAAAAACAAAAATGCAATATAAAAACATAAACACAATATATAACAATTTTATTGAATGACAGAACATATAACATTTTACTAGTACCTTTTTCACTAACATTTCTTTCGTTTCTTGGTTGGAATATGAATTACTTGGCTCTTAAAAACTTGGACGGATGGTTTGATCCAAATTCCCTCATTATGATAATTTCTAATATATGATTCATCTGCTATAATATTCTCATCTTGATCATTTCGTATATACGACTCATTCCCTCTAACATATGACTCATTCTCAACATCAATATCACTTTGATTTACACTGTTATCATCAATCACTTTGTTAGATAAAAGCACTATAGACTATTTCGTACTTTTCGGGTCGGTGACATAGAACACTTGTTTAACTTGATAGGCTAATATAAAAGGCTCATCTATGTACCCCACCCTATTAAGATCAAGTTGTAAAAATCCCGACTTATCCATTCATATGCTACTATTATGTACCCACTTGAAACCAAAGATAGGAATCTGAAACTTCTCATAATCAAACACCCAAATGTGCTTGATAACCCCAAAATATGACAGATTTGCATATTTGGGGTTTAAGTCGTTCATACTTGAAATGTGCATTGCTTCAGCTACAACTGTGACACCACTATTTTGCATAGTACTTTTATCATCTTGTTCTTTGGTATAAAATGTGTATCCATTAATTGCTTATGAGCTATAAGAAAACACGGGAAAACTCGGACCATATGCTAAACATCTCAACCTTTCTGTTATTGAAGCGGGATCTAAATCAAACTTTGAATAAATATGATCTTTGAAATATTGTATAAAACTTTGATTGTGCTCTCGTACTATCCAGTTTTCATTTCTATTCGGATTTAAACCCCAGAGTACATCCTTGTGAATTTCAACATATGACTCAACCTCATTGTCATTGTGCAGAACATATAAATGCACTTGATCCCGTTTAACCCTTGATATTGTCACAATTTTATTTTTGATTAAATTTTTTCCTTACTTCCTTTCAAAAATATGAGATTTAGGTAGTCCAATGGATTGAACATTGGTTAAATATTCAGTACAAAACTCAACCGCTTCTTCAACAATGTATCGTTCAACCATACAACCCTCTGGTCGACTTCGGTTTTTCACGTACCCTTTTAATATTTTCATATAACGCTCAACAGGATACATCTATCTCATACAAGATGGTCCACACAATTATGTCTCTTTCACAAGATGAACAACAAGATGTACCATAATGTCAAAAAATGAGGGAGAAAATACATTTCAAGCTCACACAAAGTAATAACTATTTATTTTTGAAATATTGGTATGATCTCAGAGTTGATCACCTTACTACAAATTGACATGAAGAAAAAACACAATTTAGTTATGACACTTCTTACTTTTTCTGGAAAAATAGAACGTATACCTATTGGTAGAAAATGCTCCATTATAACATGATAATCATGTGTCTTTAAACTCTTTAACTTGAGGTCTTTGATAGACACAAGTCTTCTAATATCTGAAGAGTAACCTTCTGGAACTTTAACTTCACTTAGAAACATACACAATATTTTTTTCTCATTTCTAGATAAAGTATAAGCAGCAGGCGACAAATACGTTCGTGTTCCTTTCTTCATGGGTCCTAATTTAGTTCTTATTACCATCTGTATCAAGTCCTTTCTTGCTTTAAGGTCATCCTTATACTTTTCTTGTATATTGAGTAACGTACCAATACAACTTTCAAATACATTTTTTTTCAATATGCATAACATCAAATACATTTTTTTCAATATGCTAAAATCCTCACATAAAAAACAGTTCCAACCACTTGTATCCTTAAAAATACAAATGTAAATTATAAAGAAACATTTCAATTATAACCTCTATTATACTTACAAATACATGCCCATAACTACGAAACAAATTCGACTGATATTGTTGTTAATAACAAAACCCCACAACTCTTTTGATCTGCCAGTGTTATTAATATAGACTGACATGGTCGAATAATATTTATACGCTGCAGATGAAAAGATTCAGAAATAATGTATGTCGTTTGCGCTTTGAACCCCCTCTATACAAAAATTCTACAAAATCAAAATATCACCTCTGTTTCTCTCTCGGTTCAGCTAACAACAAAATATCACCTCTCTCATGCTCGCGGTTATGACTCGACATAGGAATAATGACAAGATACAATAACAACAAACTCTTATGGTGACCCTATTTTGATTCTCACGGATACTACAGGAACAACTACAACAATATATTTGAGGAAAAGAAAAGAGAACTTACAAGGTTATGAATCGCGTTGAAGTTATGAATCATTGTTGTAGAGAAATCACATTGAAGGTCTGACGGTTAATGAATGAAGCTTGTAGAGAAATTTAGGAGAATGTTCGAAATAGAGATTTGCATTGCAGAGAAATCTGTTTTGAGAGAATAACGAAAACCTTTGAGTTTTAGGGTTTTCGTTTTTATTTATTTAGAAATGAGACATTAATGAACTTAGGCAGCGTTTTGTAGAAAGTGCTTTCTGATGTATTACCTTTAGCAGCGCTTTCTCATTTAAAAACTCTTTCTAATGTATGCCCTATAGTAGCGCCTATATGATGTACTTTCTAAACACATCCTTTAGCAGTGCTTTATGGGTATCTATGGCCTTAAGCAACGCTTCTTAAAAGGGCTTTCTAAAGTAGGCCTTTAGAAGCATTTTTCTCAAATTTATTTTAAAGCTATAGCAACACTTTCTAAAGTAAGTCTTTAGCAACACTTTGGGACTATGATAACACTTTTTCTACTGTTGGGCCTATAGCAGTGCTTTGAGTTTAGGAAGCGCTTTCTACTGTTGGGCCTATAGCAGCGCTTTGAGTTTAGGCAGCACTTTCTAGAATTTATTTATTTTTATTTCATTTTTAATTGACCTTAGGCAGCGCTTTCATAAAGCCCTTCCTAAAGTGTGGCTTAGGCAGCACTTTCATAAAGCCCTGCCTAAAGTGTGGCTTAGGCAGCCATTTTTCTTAACTTTAGGCAGCACTTTTTTCCAAAGCAATGTCTAATGTATATAGTTTTAAAATTTAAAGTTTTATCGGGACATATAGCAGCGCTTTGGTATAGAAGCATTGTCTAAAGTGCGCTGCCTAAAAGCTATTTTGGCGTAGTGCGAACTAGAAGCTACTCTTCAATCCAATAGAGTTCGATCTATATCTCACAAATCTCCACCTTAGAACAAACTCTATAACATCAAAGAACAAACTAGCTTTCTTTATGCAACTTTATCATTTGCATACAATGGAAAAACTTGCAACTTGGCAATGTCTTGTTGACCATATCAACAACATTGTGATATGTCTAAACCTTTAGAACTTAGACTTATTCATGCTCGATTACCCCTCAGACAAAATGCAGCCTGACATCAATGTGTTTGGCTCGCTCATGATAGGCTGAGTTCTTCGACAGGTGTATATATATATATATATATATATATATATATATATATATATATATATATATATATATATATATATATATATATATATATATATATATATATATATATATATATATATATATATATATATATATATAGACACACACACACCCAGTCACATTTATAAGTAACAAAAATTCTTTAATTCTTGATCATTATTATAAGCAAAAGTCAATTATTAATAAATCATTTAATGTCGTAATTCCTAATATACTCTTATATTTAATTTTTTAATATTCCACTAAATTTAATAAAGAGGACATTATGGTAAATTTAATTAATGTTTTCACCAAAATCTAAATAGTTAACTACACTTAATTGAATTTCTTAATAATCGTGAAAATCATTTTTGTTGCTTATAAATGTGTCCGAAGGGTGTGTGTGTGTGTGTCTATATATATATATATATATATATATATATATATATATATATATATATATATATATATATATATATAGTGAAAATGATGCGTTAGAAACAAAGTATAAACGGTTTCTCTATGATCAAGAAACACACAAGGGAAGAAAAGATCGAAAAACAAGAATTACACAAAGAATTGGTTATTAACTATTATTCTTTACTGACTCTATAACCAAGATTACAAGTACACAAGAATAACAAATAATCCGATCACCCTAAATTAGGATTTGCTATTGTAGCGGTAGAAATATTGAGAGTAAGCCATTGGATTAACTTAACTCGCACAGATCAAATAAAAATCACCACCGCGATTTATTGTTTCCAAACGAATGAGAAAAGAGCGAATAACCTAAAACAGGGTGAGAGAATCTAAGTTCGGGGGTTGGTTATGCAAAGAGAACGTATTAGCACCCTAAACATCTACGGTAGGAACCTCTTTGAAAATTTATGTTGTTTGGCTATAAATGTCATGTACAAAATAGATTATAGGGATGAGAAAAGAAGTATTTTTTTACAGTTTTTGCACCCGCCACGGTTACGAACCTTTAGTGCCTACGTAACACCTTCCATGCAATAGGGTATTAGGGTAATCGTAGTTCACCTTTAAAATTTTTTAAAACAAGTGTGTTGGTTAACTTTAAGAGATGCGACATCATCGTCTTATCCGAGTGGAAGAGCATACTTACTATCCATAATTATGAGAAAGGAGAATTTGCGTCACCTCAAAGTGGAGGATATGGCTTGGATTTTAAAATCAATAAAGTCTCGCTCAACACCCAAGTGGAAAATATCTCACTTCACTACATATTGTAGAAGTGTAGTAGCTCGCATCACTTCAAGGATTGACAAGAGTTTAATGCTTTGAGAAAATTTGAAGATAAAAAGCCAAAGTGTCAAAGTAATTCGAATGAGATTGATTGACTTTTAGTCTTCTCACAAAAAAATGTCAAAGTATTATTAAATTGGTTAAAGTTTGATTAAGAAAATATTTTTGAAAATGCATGGATCTAAGTCTAAGTTTATTGTGAAAGCGGTTTGAGTTTAAAACAAGAAGAGTTTTCAAAAGGAGGGGGAATATTTTTAAAATTAAAGAAGATGGGAGGAGATGAAGGGACTATCCTAAAGCATAAGGTAAAAGCTAGGGAAAAGAACCGTCTAACCGACAAGAAACAAACACTTGACATAATGAGTCAATGTAGAATTCCCATCCTTTGGATTGAAACCAAGAAAGCAAAGATACTAAACCTCTTAAGAAAACCAAGCATCAGAGGTAATAAGTCTTCACAAAAATTGGGCAGAGTAACGGCTGTATACAGATGAATTCTTGATCACAGACAAAGCATTTAATCAAAATAAACTGCACACAAAGCAAACAAACAACCCAATGTCTTAGGGTAAACCCCAAGAACTCCAGACAATATTGCAATAAAAGTCACAAGGTCTCAAGGTAGGTCAAGGTCTCTAATCCTAGGTCTAAGAAGTCCATCACTCCATAATGCCAAGGATAGTAACCAAATAGTCCAAGTAAAATTAAAGTTTTTTATGGTTCAAGTTGATTATTAAGTATCTTCAAAAAGAAATGAAAAGCTCAAGGGAGCAAAATAAAAATGACATAAAAGTAAATGCTCAAGTCAGAAAAGATGAAAATATGATGAAATACAAATGCTAAAATAAATTTGCTTAAAGTAAAGAGCATAAAGTAAAGGCATAAAATAAAGTCAATTGTTAGAAATTAGAGGTTAGTTGAATGACCATCTTGAAACTTGCATTTGAAACTCATTAGAGGATTGATTAAAAATAAATCCTCTTAACAATAAGTTTAATTTTCTTTTTGTCAAGTATATCATTCATTTCAAAATCTCAAGGAAACAATAAATGATCAATAATGTTTAAGTGATTCACTTTGACCAAAGCTTATGAAGATTCATTAGAGGATTGATAAGACCAAAGCCTCCTAACAATGAATCACAAGATTATTAGATCAAACATTTCAAATTAACATACTTGAGCTTACAAACATAAGTTTGGGCCACGAATGACCATTTCTCGAATCGGGACAAAATTTAGAGCTATGTTAAGCAATCGTAAATGGACTTATATAGAAGTCGCACCTATTTTGAGGCCGGTCAATAGCAAACTATGTACCATATGTTTAGAGAAATGATATGTAAATTATTCTCCAACAACATGTAGTACAAGTAAGAAGGGGATAAGATGAAGATGGGGGTAAGAATTAAACCACTTTTGAACAAAAAATTTAATCAAGTTATCATTAAAATCATTCATCCATTTTGGTGGAGTTAAACTCAACACCCGAAATCCAATGATGTTAATGAAGCTCATGATTAAAATCTCATAGTTCAAGATCAGCCAGAATATATACAAAAAAAATTGTATTTAAAAATAAAGAAAAAAGATTTTTAAAATGATTTTAATATGAAAATAAAAGGGAAAAATAACAACTATATTCAAAACATCCAAAAAAAAAATTCAATGAGATCATAGAAAAATCATAAATGAGCTCAAATATATTTATAAATTTTTTGATAATTTTTTTAAAGTCAAAAACTATTTTTAAAATTAAAAGAAATAGGCAAAAAAAAAAACCAAAAATTGTGAAAAATAGTAAAGTTAGAAATAAAAAAATGAGGTCACCAATATTTCTCAAGAGGTCATTGGATCTTTCCATTTTTTTTTCTTCAGAATTTAAAAATTAAGAAAAGTATTTTTAAACATTTAAAACAGCTCAAATAAAGTGGAAAAAAAATATAAAAAATATAAAAACACAAAATAAAATTGTGAAAATAATAATAATCAGAAAGAGAAAAATCAAAAGTATTTTTAAGAATTTGTTTAGATATTTTGAAGTTAAAATGAATTTTTTATGAATTTTTTGAAGTTTAAAACAAATAAAATATAAAATCAGAAAATAAAAGAAAAACCAAAAAGATATAGACTATTGGGTCAATGTCAAAATGCGTTAGTATTCAGATCCAAGGGATCTGACGCGTTATGCATATCATGGACATTAGTGAATAAAACACTGAATCATTTATTAAAATCAGAATTAAAAAAAACAAATGGCACGATATCATTGGTTGAGAGATGACACGTTGGTCATCTTCAACCTCCAGCCAGGTGAATTGCAGGTCTCTGAAATGGAAAAATTAGAGCTCGAGACCATTACCATTCGCTTCGTCTCTTCAAGACGATTCCAATGGTACCCTCACGAAAAATTTATGTAAGGTGTAGTTCAGTCGTTTTGGAAGGAAGGATTTGAAAATTTATGGCCAAAACTCACTTCCAGTTGAAAACAAATGTTGCGACTAGAATCAAAATGATGGGAGCTTTATTACAGTACCAAAGTTTGAGAGAATTGATGAAGGAATCTACTTATTGAAGTTCAAATTCAGAGCTCTGAAACTTGACTTAGCTAGCACGATTTAGGAAGTCTTAGAGCTTGGTTCTTATTCTATTAGCTTCAGTGAAGTTCAAGGATGAAGAATTGACAAAGAAAATGGATTGAGTAAAGCTGTAAAACCAAATTCGAAGTTGTAGAAAAGTGGGTTCAAGAGAAAGTTTGGCAAGGTGATTCTGGCTATCTAAGCTTGTGAAAATGAGTGGGATAGAGCCTGTATTTATAGGAGAAGTTAATGGAATTAAGAGGAGGGGTGAATGATGCAATTTTAATGGAAATCGTGCACACATGTTTTCATGAAATAAGTGTGATCACATGTGCATCAAAAATCATCCAAATGATGTGTTTTGACACTCTAAATCATCCACACGCTTATATTAATCATGTTTAAGTAGAAAACACACACAAATTTGGTGATTAGAAGTCAAATTATGGAAATTGCATTCTGACTGTTTAAGAAACTTCAGTTCTAAGGTGCCAACTTTGAAATCATGGTGTGTACAATTCAGGAAGCTTTATGACTTGATTCTTGATGTGTTGGGAAGATGAGATCACAAACTTTACAATGTGCAGTGAATTGAATAAAATGGATGCTTGAGCTAAAAGTTGTGATGAGTCAAATTGAGAAAAAGATGCTGACTTTTTGTACTTAGAAAAATTCTAAGATTTTCTTCAAAAATGACTTATAATGTCTTGCATCCAAACATGGCCTTCCATTAAAAATTTGCCCTTGACCAAAAAATATGGCATGAAGTAGATCTCTTGAATGACATTTTGAGACTTGAACAATTTAAAAACTCCAAAATTTGATAATGTTATGACTTTGTGAAGTTGGTGAAAATTCATGAGATGACCTATAATCTTTTGCATCCTTAGGGCATCTTCCACCCATTTTCAAGCTTAGAACATAAAATAAGAGTTGGAGTTCAAATTTTTAAGATCACTTTGGAAAAATAATGGGCTCAAGGAGATAAAACTTGACCAAGCTATGATCTTTTGATGTCACATAAGGGAATTTGATGGCATATCTAGAGGACTTGTAATCTTTCTTAAACATTAGGCATATTAACCATAAAATCTTCTTGAAACTTTTGAAGTGATTTACTTATAACCATTTAAAGAGAAGCATATATTTGGAATCACTCAAAAATATCAAAAGATGAGAAATATATATCCCTTAGAAGTTCAAAACCCTAACTCCTAGAGCAATAAAATGCCTTAGAAACCCTTTTCAATTTTGACAAACTTTTTTGCACAAATAACTTTGTCTTGTAAATAAAAGTTTTTGATGATGATAATAAGAAACCATAACCACTTCCAATTATTAATAATTGAGGTAATTATGCACTTGTGATCAAGAAATTAAGTACTTGTCCAATTAGGTCAAACCTCTTCAATCAAATTTTGCATCCTTTGACTTTCTTTGAAAAATTGAGGCATGATGAATCATAGTAGACCTTATCATGATGTCACTTCAATGAATTTTCAATGATGAAGATTGAACCTCAATGAAATCTTGTTGAGTAAGGCATGGAAATAAACTCATGAACCTATAGATCAACTTGATGAAATGTGTTGTGCTTCAACCTATAGCATCATCAACTAGAGCAAACATTCATAGTATTTATTAGTTAAAAGTTAATCAAAACAAAACATAGATGATCACAATATACAAGCCAAGGTGCTTGGTGATTCCTCATGAGTAAACTTAAATATCGGGAGAAGAACCAAACCCTAGTGTGATCTTGTTGTAATTTAGTTGATATGAGATGATAGAGGAATCTTAGGGGGAAAAATTGGGGTACAACAACTGTGTGCAATGATGAGAGACTAGTATGCTATTTATAATAAACCTAACATACTAAACTAATGGGCTTTTTCACAAATATCTATTACAAGCTAACTTAGGGTACAAGCTAACATAAAAAATTGGACATAACAAGCAGGCCCAATTCGAAATACTAACAACCCTAGCATTTTGACACCCACATACTAGAACACACTTCGACTATAGTATATAGGTCTTCGACACCAGTATGTGAACATAGTTCGATGACATGCATAAATCATGTCAAACCAGAAGCTAAACTTCGACTCAATAGAGTTCGATCCAATATCTCACAAATCTCTACCTTGGAACAAACTCTATAACATCAAAGAACAAACTAGCTTTCTACATGCAGCTTTATCAACTGTATACAATGGAAAAACTTGCAACATGGTAATGTCTTGGTGACCATATCAGCAACATTGTGATCTGTTGAAACCTTCAACACTTGGACTTCTTCACGCTCGATTACCCCTTTGAAAAAATACAACCTCACATCAATGTGCTTGGTTGGCTCATGATAGGTTGCATTCTTCGACACGTGTATTACATTTTGACTATCATATTTAACAGTGATAACTTAACCTATAAGTTTCAGCTCTTTAGCAAAACCTTCAAGCCACAATGCTTCTTTAATAACTTCAGTGAGGGAATATATTTTGCTTCAGTTGTTGATAAGACAACAACTTTCTTAAGTGTCTCTTTCCAACTAATTGTTGTTCCAAACATAGTTAAAACATATCCATAAATAGGTTTTTTGGAATCCTTACAACCTGCATAATTAGAGTCGACATATCCTATGATTACTACTTTACTATCTTCACCCAAGGCTCCACCATAAATTAAGACTTTGTTCAGAGACCCATTTATGTACCTTAGAATCCACTTCAATTCTTTCCAATGAGCCTTTCCAAGATTCTCTATGTACCTACTTACAAGACTTACATCATATGCTATGCATACATCAAAGAACTCACTATGTTATCATATGGGTTGCTATTCATATAAGCTCTTTTGACCTCAGTACCGGGACAATGATCTATACTCAGATTGAATTAAGGGTTTGTTGGAGTCATAGTAGGATTTAAATTCGACATACCAAACTTTCCGAGAATCTTCTGTAGGTATGCCTCTTGAGATAAGCATAATTTCGACTACTTTATATCTCTTCTGATGTCAATCCCAAGAATCCTGGATGCAGCTCCCAGATCCTTCATGTCGAACTCCTTATTGAGTTCATCCTTCACCCTCATTACAACTTCGACATTGTTACTTGCTATGAGAATATCATCAACATAAAGTAACAAAATAACAAATGAATTATGAGGTTGAAATCTGTTAAGAAACCTGTTCATTATTATTTCTACTCCTCATAACTTCCTTATGATCTATTGGTTCTTCGTCTAGAACCTCACTTGCAGAGATTAACACATAAGCTATAAGATGTGCATACCCAAGACTCTGAGGTGCCTTGATGACTCTTCTCGTTCTATCTCTTGCCAATAGGTAGTCATCGACAGTTTCCTCAACTTCCTCAGCATCTTCTCCTTCTTCTTCTACTTCATCTAAGATACGTAATTCAACATCAATATGCTCCACCATAACAGGAATCTCTTCATGTTCAAGCTCTTCATCATATATTTCTGCACTTCGACCAACATCATTTGTTTTCTTGAAAGCCATTTCAGCTTCATTAAAAACTACATCTCGACTGATGATACTCCTCTTGTGACCTAGCTCTAGGCACCATAGCCTATAAGCTTTGACTCCTTCAAGGTATCATATGAACATGCATTTAAGAGCTCTAGTTTAGACATTATCTTGCCTAATGTGATCATAGGATACGCAACCAAATGCTTTCAGTTTGTCAAGATCTGGTGGATGTCCTGACCAAACTTCTTTAGGTATCTTAATATCTAACGCATTAGAAGGACATATGTTTATCAAATATGTTGTTGTCAAATTAGCCTCAGCCCAAAACACCTTCTTTAACCTAGCACTAGTCAACATGTATCCAACTCTCTCCAAAATATTTTGATTATACCTTTCAGCAAAACCATTTTGTTGTGGAGTACCTGCAGTAGTTTTGTGCCTTGCAATACTAGAGGCAGAACAAAAGTTGTCGAAAGCCTCATTGCAAAATTCAAGGCCATTGTCAGTTCTCAGCTTCTTAACCTTTCTTCTAGATTAATTTTTGACTAGAGTCTTCCAAAATTTGAAATTATCAAAATTTTCATCCTTAGTCTTTTATAATAATACCCATAACTTTCTCCAATAATCATTTACTATGGATAGAAAATACCTTGCTCCTGAATGTGGTGGACACCTTGCAGGCCCCAAAGATCAACATGGATGTAACCAAGGATTCAATGTGTTCTTTGTTTGCCTTTGTTGAACTTCACTCTACAAGATTTTCCAAGTACACAGGGTTCACAAAATTTCAGCTTTTCGACTTTGTCTCCACCAAGCAAATTTTGTTTCCCTAACTCGACTAGACCCCTTTCACTGACATGGTCCAATCTCATGTGCCAAATTTTTGTCTTCAAAAAAGGTTTCGTGGATGCAACATTTATCGAACCACTTACAACTTTATCCTTAAGGGTATACAAACCTTGCTTCTTCACGCCTCTCAAGACTTCCTTCGACCCCTTCATGACTCGTGGGATACTTTTCTCTCCTTGGAAAACATATCCTTTCTTGTCGAATTCACCAAGAGAAATCAATTTTCTCTTCAAATCAGGTACATACCTGGCTTTAGTCAATAACCTTAATGACTCATAACAGAGCTTGAATCTCACAGATCCAACAACACCTGTAATCTTGCAAGCTTTGTTATTTCCCAGCAACACATATCCACCATCTTGATCACATAGTTCCTCGAACAAGTCTTTGTTAGGAGTCATGTATCAAGTGAAACCTGAATCCATAATCCACTCTTTTCTTGAGTCGCTGCTTGAAACCACAAGAACATCAGATGAGTCAAAATCAACTTTGTTGTACCCCAAAATTTTCCTCCCATATTTCTCAAAACATTTCAAGAAAGATCCTCAAATTGCTCAAGGAAGTCCAAGGGTTGACCAGACTAACTCTCTCCTAAG
This sequence comes from Vicia faba, assembly GCA_948472305.1. Classification (NCBI taxonomy): domain Eukaryota; kingdom Viridiplantae; phylum Streptophyta; class Magnoliopsida; order Fabales; family Fabaceae; genus Vicia; species Vicia faba. The sequence goes on along the minus strand of OX451740.1, from coordinate 1,034,563,153 downwards.
GAAGTATACCTCAAATTAGGGTTTCTATTTTCATCAAGAGGTGTGAACCACAAAGGACTCAAATGCTCACCATTGTCCTAATATGTTCTCAAGATCATACATGTCAAGTTCCAAGCCTTGCAGAGGAAATTTGCTCAGTCAATTGCTCAAAGGTCTGAAAATCAACTATGCTAGGGCAAAAGTCAATTGTGGCCCACATACAGTCAAACCTCAAGATTTTTGATCAACATCCTGATTTTAAAGTATTATTCATCATTTGATCAAGGGTTGATCATGATTCATCAAGGATTGCTCACAATTCATCAAAACCCAAAAGTTACTAAATTAGGATTTTGCAGGAAAAGTCAACCCAACTTTGACCAAGAATAACTTTCTCATACTTTATGAGAAATAACCCATCCAAAGCTCATTTTTAAGAGGATGAAATTCCCTACAATTCATCTTCAGCTCCCAAGTTCAAAATATGCACTCACAAGAAGTTATGAATTTGGACATTATAGGTCATTTTGAAAAGTCAACAAAAACACCTTTTTTCTCAAAGCTTCATACATGAACATGGAAGACTCAATTGAGATGCGACCAAAAGGGTTGCTTAGAGGACATCTTAAGCTTTCTAAAAAGTCAAAGAACACCTTCATAGAGTCAAAATTGAAGAAGTTATGCATTGGTGAAGTTGACCTTTTTTGCAAAATAGCCAAAAGTCAAAAGTGCCTCAAATTGTATTTTTTGTCAAATGGGCCCAACTTTTTGCACTTGTTTTGAGTTTGTAACATGGTCCACGAGCCCTAACTCTTCCCTCTTGCCTTTGTTTTATTGTTTCCATTTATTTTGATTTTTTATTTCAATTAAATCAATTTAAATCAAAATAAATCATGGAAATATCAAAATCATTTAAGTCTTGAGATTTGATGCATATTTCAGGTCCCTTGTACAGCTAGCAACAAAATCAAATCGTGCAAGGCATGTTTGTGCATGAAAAGATTCATTTTTGGCCTATTTTGGAAAGATCTTCATGAGAATCAAATCATGATCAAAGACCATAATTGACAAAGATTGAAAGCACATTTGTAAACCTAATTCTATCAGTGATATATATTGGACAAATGCCGACCAAAAGCACAAGGTTTTTGAGGCGTGTAGAGGAAGAACGAAACTCAAAAAAACTCAAGAAAAGTGGTGACTTGATTTCATACTTCTAAGCATTTTCAAGACTCCCTAGCCATCTCATTCGCTTCCTGGGAGTGGAAGGAACCTATACCAATCAAAAGCAAGCATTTTTATGCCCAGAAACACAAGGTAAGAGCTTCACGACCTCCCTCTTTTTTTGAAATCGAATACCCTTGTTTAAGCATTTGTAGCATGAATCATGTATATATTCTGAATCCTGGAAGTGTTTGTAAGCTATTCATAACAGTTAATTTCATTTTTGCTAACCATATAGAGAAACACCATTGCTAGGGTTTTCTGTTGCGTTTTGGGATCTTTTTATACAGGTAAAATTGGCTCAAAATAAAGGCACCATGCTGCTCACCAGGCCAAGGCGAATTGGTTTATGGCTTCAGGTTCCATTTATCGTGCCTATGGATGATTTTTGGAAAGTCGTTGGTGTTGTACCCCAATTTTTTCCCCTAAGATTCCCATATCATATCATGTCAACTCGATCATAACAAGATCACATTAGGGTTGGTTCTTCCTCTTTTTTCCTATCTTTAAGTTTGCTCTTGAGGAATCTCCAAGCACCTTGGTTGTGTATTTTGTATATGTGTTGTTGACTAACTTCTAATCAAAATACAAAAAATATTTGTCTTTGTCTTTGTATATTTTTGTTTTGCAGGTACCGAGTTGAAGCATCTGACAAATAAGGATTTCTGGTATCATTTTCCTAAAATCTCTATTTTCAAAGAAAAAGAATTAAAAAAATTCATTTTTTCACTGATGCAATCGATTGCTCTTAGGGTGCAATCGATTGCATATAGTGCATTTTGCGCCATTTTTGAAAAAATACAATGTGCAAATTGATTTGCACTGTAGTGCAATCGATTGCACAACGTGAAAATTTGAAAAAAATCAGCAATTTTAAACTTGTCAAATTTTGGCTCCAATTTTCCTTCATTTTTGAAAGATGTATCATTAATTCAAATTTTAGTGCCGATCTTTCATTTTTAAAAAGAATTATCATTAATTCAAATTTTGGCTCTAATATTTGAAAGAATTATCATTAATTCAAATTTTGGCTCTAATATTTGAAAGAATTCATTAATTCAAATTTTGGCTCCAAGAATTAATTACCAAATTACCACTAATCCCAATCCTAAAACTCTATAAATAGAGCCCTCATTTCATTCAAATTTCAAGCTTTTGATAGCCAAATCCACCTTGCTAAAAAAACTCTCAATTTTCTCCATCTACCAAATTCACTAAAAGCTCCATTTTCAAAAAGTTAGTAAGCTTTGCATTGAAGCTTACTAATCTTTGAGCTAAACCTTCATCCAAACACTTTTTCTCCCTCATTTCTCTACATCCAAGCTTGGTCAATTGATTCTTGTGGTTGAATTGAAGCAAATTCTTGAAGTTGTTTTGATAATTCTCTAGATCTACCTTTGGTAAGTTGGATAATTCATCTTTCACAATGTGATCTCTTGGTGATCTTTGGGATTGATTCTTTGAGCATTATTTTGTGATTTCAATGGTGTTATTTTCTCATAATTTGATGGAATTTTCGTGCTCAATTAGATCCATGATTATAAGGTGTTTGATGGAAAGTTTGAACAAGAAATTGCCCTTTTAAAATGCTGTTTTTGCTACTGAAACTGTGTGCAATCGATTTGCACTGTAGTGCAATTGATTGCACAGAAGCAATTTCACGCAGATTTTTGAAAACTGTACTGTGTAAATCGATTTACACAATAGTTCAATCGATTTACACAGGGACAAAATGCACTTTTTTGCCTTGTTTTGGGGCAACTTTGATCCAAAATGCTTTTTCTACTCATTCCTTTTGATTGTTGGTTTGGATTGCAATTTTAAATGTCCAATTTGTCTTTAAACTCAATGGACTTTGTGATGTAGATGAAGTTGGATAAATGTTCATCAATTCAAATGTACCTAAGAGTGAATTATTTAATTCATTTTTGGTGCTTTTGATTAAAGATATGTTTAGTGCTTTAATCCTTCTAGAGGAGTGGTTGAATTTAAAGATGAAAGAATTTTGAAATGGTGATCCAAATTAGCTTATTATTTCCCTCCCTCTTCATCTTATCCCTTTCTTTTTTTAATTATGCTACATGTTAAGGGATGGTGATCTCTATATCATTTATCCAAACATGAAGTACATAGATTGCTATTGACCGACCTCAAAATAGGTGTGACTTCTACATAAGTCCACTTACGATTGCTTAACATAGCGCTAAATTTTGTCCCGATTCGAATAAATGATCATTTGTGGCCCAAACTTATGATAGCAAGCCCAAGTATGTTAATTTGATCTCTTTTATCCAATAACCTTGAGATTCATTGTGTGGAGGCTTTGGTTCTACCAATCCTCTAATAGATCTACAACACCTTTGGTCAACGCGGATCACTTAAACATCGTTGATCATTACATCTTGCCTTGTGAGAATTCCAAAATGGATGATATACTTGACAAAAAGCAAATGCAACTTGTTGTGTAGAGGCTTTGGTTCTGCCAATCCCCTAATGAGTTCCAAATGCAAGTTTTAAGATGGTCATCCAACTAACCACTAATTACTAACAATTAACTTTACTTTACGCTTTTATTTTCATTCTTTATGTACCATTTACTTTTATTATTTTACATTTCATGCTATTTTCATCTTTGCTCACTTGAGCATTTACTTTTATGTCATTTTTATTTTGCTCACTTGAGCTTTTCTTTCTTTTTAAAGACACCTAATAATCAACATGAACCATAAAAATCATTAATGATACTTGGACTACATGGTTACTATCCTTTGCATTATGGAGTGATGGACTTCTTGGACTTAGGATTAGAGACCTTGGCCTATCTTGGAGACTTTGTGACTTTATTTGATATTTTGTCTGGAGTTCTTGAGGTTTACCTCAAGACATTGGGTTGTTTGTTTGTTTTATGTGCAGGTTATTGAGATTACGATCTTTGTTTGTAATCTGGAATTCACCCGTATACAGCCGTTACTCTGCCCAATTTTTGCGAAGACCTAAAACACTTAAAGTTTGGTTCTCTCAAGAGGTCTAGTATCTTTGCTTGCTTGGTTTCAATCCGAAGAATGAGAATTATATATTGACTCATAATGTCAAGTATTGGCTTCTTGTTGGTTAGATGGTTCTTATCCCTAACTTTTACCTTATGCTTTAGGATAGCCTCTTCTTCTCCTCCCATCTTCTTTAATTTCAAAAATCTTCTCCCTCCTTTAAAAAAAAAACTCTTCTTGTTTTGAAACTTGAAACATTTTCATAATAAACTTGGAATTAGGTCATGCATCTTTGAAACATTTTCATAAATAAATTTCAATCAATTTAAAAATACCTTGACCTTTTTTTGTGAGAAGACTAAAAGTCAATCAATCTCATTTCAAACCATTTTTCCACTTTGACTTTTATCTTTAAACTTTTCTCAAAAGATTAGACTCTTGTCAATCCTTGTAGTGATGCAAACAACTATACTTCTACAATATATAGTGAAGTGAGATATTTTCCACTTGGATATTGAGTGAGGCATTGTTGATTTTAAAATCCAAGCCATATCCTCCACTTTGAGATGATGCAAATTCTCCTTTTTCATGATTGTGGGTAGTAAGTATGTTTTTCACACGGACAATTGCGATGATGTCTTATCTCATAAAATCAACCAACACACTTGTGTTTCAAATTTTTAAAAGAGGAACTACGTGTACCCTGATCACCTATTGTACGAAAGGTGGTACATAGGCACTAAAGGTTTGCAACCGCGGAAGGTGCAAAAATCATAAAAATATTTCTTTTCTCACCTCCACCATCCATTTTATATACAACACATTTTTATAACCAAAATATACAGATTTTTCAAAGAGGTTCCTGTGGAGTACCATAGATGTTTAGGGTGCTAATACCTTCCCTTTGCATAACCAACCCCCTTACCTTGAATCTTTCCCCCTCTTTTTAGGTTATTCACTCTTTTCCCATTCCTTTGGAAACAATAAAGCGCAGTGGCGATTTTTATTTTGATTTGTATAAAGTCTAGTCAATCCAATGGCTTAGTCTTGCACATTTCTACCGCTACAGAAAAAATGGCGACTTCACTTAGGATAGATTGACCTCTTGCTGGTCCATCCCTAAGTGGGTTAAACCTATCTTTGTTTATATCTGTATATGTGCTATTGTTGTTTATGTGTTATATTTTGTATATATGTTTGTCTGGATTTTCCTGGTTTACAGGGTGCTTGGTGATTACTCATAAGTCCTATACCCGGACTTGGGCAAACTTTAAGATAGGACGGGCGGTATAGTCATGTTAACTTTGAGGGAGTAATCCCAAAAAAGGAGGCATGAGATCCCCCACTCAGTGGAGGCCCCTTTGACTGTAGTGTCGTTTACCGAGTAATCGGGAAGACGTACTGCTTTCGACCTGGGAGCCTGCCGAAGCTGAGGACCATAGATTACCTAACCCCTCTTGGCCTTTTAGGTGTAGTGCGGAAGCTATAACGGAGTAATCCGGAAGTATTTGTCACGTGATACTACGCTCGGACGAGTCTTTCTTGAGAATATTACTAATTACCGAGTTAATCGGGAAGTTGGTAATATCCGAAGGAAGGATGTAGACTCTGGGAACCTCTAGAACCTTGTTCGGCAGGTGATAACCTCTTAGACCAACACCTTATGGGTAGTACCTTCGACCTCATGCTCGTGACGTTGAACCTATGAACCCTATATGTGTGATCTTGTGTGTGATTGTTGTATCATGCATCCATGCACTCATAAGCATCATTTGAAGAAAACAATATTTTAAGGGATTTAAAGGTTGACTATTTGTGAATGTCTCAGGTACTTTTAAACCATGGATTTTGGAAAGAGAAACAAAAGCCTTATTACTTGGATGTTGGCAACGTGTCTATAAACCATAAATCCCTTGAAATATTAAATAAAATAAAATCATGTGCATTGCATATCATGCATCATATTGCACATATTTCTTGCATTTGTTATGTATATCCAAGTGTCTTACCCAGCTTCTTTACTTCACTCAGCAAGCTGACTCATCACTACAATAATCGAGCTAATTTCAAAGAGAAGATGGAAAACATTAAGAAAGAGATCTTTGAACTTCGCAAAGAGGTAACTACTTTGAAGGCTGGCATGGAGTATCTAACTTCTTTGGTTAAAACTTTAGTTGTTGCCCAAGTCAATCCTTCTAGGAAGGAAGAAGAGATGGAAAAGGTCTTCACAGAAACTCTGAAATCATTCTTTCATGATAAGGTGATGGTCAATGCGCCCAATGATTTCCCTGAAAAAGTAAAGGTGGGAGTTCCTCCAGAAGAGGATGTCCAAAAGGGGTGTTCATCTGAGGATGGTGTCTCAGCTAGTGGTGTGAAAAAGTTCGATAATAACTTTTCTAAGAAGAGAACCAGAGGAAGAAACAATTACCTCCTGTTGCTCCAGTTTGTCAACAGAATCAACAAGTTCCTGATCAGAGGAAAAATCAGTTTGATCCAATCCCAACGACCTATACAGAATTGTTTCCCATCCTGATGCAGAGAAATTTGGTTCAAACCCGACTTCCACCAAAGGTCCCTGAGAAGATGCCGTGGTACTACAAAGCTGATTTGACTGGTGCCTTTCATCAGGGAGCCCCGGGGCATAGCATTGAAAATTGTTATCCATTGCAAATTAAAGTTCAGAAGTTGGTCTGAAGCGGTATCTTGTCGTTTAAGGATATTTGTCTTGAAGTTCAAGTCAAGTCTTTGCCGAAGGATAAAGGTGATTGAAGAATGCCCTGGAGTTTAAGGATGATTAGCCTTCTCAGTTTATTAGCATTTTTACTGCTTTCTCATTTGTAATTTTTCTTGTTTATCATTGCACTGTTTGCATGTAAGAACTTGTTTGCATTTGAATGTTTAATATTAATACAATGAGTATGTTTGTCTTGAAGAAATTCATTCGTTTCACTCATATTTGTTTTCAATTTTAAATTTCTTTATGATACCAACTTGTTACCCATTCTCTTGCCTAGGCAGAGATTGGGAGGAGGATGATGATATTAAAACACAAATTTTCTGGTTGTATGCTTTTGGATAAAACCTTGTTGACGATGTACAGGCATTGTTTCAAATCCTCAAACACCATAGATATAAGGGAGTGAAACCCTCGTTAACCCCTTTGAGCCTTGAAGTAGGAGTTTCTTTTTCTATTCAGAAAAAACCCTCATTTTTTTAAAACCCGGGGCAGGGTAGTGTTCAGTTAATCTGATTGAGTATTCAAATCTCATCAAGAGTGTGCATCTAAGGATACAATAATGGTTATCCTTCAAGAGGTTGAGGGAATTCAAAACCTCAATGTTTAATCTCCACATATCAGTAGTGTGCATCAAAAGAAGATGTTATCACAATGGGTATCTCTCACATACTAGGAGATCAGCAGATGATGATACAACAATGGTTATCTTTCTTCTACCCAGAAATAGGGCAGTCACAATTCTTCCGACAAGTCATAAATGACTCAAAGTCACGCGGCATGTTAAAAAAAAGAAAAAGAAAAGGATGACATGAATAAAAAAATTATTATGATGAAAAATAAAGAGACAAAAAGCCCCGCTAATTCGGAACTTGAAAAAACAAGTCGCTTAGGCAAAAGTCATGGCATCCCGCTGCACTTCAGAGTCAAAGTCAAAAGGAATTTGTCCCGAAGGCAAGGAAGAAATGGAAAGCCTAAAATGCGATAAAGGATTACAATGTGAAATCCTCAGCAAAGAACAGAGTCGCGTGACAAGAAACCCAAAAGAAGCAGGAATGGGTGACTTGCATGTCTAAAGAAAACCTTGTTTGATTCCTCAACCATCTCGAAACTTCTTTTGAGAGATGAATGTTCGTGTCAAGTTAACTGAACTTAGGACTGAAGAACATCATGAAGGGGGTGGGCACCAAATATTTTTGAGCCTTAAATCTTTTTTCTAAAAACCGTGAACCAGGCCACGTTACAACCCTCAAAAGTCCTAATTGAAACAGGGTTTATTTCGAAAGCATACTCCAATGAAATAGTGTTTCCTGACTCCCATTAATTTTGATAAATTATTGTGATTGGTATCATATGCCTTTGTTATCTTTCACAAAAAAAAATCCATGTCGCATCCTGGATAGTGATTCATTCACAGGTTTTTGCGACATCTTTCCAAATAAAATCTTCAAGACTTACATAATTGTTACATTAGATTTTTCATTCTTAGAATAAACATTTTCTACTTGTAAAACAACTGCTTGATATCATGAAAGTTTACATTTGAGTATCAGCAAAAGGCATGTTGCCGAGAAGAGTTCTGGAGCAAAGAGGATGTAACATTCAGCCAATCTAGGGCAGTTACGTCAAGATTCGACAAATCTATGAAAGCCATTTGATCAGAAAGGTTATCTTAAAAGCATGCAGCCAAGGGCGAGTTATGAAAGTTACCTTGATCAGCCCAGTAAGCTTGGGACACCAGATTGGTTTCCAAGGGCATATCCAGATTTTGTCAAGATAGCTGCTATGTCTAACCTAAGCTGAGAACCTTCCTCAAGTTGTGTTATGATGTTGGGTTCATAATCCCATTTTTTCCAGTCTTGTTGCAGACTTCTCCAGCTGAGTGTGATTCTTTACCCATCCAGGTGGTGATCAAACGGAGATTAAAAAGAGCTACGAAGCCTTTGCTCATTTGATGGAGTTCTTTCTCCCTTTTTATTGATATGGAATCTCTTGTAGAGCAGTGCTTTCTCTTGTTACGACATTATTGTTGTTATGTGCTTCCCAAGTAGCTAAACAAGGGCAATATATTTTCTAAGAGGTGTTGAGACAACTGTCAAGTTTTTGGGTTTTCTCTCACTAAGTGTTGATTTTGATTTAAAATCCCCATAACTTTGACTTCTTACTGTACTGTTAACTTCTTGGTTCCCCAGGAAGGTTTTCTCAGGTCATTTTCGCTGGAATGCGCGTGATTTTTTTGTATATTAAAGACGATACCAGTGGGTGCAAGGTACAATATTTGGTTTGTGATCCTATTATCCCTGGCCAAGTCTCAGTTCGCTTTTGATTTTGTGTTTGCATGGTCAGAAGCCTCTGTCCCAGGTTCCCTAACGAAGTTTTCCCTCATATGATGAAAGGTTTTATTCCCTTGGTGTGTTAAGATATTGCTCTTTTTGCAGTATTGGCATTAGTGTTGACTTCTTGATTTCCCAGGAAGACTACACCAGGGCATCTTTTGTTGGAATAGGTTTGGTTGATATGAAGACTCAATCCAGTATTTTCCAGTGAAGGCCTCGTTCATTTGATAGAAGTCCTTTCTCCCCAAAGAGGTTGGTGCAATAATTACTCTTGAAGTACGTATCTCTGGTTTCCCCAATGAAGAACGTATCTCCGTTTTCCCCAGTGAAGAACATATCTCCATTTTCCCCAGTGAAGAACGTATCTCTGGTTTCCCCAGTGAAGAACGTATCTCCGTTTTCCCCAGTGAAGAACGTATCTCTGGTTTCCCCAGTGGAGAACGTATCTTGGTTTCCCCTTTGATGATGTGGTTTTAACCTCCCCAATGAAGTCAGCATGAAGTCCCCAGTAGATGTATCGATGATGAAGTATTGTCTCCCTTAGTGAAGTCCGTATGTTTTTCTTCCTTCAAAGTGGGCCTGATTTCCCCAGTGAATGTTTTGACAATTTGGTTTCCATTTTCCTTATTCACAATCAGTATCGAAATCCCCAGTAGGAGTACGGACTGTGAAACATTTGTTTTCCCCATGAAAGTCTGTGTGTTATTCCCTGGGAAGGTTATCCCATGGCATCTCCTGTTGGAATGAGTATTCATGATGAAAAGTTTTCAATCCTCAGTTTTTTTCTCTCCAGGGAAGTGGGTTTGAATTCCTCAGTGAGGTTTGGTTGTCTCGGCGTCAGTCTGCTTTATTTGAGACTAGTTTTGCAATCTTTAGTAGGCACGTTGTTTTTGGAAAACTGGTTTCTCCGATGAAAACGGAAGAAATATGTTCTATCCCGGTATCTGTTTGATTTAGCTACATCCGGATTATGTTTCTCCTCAGTGAAGTTAGGACAAACAATAGGTTTGGTTTCCGCAGTTGCTTTTACCTTTCTTGGATTGATCTTTCTGGTTGAAGTTTAGACCAATGTTGTTGGTACCTGAGACAGTTTTTGTTTGTTTGTGCTGATTATGTATCCTTTTACCAGCATATGCACGATATTACTCATACATTCATACATACATCATACATAGTTAAATTTAGCAAATCATTGCTCATTTTCATTCATCAATTTTATTTTGTTGACATATTACCCTTTTTTACAGAGTTGTGTTGTCCTCTCTCCAATAGAGTGTCGGCCTTAAGCAGAAAGTATACATTCTCTCAACTTACCCACTGAGTTATCCCTCGTGGAAGTTTTTTGCTTCAACCTTCCTGTACAGCTCTTTGTCTGGATGGATTTGATGTTCCCTCTTGAGTTTGTTTCTCAAAGGATGTATTACGGTTTCCTGTTTCATTCCAGTTCATTTCGGGTTTGAATCTGTGATCCCCAACAATATTATTACTTTGGATTTTTGCAAGCTTTGAGCCCTGGTTTGAGAATGTGCATTTATTTTGGCACGAGATTACTTTATTTCTTCAGCAGGAATAACGTGGCATTTCCCCAGGAAGTCATATCTCATTTCCCCAGGAAGTCATATCTCATTTCCCCAGGAAGCCATATTTCTATCCCCAGGAAGTCATATCTCTTTCCCCGGGAAGCCATATTTCTATCCCCAGAAAGTCGTTTCTTTTTACAATCCTCCATGGTAACAAGCAACATGTCTCATTATTTGAGACAACTTACATATTACCCTTTCCAGGCAGAGTGTCTTGGTTAAGGAAGAAGTTGAGACCCGTTCTAGGTGAAACACCAGAATTTTGGGGAAAACTTGAGATATTATCTTTTTGTTATCATCAGTGAACATTGATAGTTCATCGTCAGTGAACGGCGGTGGTATGATATTTTCTCTCTACCTTCAACTATTGAGTTGGTATTTTACCGTCATCTGTGAGTCGGTATATCTTTATCTTCTACCTTCAACTATTGAGTTGGTATTTTACCGTCATCTGTGAGTCGGTATATCTTTATCTTCTACCTTCAACTATTGAGTTGGTAGTTCACTGTCATCTGTGAGTCGGTATCCTTTTGATCTTCTACCTTCAACTATTGAGTTGGTACTTTACCGTCATCTGTGAGTCGATATATCTTTATCTTCTACCTTCAACTATTGAGTTGGTACTTTACTGTCATCTGTGAGTCGGTATATCTTTATCTTCTACCTTTAACTATTGAGTTGGTAGTTTACCGTCATCTGTGAGTCGGTATCTTTTTTATCTTCTACCTTCAACTATTGAGTTGGTAGTTTACCGTCATCTGTGAGTCGGTATATCTTTATCTTCTACCTTCAACAATTGAGTTGGTAGTTTACCGTCATCTGTGAGTCGGTATATCTTTATCTTCTACCTTCAACTATTGAGTTGGTAGTTCACCGTCATCTGTGAGTCGGTATCTGTTTGATCTTTTACCTTCAACTATTGAGTTGGTAGTTTACCGTCATTTATGAGTCGGTATATCTTTATCTTCTACCTTCAACTATTGAGTTGGTATTTTACCGTCATCTGTGAGTCGGTATATCTTTATCTTCTACCTTCAACTATTGAGTTGGTATTTTATCGTCATCTGTGAGTCGGTATATCTTTATCTTCTACCTTCAACTATTGAGTTGGTATTTTACCGTCATCTGTGAGTCAGTATATCTTTATCTTCTACCTTCAACTATTGAGTTGGTATTTTACCGTCATCTATGAGTCGGTATATCTTTATCTTCTACCTTTAACTATTGAGTTGGTATTTCACCGTCATATGTGAGTCGGTATATCCTTTTGATCTTCTACCTTCAACTATTGAGTTGGTATTTCACCGTCATCTGTGAGTCGGTATATCTTTATCTTCTACCTTCAACTATTGAGTTGGTATTTCACCGTCATCTGTAAGTCAGTATATCCTTTTTGATCTTCTACCTTCAACTATTGAGTTGTTATTTCACCGCCATCTGTGAGTCGGCATATTTTTCTCTCTACCTTCATCTATTGAGTTGGTATTTCACTGTCATCTGTGAGTCGGTATCTTTTTGATCTTCTACCTTCATCCATTGAGTTGGTATTTCACCGTCATCTGTGAGTCGGTATCTTTTTGATCTTCTACCTTCATCCATTGAGTTGGTATTTCACCGTCATCTGTGAGTCGGTATCTTTTTGATCTTCTACCTTCATCTATTGAGTTGGTAGTTCACCGTCATCTGTGAGTCGATATCTTTTTGATCTTTTACCTTCAACTATTGAGTTGGTATTTCACTGTCATCTGTGAGTCGGTATATTTTTCTCTCTACTTTCATCCATTGAGTTGGTATTTCACCGTCATCTGTGAGTCGGTATCTTTTTAATCTTCACCCTTCATCCATTGAGTTGGTATTTTACCGTCATCTGTGAGTCGGTATCTTTTTGATTTTCTACCTTCGTCCATTGAGTTGGTATTTTACCGTCATCTGTGAGTCAGTATCTTTTTGATCTTCTACCTTTAACTATTGAGTTGGTAGTTTACCGTCATCTGTGAGCCGGTATCTTATTAGTTTTCTACCTTCATCCATTGAGTTGGTAGTTCACAGTTATCTGTCGATCGTTATCATTCTTTACTTTTTCCTTAATATTTAAGTTGATGCTACCTTATCTCTTCTTTGGGTTTTACACCATTAGAGTCATGTCTTTTGTTCACCAGTAATTTATTTTCCTGGTGGGGTTGCTCCTTTGTTTCTTCATTTTTGTGGCATCCCCAGTGTTACCTTGCGTCTCTTTAGATTTGTTCATATGTATTCATAATCATAAGTATTGCATGGCATCTAAGAGACAAAAATAGGGCTTGTTTTATATTTAAGTATCTTCAATCGCGTCGACACAAAGATTTTTAACCTTCGTATCTCTGGATAGAAGACAGTTAAATAAGGGCAGCTGTTGTACCCCAATTTTTACCCCTAAGATTCCCCTAGCATATCATGTCAACTCGATCATAACAAGATCACATTAGGGTTGGTTCTTCCTCTTTTTTCCTATCTTTAAGTTTTCTCTTGAGGAATCTCCAAGTACCTTGCTTGTGTATTTTGTATATGTGTTGTTGACTAACTTCTAATCAAAATACAAAAATATTTGTATTTATCTTTGTATATTTTTGTTTTGTAGGTACCGAGTCGAAGCATCTGACAAATAAGGATTTCTGGTATCATTTTCCTAAAATCTCTATTTTCAAAGAAAAAGAATTAAAAAAATTCATTTTTTCACTGATGCAATCGATTGCTCTTAGGGTGCAATCGATTGCACATAGTGCATTTTGCGCCATTTTTGAAAAAATACAATGTGCAAATCGATTTGCACTGTAGTGCAATCGATTGCACAGCGTGAAAATTTGAAAAAAATCAGCAATTTTAAACTTGTCAAATTTTGGCTCCAATTTTCCTTCATTTTTGAAAGATGTATCATTAATTCAAATTTTAGTGCCGATCTTTCATTTTTAAAAAGAATTATCATTAATTCAAATTTTGGCTCTAATATTTGAAAGAATTATCATTAATTCAAATTTTGACTCTAATATTTGAAAGAATTCATTAATTCAAATTTTGGCTCCAAGAATCAATTACCAAATTACCACTAATCCCAATCCTAAAACTCTACAAATAGAGCCCTCATTTCATTCAAATTTCAAGCTTTTGATAGCCAAATCCACCTTGCTAAAAAATCTCTCAATTTTCTCCATCTACCAAATTCACTCAAAGCTCCATTTTCAAAAAGTTAGTAAGCTTTGCATTGAAGCTTACTAATCTTTGAGCTAAACCTTCACCCAAACACTTTTTCTCCAACAATTCTCTACATCCAAGCTTGGTCAATTGATTCTTGTGGTTGAATTGAAGCAAATTCTTGAAGTTGTTTTGATAATTCTCTAGATCTACCTTTGGTAAGTTGGATAATTCATCTTTCACAATGTGATCTCTTTGTGATCTTTGGGATTGATTCTTTGAGCATTATTTTGTGATTTCAATGGTGTTATTTTCTCATAATTTGATGGAATTTTCGTGCACAATTGGATCCATGATCATAAGGTGTTTGATGGAAAGTTTGAACAAGAAATTGACCTTTTAAAATGCTGTTTTTGCTACTGAAACTGTGTGCAATCGATTTGCACTATATTGCAATCGATTACGCAGAAGCAATTTCACGCAGATTTTTGAAAACTGTACTGTGTAAATTGATTTACACAATAGTTCAATCGATTTACACAGGGATAAAATGCACTTTTTTGCCTTGTTTTGGGGCAGCATTGATCCAAAATGCTTTTTCTACTCATTCCTTTTGATTGTTGGTTTGGATTGCAATTTTAAATGTCCAATTTGTCTTTAAACTCAATGGACTTTGTGATGTAGATGAAGTTGCATAAATGTTCATCAATTCAAATCTACCTAAGAGTGAATTATTTAATTCATTTTTGGTGCTTTAGATTAATGATATGTTTAGTGCTTTAATCCATCTAGAGGAGTGGTTGAATTTAAAGATGAAATAATTTTGAAATGGTGATCCAAATTAGCTTATCATTTCCCTCCCTCTTCATCTTATCCCTTTCTTTTTTTAATTGTGCTACATGTTAAGGGATGGTGATCTCTATATCATTTATCCAAACATGAAGTACATAGATTGCTATTGACCGGCCTCAAAATAGGTGTGACTTCTACATAAGTCCACTTATGATTGCTTAACATAGCGCTAAATTTTGTCCCGATTCGAATAAATGATCATTCGTGGCCCAAACTTATGATTGCAAGCCCAAGTATGTTAATTTGATCTCTTTGATCTAATAACCTTGAGATTCATTGTGTGGAGGCTTTGGTTCTACCAATCCTCTAATGGATCTACAACACCTTTGGTCAACGTGGATCACTTAAACATCGTTGATCATTACATGTTGCCTTGTGAGATTTCCAAAATGGATGATATACTTGACAAAAAGCAAATGCAACTTGTTGTGTAGAGGCTTTGGTTCTACCAATCCCCTAATGAGTTCCAAATTCAAGTTTCAAGATGGTCATCCAACTAACCACTAATTACTAACAATTAACTTTACTTTACGCTTTTATTTTCATGCTTTATGTACCATTTACTTTTAGCATTTTACATTTCATGCTATTTTCATCTTTTCTCACTTGAGCATTTACTTTTATGTCATTTTTATTTTGCTCACTTGAGCTTTTCTTTCTTTTTAAAGACACCTAATAATCAACATGAACCAAAAAAATCATTAATGATACTTGGACTACATGGTTACTATCCTTTGCATTATGGAGTGATGGACTTCTTGGACTTAGGATTAGAGATCTTGGCCTATCTTGGAGACTTTGTGACTTTATTTGATATTTTGTCTGGAGTTCTTGAGGTTTACCTCAAGACATTGGGTTGTTTGTTTGTTTTGTGTGCAGGTTATTGAGATTACGATCTTTGTTTGTAATATGGAATTCACCCGTATACAGCCGTTACTCTGACCAATTTTTGCGAAGACTTAAAACACTTGAAGTTTGGTTCTCTCAAGAGGTCTAGTATCTTTGCTTGCTTGGTTTCAATCCGAAGAATGGGAATTCTATATTGACTCATAATGTCAAGTATTGGGTTCTAGTTGGTTAGATGGTTCTTATCCCTAGCTTTTACCTTATGCTTTAGGATAGCCTCTTCTTCTCCTCCCATCTTCTTTAATTTCAAAAATCTTCTCCCTCCTTTAAAAAAAAAAACTCTTCTTTGTTTTGAAACTTGAAACATTTTCATAATAAACTTGGACTTAGGTCCATGCATCTTCGAAATATTTTTATAAATAAATTTCAATCAATTTTAATAATACCTTGACCTTTTTTTGTGAGAAGACTAAAAGTCAGTCAATATCATTTCAAACCATTTTGCCACTTTGGATTTTATCTTTAAACTTTTCTCAAAAGATTAGACTCTTGTCAATCCTTGTAGTGATGCAAACAACTATACTTCTATAATATGTAGTGAAGTGAGATATTTTCCACTTGGGTGTTGAGTGAGGCATTGTTGATTTTAAAATCCAAGCCATATCCTCCACTTTGAGATGATGCAAATTCTCCTTTTTCATGATTGTGGGTAGTAAGTATGTTTTTCACACGGACAATTGCGATGATGTCTTATCTCATAAAATCAACCAACACACTTGTGTTTCAAATTTTTAAAAGAGGAACAACGTGTACCCTGATCCCCAATTGCATGAAAGGTGGTATGTAGGCACTAAAGGTTCGCGACCGCGGCGGGTGCAAAAATCATAAAAATATTTCTTTTCTCACCTCCACCATCCATTTTATATACAACACATTTTTATAGCCAAAATATACAGATTTTTCAAAGAGGTTCCTGTGTAGTACCATAGATGTTTAGGGTGCTAATACCTTCCCTTTGCATAACCAACCCCCTTACCTTGAATCTTTCCCCATCTTTTTGGGTTATTCACTCTTTTCCCATTACTTTGGAAAAAATAAAGAGCGGTGGCTATTTTTATTTTGATTTGTATAAAGTCTACTCAATCCAATGGCTTAGTCTTGCACATTTCTACCGCTACAGTTGGTTTGTACCTACGCCTCTGGTCCGTAGGTAAAAGTCACTGACCTTTTAGCAACGAAGAGAGGTTAGGGACGATGGCGTGGCAAGTCTTGATTGCTCCATTTGAAATTTCACGCGTTGATGCTTTTTCTTTTTTTTTGTTTTTAATATATTGATTAATTGTTATTTCATATACAACAAAGGCTCTTTGCTCAGTTAGTGTTGAGGTGAATGGAAAGGCCATAAGACCTGGGTTCGAATCCCAGGTCCCCCATGTATTTCATGTTATTTTTATTTGAATGATCAGGCATGCACACAGGCGTGAGGTCCACCATATGCCCTCAGGATTCAACCATTGGATCTCCAGAAGGCTAGATCTGAAGGTCGTCATTGGAGGACCATAGTGCACCTTGGTCAACGTACAGCATGGAAGCATAGAAGTCAAACGTGGGCCAGAATTCTTGGGCCCAAAAACTTGCTATTGGCACCCCCCAAACCGCTGATTATCAGACCCATTTTCTTTTTCTTTTCTTTTTATATTTTCTTTATTTAATTTATTTAATTATTTTCCTAACACACAAAATTAATTCTTTTTTATCAAAAAAATCATAAAATCAATTTTCACCCAAACTAGATTTAGGTTTATTTTTTATCAAAAATTAATTTAATTAGTTAATTTAATTTGTTAGATAACTTTAATTTTCTTTGTAAATAAATTAAAATCAATAAGAAAATTAGGGTTTTTAGTTTAATTTAATTCTTATTTTCTTTTTCTTAAAAATAACCAAAATACAAAAATAGGTCAAATGTAATTATTTTTTCTTAATTTAATTTAATTAATAATTAGGTTTGTACATATTTAATTTAAAACCTTATTTTTTTCCTTAAAAATCAAAAACAACAAAAAATCTTTTCTTTTAATTAGGTTAGACGGGGTCAAAACCCTAATTTTCTCTCGTCCTCGTTTCATCGCGCGCGCTTTATTATTTTTACAAATATTGATGTAATTGATCATGGGATGTAATATATTAATTAGGACTTTTTTCGTTTATTTATCATTTTTGCGGGTTTTTCTTTTTGGCTATGTAATTAATACCCGAAGCCTTGTAATAGCGTAGCTTTTTTTTCTCGCACTTTAATTCTCGTAAATATTAACTGTTAGATGTATGATAATAGGATTGCATGACAAGACTATATGTAAATTTTAAAACAGTTAGCAAACCCTAAATGTGCAAAGATAATAACTTGAAATTGAATCACTCGCACATGCGCACTCCTAGGGTATACTCTCACTTCGGTTGCCTTCGGTAAACAATAATTAAGTATAGGGTATTTTAGTGGTCGCTATCTTGTCTAAACAAAGATCAAATGTCCCGTTCGGAAAGGTTGCCTCGGAAATGTTGCCTCGAATATTGATCTTAATACATTAGGGTTATTACTAAGACGTCCTAACATTGCTTTAGTGATCGTACGTCCCTTTTGAATTGACCCTTACAACTCTAACGACGGTGCTACCTACTCACTAATAGTGGGATAACGATGTCTAAAGGAAACAAGAACAGAAACAATTCTTTTTTAAAGTAGTTAGATGCTAGTAGGTACTTGCTCAAAATCAAACTTTTCTACACTTACACTTTTTTCAAAAAAAGTTTTCAAAACGACTTCATAACACTCTTGAGGACTGATACAAGGGTTAAAACGAAGTAAAACAAAAACTTTTCAAAACACACAAACACGGAAGCAATTTTTAAAATGATGAGCAAGTACCTAAGAGCCCGTAGAAAACTACGGATAGAAAGGGTGCTAATACCTTCCCTTTCTATAATCTACCCCCCGTACTCAAAATCTCGAAAAAGGATTTTTTCTGTACTTTTTTCCTTTCCGGTTGGATGAAATAAAAGTCAGTGGATACTCTTACTTACCGCGACATTTTGCGAACACAAACGCAAAACGCAAACCAACATTTTCCTAAAACAGTCTGGTTCTGCCATCGTATCACAGAACTGGCGACTCTGCTGGGGAATTAATAAGTGGGGTATACCTTAGGATTAGTTCATCATAAATTGCTTCTATAGTTTGATTTGTTTGCTTTACCTTTGAGGGCTTTGTATCGGGAGTTATTATAGATCCTAACCCAGATCTGGGGAATACCTTTTAGGTAAGTAGCAATAAACTGTGAGGGAACTTGACGGAGTAGACCGATATGGTTGAAGCAGTAGCTATGTTGATGTGGCACATTGGTTGGTACCGATATCCCTTGTGGAGAAACAAGGAGAATACGGGGATGATATGTGTGTCGTTAAGCATCAACTGACCTTTGAACCTATAATTGACCAACTTGGCCATAGGAAGTAGTGAGATAGCCGATCTCGGTGTAAAGCTGGGAACTGGTTGATACTCGATACTACACTCATTGAGACCATACTCTCAAGATAGTTCCGACTGCAAGAAAATATTGCGTGAGCTGAAACCATGACCGATGGAGGATGGTCAGTGATATTGAGAACCTTTAGAACCCGGTTACTATTATTAGGACAGGTTGAAACCAACTGAACTTCAAGAGGGTAGTACCTAGACCCCATGCAAGCCTGACACTTAAGGGCTCTTGTGTGACTTGTTTGCCTTTACCATGTTTGTTATCTGCTATACCTGTTGTGTGTTTTACCATGACATCATGCATCATAACATAGCATGCGTACTTCATTAGACTAACCATTTCAAAGACCGAGGGGATTTATCTTTGTTTTGTTTTGCATATTATGGCTTCCATGCGCAGAAACACCATCCGAGTTAACTTTGTGCAAATACCTGCTCAACTCAAGGATTTAGCCTTGAGAGTTTCTGATACTTCCTCATTCATTAGGAGACATGGTCAACTTCTTAGCTTGGTTACCTCAAGGTTTGATGAGCAAATGATGAGTGTGCTTTTCCAGTTCTTCGATCAAGTGCATCATTGTTTCACTTTCCCGGATTATCAGCTAGTTCCCACTTTGGAAGAGTTTTCTCATTTATTGGGTATATCCATCCTCGAGCAGATTCCCTTTATAGGTTTGGAAGAGACTCCTAGGCCAGAAGACATTGCTTCAGCTTTACACTTGAAAAAGACTGATGTAGTATCCAATTGGGAGACACGAAGCGGGGTTAAAGGTTTCTTAGCCAAGTTTCTAATGGATCAAGCTCAACTGTTCTGGGATAACTTGGACTTTCAGGCTTTTGAAGACATCTTGGATCTCCTTATCTATGGTTTGGTTATTTTCCCAAATCCAGATTCCTTCATAGATGTGAATGCAGTTAAGATCTTCTTGTCTCGCAATCCTGTACCTACCCTCTTGGGTGATATCTTGCATGCCCTCTACACTCGTACTGTGCAAAGAAGAGGGCCCCTCATATGTTACATGCCGCTTTTTGCGAGGTGGTTTACTTCGCACCTCCCCAAGTCCGTGTTGAAGAATGAGGAAGGTTTAGGATGGTCTTACAGGATAATGTCCCTTGTCCATATGGACATTCTTTGGAGTTATAAGGATATGGAAGGTGTTGCTATCATTGATCGATGTGGGGAATAACCTAATGTCCCGTTGCTTGGAATTAGAGGGGGAATAACCTACAGTCCTTGTTTGGCTTTACAACAGTTTGGTCGCGCTTGGAGAGACGGTCCTCATGAGTTACTTCTTATAGATATTGCATTTGACTATAAGGAGGACGTTGACGAGCATCGCCTAAGGTTTATACGAGCCCGGAGCATGGTGAACAGGTCTGACCCTCAAGAGTTAGGACCAAAGACTTCTCTCCCTATGCGACCTTACCTCCAGTGGGTCCGAGCTTGGGCTCAGAAGCTTGGGATGCCTTATGAAGCTGTGTTGCTAGTGATTGTGGAGCATACTAATGAAGAAGGTGTTCCTTATACAGTCCTTTATCCCTATATGCCTACTGATCTTGGAGTATTGAAGATATCCTGGATTCAGCTAAAAGAGGAGAGGGATACCTACAGGGAGAAGTATCATGAGCAAGAGAGAAAGATATTGAAGCTCACGAGGCAACTTGAGAATGAAAGGACGATCAATGACTACGTCAGCACGAAGGGAAAGCGTCCATGGAATTTATGATTTTTGTTGCTTTTTTTTATAGTTTAGATTTGTTTTCAGTCTATTTCTTTTGTAACACCTTAAAGGCATTGTTAAACAATCTTACAAGTTTAATCTAATAAAGTTTGTTATTTCTTGGTTTGCAAATTCAAATCTCCAAAAGTCTTTGAAATCATTTCATACACATTCCATTATCATGCACCTCATTACAGGTATCATTACAGGTTTCTCGTCTTCTTCGCTGTTTATTTCAGCATAGAATGTCTTCTGAAATACCTATCGATCAAGCCATCAAAGCTCTTCAAGCACAGAATGCTCAATTCAAAGATATGTTCTTGAATTTGGCTAAAGGGAAGGAGGATTTGAAGACTCTCATCATGAAGGAGAAGAATAATAAGAACAAGAAGGTGGTTCTTCTGAATATGGGTCACATATTTGGGAATAGGTTATGACAGGAAGTTGATCTGTCTCATTCATCTAGAGGAGGAGAAAATCAAGAGGAAGAAAAGGGTCATAGTCCTGTAGTCTCTGATAATGACACTGATTTTTATGAAGAACAGTATCCTCCTGCCGAGGATAGGTACAAACAACTTGAAGACCGTCTGAGTGCTATGGAGATTCAGAAGATACCTGGTTTGGACTTCAAAGATCTGGGACTAGCATCTGGGGTGGTGATCCCTCATAAATTCAAAGCTACAATTTTCACTAAGTACTATGGAGTATCATGTCCAAAGCTCCATCTCCGCTCGTATGTCAGAAAAATCCAACCTTACACTGCTGATAGAAATCTAAGGGTGCATTTCTTTCAAGATAGTCTGTCAGGGACTCGGCTTGAATGGTTTTATCAATTGGAAGGAGCTAATGTTTGCAACTGGGAAAACCTTGCTGTTGCTTTTTACAAGCAATACCAGTATAACACCGACCTTGCTCCCACGCGTACTCAGCTTCAGGGTATGTCTATGGGGGCAAGTGAAGGCATTAAGGACTATGCTCAGAAATGGAGAGATCTGACTGGGAGAGTCCAACCCCCTCTGTCTGATAGAGAGCTGGTTGATATGTTCCTGGGGACCTTGTCTGGTCCATTTTTCAATCATCTGATTGGCAGTTCATCATCTGGGTTTACTGAATTGATTTTGACTGGGGAGAGAGTAAAAGCTGGTATCAGAAGTGGTAAGATACAGAAAGGTGCTTCATCAAGTGCAGAGAAGAGGCCTTTCGCCGGTAAGAAAGAAGCTAGTGCAGTTTACAGCTCGAGGAGCCAAAGTCGACCTGAACGCCACCAAGCAGTAAATGCGGTAGTAATATCAAGACCCACCGTTGCCCCACAACGCAACAATATACAAAGAATAGAGAGACTGCAAAGACAGTACACTCGGCTCAGTATGACCTTGTCTCAAATTCTACCGCAATTGTTGAAGACTAACCTGGTAACTCTGAGGGAAGCCCCGAAGAATCCCAGAACCACATCTCCGTCATATAATCCGAACGCCCGCTGCGCCTCACTCTTATAGCCCAGGGCACGATACCAACAACTGTTGGGCCTTGAGGAATAAGGTGCAAGATTTGATTGAAGCTAAAGAAATTGACTTTGACGCACCGGAAAAGCGCAACGTCATGACTGCTCCTATGCCCAAGCATGGTCATGGAGTAAATGCTGTGGACGATGATTCATTTGTGACCTCTGTGGAAGATATTTCTACTCCATTGATGACAGTTAAGAAGAACCTATTATTGGCCGGTTTATTTCCGGTCTGTGGCGAAGGTTACCACCTATGTTCAATCCTGCCTGCTGGTTGCCATTTATTGAAATCAGGTGTTCAACGCCTGATGGATAACAAAGAGATCCTGTTCAAGAAAACTTTGATTCTGTTGATTCTTATTGAAGATGTTTCCATCATAACCATTTCTGCCAATCCTTCCAAGGCTTCCTCGAGAAAGCCTGCTAGGATTACATTCGTTCCAAGAGTTGCTCCATTAATCATTACTATTCCTGGTCCTATCCCATACACTTCGAATAAGGCTGTCCCGTGACACTATAGGGCCGATGTGTATTATCATGGGATCAAACAAGATTTGAAGGTTGAAGAAGTTGATACTGATGTCAACAATATTGTCGGGGCTAGCAAGGTTACCCGAAGTGGAAGACTCTTTTCCCCCGAGATTTCCCCTCCGACTATTCAAAAGCATGTTGCTATTCCATCTTCCAGTACATCAGCTACTGCCCCAGTTCATATTCCAGTTATCACCCATGTCGCCGAGCCATCTGACACTCGGGGCAAATAAGTCATAGGTGAGCCTTCCCGGATGGAGGCGCCTAAGAAGATCGTTATAGAAAACTCTAGGCAGGAGATAGAGGAAATTCTGAAGATTATCAAGAAGAGCGATTACAACATAGTCGAGCAGCTGGGGCAGACCCCGTCGAAAATTTCCATGGTATCCTTATTGTTGTGTTCAGAAGCCCATGCAAAGGCTTTAATCACTTTCCTCAAAACTGTGCATGTGCCGTAGGAAACTTCTGCTGATCAACTCAAAGACTGTGTGGCTAGTTTGACTGCCGATAACGGTCTGGGTTTCTTCGATGCAGATCAGACTGCTAAAGGAAGAAATCACAATGATGCTTTGCACGTCTCGATCGAGTGCAGGGGCACTACTCTGGCCCGTGTACTGGTGGATACTGGGTCCTCATTGAATGTTATTGTACCCCAAAATTTTCCCTCTCATACTTCTCAAGACATGGCAAGAATAATCTCCAAGTTGCTCAAGAGTTGGACAGTCAAATCATCTCCTAAGGCAGTCAATCTCAAACTAGGGTTTTGTGTTGCATCAAGGTCCTTTCATTCAAATGACCTCAAGTTCTCCCCAATGTCCTAATATGTTCTCAAGTTCATCCATGTCAAATTTCAAGTCTTGCAGAGGAAGTTTGGTCAGTCAATTGCTCAAGAGGTCCAAAAATTGACTGTGCTAGGGCAAAAGTCAATTGTGATCTATAAACATTCAAACCTCAAGATTTTTCGTCAACATTCTCATTTTGAAGGATATTTCATCATTTGATTAAGGGTTGATCATTATTCATCAAGGATTGCTCAAAATTCATCAAGACTCAAAAGTTGCTATATTAGGGTTTTGTAGGAAAAGTCAACTCAACTTTGACCAAGCATAACTTTCTCATACTTTATAAGAAATGACCCATCCAAATCTAATTTTGAATAGGATTCAATTTCCTATAATACATATTCATACCCCAAGATCAATAAATGCACTCACAAGAAGTTACAAATTTGGACATTATAGGTCATTTTTGAAAGTCAACAAAAATACCTTTTTTTACAAAGCTTATAACTTAAGCATGGAATATCAAAATGAGATGAGACCAAAAGGGTTGGTTAGAGGACATCTCAAGGTTTCTCAAAAAGTCCAAGAACACCTCAAAAATTTCAAAATTCAAGAAGTTATGCATTGTTGAAGTTGGGAATTTTTCTAAAATTGCCAAAACTCAACTATCCCCAAAACTTCAAATTTTGTCAAATGGGCCCACTTTTTTCCACTTGATTTGATCTTGTCACACTACACACGTGTCCTATCTTCAGTCTTGTATCCATTTATTGATTTTTCTATTTTATTTGATTTTTATTGAATTAATTCATTTTAAATCAATTTAAATCCAAATAAAATCCAAATATTGATCACTTGGAATCTTTTTTATTGATATAGGTCTTAAATATCATCATGGACATAATCAAATCCGAATCAAGCCATATCATGAACAAAAAGGTGGTTTTTGGACAAATTTGGAAGCTTTTTCATGGAGGATCAAATCAAATCCTAAATCATAAATGCATAAGGATTCAAAGCCCAAAACTTGACCTAATTCACTCCATGTTACTTATACAAGGAAAAGGCACGAGCAAAAGGACCTAGAGGCTGCTAAATCAGAAGAACAAAACTTGAAAAAATTGCAAAAAAGCTTGAAACTGAAATATGTTTTAGAGGTGTTTTCAACACAAAATCTCAACAATATCCTCTTGCTGGACATCCACTAAGTCTGTAGCGATCAAAAGCAAGGCCATTCACCTCCTAAAACGCGCTGTAAGTGACATACGACCTCCTTCTGAACTTGCTTTCGTGTTTCAAGATTTACGCATCATTACAAGAAACTAATGGCATATTTGCAATCACCAAACAATTTCCATGCTTTCCATATTATTTGATTGCATTTATCTGTGCTATAATCATGAACGCCATTGTAGGGTTTCCTAGGGTTGTTTTTAGGGGTTTTTGATGCAGGTGAAATTAGGCTTATTCATGGACATGGTTGAGACCGGGATGAAGAGACGAGTTCGTCCATGGCATCATCTTTCATTTATATGGCCCGAGGAGGATTATTGAATCAACATACGCCTTTTGCTGCAGATTTAAATCCGCAGGTAAACCCTGTATAATACTGAGGGCAGGGACGACAACGTGTCCCCATCCCATTGATCCATTCAAATATTCGCGCTTCTTTTTATTTTTTTCTGGCATATTGTTGTTGCTTCACATATAATATTCTTTACTTATTCCACTAACAATTAAACACGCTGGTTGAGTTGGTAAGGGTGCTAGTACAAAATCCAATGGGACCTGGGTTCGAATCCCAGGTCCCCCCAAATGCTTTGTATTTTTTCTCTTCAGGTGATCCAGTGATGATTCCTCTGCGCAGCATATCGTACATCCTCATCCTGATGCTTGCCAGATGGCCCCAGGCCAGATCTGGTGGCCAAGATTGAATGTGCACCATATGCCAAAGTCAATATGCATGCGTGGAATCCAAAAGTCAAACAGGCCAAGGCATAATTGGGCCATCAAAACTGCTAATCTCACATCTAGATCTGGGCCCAAACCCCCCTTGGTTATCTCTTTCTTTCTTTTATTTATTGTTTTGTATTATTATTTTTATCATCTAATCACTAACCAATTAATCTTTTTCTTAATAAAATCAAAAACCAAAAAATATATTTTATTTATTAGAATTAAATTCAGAATTTTATTTTTGTAAATAAATATTAATTCCATTAATTTAGTTAATTAGGAAATAACTTTAATATTTTTTGCAATAATTAAAATTAATGTAGAAAATTAGGTTTTTATTAACTTTGATCTAATTTTTTTTTATTTCTTTAAATACTCAAAAATCCAAAAATATCTTCTTTAATTTATTTATTTAATCGTTAATTTAATTTAATTTCTTTTTAATTCAAAAATAAACAAAAAAATGTTTTCTTTTAAAAAAGGGTCAAAACCCTAAAAAATGCGCCCGATTTAATTTTCCCGCATGCGATCCATTTTATTTCAATATTGTATCTGTTTCCGGAATGTAATAGCTTAATAGGACTTTACTATTTTTACCACTTTATTTATTTTCCGCATTTTAATTTCAAGGGTTGCTTTTGGCGATGTAAATACCTAACGCCTTGTAATAGTTAGTTAAATTTCCGCATTTTAATTTCCGCAACTTACATAACTGTTAGATGACTGATAATAGGTATGCATGACAAGATCGAATGTATGAACGTAAAATCAACATAGATAACCATTGACATGTACAAAGACAAATTAACTGAAAAATGACACACTCGCACATGCGCACTCTTAGGGTACACCTCACTTGGTTGCCTTCGAACGTGGTCATTGAGTATAGGAAGTTTTAGAGGTCGTCCTCTTGTCCAAAGATCATAGTTGCCTCGAAACGGTTGCCTCGAAACGGTTGCCTCGAAACGGTTGCTTCGGAAAAATGATTTAAGACATTAGGGTTACCGCTAAGGTGTCCTAATATTGCTTTAGTGACCACACGTCCCTTAATCGAATTGACCCTTAAAATCCAACGACGGTGCTACCCACTCATTCATAGTGGGATAGCATTGTCTAAAGGATATTAACACAAATTGATTCCTTTTTCGAGTAGGTAGATGGTTCTTAAGTACTTGCTCCCTTCAAAACAAAATAAAACTTTTCACACTTACACCTTTCAAACAAAAAACTCCTTTCAAACCCACAAACACAAAGAAAAGAAAAATTTGAAAACACTTTGAGCAAGTACCTAAGAGCCCGTGGATAACCACAGATAGAAAGGGTGCTAACACCTTCCCTTTCTATAATCTACCCCCCGAACCCGAGAAACATCTCGAAAAAGGAATTTTTCTATGCTTTTTTCCTTTCCTTGTTGGATAAAATAAAAGTCGGTGGCGACTCTTGCTTATCGCGACATTTTGTGAATACAAACATAAAACGCAAACCAGCATTCCAAAAACAGTCAGTTCTTTCCCATCGTATCACAGAACTGGCGACTCTGCTGGGGAATATTAATAAGTGGGGTGTACCTTAGGATTAGATCATTGTGTTTTCAATTGCTTGCTTTGTATGATTTATATTTGTGGGCTTGTATCGGAGTTTCTATAGATCCTAACCCGGATCTGGGGGATACCCTTTTAGGTAAGTAGCAATAAACTGTGAGGGAACTGTACGGCGTAGACCGATACGGTTGAAGCAGTAGCTACGTTGGTGTGGCACTTTAGATTGTACCGATATCCCTTGTGTTGGAACGAGGAGAATATGGGTCATCTAAGGGGTCATTAAGCACCAACTGACCTTAGAACCTTTAAATTGACCAACTTGGCCATAGAACAGTAGTAGTATGCTACACTCATTGAGACTAAACTCTCGCGAAGATTTCGGCCGCAAGAAAAGGTTTCTAAACTGGAATTATGACCGATTGAGGGTAGTCAGTGATATTGAGATCCTCTAGAACCCGGTTACTATTTTTAGGACAGGTTTAAACCAACTGAACTGAAAGAGGGTAGTACCTAAGCTCCTTGCCAACCTGAAATTTAAGGGCTCTCTGTGTGACTTTTGTGCCTTTACCATGTTTTCCATTTGTGGATACTTGTGGTGTGCTATCTATCATGACATCATGACATCATAACATTGCATACATCTTGCATTGAACTAACCTATTTCAAAGACAGGAGGGATTCATCTTTGTTCTGTTTTGTAGGTCATCATGATGCATATGCGTAGGAATACCATCCAGATCAACTTTGTCCAAGTTCCCATTGTGCTAAAAGATTGATTGCAAAGATTCCTGATACTACTTCCTTCATTAGGAGACATGGTTATCTTCTCAGTTTGGTCACCTCCAAATTGGACGAGCAGATGATGAGTGTTTTGGTCCAATTCTATGACCCGCTGTACCATTGCTTTACTTTTCAGGACTACCAGTTGGTTCCCACCTTAGAAGAGTTCTCTGATCTTCTCGATATCTCTATTCTGGAGAAGACCCTGTTTACTGGTTGGGACCAAATTCTTAGGCCCAAAGAGATTGCTGCAGCCCTTCATTTGACCAAAGAGGAGGTAATGACTAATTGGGAGACTAGAAGTGGAGCAAAGGGATTTCTGACTAAGTTCTTGGTTGGTAAGGCTAACTATTTCTGGGATAGTCAAGACTTCAAAGCATTCGAGGATATTCTGGCTCTTTTGATATACATCTTGGTATTGTTTCCGAACTCTGACTCCTTTGTTGATGTTAATGCGGTGAAAATCTTCATCTTTCGGAACCCTGTACCCACTCTCTTGGGTGACATCCTTCATCAGCTTTATGCTCGTACTGCCCGAAAGCGGGGAACCTTAATGTGTTGTGCTCCGTTATTGGCGAGGTGGTTTATTTCGCACCTTCCCAAATCAGTGCTGAAGAATAAAGAAGGCATGGGCTGGGCTTATAGGGTTATGTCTCTCTCCCATAATGATATCATTTGGACTCTCAAGGGTATGGATGAGGAGGCTATCATTGATCGCTGTAGGGAATACCCCAATGTTCCATTGATAGGAACCCATGGAGGAATTTCTTACAATCCGTGCTTGGCCTTACGTCAGTTTGGGAGAGCCAAAAGAGAAGGACCTCATGAGATGCTAATGCCTAGTATCATATTTGATTTTCAAGGGGATAGCAATGAGCAACGTCGCAGATTCATAAAGGCTTGGGATAGAATTCATAGATCTGATCCACACGAGCTGGGCCCAAAGACTTCTCTGCCAATGGAGCCATATCTCAGATGGGTCCGTATCCGTTCCCAAAAGCTGGGTATGCCATATGAAGCCGTCCGACCTATCATTGTTGAAATTGCTAATGAAGAAGGGGTTCTTCCGACCATCCTCCATCCTTACATGCCCACTGACATTGGGGCACTGAAGAGATCTTGGATGCAACTGAGAGAAGAACGAGATGCTTATCGAGAGAAGTTCAACGAGCAAGAGCAGAAGATCCAGAGGTTAACTAGGCAGCTGTAGAATGAGCGGATTCTCAATGACTATGTCCGCACCGACAAGAAGAGACCATGGGAGCACTGATTGTCCTTTGATGATTTCCTTTCTAGTTTTATTTACTTTTCAGTATTTCCATTCTTGTAACACCTTAAGGGAAATTTGTTGAACAATTTGAATTCTAAAGTTTATCTAATAAAGTGTATTTCCTTTCTTGTTTACAAATTTGAATCTCTCGATTGTCTTTGAAATCATGTCATACACATTTCATCCCATGCACTTCATAAACAGGTACCCATTACAGGTCTCTTATCTTCTTCGCTGTTTATTTCAGCACTCATCATGTCTGCCGAACCTTCAACTGAGCAAGCCATCAAGGCCCTACAGACCCAGAATGCCCAATTTCAAGAGCTGTTCGTGAATCTATCTAAGGGTCAACAAGATCTGAAGACCCTGATTCTGAAAGAGAAGAAGAAGAAGAAGAAGAGGACAATCTTGTTCAACACTGGTCCTAGTTTTAGAAACAGACTACGAAATGAACTTGACATGACCACCTCATCTGGAGGGAAAGATAGTCAGGAAGAAAGGAGGGCTCCTAGCCCAGTGGTCTCCGACAACGAGACGGACTTCGACGAAGACCAGTATCCTCCTGTTGAGGATAGATACAAACAACTGGAAGACCGGTTGAATGCTATGGAAGTTCAGAAAGTGCCTGGTCTGGACTTTGGTGATCTAGGTCTATCATCTGGGGTAGTGATTCCCCACAAATTCAAGGCACCAGCCTTTGCTAAGTATGAAGGAGTTTCTTGTCCGAAGCTGCACCTCCGATCATATGTGAGGAAGATTCAGCCGTACACCACTGATAAGAATCTATGGATCCATTTATTTCAAGACAGTCTCTCAGGGACTCAGCTTGAGTGGTTCTACCAGTTGGATGGAGCCAATATTCGCAGTTGGGATGATTTGGCTACTGCTTTCTACAGGCTGTACTAGTACGACTCCGACCTTGCTCCCACGCGTACCCAACTCCAGGGTATGTCCATGGGAACGGGTGAAGGATTCAAAGATTATGCTCAGAAGTGGAGAGACCTCGCCGGAAGAGTATAACCACCCTTGGCTGATCAGGAGCTAGTTGATATGTTTCTGGGGACCCTGTCTGGTCCATTTTTCAACCACTTAATTGGAAGCTCTTCGTCTGGGTTTACAGAGCTAATTCTGACCGGTGAGAGGATTGAGGCTGGTATTAAGGCTGGTAAGATACAAAAGGGTGCTTCATCAAGCACCAAGAAGAAGCCATTTAAGAAAGAGTCTAGTGTTGTCTACAGTTCGAAAAGACAGAATAGACCTGAACACCGCCAAGCTGTTAATGCGGTTGTTATTTCAAAACCTGCTAGTGCTCTTCAGCACAACAATGAATAAAAGGACGAGAGACCTTGAAGGCAATTCACCCATCTCAACATGACCTTATCTCAGATTTTGCCACAGTTGCTGAAGACCAACCTGGTGATTCCAAAGGAAGCCCCGAAGAATCCAAATATAACATCACCGAAGTACAACCCTAATGTCCGCTGTGCTTTTCACTCTGATAGCCCGGGGTATAATACGGATGATTGTTGGGTTTTGAAGAACAAGGTACAAGACTTGATTGATGCGGAAGAGATCGAGTTCGGAGCACCAGAAAAGCCTAAATAAGATGCAGGGGTGAATGCTATCAGGGATGACGATGATGAAGAGTTTGATATCGACAGTTGGATCTACCCGACTGCCAATGGTGGATTAAGCAACTGGACAGCGAAGGATTCTATACCCATTTCTGTTATCACCCAGTAATGAAACTTTTTGTTTTGAATTTGTAACAGACAGTGTTTTAAACTTTATGGCCTGGTGTCTTACCCGGGGCACCGTGGCTTCATTTGTGAGGGCTTTATGTGTGTCATTTTCATATATCATTAATAAAAGCATTGGACATTCTTGCATTTCAAATTTTGCGCTCCTTGTTTTTCTTTATTATATATTGCAAAACAACTAGTTTACACGCACTCACATATACAGGTCTACATCCACTCTGGATCTCACTGGTAACGATTCTGCTACTGCCAGTTATGACTTCGAAAATCCGATCAACTTAGCCGAAGACGAAGGTGAAGATGATTGTGAAGTGCCTGGTGAACTTGCAAGACTGTTACTTCAGGAAGAGAGGGTTATTTAGCCACATGAAGAGCCAGTGGAAACAGTGAATCTGGGTACTGAGATAGACAAGAAGGAAGTCAAGATCGGTGCAAATCTGGAGCCTAGTGTGAAGCAACGGTTGATTCAGATGTTGCGTGACTATGTTGAGATCTTTGCCTGGTCTTATGAAGATATGCCCGGGTTGGATACTGATATTGTGGTTCATCGCCTGCCTACCAAGGAAGATTGTCCTTCCGTGAAACAGAAGGTCCGCCGAATGCACCCAGAGATATCCGAGAAAATCAAGGCTGAAATTATGAAACAATTTGACGCCGGCTTTCTAGCAGTTACTTCTTACCCTCAGTGGGTGGCCAATGTGGTTCCTGTGCCGAAGAAGGATGGTAATGTTCGAATGTGTGTCGACTATAGGGATCTGAACAGGGCAAGCCCCAAGGATGACTTCCCTCTACCTCATATCGACGTTCAGGTTGACAACACCGCTCAGCACAAGGTATTCTCCTTCATGGATGGTTTCTCAGGTTATAATCAGATTAAAATGGCTCCCGAAGACATGGAGAAGAGAACTTCTGTTACTCAGTGGGGTACCTTTTGCTACAAGGTCATCCCTTTTGGACTGAAGAATGCTGGGGCAACATATCAGCGTGCCATGGTTGCTTTGTTTCATGACATGATCCATCATGAGATTGAAGTATACGTCGATGATATGATTGCAAGGTCCCAGACTGAGGAAGAGCACCTTGACCATCTCCAGAAGCTATTTGACAGGTTGAAGTTGTACAAGCTGAGGTTAAACCCGAACAAGTGCACCTTCGGGGTGAGATCTGGTAAACTGATGGGTTTTGTCATAAGCGACAAAGGTATTCAAGTGGATCCTGCAAAAGTGAAGGCTATAAGGAAATGCCAACTCCCAGAACAGAGAAATAAGTCAGAGGCTTTCTGGGACATCTAAACTACTTTGCCCGATTCATCTCGCACCTGACTGCTACTTGTGAGCCAATCTTCAAGCTACTGAAGAAAGATCAAGTGGTACGTTGGAACGATGAATGCCAGGCCACTTTTGAAAGGATCAAAGAGTATCTCCAAGATCCACCTATTCTAATGCCTCCAGTTGAAAGGAGACCTTTTATCTTATACTTGATAGTACTCGATAACTCAATGGGGTGTGTGCTGGGTCAACATGACGAGTCTTGCCGAAAAGAGCATGCTATTTATTACCTTAGCAAAAAGTTTACCGACTGTGAGACCCGATAATCATTGCTCGAGAAAACTTGCTGCGCTTTGGCATGGGTTGCTCGCCGGCTGAGACAGTATATGCTGACTCACACTAATCTATTGATTTCAAAGATGGATCCAATCAAGTATATCTTTGAAAATCCTTCCTTGTCCAGAAGAATAGCAAGATGGCAGATGATCTTGACTGAGTATGACATCCAATATACGATCCAAAAGGCAATCAAGGGAAGTGTGTTGGCAGACCATTTTGCACATCAGGCAGTGGATGATTACCAGTCTATGAACTTTGAGTTTCCGGACGAGAATATCATGTTAGTAACTGATTGTGAGACACCTGGACCGGATGAAGGACCTGAGGAAGGATCCCGATGGTCTATGTACTTTGATGGAGCTTCAAACGCTTTGGGTAATGGCATTGGCGCCACGATCATATCTCCTAAAGGCTCTCATACTCTGTTCACCGCCCGACTATGTTTCAACTGCACCAACAATATGGCGGAGTATGAAGCGTGCATCATGGGTCTTCGAGCAGCAATTGACCTAAGGATTAAGCTTCTAAGTGTCTTCGGAGATTCCGCTCTCGTGATCAGTCAGATCAAAGGTCAGTGGGATACAAAACAGCCAAATCTTATTCCTTACAAGGAGTATGTATTGACTTTACTTCCCCATTTCGAAGAGATAACCTTTGAACACTTCCCTAGAGAGGAGAATCAGTTGGCGGACGCGCTGGCTACGATGTCTTCTATGTTCAAAGTCAATTGGGACAACGAGGCTCCCCAGATTATCATTGAAAGATTGGATGAACCTGTACATTGCTGTGACATTGAGACTGAAGAGGTGACAGAAAAGCCCTGGTATCATGAGGTGAAGAGGTATCTTGAAGCTCAGGAATACCCCGAGGGTGCATCTGTTAATGACAAGAAGTTTCTGAGGAGGTTCGCGGCGAAGTTATTCATCAGCAATGGAATTCTTTACAAGTGTAACCATGATTCAACCTTACTGCGTTGTGTGGATAAGAATGAAGCAGAAAGGATCATGGCGGAGTTACATGAAGGTACTTTCGGAACTCATTCCAGTGGACACACCATGGCAAAGAAAATCCTTCAGGCAGGATATTATTGGTCCACAATGGAAGCCGACTGTTATCAGCATTCTCGGACATGTCACAAGTGCCAAGTCTATACTGATAAGGTGCACATACCTCCAGTTCCTCTGAACGTCTTGACAGCTCTGTGGCCTTTTGCAATGTGGGGTATTGATATGATCGGAGAGATCAGACCTACAACATCTAACGGGCATCGTTTCATCTTGGTAGCTATTGATTACTTTATAAAGTGGCTTGAAGCAGCTTCCTTTGCTACAGTAACCAAGAACGTCGTGGCACGGTTCATTCGGCATAATCTGATCTGTCAATACGGTGTACCAGAGAGGATCATTACGGATAATGGTACCAATCTCAACAACAAGATGATCACAGAGCTCTGCGAGCAATTTAAGATACAACATCACAACTCTTCTCCTTACCGGCCGAAGATGAATGGGGTTGTAGAAGCAGCTAATAAGAACATTAAGAATATCGTGCAGAAGATGACAGTGACATACAAAGATTGGCACGAGATGTTACCATTCGCTCTTCATGGGTACCGTACCTCAGCGCGGACGTCAACAGGGGCAACACCCTATTCCTTGGTATATGGCATGGAGGCAGTCTTGCCCATTGAAATTCAGATACCCTCTCTTCGGATTATGAAGGATGTAGGTTTGAGTGAAGATGACTGGATTCAGACCCGGCTTGATCAGCTGAACCTAATCGACGAAAAGAGACTTACTGCTATTTGTCATGGTCAGACGTACCAGAAACGGATGATCAAGGCATTTAACAAAAAATTCAGACGGCAAGAGTATCAAGTTGGAGACCTGGTAATAAAGCGCATTATCCTACCTCAAGGTGATCCCAGGGGCAAATGTACCCCTACTTACGAAGGGCCATTTGTGGTTAAGAACATTTTCTCAGGAGGAGCTATGATTCTAACCAACATGGATGGTGACGACCTTCCTCACCCCGTCAATGAAGACATAGTAAAAAGATGCTACGCATAATCAAAGACCCGCTAGGTTGACTGGCCTAGGTAAAAATAAGGGCTTCCCGGCGAATCAAAAGGGTTCGGGCAAAAATAAGGGATGAAAATAAAAAAATCTGTACACCCGACAAGTCGAAAACCTGAAAAGGCGGCTTGGGAAAAAAAGGGTATCCCGGTGGACTGAAAACCCGTAAGGGCGGTCCAGGCAAAAATTATGGATCAAAGCGTAACACTATGTCTCATTGGATCACCTTGCATCCATACTTAGGTATCGACTATCAAGCTCGGACGACACTAATCAATCTGATCTACCTTCAACCAGTAGCAAAGTGATAGATGCTTGAGGACATAAAGGCAATAAAAGAGTTGGAACCCAGTGGGATCATTCACATAGCTGTTTTGTTTAGTTTTTCACAAATTGTGTAAATTCTATTATTCGGCGGCTTCTCATACTAGAACGTCAGCCTCTTGTACAAAAACGCCTATTTACAGGAAAAACTTCAAAATCAATACCAATTCATTTTCAAAGAAATTTCAAACTATTTTTCTTTTATCTGTTTTGATTTGCAAAGAACGTCCAATGTTCATTTTTTATATATGCATTTGACATTAATTGCTGCTCATAAATATTTACATGCGAAACAGAAGTTGAATTATCGGTAATATCAGAAACAGGGGCAATAAGAATTGTCCGAACTGTATAGTTGATTTGACCACCAGGTACCAAGGTATATTCAGCTGAAGAATAAGGCTAAGATACTTTCACTCCCCGCAGTGTAAGACATTAATGGTAGCTCTCCCCAGCTGAGACTTACAACTATAAACAAAACAATAATGCTCTCCCCAAGCAGAGTTTATCTACCATCAATACTAGAAAGGCTTAATATCCCCGGCAGTCTTAATATCCCCCAACAAATTATAAGAATGTTCCCCGGCAGAATACAAGATACCCCTAGTGGAGTCAATATTTACCCAGCACGGTCTGAAGAAGCTTCCCCAACGGAGTTGAAGCATCATCCCCAGTAGACTCTGGAAGTTTATCCCCGGCGGAGTACGAAAATAAATCTCCTCAGCCAAGTTCAAAGGATCATTCCCAGCAAAATTCAGAGGGTCATCCCCAGCAAGTTACAACTGAAAGATCGTCCCCCAGCGAAGTTCTTTCCTTTCACAAACAGGAGCTCAATCCTCAACAGATTCAGTATCACCAGCAACGGTAATCCATCCCCAACGGAGTTTATCAGTGGAATCTTCAGCAGAGCATCTCTTCCCCACAGAGTAATCTCCTCATCAGTTATTCCCCAACAGAGTTCTATTCTCCTGCAGTTTTATTACATTCGTTCATCATCCCCAGCGGAAATGAAGAATTCAACTCCATTCTCCAGCAGCTCCGGGAATTATTTTCCCCAGCTAAAACATTACATTTCCGTACATCATGATACATGCATAAACGCATCATACCGTATTATCTCATTTATGTTGAGAACATCATTGCTTGATCCATATCATGCATTGCATATGACTGACCTTTACCTTTCAAGAAAGATGCAGTTAAATTCTCAGCTATATCAAAATACCTTGTCTGGTCCAGTTAAATCGATTCCTAAAGATTTTTCTGATGCCGATCCAGTCAAAGGCCTTCTCTGGTCCAGTAAAGTCGATTCCTAAAGATTTTCCTGATGCCGATCGAGTTGAAGTTATTCCAAGACCTTGCCTGGTCCAGTAAAATCGATTCCTAAAGATTTTTTTGATGCCGATCCAGTCAAAGGCCTTCTCTGGTCCAGTAAAGTCAATTCCTAAAGATTTTCCTGATGCCGATCTAGTTGAAGTTATTCCAAGACCTTGCCTGGTCCAGTTAAATCGATTCCTAAAGATTTTTCTGATGCCGATCCAGTCAAAGGCCTTCTCTGGTCTAGTAAAGTCGATTCCTAAAGATTTTTCTGATGTCGATCCAATTGAAGTTATTCCAAGACCTCTCCTGGTCCAGTTAAATCGATTCCTAAAGATTTTTCTGATGCCGATCCAGTCAAAGGCCTTCTCTGATCCAGTCCAATCGATTCCTAAAGATTTTTCTGATGCCGATCCAGTTGAAGTTATTCCAAGACCTTGTCTGGTACAGTTAAATCGATTCCTAAAGATTTTTCTGATACCGATCCAGTTAAAGGCTTTCTCTGGTCCAGTCAAATTGATTCCTAAAGATTTTTCTGATGCCGATCCAGTTGAAGTTATCCCAAGCCCTTGCCCGGTCCAGTTAAATCAATTCCTAACGATTTTTCTGATGACGATCTAGTCAAAGGCCTTCTCTGGTCCAGTCAAATCGATTCCTAAAGATTTTTCTGATGCAGTTGAAGTTATTCAAAGACCTTGTCTGGTCCAGTTAAATCGATTCCTAAATATTTTTCTGATGCCGATCAAGTCAAAGGCCTTCTCTAGTCCAGTCAAATCGATTCCTAAAGATTTTTCTGATGCCGATCCAGTTGAAGTTATCCCAAGACCTTTCCTGGTCTAGTTAAATCGATTCCTAAAGATTTTTCTAATGCTGATCCAGTCAAAGGCCTTCTCTGGTCCAGTCAAATCGATTCCTAAAGATTTTTCTGATGCCGATCCAGTTGAAGTTATCCCAAGACCTTGCCTGGTCCAGTTAAATCGATTCCTAAATATTTTTCTTTTGCCGATCCAGTCAAAGGCCTTCTCTGGTCCAGTTAAATCGATTCCTAAATATTTTTCTGATGCTGATCCAGTCAAAGGCCTTCTCTGGTCCAGTCAAATCGATTCCTAAAGATTTTTCTGATGCCGATCTAGTTGAAGTTATCCCAAGACCCTGCCTGGCCTAGTTAAATCGATTCCTAAAGATTTTTCTGATGCTGATCCAGTCAAAGGCCTTCTCTGGTCTAGTCAAATCGATTCCTAAAGATTTTTTTGATGCCGATCCAGTTGAAGTTATCCCAAGACCTTGCCTAGTACAGTTAAATCGATTCCTAAATATTTTTCTGATGTCGATCCAGTCAAAGGCCTTCTCTGGTCCAGTTAAATCGATTCCTAAAGATTTTTCTGATACCGATCCAGTTGAAGTTATTCCAAGACTCTTGTCTGGTCCAGTTAAATCGATTCCTAAAGATTTTTCTGATGCCGATCCAGTCAAAGTCCTTCTCTGGTCCAGTCAAATTGATTCCTAAAGATTTTTCTGATGCCGATCCAGTTGAAGTTATCCCAAGACCTTGCTTGGTCCAGTTAAATCGATTCCTAAAGATTTTTCTGATGTTGATCCAGTCAAAGGCCTTCTCTGGTCCAGTCAAATCGATTCCTAAATATTTTCCTGATGCAGATCCAGTTGAAGTTATCCCAAGACCTTGCCTGGTCCAGTTAAATCGATTCCTAAAGATTTTTCTGATGCCGATCCAGTCAAATTTAATCCAAGACCTTCTCTGGTCCAGTTAAATCGATTCCTAAAGATTTTTCTAATACCGATCCAGTTGCAGTTATTCCAAGACCTTGTCTGGTTTAGTTAAATCGATTCCTAAAGATTTTTCTGATGCCGATCCAGTCAAAGGCCTTCTCTTGTCCAGTAAAGTCGATTCCTAATGATTTTCCTGATGCCGATCCAGTTGAAGTTATTCCAAGACCTTGCCTGGTCCAGTTAAATCGATTCCTAAAGATTTTTCTGATGCCGATCAAGTCAAAGGCCTTCTCTTGTCCAGTAAAGTCGATTCCTAAAGATTTTTCTGATGCCGATCCAGTTGAAGTTATTCCAAGACCTTGCCTGGTCCAGTTAAATCGATTCCTAAAGATTTTTCTGATGCCGATCCAGTCAAAGCCCTTCTCTGATCCAGTCAAATCGATTCCTAAAGATTTTTCTAATGCCGATCCAGTTGAAGTTATTCCAAGACCTTGTCTGGTCCAGTTAAATCGATTCCTAAAGATTTTTTGATACCGATCCAGTCAAAGGCCTTCTCTGGTCCAGTCAAATCGAATCCTAAAGATTTTTCTGATGCCGATCCAGTTGAAGTTATCCCAAGACCTTGCCTAGTCCAATTAAATCGATTCCTAAAGATTTTTCTGATACCGATCCAGTCAAAGGCCTTCTCTGGTCCAGTCGAATTGATTCCTAAAGATTTTTCTGATGCAGTTGAAGTTATTTAAAGACCTTGTATGGTCTAGTTAAATTGATTCCTAAAGATTTTTCTGATGCCGATCCAGTCAAAGGCATTCTCTGGTCCAGTCAAATCGATTCCTAAAGATTTTTCTGATGCCGATCCAGTTGAAGTTATCCCAAGACCTTGCCTGGTCCAGTTAAATCGATTCCTAAAGATTTTTCTGATGTTGATCCAGTCAAAGGCCTTCTCTGGTCCAGTCAAATCGATTCCTAAAGATTTTTCTGATGCCGATCCAGTTGAAGTTATCCCAAGACCTTGCCTAGTCCAATTAAATCGATTCCTAAAGATTTTTCTGATACCGATCCAGTCAAAGGCCTTCTCTGATCCAGTCGAATTGATTCCTAAAGATTTTTCTGATGCAGTTGAAGTTATTTAAAGACCTTGTATGGTCTAGTTAAATTGATTCCTAAAGATTTTTCTGATGCCGATCCAGTCAAAGGCATTCTCTGGTCCAGTCAAATCGATTCCTAAAGATTTTTCTGATGCCGATCCAGTTGAAGTTATCCCAAGACCTTGCCTGGTCCAGTTAAATCGATTCCTAAAGATTTTTCTGATGTTGATCCAGTCAAAGGCCTTCTCTGGTCCAGTCAAATCGATTCCTAAAGATTTTCCTGATGTCGATCCAGTTGAAGTTATCCCAAGACCTTGCCTGGTCCAGTTAAATCGATTCCTAAATATTTTTCTGATGTCGATCCAGTCAAAGGCCTTCTCTGGTCCAGTTAAATCAATTCTTAAAGATTTTTCTGATACCGATCCAGTTGAAGTTATTCCAAGACTCTTGTCTGGTACAGTTAAATCGATTCCTAAAGATTTTTCTGATGCCGATCCAGTCAAAGGCCTTCTCTGGTTCAGTCAAATCGATTCCTAAATATTTTTCTGATGCCGGTCCAGTTGAAGTTATCCCAAGACCTTGCCTGGTCTAGTTAAATCGATTCCTAAAGATTTTTCTGATGCTGATCCAGTCAAAGGCCTTCTCTGGTCCAATCAAATCGATTCTTAAAGATTTTTCTGATACCGATCCAGTTGAAGTTATCCCAAGACCTTGCCTGGTCCAGTTAAATCAATTCCTAAATATTTTTCTGATGCCGATCCAGTCAAAGGCCTTCTCTGGTCTAGTTAAATCGATTCCTAAAGATTTTTGAGATATCGATCCAATTGAAGTTATTCCAAGACTCTTGTCTGGTCTAGTTAAATCGATTCCTAAAGATTTTTCTAATGCCGATCCAGTCAAAGGCCTTCTCTGGTCCAGTCAAATCGATTCCTAAAGATTTTTCTGATGCCGATCCAGTTGAAGTTATCCCAAGACCTTGCCTGGTCCAGTGAAATCGATTCCTAAAGATTTTTCTGATGCTGATCCAGTCAAAGGCCTTCTCTGGTCCAGTCAAATCGATTCCTAAAGATTTTTCTGATGCCGATCCAGTTGAAGTTATCCCAAGACCTTGCCTGGTCCAGTTAAATCGATTCCTAAAGATTTTTCTGATGTCGATCCAGTCAAATTTAATCCAAGACCTTCTCTGGTCCAGTTAAATCGATTCCTAAAGATTTTTCTGATACCGATCCAGTTGAAGTTATTCCGAGACCTTGTCTGGGCCAGTTAAATCGATTCCTAAAATTTTTTCTGATGTCGATCCAGTCAAAGTTAATCCTAGACTTCCTCTGGTTCAGTCAGATCACCGATAATATCTCCCTGATTCATATTCCAGTTGAAGTTCAGATTACATATCAACAGTCTCCAAATGG
Organism: Vicia faba; assembly: GCA_948472305.1. Taxonomy (NCBI): domain Eukaryota; kingdom Viridiplantae; phylum Streptophyta; class Magnoliopsida; order Fabales; family Fabaceae; genus Vicia; species Vicia faba. The sequence continues at coordinate 1,034,522,519 of OX451740.1, read as the reverse complement.
CATCTGTAAGCTCATTCCCGACATCACAAGGATGATACTACATCATGCGAGTGCAAATTTCTGGGCACTCTAGTGTTCAATCATCTTCCACCTTCGGATCACGAAAGGCCCGAAAGCCAATCTATATCCTCAGGTTTAAGAAAATTGAACAGGGGAAGTTGTTGTACACAAAAATTTTCCCTCTCATACTTATCAAGACATGGCAAGAATAATCTCCAAGTAGCTCAAGATTGCTCAAGAGTTGGACAGTCAAATCATCTCCTAAGACAGTCAATCTCAAACTAGGGTTTTCTGTTGCATCAAGGTCCTTGCATCAAAATGACCTCAAGTGCTCCCCAATGTCCTAATATGTTCTCAAGTTCATCCATGTCAAATTTCAAGCCTTGCAGAGGAAGTTTGGCCAGTCAATTGCTCAAGAGGTCCAAAAATCGATTGTGTTAGGGCAAAAAGTCAACTGTGACCTATAAACAGTCAAACCTCAAGATTTTTTTTAAACATTCTCATTTTGAAGGATATTTAATCATTTGATAAAGGGTTGATCATTATTCATCAAGGATTTCTCAAAATTCATCAAGACTCAAAAGTGGCTAAATTAGGGTTTTGTAGGAAAAGTCAACTCAACTTTGACCAAGCATAACTTTCTCATACTTTATGAGAAATGACCCATCCAAAGCTCATTTTTAAGAGGCTGCAATTTCCTAAAATCCATATTCATACCCCAAGATCAATAAATTCACTCACAAGAAGTTACAAATTTGGACATTATAGGTCATTTTTGAATGTCAACAAAAATACCTTTTTTGCCAATGCTTATAACTTGAGCATGAAATATCAAAATGAGATGAGACCAAAAGGGTTGGTTAGAGGACATCTCAAGGTTTCTAAAAAAGTCCAAGAACACCTCCAAAAGTTCAAAATTCAAGAAGTTATGCATTGTTGAAGTTGGGCATTTTTCTAAAATTGCCAAAAGTCAACTATCCCCAAAACTTCAAATTTTGTCAAATGGGCCCACTTTTTCCACTTGATTTGATCTTGTCACACTACACACGTGTCCTATCTTCAGTCTTGTATCCATTTATTAATTTTTCTATTTTATTTGATTTTTATTGAATTAATTCATTTTAAATCAATTTAAATCTAAATAAAATCCAAATATTGATCACTTGGAATCTTTTTGATTGATATAGGTCTTAAATATCATCATGGACATAATCAAATCCGAATCAAACCATATCATGAAAAAAAGGTGGTTTTTGGACAAATTTGGAAGCTTTTTCATGGAGGATCAAATTAAATCCTAAATCATAAATGCATAAGGATTCAAAGCCTAAAACTTGACCTAATTCACTACATGTTACTTATACAAGGCAAAGGCACGAGCAAAAGGACCTAGAGGCTGCTAAATCAGAAGAACAAAACTTAAAAAAATTGCAAAAAAGCTTGAAACTGAAATATGTTTTAGAGGTGTTTTCAACACAAAATCTCAACAATATCCTCTTGCTGGACATCCACTAAGTCTGTAGCGATCAAAAGCAAGGCCATTCACCTCCTAAAACGCGCTGTAAGTGACATACGACCTCCTTCTGAACTTGCTTTCGTGTTTCAAGATTTACGCATCATTACAAGAAACTAATGGCATATTTGCAATCACCAAACAATGTCCATGCTTTCCATATTATTTGATTGCATTTATCTGTGCTATAATCATGAACGCCATTGTAGGGTTTCCTAGGGTTGTTTTTAGGGGTTTTTGATGCAGGTGAAATTAGGCTTATTCATGGACATGGTTGAGACCGGGATGAAGAGACGAGTTCGTCCATGGCATCATTTTTCAATCATATGGCCCGAGGAGGATTATTGAATCAACATGCGCCTTTTGCTGCGGATTTAAATCCGCAGGTAATCCCTGTATAATTTTGAGGACGGGGATGACAACGTGTCCCCATCCCATTGAGCCATTCAAATATTCGTGCTTCTTTTTATTTTTTCTGGCATATTGTTGTTGCTTCACATATAATATTCTTTACTTATTCCACTAACAATTAAACACGCTGGTTGAGTTGGTAAGGGCGCTAGTACAAAATCCAATGGGACTTGGGTTAGAATCCCAGGTCCCCCCAAATGCTTTGTATTTTTTCTCTTCAGGTGATCCAGTGATGATTCCATTGCGCAGCATATCATACATCCTCATCCTGATGCTTGCCAGATGGCCCCAGGCCAGATCTGGTGGCCAAGATTGAATGTGCACCATATGCCAAAGTCAATATGCATGCGTGGAATCCAAAAGTCAAACAGGCCAAGGCATAATTGGGCCATCAAAACTGCTAATCTCACATCCAGATCTGGGCCCAAACCCCCCTTGGTTATCTCTTTCTTTCTTTTATTTATTGTTTTGTATTATTATTTTTATCATTTAATCACTAACCAATTAATCTTTTTCTTAATAAAATCAAAAACCAAAAAATATATTTTATTTATTAGAATTAAATTCAGAATTTTATTTTTTTAAATAAATATTAATTCCATTAATTTAGTTAATTAGGAAATAACTTTAATATTTTTTGAAATAATTAAAATTAATGTAGAAAATTAGGTTTTTATTAACTTTGATCTAATTTATTTTATTTCTTTAAATACTCAAAAATCCAAAAATATCTTCTTTAATTAATTAATTTATTTATTTAATCGTTAATTTAATTTAATTTATTTTTAATTCAAAAATAAACAAAAAAATGTTTTCTTTCAAAAAAGGGTCAAAACCCTAAAAATGCGCCCGATTTAATTTTCCCGCATGCGATCCATTTTATTTCAATATTGTATCTGTTTCCAGAATGTAATAGCTTAATAGGACTTTACTATTTTTACCACTTTATTTATTTTCCGCATTTTAATTTCAAGGATTGCTTTTGGCAATGTAAATACCCGACACCTTGTAGTAGTTAGTTAAATTTCCTCATTTTAATTTCCGCAACTTACATAACTGTTAGATGACTGATAATAGGTATGCATGACAAGATCGAATGTATGAACGTAAAATCAACATAGATAACCATTGACATGTACAAAGACAAATTAACTGAAAAATGACACACTCGCACATGCACACTCTTAGGGTACACCTCACTTGGTTGCCTTCGAACGTGGTCATTGAGTATAGGAAGTTTTAGAGGTCGTCCTCTTGTCCAAAGATCATAGTTGCCTCGAAACGGTTGCCTCAGAAAAATGATTTAAGACATTAGGGTTACCGCTAAGGTGTCCTAACATTGCTTTAGTGACCACACGTCCCTTAATCGAATTGACCCTTAAAATCCAACGATGGTGCTACCCACTCATTCATAGCGGGATAGCATTGTCTAAAGGACATTAACACAGATTGATTCCTTTTTCGAGTAGGTAGATGGTTCTTAAGTACTTGCTCCCTTCAAAACAAAATAAAACTTTTCACACTTACACCTTTCAAACAAAAAACTCCTTTCAAACCCATAAACACAAAGAAAAGAAAATTTTGAAAACACTTTGAGAAAGTACCTAAGAGCCCGTGGATAACCACGGATAGAAAGGGTGCTAACACCTTCCCTTTCTATAATCTACCCCCCGAACCCGAGAAACATCTCGAAAAAGGAATTTTTCTGTGCTTTTTTCCTTTCCTTGTTGGATAAAATAAAAGTCGGTGACGACTCTTGCTTACCACGACATTTTGCGAATACAAACGCAAAACGCAAACCAGCATTCCAAAAACAGTCAGTTCTTTCCCACCGTATCACAAATGTCTTACCAAAGAAAGCATTAGATCGTCTGGACTGTGAAGGTTTGGTTCTGAAGCCGAGTAATATTGTTGTTAGAGCTTTTGATGGGTCAAAAAGGATGGTGCACAAGGAAATGGACGTACCTGTTAAAGTTGGATCTCAGACTTTTGCATCTACGTTCTATGTGATGGATATCCGACCATCCTATTCTTGCTTGCTGGGTCGCCCATGGATTCATAAGGCTGGGGCAGTAACTTCTACGCTCCATCAGATGTTGAAATATCCAGTAAAGGGTGAGATTTTTACGGTACGAGGAGAAGAGGAGTACATGGTGAGTCATCTTAACTCCTTTCGGTATGTTGAGATGAATGGAGAGTTCATCGAAACCCCGTGTCAGAACTTTGAAGAGGTCCCCCAGAATTTGGAATCGACTGAAGTTGCTGTTGAAGAACCTCCAATGAAGATGGCTTCCCTCAAGGATGCCAGGGTTGTGATTGAAAAAGATGGGTGTGCAAATTGGGGTCAACTCCATGACTTTGCACACAAAACTGACAAGTTTGGTTTGGGCTTTACTGCAGAGGCTCAAAGGGCTATTCGGCGCACGCGGATCGGAAGACCTCCTATGCACATCAGTAATCAGGGAGTGAATGCAATTGAGGATGATAAATAAGAGTCAGATACCGACAACTGGATTTACCCGACTACCGACGGTGGATTGAACAATTGGATGACAAAGGACTTCGTGCCCGTTTCTTTTATTACACAGTAATAGACTTTTGTTTTGAGATTTGTAACAGACAGTTTGAAAATTTATGGCCCAGTGCCTTGCCCGAGGCACTTTGGCTTTGTTCGTGAGGGCTTATTATTTTTCATTTTCATATATCATCAATAAAGCATTGGACGTTTTTTGCATTACAAATTTTACGCTCCTTGTTTTTCTTTTCTATCTTGCACTTTATCAAAACAGCTATTGTCTTACACACACTCACATATCATAATGCAGATCCACATCCACTCTGGATCCCATTGATAACGACTCTACTACTGCCAGTTATGACTTCGAAAATCCGATCAACCAAGCCAAGGACGAAGGTGAGGATGATTGTGAAGTGCCTGGGGAACTTTCTAGACTATTACTACAGGAAGAGAAGGCCATACAGCCCCATGAAGAGCCAGTGGAATCAGTGAATTTGGGTACAGAAGAAGACAAGAAAGAGGTCAAGATCGGTGCGAATCTGGAGCTTAGTGTCAAGCAACGATTGGTACAGATACTGCACGATTATGTTGAGATCTTCACTTGGTCTTATAAAGATATGCCTGGGTTGGATACTGATATTGTGGTACACCGCTTGCCAACTAAAGAAGACTGTCCTTCGGTAAAACAGAAGGTTCACCGTATGCGCCCAGAGATGTCTGAGAAAATCAAATTTGAGGTCATGAAACAGCTTGATTCCGGTTTTCTAGCAGTTACTTCTTACCCACAGTGGGTTGCCAACGTGGTTCCGGTGCCGAAGAAAGATGGTAAGGTACGGATGTGTGTGGACTATAGGGATCTGAACAGGGCGAGCCCCAAGGATGATTTCCCACTGCCTCACATCGATGTTCTGGTCGACAACACCGTGCAGCATAAGATCTTCTCCTTTATGGATGGTTTTTCTGGTTACAATCAGATTAAGATGGATCCCGAAGACATGGAGAAGACAACCTTCGTTACACAGTGGGGCACCTTTTGCTACAAGGTCATGCCGTTCGGATTGAAGAATACTGGGGCAACGTATCAGCGCGCCATGGTCGCTTTGTTCCATGACATGGTTCACAATGAGATCGAGGTGTACGCTGACGACATGATTGCAAGGTACTAGACTAAGGAAGAACACCTTGACCATCTCCAGAAGCTATTTGACAGGTTGAAGATGTACTAGCTGAGGTTAAACCCGAACAAGTGCACCTTCGGGGTAAGGTCTGGTAAGCTGTTGGGTTTCGTCGTTAGTGATAAGGGTATTCAGGTGGATCCTGCTAAGGTAAAGGTTATACAGGAAATGCCAGCTCCCCGAACAAAAAAAGAAGTCAGAGGCTTTTTGGGACGTCTGAACTACATTTCCCGATTCATTTCGCACCTGACTGCTACTTGTGAACCAATCTTCAAGCTGTTGAAGAAAGATCAAGTGGTAAGATGGAATGATGAATGTCAGGCCGCTTTCGAAAGGATCAAGGAATACCTCCAAGAGCCCCCTATTCTGATGCCTCCAGTTGAGGGAAGACCTTTGATCTTATACTTGACAGTACTCGACAATTCAATGGGGTGCGTGCTGGGGCAGCATGACGAGTCTTGCCGAAAAGAGCATGCTATTTACTACCTTAGCAAAAATTTTACCGACTGTGAGACCCGATACACACTGCTCGAGAAAACTTGTTGTGCTTTGGCATGGGTTGCTCGCCGGCTGAGATAGTATATACTGACTCACACTACCCTTTTGATATCAAAGATGGACCCAATCAAGTATATCTTCGAAAAGCTTACTTTTTCCGAAAGAATAACAAGATGACAAATGATCTTAACTGAGTATGATATCCAATACACAACCCAAAAAGCAATCAAGGGGAGTGTGTTGGCGGATCATTTGGCGCATCAGGCCGTGGACGACTACCAATCCATGAATTTTGAATTCCCTGATGAGAACATCATGTTGGTGACCGATTGTGTAAAACCTGGACCGGATGAAGGACCTAAGGAGGGATCCTGATGGTGTATGTATTTTGATGGAGCTTCAAACGCGTTGGGTAATGGCATTGGCACCGTAATCATATCTCCTATTGGCTGTCATACTCCATTCACCGCCCGATTATGTTTTAACTGCACCAACAACATGGTGGAGTATGAAGCGTGCATCATGGGCCTTCGAGCAGCTATTGACTTAAGGATTAAGTTCTTGAGTGTATTCGGAGATTCTGCTCTAATGATCAGTCAGATCAAAGGTGAGTGGGATATGAAACACCCAAATCTTATTCCTTACAAGGAGTATGTACTGATGTTGCTCCCACATTTTGAGGAGATAACCTTTGAACACTTCCCGAGAGAGGAGAATTAGTTAGCGGACGCGCTAGCTACCATGTCTTTTATGTTCAAGGTCAGGTGGGACAATGAAGCTCCCCAGATTACCATTGAGAGGTTGGACGAACCCGCACATTGCTGTGACATTGAGACTGAAGAGGTAGTAGATAAACCCTGGTTCCACGAGGTAAAGAAGTAGCTTGAGGCTCAGGAGTAACCCGAGGGTGCATCTGTTAATGATAAGAAGTTTCTGAGGTGATTCACTGCAAAGTTCTTCATTAGCAATGGTTTCCTTTACAAGCGTAACCATGACTCAACCTTACGGTGATGTATGGACAAGAACGAGGCGGAAAAGATTATGGCAGAGTTACATGAAGGTACTTTCGGAACTCATTCCAGTGGACATACCATGGCAAAGAAAATCCTACGAGCGGGATACTATTGGTCTACTATGGAAGCCGATTGTTATCAGCGTTCTCGGACTTGTCATAAGTGCCAAGTCTATGCTGATAAGGTGCATGTACCTCCGGTTCCTCTAAATGTTTTGACAGCTCCTTGGCCTTTTGCAATGTGGGGCATCGACATGATAGGTGAGATCATACCTACTACGTCCAATGGGCATCATTTCATTCTAGTAGCAATTAATTATTTCACGAAGTGGGTCGAGGCAGCTTCCTTTGCTATAGTAACCAAGAACATCATGGCGCGGTTTTTTCGGCATAATTTAATCTGTCGATATGGTGTACCAGAGAGGATCATTACGGACAATGGTACAAATCTCAACAATACAATGATCACTGAGCTCTGCAAACAGTTTAAGATACAGCATCACAACTCTTCTCCCTACTGGCCGAAGATGAATGGGGCGGTTGAAGCAACTAATAAGAACATCAAGAAGATTGTGCAGAAGATGACAGTGACATACAAAGACTGGCATGAGATGTTACCATTCGCTCTTCATAGGTACCGCACCTCAGCACGGACGTCAACAGGGGCAACACCTTACTCTTTGGTGTATGGAATGGAGGCAGTCCTGCCCATTGAAGTCCAGATACCCTCTCTTCGGATTATGAAGGATGCAGGTTTGAGCAAGGACGATTGGATCCAAACCCGACTTGATCAGCTGAACTTAATCGATGAAAAGAGACTTACTGCTATTTGTCATGGTCAGACGTATCAAAAGCTGATGATCAAGGCTTTTAACAAGAAAGTAAGATGACAAGAATATCAAGTCGGGGATCTGGTGATCAAGCACATCATACTGCCGCAAGGTGATCCCAGGGGCAAATGGACTCCTACATACGAAGGGTCGTTTGTGGTTAAGAACATTTTCTTGGGAGGAGCTATAATTCTAACCACCATGGATGGTGACGACCTTACTCACCCCGTCAATGCATACATAGTGAAAAAATACTACACCTAATCAAAGACCCCTAGGTTGACTGGCCTAGGAAAAAATAAGGGCTTTCCGACGAACCAAAAGGGTTCGAGCAAAAATAAAGGATGAAAATAAAAAAATCTGTACACCCGGAAAGTCGAAAACCTGAAAAGGCGGCTTGGGCAAAAAAGGGTATCCCGGTGGACTGAAAACCCGAAAGGGCGGTCCAGGAAAAAATTAGGGATTGAAGTGTAACACTATGTCTCATTGGATCATCTTGCAACCAGACTTCAGTATCGACTATCAAGCTCGGATGACGCCAATCAATCTGATCTACCTTCAACCAAGTAGTAAAGTGATGAGACGATCGAAAATATAAAGGCAATAGCAGAGTTGGAACCCAGTGGGATTGTTCACATAGCTGTTTTCCTTTCTTTTACATAAATTGTATAAATTCTGTTTGTTCGGCGGTGTTCTCTTACTAGGACGTCAGCCTCTTGTACAAAAACGCCTATTTACAGGCCAACTTTAAAATCAATACAATTCATTTTCACAAAGAAATTTCAAATTGTTTTTCTTTTTTCTGTTTTGTTTTGCAAGAACGTCCAATGGTTCATTTTTGATATATACATTTGACAATAATTTCTGCTCATAAATATTTACATGCGAAACAAAAGACGATTACTTGTAATATCAGGGACAGGGGCAAACAAGAAATGTCCAAACCTTACAGTTGCTCTGTCCACCAGGTATAGGGATAGACCTAGCTGGAGAATATGACCAAAGGTACATTCACTCCCCGCAGAGCAAAAGGTATCTAAAAACATTGATTCTCCCCAAGCAGAGTTTATCTATCACCAGCACTAGAAGATTATCCCAAGTGGAGTTTATTTCTTCCACAAGCAGAAACTCAATCCTATACAGGGTTCATTATCGCCATCAACGGTAATTCATCCATAGCCAAGATTATTTCTCCAAATCATCAGATCTTCAGACAAAGTATCTCTTCCCTACAGAGTCATTTTCTCGTCAATTTATTCTCCAACAGAATTATTCTCACAATCACCTTCAGATGTTATCCCCAACAAGAACGAAGAATTCAACTCCTTGCACTCTCCAGCAGCAGTCCGGGATTTATTTTCCCCAGTTAGAGAATATCATTAAAACATTTCATATCCATACATCATGACATGGGCATATGCATCATACAGCACAATCTCATTTATTTTGAGAACATCATTGCTCGATACATGTCATGTATTACATATGACTAACCCTTTACCTTTCAGGAAAAATACAATCAAATTCTCACGAAGTTCAAGCTATGAAGCCTGGATCCGACCGGATAGTACCTTGATTTCTACATCATATTGTGAAGCCAGGAGAACAACCAGATAACAGTATTAAACACCACGAAGCCTAGAATCAACCAGATAGTGGTTTATCTCTAAGCTATGAAGCCCGAATTCGACCAGATAATAGTTAAATCCCCAACAAGCCGTGAAGCCCAAATTACGATAGGATAACAACTCAACAAGTTACTGTGAAGCTTGGATTACGACCAGATAGCAGTATGAGACACCATGAAGCCTGGATTCGACCAGATAGTGGTATGTCATAAGCACAAGCCGTGAAGCCCGGATTACGACCGGATAACAGCTCAGCAAGTTTCTGTGAAGCATGGATTACGACCTGATAGCAGCCAAAGACACCATGAAGCCTGGATTATGACCAAATAGTGGTATATTTTTAATACAAGTTATGAAGCCCATATTCGACCGAATAGTATCTTGATTTCTCCGAACACCATGAAGCCTGGATTCGACCAGATAATGGTATGAGACATCGCGAAGCCTGGATTACGACCAGATAGCGGTAAAAGACAATGAAGCCTGGATTACGACCAGATAATAGTGAGGGACACTGTGAAGCTTAGATTACGACCAAATAGCAGTTTACCCGGCCAATTACTATGAAGCCCATATTCGACCGGATATTAGTAGGCCCAAAAATCAAATGGAAGCCCGGAGGCGACCGGATAACCACTTGATTTCTTCTGAAGCCTGGATTACAACCAGATAAGAAGTAAGGTATTGTGAAGCCTGGATTACGATCAGATAGCAGTACAGGACACCATGAAGCCTGGATTCGACCAGATAATGGTATAAAGCATCATGAAGCCTAGATTACGAACAGAAAACAATAAAAGGACTGAAGCCTGGATTACGACCAGATAATAGTACAAGACACTACGAAGCTTGGATTTAGACCAAATCACAGTTTACCTGGACAAATACTAAGAAGCCCGGAGTCGACCAGATATTAGTGTGCCCTAAATTCAAGTTGAAGCCCGGATGCGACCGGATAACAACTTAATTCCTTCTAAAGCCTAGATTATGACCAGATGAAAATCGAGAAATTGCGAAGCCTGGATCACGACTGGATAGCAAGTTTAATCTCATCTCCCCAGTAAGTCACTGTAAAGCCTGGATTAAGACCAGATAGCAGTCGATCTTATCACTATGAAGCCTGGATCACGACCAGATAGTAGTTCATTTTCAACTCTTCGACTAAGAGACGATTCCCCAGTAGAATAACGGACGACCGAAGCTCCTAAAATTCAACTTTTTACCAAGACATAAACCAGCATTCCCCAACGTAGTCTTCCTCAACAACAGGTATACTAGCTCTCGCTAAGGAATCTTTTAGGCGATCAACACTCCTTCAGATGCCATATTTAAGCCCATATTCTGTCATCAATTTCCAAATGGCATCTGTAAGCCCATTCCTAACATCCAAAGACAAATACCACTTCATGCGAGTGCAAATTTCTGGGCACTCTAGTGTTCAATCATCTTCCACCTTCGGATCACGAAAGGAAAGAAAGCCAATCTACATCCTCAGGTTTAAGAAGATTGAACAGGGGCAGCTATTGTACCCCAAAATTTGCCCTCCCATATTTCTCAAAACATTTCAAGAAAGATCCTCAAATTGCTCAAGGAAGTCCAAGGGTTGACTAGACAAACTCTCTCCTAAGGCAGTCTACCTAAAATTAGGGTTTCTATTTTCATCAAGAGGTGTGAACCACAAAGGAATCAAATTCTCACCATTGTCCTAATATGTTCTCAAGATCATCCATGTCAAGTTTCAAGCCTTGCAGAGGAAATTTGCTCAGTCAATTGCTCAAAGGTCTGAAAATCAACTATGCTAGGGAAAAAGTCAATTGGGGCCCACATACAGTCAAACCTAAATATTTTTGATCAAAATCCTCATTTTGAAGTATTATTCATCATTTTATCAAGGGTTTGTCATTATTCATCAAGGATTGCTCACAATTCATCAAAACCCAAAAGTTACTAAATTAGGGTTTTGCAGGAAAAGTTAACCCAACTTTGACCAAGCATAACTTTCTCATACTTTATTATAAATAACTCATCCAAAGCTCATTTTTAAGAGGATGCAATTCCCTACAATTCATCTTCATGTCCCAAGTTAAAAATATGCACTCACAAGAAGTTATGAATTTGGACATTATAGGTCATTTAAAAAAGTCAACAAAAACACCTTTTTTGTCAAAGCTTCATACATGAACATGGAAGACTCAATTGAGACGAGACAAACATGGTTGCTTAGAGGACATCTTAAGCTTTCTAAAAAGTCCAAGAACACCTTCATAGAGTCAAAATTGAAGAAGTTATGCATTGGTGAAGTTGACCTTTTTTGCAAAATTGCCAAAAGTCAAAAGTGCCTCAAATTGTAATTTTTGTCAAATGGGCCCAACTTTTTGCACTTGTTTTGAGTTTGTAACATGGTCCACAAGCCCTAACTCTTCCCACTTGCCTTTATTTTATTTTTTTCATTTATTTTGATTTTTTATTTCAATTAAATCAATTTAAATCAAAATAAATCATAGAAATATTAAAATCATTTAAGTCTTGAGATTTGATGCATATTTCAGATCCCTTGTACAGCTAGCAACAAAATCAAATCGTGCAAGGCATGTTTGTGCATGAAAAGATTGATTTTTGGCCTATTTTGGAAAGATCTTCATGAGAATCAAATCATGATCAAAGACCATAATTGACAAAGATTGAAAGCACATTTGTAAACCTAATTCTATCAGTGATATATATTGGACAAATGCAGACCAAAAGCACAAGGTTTTTGAGGCGTGTAGAGGAAGAACGAAACTCAAAAAAACTCAAGAAAAGTGGTGACTTGATGTTGTACCACAAAATTTGCCCTCCCATATTCTTCAAAGTTTTGACAAGCATCACCTCAAATGGTTTAAAGTCTACTCAAGGGTTGCACAGTTCAAACACCCTCCTAAGCCAGTCAAATTAGGGTTTTGGTTCTTGCAAGGAAGTTGAGGTTTTCAAGGGCTCAATCAAGTCCCATATGCTCATATACATTGTTAAGCATCTACATGTCAAGTTTCAAGGCTCACAAGGTCAAGTTGCACAGTCAAAAACCCTAATTGCTTCACAATCAACTGTAGGGGCAAAATGGTCATTTGGCAGTCAAAAGTCAAAATTTTTGGTCAACATCTTATTTTGAAGCCACAATCATCATTTGATCAAGTCTTGATCATGATTCCACAAGAATGGCTCAAAAATCATCAAGATGCAAAAGTTTCTATTTTTGGACAGCTGATAAGTCAACTGTAACTTGACCAAGGCATAACTTTTTCATGGTTCATCAGAAAAATCCCATCCAATGCTCATCTTGAAGGGGAAGACATTTCCTACAACTCATCTTCACATTCCAAATCCAAGAAATGCTCTCACAAAAAGTTATCAATTTTAACATTATAGGTCATTTTCAAAAGTCAACAAAAAGGCACTTTAAGTCAAAGACCATAACTTGAGATTGGTAAATTCAAATGACATGGGACCAAAGGCATTGCTTAGAGGACTTCAAGACCTTTCCAAAATGTCCAAGAACATGTTCATATGATCAAAATTGAGAAAGATATGCATTGGATAAGTTGGGAAATTTTTGTGAAAAGGCCAAAGTCAACTATCCTTGAAACTTCATTTTTGACAAAAAGGGCCCACTTTTTCCACTTGTTTCAGCTTTACCATGCCTCCCACGTGTCCCATGATTTATTTCAAAATTAAAAATTAATTTTTCTATTTTTATTTAATTTTATTTGGTTTAATTCATTTTAAATCTTTAAAATTCAAATAAAAATCAAGAAAATTAATTAAGGGATATCTTTTGTTTTGAATAGCCTTGATGCACCATAATCCACATACCAAATTCGTGTAAAGGTCTATTATGAGCATGGAATTCAAATTTGGAGCAAATATGGCAAGTTGTTTAATGGTGGTCATGGCAAAATCTCAAAACATAATTGCAAGGCTTAAAGGTCCATTATTTTGATTGATTCTCATTGCTAGACATATATGCAATTGGTCCATACATGATTCACGACCTAGAAAACTCAGAGGCAGCATAACCAAATTGCAAAATATTGAAGAAAAGTGTGAAACTGATTTCTTATTTGCAGCGCAATTCAAAGCTTCTTTTTGATTCAAACATATTGCCTGAGTCTCTAGGAAGCCATTGCCATCAAGAACAAGTCCAAATACGCAAAGAATCAAAGCCAACAAGTCACTCGGTTTGCATATATTTCCAAATCTGCATATCATATTTCATGCGCTTTTAATCCATTTTTTTGTTTGGTTTGTGTTGTTAGGAACCTTCTGAAGCTAATGAAACAGTTTAATTGAACTAACGCGCACTGAATCCAAAATCACCATGAACAAGTTCTAGGGTTCTTCAGTTTCAAATTTGGGGCTTTCTAAACCCAGAACAATTAGGACTAGTGATGCATATGACTGGATTCGTTGCAACAAGACGAAATCATTGACACTATCACACTCTTTTTATGTAACCTGTGTGCCTAATCGCTATTCTTGGCACTTTTGTTTTGTGGGGGTTTAAAACCCCCGCTATCTTGTTTATATTTGCAGGTGAAACGAAGAAGACAACAGGCGTGGCAACTTATGACTGGGTGATTCAAACTCAGCGTGCGTTATTTTTTGGTTTCATGTCATAATGTTTGTTTTTTTATATAATATTCATCATCCATTATGTTTACAAATGCGCATCATAGTTCAGATGGTGGGAGACGTGGCTGGCAAACACTGGGACCTGGGTTCGATTCCCAGGTCCCCCCATAATTCCAATATTATTTTTTTCAATACGTTCTTGTGCAGGTTCCCAAGCGTTGAACCCCATACACCTCACATCTCAGCCTGCCAAATGTCCATCAGTGCAAATCCAAGGGCCAAGCATGAGGACCATGGTATTCTGGAGTCAACATGGGCGTAGGCAACCAGAAAGAGTCAAACGAGCTGGCTTCTTAATGGGCCAGAATTCAACAATACACCTCCTATTTGGCCCATACCCCCTCCCCTTGGGTTTGCAATTTTTCTTTTTATATTTCACTTGTCTTATTTTATTTTTCCCTTTTATTAACAATTAACCAATTAATGTTTTTCATAAAAAAAAAAAAAGAACTAACATTATTAATTTCATTTTTATTTTTGTAAAATAAATATTAACAAATAAAATAGTTTAATTAGGCAACTTTAACTTTTTTTTTTATAATTAAAATAAGTTTAGAATTAGGTTTTTAATTAACTTTGAATTTTTAATTCCTTTATTTTATTTTCATTAAAAAACATAAAAACACAAAAACATTTTTCTTTTAATAAATTAATTAATTAGATTAGGCTTTATTTAATTAATTGCATTTAATTCAAAAAAGACAAAAATTCGATTTCTTTTCTTAAAAGGGTCAAAACCCTTAGAACGTTCCCGATTAATTTTTATTCGCGCGCATTTACTTTATTCTGACTATTATGTACCAGCTTCAAGAATGTAATAGTAAATAGGTTTACCGCTTTATTTAATTTCTCGTACTTATTTACCAAAACGGGTCTTTGTATTTTTGGTGATGTATAGACCCGCGCCTTGTAATAGCGTAGGATTTATATTTCCGCAATTTACTTTCTGCACCCCTAACTGCTAAATGCATGAAAGAATGTATGAAAAATAAAACCAATCCGTAGCTCACAAAATAACATGTACAAAACAAACATTAACATAAACACAACACACAAAGCACATGCCATTCCTAGGGTACGCTTCACTCGTTGCCTCGAAACGTGGTCATCAAGTATAGGACGTCTTAGAGGTCACCCTTTGTCTAAAGATCCAGTTGCCTCGGATAAAAGGATCTAGGACATTAGGGTTACTTCTAAGGTGTCCTACCATTGCTTCGGTGATCACACTGTCCCGATAATCGAATTGACCCGAACAACTCCAACGATGGTGCTACCTACCTCTCAATGGTGGGATATCACTATCTAAAGGACTCTTACACAGCTTAATTCCTTAGGGTAGGTAGACGACTCATGGGTACTTGCTCTTTTCAAAACAAACAAAATACTTTTCACACCTTACACTTTCAAAAAGTTTTCAAACAATACTTCATACACTCTTGAGGACTGATACAAGAGTTACCTAGAAGTTTTCAAACGAACTTTTTTCAAAACCCAGACACACTTGAAAAGCAAACAAATTTAGAAAACATAAGAGCAAGTACCTAAGAGCCCGTGGATAACCACGGATAGAAAGGGTGCTAACACCTTCCGTTTCTATAAATCTACCTCCCGAACCGAGAAACATTCTCGAATAAGGAATTTTGCTGTGCTTTTGTCATTTCCATATTGGAGAACATAAAAGACGATGGCGACTCTTTCTTACCGCGACATTTCGCGAAACCAGCTAAAAAAACAGTCAGTTCTCATTCCCACCGATCACAGGACTGGCGACTCTGCTGGGGATTTAATAAGTGGGGTGTACCTTAGGAATAGTTCATCATCATGTTTTCAATGGCTTGCTTTGCTTGATTTAATATTGTGGGCCTGTTTTGGGGGTTTCATAGATCCTAACCCAGATCTGGGGGATACCTTTTAGAAAGTAGCAACAAACTGTGAGGGAACTGTGCGGGGTATACCGACATGGTTAAAGCAGTTTGCTACGTTTATGTGGCACTTTGGTGAGTACCGATAACCCTTGAGTCAAGTCAAGGAGAGTACGGGGCCGCCGCGTGGTGTCGTGAAGCATCAACTGACCTTAGGAACCTTAATTTAACCATCCTGGCCTCTTTAGGGGTAGTGAGATAACTGACTTTGGTGCAGTCCAAGGTTGGTTGATACTCGATACTACACTCATTGAGGGTTGTTTTCTTGGAATATTTTGATCGCCAATTCAGTGGCTAAATCAAAACAATGAACACAGAAAACAACCCAATGATATTGAGCTCCTTAGAACCCGGTTGCTTTTGATAGGACAGGTCTTGAGCCCACCAACTTCAAGAGGGTAGTACCCCAAACTTCATGTTGGCCTAAACTCTAAGGGATGTCTGGTGTGACTTGTGTGCCTTCAAACTTGACTACTTGCATGCCTGTTATCTAACACATGAGTTTCTTGCAGGGTTTGTTTACAGTCCTTAACCTGGACTCATAACAGGGTTTACTTACATCACTCCACGCATAGCATGACATCATGCCATCATACCATTGCATACATCCTGCATAAGGATTAACCCATTTCAAGGATCTCAAGGGTCTGTGATGCAGGTCATAATGAACCAACTGTCTAGCAAGGGGCAAAGAGGATTTATTTTCCTCTAGCCAAGGTTAATGACTTGGGTCAGGGGCTATGACCCACTCGATATGGTGAGCCTTGACTCTTGAAGAAGGACTCTTAGCAACATGAAGTTCCTTCAATCAAGCAACCAGATTGAAATTCTAACAAGCTTCTTTGTTTACCCCACGAGATCCTTGAAAACATCGCATGCATACATATATATCATTGCATTACAGGTACCCTTTTCTACAGGTTGCTTAATCTTCTTCGCTGTTTATTTCAGCCATCATCATGAATCCTGAATCATCCAATGAGCAAGCTATCAAGGCCCTCCAGGCCCAGAATGCCCAGTTTCAAGAGCTGGTATTGAGCTTGGCCCAGGGTCAACAGGAATTGAAGACTCTGCTGTTGAAGAAAAAGAAGAAGAGGACTGTTTTGTTCAACCCTAGACGCAGATCTAGGAATACACCGCAGAACGAAGCTGGGCAGACTACTCTATCTGTTGGGGAAGGCAGTCACCAAGAGGGAAGGGTTCCTAGTCCCGTAGTCTCTGACACCGAGACAAATTTCAATGATGAACAGTACCCTCCTGCTGAGGACAGGTACAAGCAACTAGAGGACCGACTGAAAGCTATGGAGATTCAACGTGTGCCTGGTTTGTTCTTTGGGGATCTAGGTTTATCTTCTGGGGTGGTGATCCCTCACAAGTTCAAGGCACCTGCCTTTGTAAAGTACGACGGGGCTTCCTGTCCTAAGCTGCACCTTCGTTCATACGCAAGGAAGATCCAGCCCTACACGGCAGACAAGAATCTATGGATCCATTTCTTCCAGGAGAGTCTTTCAGGGACTCAGCTCGATTGGTTCTATCAGTTGGATGGAACCAGTATTCGTAACTGGGAGGACTTGGCAACTGCTTTTTATAAGCAATATCAGTATAATGCCGACCTCGCTCCTACGCGTACCCAACTCCAGGGTATGTCACTTGGGACGGGTGAAGGTTTTAATTAGTATGCACAAAGGTGGAGAGACCTGGATGGCAGAGTGCAACCACCGTTGACTGACCGTGAGCTTGTGGATATGTTCCTGGGGACCCTATCTGGTCCATTCTTCAACCATCTGATTGGAAATTCTTCCGCTGGGTTTACATACCTAATCTTGACTGGGGAAAGAATTGAAGTCGGTATCAAGTCGGGGAAGATACAGAATGGTGATTCCTCGAACACTGAGAAGAAACCATCCAAGAAAGAATCTAGTGCTGTCAACGCAGTAGTTATCTCAAAACCGGCCAGTGCTCCTCAACATCGCAACCAACAAAGGGAAGAGAGACCTAAAAGGCAATTCAATCCCCTCGGCACGGCCTTGTCCCAGATATTGCCACAGTTGCTGGAGACCAAGTTGGTAACTCTAAGGGACCCTCCTAAGAATCCCAACAGGACACCTTCAAGGTATAACCCCAACGTTCGCTGCGCCTATCATTCTGACAGCCCGGGGCATGCTACAGATGATTGTTGGACTTTGAGAAACAAGGTTCAGGATCTGATCGACGCAAGGGAAGTCCAGTTCGACTCTCCAGAGACTCCCAATATGATCACTGCTCCCTTGCCGAAACATGGCTAGGATTAGAATTTTTTTTTGTTCATTCGAATGTTCAAGTTGTATTTTGCTTTGATTGTTCAAACATTGTATTCATGTCAAACGTTATTATTTCATTAATGCATTACACATGTCTGTTTTGAAGTAATTATTTCATATTCACTATACGCAAACTGTTTTCATATTTTTGTGATGGTCAACTCTTGATTGAAAAAGTCTAAAGCCTCTTGAGGGAGGATGACGAAAACGATACCACAATCTACAGTATGCTTTTGAACAGACCCCGCTGATGAGGTACAGGCATTGTTTCAAATCCTAAACACTGGAGTTATAAGGAAGATAATCCCTCGTTACCCCCTTTTTTTGAGCCAAAGAAGTAGGAGTTTTCTTTTCAAAAAAAAAATTAAAACCCTTAATCATAACCCAGGGCAGGGTAGTATTCTCAGTTGATCCAAGTGCACAAAGAATGGCACCAAAGGATTCCTTCCAAAACAAAAGACAGTGATGGTTCCGAATAATCATAAAAACAGGCAGTCATCATCTTTCAAAATAAAAGCCCAACAAGTCAAAACCTATTAAGGAGACTTACAAAACTGAGGCATCCCGCTGACTGTAAATACAAAAAGAAACAGTTCAGGCAAAAAACAGGGATAACAAAATAAAAAAAAAGAGGTCCCACAATCCCTCAACAAAAAGAAATGACTGCCTATTCAAAATAAACTGTCAATATCCGAACCATCACCGAAATACCATAACAAAGACTCAAACAAGGTCTGACGCACGATCAACTGAGTTTAGGTTTGAAGAACATCACGAAGAGCGGGTGGGTACAGATAAATTTGAGCCTTTATCCTTTGTTTCTTAAACCGTGAACCAGGCCACGTTATAACCCTTAAAAAAGTCCTAGCTGAAGCATGGGTTAGTTCGAAGGCATACTATTACGAAAGGTATCCTGACTCCTTAAGGCTTGCTGTAAAATACTGAGTTGACATCACATTTTACAAAATTTGCTTGTTTTACTGAAAATGCATTTTCAAAAATTTCAAGACAGACATAAGCTTTGCATTTTTAATATAACATTGCTTGCATGTGACTATTTGTTTGAACAACATAGAAGTTCGCACAACGAATGTCTAATAAATAAAAGCACCTCCAATCAAGGGGCAGGGCATGATCATTGTCCATCATCTGGGGCAGTCCAGTCAAGATTCAGAGAATCTCTCAAATGCCTAATAGCCTGGGGCAAATATCCGCCTGAGTCACCTGGGGCATTGGACATGAGTTCCAGCTACGAATCTTGCCTGATCAAACATCTTCTGGTCTCATGGCAACACAACAACAGGGGCATCTCCCTACATTCTGAGAGCGTGGACATAGTCAAAAAAATACTACGCATAATCAAAGACCCGCTAGGTTGACACACCTAAGCAAAAATAAGGGCTTCCCGGCGAACCAAAAGGGTTCGGGCAAAAACAAGGGATGAAATGAAAAAATCTGTACACTCGGCAAGTCGAAAACCTGAAAAGGCGGCTTGGGAAAAAAAGGGTATCCCGATGGACTGAAAACCCGAAAGAGCGGTCCAGGCAAAAGTTAGGGATCAAAAGCGTACGACTATGTCCCGTTATCTCGTCACTTGCCTACCAGAAGAAGATTTGTCGAATCGGCAGTTGTCTAACACATCACAAGGTATCTTCTTCTCTCACGTCAGAAATAGGGGAAATAATGAGTTGTCTAAGCAATCTAGTTGCTATGTCCACCAAGGTACCAAGGTAAGTTCGGCTGAAGAATGTAACCAAGAGGCCTCCACTCCCCGGGAGTAAAACAGGCTTCAACAATGCTCTCCCCAAGCAGAAATGGTCTCTCATCAACCCCGAAGAGGCACAGTATCCCTAGCAAGTCAGCAACGCTCTCTCCAAGCAGAGTTAGGCTACTGTCAGCCCTAAGGAAGTTGGGTACCCCCAGAAAATCTCAATATTCCCCATCGGAGTATACAGATGTTCCTAAGCAAGCATCTCCGGCAGTCTTAATATAAGATTGTTCCCCGGTGGAATACAGACACCCCAGTGGAGCCACTTCCCCAGTACAGTCTCAAAAGTTTCCCCAGGAGAGTTGAATCAATCTCCCCAGTTGATTCTGGAAGCTTATCCCCTGTAGAGTACGAACGCATCTCCCCGGCTCTATTCAAAGGTTATTCCCCACCAGGGTCTAACTGGGTTATCCTCAACTAATTACCACGGAAAGATCGTCCTCGGCGAAGTTCTTCCTACCCCCCAGCGGAGTTCACCAACTACCCAACATAACTTATCAACGGGATCCCCAGCGGAGTTACCATCAAAACCTCAGCAAAGTATCTTTTCCCACAGAGTAATTCCCCGCAGAGTAATCTCTTCAACAAGTTTATTCCCCAACGGAGTCATCTTCTCCTACCGGTTTATCCTTGTAATCATCATCCCCAGCGGAAACGAAGAACTCTGTTCTTCAACATAAGCCCAGGATTCAACTTCCCGGCATGCGTCAAAGATTTACTTTCCCAGACGAAGATACATTCATAAACATCACATCATGATACATGCATATACGCATCATGTCATACAATCTCATTTATGTCAAGAACATCATTGCTTGATCCATATCATGCATTGCATACGACTGACCTTTACCTTTCAGGAAGGATACAGTTAAATAATCAGTTATGTCAAAGTAGACAAATACAGTCAAAAGAGACCAATCCAATCAAAAAAGACAAATCCAGTCAAAGAAGACAAATCCAGTCAAAGAAGACAAGTCTAGTTAAATCCCAAAGGTTTTTCTGATGCTCATCCAGTCAAAGAAGACAAGTCCAGTTAAATTACTTCCTAAAGTCAAAGAAGACAATCCCGTTGTTATAGACACCCGTCATTATAGACAACTCATCATTGAAGACAACTCGTCATTGAAGACATCCCGTCATTGAAGACAACCCGTCAGTATAGACACCCGTCATTGAAGACATCTCATCATTGAAGACAACTCGTCATTGAAGACAACCCGTCATTATAGACACCCGTCATTGAAGACAACCCGTCAGTATAGACAACCCGTCAGTATAGACACCCGTCATTGAAGACATCTCGTCATTAAAGACAACTCGTCATTGAAGACAACCCGTCGTTATAGACACCCGTCATTGAAGACAACCCGTCAGTATAGACACCCGTCATTGAAGACATCTCGTCATTGAAGACTACTCGTCATTGAAGACAACTCGTCATTGAAGACAACTCATCGTTGAAGACAACCCGTCCATGAAGACAACCCGTCCAAAGAGACAACTCGTCAAGAAAGACAAAACTTCCTCTAGTTCATTTAAATCCTAAAGATTTTTCTGAGATAACCTGTCAGTAGAGACAACCCATCAACCTTTTGAAGTTCCAGATTCGATACCTGTATCTAGCCAGGGCATGTCTGTGAGCGACTGAGTGAAGATCAACCCCTGTAACAGGCCAGGTAATTATCTTTCTTTCTTAGGTATGCAAGTTCTCGCTAAGGAATCTCTTACGCGATCGACACCTAGATGGCATCTATAAGCCCATCCTCCCATACCATCTTTCCAAATGGCATCTATAAGCCCATTCCCGACAAGGTTCTGTCACATCTCCAGATGGCATCTATAAGCCCATCCTCCTATCCATCATCTCTCCAAATGGCATCTGTAAGCCCATTCCCGTCATCACACTGTTGATACTCTACTATGTGAGTGCAAATTTCTGGGCACTCTAGTGTTCAATCATCTTCCACCTTCGGATCACGAAAGGCACACAAGCCAATCTACATCCTCAGGTCTAAGAAGATTGAACAGGGGCAACTGTTGTACCCCAAAATTTTCCCTCCCATATTCTTCAAAGTTTTGATAAGCATCACCTCAAATGGTTCAAAGTCTACTCAAGGGTTGCACAGTTCAAACACCCTCCTAAGCCAGTCAAATTAGGGTTTTGATTCTTGCAAGGAAGTTGAGGTTTTCAAGGGCTCAATCAAGTCCCATATGCTCATATACATTGTCAAGCATCTACATGTCAAGTTTCAAGGCGCACAAGGTCAAGTTGCATAGTCAAAAACCCTAATTGCTTCACAATCAACTGTAGGGGCAAAATGGTCATTTGGTAGTCAAAAGTCAAAATTTTTGGTCAACATCTTATTTTGAAGCCACAATCATAATTTGATCAAGTCTTGATCATGATTCCACAAGAATGGCTCAAAAATCATCAAGATGCAAAAGTTTCTATTTTTGGACAACTGATAAGTCAACTGTAACTTGACCAAGGCATAACTTTTTCATGGTTCATCAGAAAAATCCCATCCAATTCTCATCTTGAAGGGGAAGACATTTCCTACAACTCATATTCACATTCCAAATCCAAGAAATGCTCTCACAAAAAGTTATCAATTTCAACATTATAGGTCATTTTCAAAAGTCAACAAAAAGGCACTTTAAGTCAAAGACCATAACTTGAGATTGGTAAATTCAAATTACATGGGACCAAAGGCATTGGTTAGAGGACTTCAATACCTTTCCAAAATGTCCAAGAACATATTCATATGATCAAAATTGAGCAACATATGCATTGGAGAAGTTGGGAAATTTTTGTGAAAAGGCCAAAGTCAACTATCCTTGAAACTTCATTTTTGACAAAAAGGGCCCACTTTTTCCACTTGTTTCAGCTTTGCCATGCCTCCCACGTGTCCCATGATTTATTTCAAAATTAAAAATTAATTTTTCTATTTTTATTTAATTTTATTTGGTTTAATTCATTTTAAATCTTTAAAATTCAAATAAAAATCAAGAAAATTAATTAAGGGATATCTTTTGTTTTGAATAGCCTTGATGCACCATAATCCACATACCAAATTCGTGTAAAGGTCTATTATGAACATGGAATTCAAATTTGGAGCAAATATGGCAAGTTGTTTAATGGTGGTCATGGCAAAATCTCAAAACATAATTGCAAGGCTTAAAGGTCCATTATTTTGATTGATTCTCATTGCTAGACATATATGCAATTGGTCCATACATGATTCACGACCTAGAAAACTCAGAGGCAGCATAACCAAATTGCAAAAAATTGAAGAAAAGTGTGAAACTGATTTCTTATTTGCAGCGTAATTCAAAGCTTCTTTTTGATTCAAACATATTGCATGAGTCTCCAGGAAGCCATTGCCATCAAGAACAAGTCCAAATACGCAAAGAATCAAAGCCAACAAGTCACTCGGTTTGCATATATTTCCAAATCTGCATATCATATTTCATGCGCTTTTAATCCATTTTTTTGTTTGGTTTGTGTTGTTAGGAACCTTCTGAAGCTAATGAAACAGTTTAATTGAACTAACGCGCACTGAATCCAAAATCACCATGAACAAGTTCTAGGGTTCTTCAGTTTCAAATTTGGGGCTTTCTAAACCCAGAACAATTAGGACTAGTGATGCATATGACTGGATTCGTTGCAACAAGACGAAATCATTGACACTATCGCGCTCTTTTTATGTAACATGTGTGCCTAATCGCTATTCTTGGCACTTTTGTTTTGTGGGGGTTTAAAACCCCCGCTATCTTGTTTATATTTGCAGGTGAAACGAAGAAGACAATAGGCGTGGCAACGTGTGACTGGGTGATTCAAACTCAACGCGCGTTATTTTTTAGTTTCATGTCATAATGTTTGTTTTTTTATATAATATTCATCATCCATTATGTTTACAAATGCGCATCATAGTTCAGATGGTGGGAGACGTGGCTGGAAAACACTGGGACCTGGGTTCGATTCCCATGTCCCCCCATAATTCCAATATTATTTTTTTCAATACGTTCTTGTGCAGGTTCCCAAGCGTTGAACATCATACACCTCACATCTCAGCCTGCCAAATGTCCATCAGTGCAAATCTAAGGGCCAAGCATGAGGACCATGGTGTTATGGAGTCAACATGGGCGTAGGCAACCAGAAAGAGTCAAACGAGCTGGCTTCTTAATGGGCCAGAATTCAACAATACACCTCCTATTTGGCCCATACCCCCCCCCCCCCCTTGGGTTTGCAATTTTTCTTTTTATATTTCACTTGTCTTATTTTATTTTTCCCTTTTATTAACAATTAACCAATTAATGTTTTTCATAAAAAAAAAAAAAAAAAAGAACTAACATTATTAATTTCATTTTTATTTTTGTAAAATAAATATTAACAAATAAAATAGTTTAATTAGGCAACTTTAACTTTTTTTTATAATTAAAATAAGTTTAGAATTAGGTTTTTAATTAACTTTGAATTTTTAATTCCTTTATTTTATTTTCATTAAAAAACATAAAAACACAAAAACATTTTTCTTTTAATAAATTAATTAATTAGATTAGGCTTTATTTAATTAATTGCATTTAATTCAAAAAAGACAAAAATTCAATTTCTTTTCTTAAAAGGGTCAAAACCCTTAGAACGTTCCTGATTAATTTTTATTCGCGTGCATTTAGTTTATTCTGATTATTATGTACCTACTTCAAGAATGTAATAGTAAATAGGTTTACCACTTTATTTAATTTCTCGTACTTATTTACCAAAACAGGTCTTTGTATTTTTGGCGATGTATAGACCCACGCCTTGTAATAGCGTAGGATTTATATTTCCGCAATTTACTTTCTGCACCCCTAACTGCTAAATGCATGAAAGAATGTATGAAAAATAAAACCAATCTGTAGCTCACAAAATAACATGTACAAAACAAATATTAACTGAAACACAACACACAAAGCACATGCCACTCCTAGGGTACGCTTCACTCGTTGCCTCGAAACGTGGTCATCAAGTATAGGACGTCTTAGAGGTCACCCTTTGTCTAAAGATCCAGTTGCCTCGAAACGGTTGCCTCGGATAAAAGGATCTAGGACATTAGGGTTACTTCTAAGGTGTCCTACCATTGCTTCGGTGATCACACTGTCCCAATAATCGAATTGACCCGAACAACTCCAACGATGGTGCTACCTACCTCTCAATGGTGGGATAGCACTATCTAAATGACTCTTACACAGCTTAATTCCTTAGGGTAGGTAGACGACTCATGGGTACTTGCTCTTTTCAAAACAAACAAAATACTTTTCCCACCTTACACTTTCAAAAAGTTTTCAAACAATACTTCATACACTCTTGAGGACTGATACAAGAGTTACCTAGAAGTTTTCAAACGAACTTTTTTCAAAACCCACACACACTTGAAAAGCAAACAAATTTTGAAAACATAAGAGCAAGTACCTAAGAGCCCGTGGATAACCACGGATAGAAAGGGTGCTAACACCTTCCCTTTCTATAAATCTACCTCCCGAACGGAGAAACATTCTCGAATAAGGAATTTTGCTGTGCTTTTGTCCTTTCCATATTGGAGAACATAAAAGACGGTGGCGACTCTTGCTTACCGCGACATTTTGCGAAACCAGCTAAAAAAACAGTCAGTTCTCATTCCCACCGATCACACTTGATTTCATACTTCTAAGCATTTTCAAGACTCCCTAGACATCTCATTTGCTTCCTGGGAGTGCAAGGAACCTATACCAATCAAAAGCAAGCGTTTTTGTGCCCAGAAACGCAAGGTAAGAGGTTCACGACCTCCCTCTTTTTTGAAATCGAATACCATTGTTTAAGCATTTATAGCATGAATCATGTATATATTCTGAATCCTGGAAGTGTTTGCAAGCTATTCATAACAGTTAATTGCATTTTTACTAACCCTGTAGAGAAACACCATTGCTATGGTTTTCTGTTGCGTTTTAGGATCTTTTATACATGCAAAATTGGCTCAAAATAAAGGCACCATGCTGCTCACCAGGCCAAGACGAATTGGTTTATGGCTTCAGGTTCCATTTATCGTGCCTATGGATGATTTTGGAAAGTCGTTAGTTTGTACCTACGCCTCTGGTCCGTAGGTAAAAGTCACTGACCTTTTAGCAACGAAGAGAGGTTGGGGACGATGGCGTGGCAAGCCTTGAATGCTCCATTTGAAATTTCGCGCGTTGATGCTTTTTATTTTGTTTGTTTTTAATATATTGATTAATTGTTATTTCATATACAACAAAGGCGCCTGGCTCAGTTGGTGTTGAGGTGAATGGAAAGGCCATAGGACCTGGGTTCGAATCCCAGGTCCCCCATGTATTTCATGTTATTTTTATTTGAATGATCAGGCATGCACACAGGCGTGAGGTCCACCATATGCCCTCAGGATTCAACCATTGGATCTCCAGAAGGCTAGATCTGAAGGCCATCATTGGAGGACATGGAAGCATAGAAGTCAAACGTGGGCCAGAATTCTTGGGCCCAAAAGCTTGCTATTGGCACCCCCCAAACCGCAGTTTATCAGGCCCATTTTCTTTTTCTTTTCTTTTATATTTTCTTTATTTAATTTATTTAATTATTTTCCTAACACATAAAATTAATTCTTTTTTATCAAAAAAATCATAAAATCAATTTTCACCCAAACTAGATTTAGGTTTTTTTTATCAAAATTTAATTCAATTAGTTAATTTAATTTGTTAGATAACTTTAATTTTCTTTGTAAATAAATTAAAATCAATTAGAAAATTAGGGTTTTTAGTTTAATTTAATTCTTATTTTCTTTTTGTTAAAAATAACCAAAATACAAAAATAGGTCAAATGTAATTATTTTTTCTTAATTTAATTTAATTAATAATTAGGTTTGTACATATTTAATTTAAAACCTTACTTTTTTTCCTTAAAAATCAAAAACACCAAAAAATATTTTCTTTTAATTAGGTTAGACGGGGTCAAAACCCTAATTTTCTCTCGTCCTCGATTCATCGCGCGCGCTTTATTATTTTTACAAATATTGATGTAATTGCTCATGGGATGTAATAGATTAATTAAGACTTTTTCATTTATTTATCATTTTTACGGGTTTTTCTTTTTCGCTATGTAATTAATACCCGAAGCCTTGTAATAGCGTAGCTTTATTTTCTCGCACTTTAATTCTCGCAAATATTAACTGTTAGATGTATGATAATAGGATTGCATGACAAGATTGTATGTAAATTTTAAAACGGTTAGCAAACCCTAAATGTGCAAAGATAATAACTTGAAATTTAATCACTTGCACATACGCACTCCTAGGATATACTCTCACTTCGGTTGCCTTCAGTAAATGATCATTAAGTATAGGGTATTTTAGTGGTCGCTCTCTTGTCTAAACAAAGATCAAATGTCCCGTTCGGAAACGTTGCCTCGGAAAGGTTGCCTCTGAAATGTTGCCTCGAATATTGATCTTAAGACATTAGGGTTATTACTAAGACGTCCTAATATTGCTTTAGTGATTGCACGTCCCTTTCGAATTGACCCTTACAACTCCAACGACGGTGCTACCTACTCACTAATAGTGGGATAGCGCTGTCTAAAGGAAGCAAGAACATAAACAATTCTTTTTTCGAGTAGGTAGATGCTAGTAGGTACTTTCTCAAAATCAAACGTTTCTACACTTACACTTTTTTCAAACAAAGTTTTCAAAACAACTTCATAACACTCTTGAGGAGTGATACAAGGGTTAAAACGAAGTAAAACAAAAACTTTTCAAAACACACAAACACAGAAGCAATTTTTAAAATGATGAGCAAGTACCTAAGAGCCCATAGAAAACTACAGATAGAAAGGGTGCTAATAACTTCCCTTTATATAATCTACCCCCCGTACTCAAAATCTCGAAAAAGGATTTTTTCTGTACTTTTTTCCTTTCCGGTTGGATAAAATAAAAGTCGGTGGCGACTCTTGCTTACCACGACATTTTGCGAACACAAACGCAAAACGCAAACCAACATTTTCCTAAAACAGTCCGGTTCTGCCACCGTATAACAAACTTGAACAATGGTTGTGTTGCCATTATCCTTACCCCTATGATCTTTCACGCATTCAGAGCACACCTTTCTTGTGTGACCCTCCTTCTTACAATGATAGCATTGAATATAAGATGCTTCACCACTATAAGATTTATGCTGACTTTTACCTTTCTTATTTATCGAATTACCATCCTTTTAAGCGAATTTTACCTTAACGGCCAAACCTTCACCAACTGTCGAAGGTTTGTGCTCCTTTCATTCGTTCAAGTCCTTAGAATACAAGGCACATTAAACTTCTTCAAAATGAAGAGACTCCCTTTGATAAAAGAGAGTTTCTTTGAAGTGAGCATGTGTTATGGGCAAAGCGCACAACAACAACAATGCTTGATCTTCATCAATGATCTTCAAATCAATATTTTCAAGATCAAGAATTATCTTGTTGAACATATCCAACTGCTCAGCTAACACTTTATCTTTAATCATCTTGAATGAATACAAATCTTGCTTCAAGTAGAGTTGATTAACCAGCGATTTGGTCATGTACAAACTTTAAAGTTTCACCCATAACCTTGCCTCTGTCGTCTTCTTTGATACCTGTTGAAGAACCTTATCACCAAGGCTCAACAATATTATGTTATGGGCTTTCTCTATCATCGTCATCTTCTCAACTGCCATTAACGCATCATTCATGGATGCCTCTCCTTTCATCGCTTCTAAAAAATCATGTTGAACCAGTAGAGCTTTCATCTCCAAGTGCCACAAACCAAAATCATTCACTCTAGTGAACTTTTCAATCTCATACTTTGTTGAAGGCATCTTCTCCACACTCACCACACCAATTTGTTGTGAAAACAATGCCTTAGAAACAAAGTATAAAAGATTTCTCTATGATCAAGAAACACATAAGGGTAGAAAATATTGAAAAACAAGAAAAACATAAAGAATTAATTATTACTGCTATTCTTTACTTTCTCTATAACCAAGATTATAACTACACAAGAATAAAAAATAACCCTCTCACTCTAAATTAGGATTTGTTGTGTGCAATGATGAGAGACTAGTATGTTATTTATAATAAACCTAAAATACTAAACTAATGGGCTTTTTCACAAATACCCATTATAAGCTAACTTAGGATACAAGCTAACTTAAACAATTGGACATAACAAATAGGCCCAATTCGAAATACTAACAACCCTAGCATTTCGACACCCACATACTGGAACAAACTTCGACTACAGTATGTAGGTCTTTGACTACAGTATGTAGGTCTTCGATACCAGCATGTGAACATACTTCGACGTTATGCATAAGTCATATCAAACCAGAAACTACTCTTCGATCCAATAGAGTTTGATCCAATATCTCACAAATATTAACTTGTTGTGATGTTTTCAACTAGCAACAATTATACACATTTTTAGATAAAAAATATATATAAATATTTTGTGACAAAATGTATATGTTTTCAACAATGCAACACATACATTGTTTACATCCAATCTAAAATTTCACACATATTTACATCATATTAATCTAGGTTACTGGACAATAACCCATGAGAAATTGGTTTAAATCATATGTAATATACGCACGTAAATGAATGGCATCTATATCTTCTCTTGTAAATCATAAGTAATAAAGGCACGTAAACACATATAATTTGAACAAAATTTAAATTTTGTTAATCTAACAACAATATCAACTCAACTAACATAAATAAATTACATATATATATATATATATATATATATATATATATATATATATATATATATATATATATATATATATATATATATATATATATATATATATATATATATATATATATATATATATATATATGAGTAAAATAATTACATTAGGCCATGAGTCTATAATATCCCTAGAGACAATATCCAACATATTTTTATAACATAGTATCTACATGTATGAGTTTGGTTATTTCCACGACTGCAAATAATTCTTATGTAATGGTCAAATAAGATCACTTACGCGAAAATAGATTTTAATTTTTTTATTTCTTTCATTTCGATGCATAAGATTATATCATTCATTAGCTCTTCATGTTGGAAAAAAATAAACTAAATCAAAATTATTCAAAAGTAAAAGTAACATTTTAGTATTATAAAGAATATCACTCACTGCTACAAAAGACATTTTCCGTAATCATTTCTTACCACGATAACATAATCAACCCAGGTAATATATGTTCATTAGATACCTTTAATTTTTTTTAATTTTTAAATTATATATAATCATTGTCACAACTAACAACCATTGTGATATGTTAAATGTGACATGCTTCAAAACCCAATACTTGAAGTTTTTTTAATTTTTTTTGTTAAGAAAAATGGTGTGTTTCCTTTATTTCTAATTTTAAATAAAAATTAAAACTTGTCACCACAGTCTAAATTTACAATCGTTGTGAAATATCAGGACAAATCACCATGATAATTTTTAACAACCATTGTGAAATATATTACCTATATAAGCTAACTTAATTCACTTCAGAACATACTGTGCTGTAAGTGTGAAACCCTAACTTCTCTAGCCTTATTCCAGCCTCTCAATACTCCATCCTAACTCTACAAAACTCTAACATAACTTTTCAAACTAGTATGAAACAATGGAAGGGGTCAAGAAACAAGCAAGATCATATCTTTATTTTCATTTTTCACAAATATTTTCAAGTAAAGATACATATGTAAGATGTTTCTTTTTAAAACCCTATTCTTTTACTGTTGTTAATATGAGGTATGTAAATTGTTTAAGTTATTGTTGAGGTACATTGTTATTTTGTTAACGTATTTTCTTGTTTATGATTTTGTTCATAAATGTTATTCTTGAGGTATTTTTGATAAATGTGTTGTTGTTTATGTTAAGGTTAGTTTATAATTTTCTACATAAATGTTTTAGTTTGTGTTATTTGTTCATAAGTTATTTTGTTTTGCTCACAAGTTTATAATTTAATTTACTTTTTTTTTGTTGAAGTATGTTAGATGTTTATGTTAGGTATTTTGATAAATATTGTTGTTATTCAGGTATGCTTGATAAATATGTTGTGTTTATGTTAAGGTTAATTTATGATGTTGTAGATAAATGTTGATGTTTGTGTTTCTTGTTCATAAATAATTTTATTTTGTTTGTAAGGTTATGATTTAGTTTACATATTTTTTTGTTGATGTTTATGTTAGGTATGTTGATAAATATTTTTGTTGAGGTAATACTTGATACATGTTAATTTTTGTGTTTTTGTATGATGTGTTTGGTGTTGTTAATGTTTATGTTATTATTTATGATATTGATAATGTTATTTTTTGAAAATTGTAGTCATCATGTTGTTTAGCCAGCATGTCCTATAAGATAAGTTTATTATATCTTATGTGGTTTGAGTGTTTTACCAACACCTCATTTAATATACAATCTTTTGAATTGAATTAGAAAATAATAATATGAAAAATTAATTTATATTAGAAAATAACTTACATCAATAATTTTTTTGCTTGCTTTCTTCAGTCCGTTATTCGTATCTCGCTCTTTGACTGTTAGAATTTGATTTAGTGGTTGTAGTTATTCAATCTACATTTCCTTTTTTACTAGTTCATTCTAAAAAGTTAATACAATGCACCTCCTTGGTCACCCTCTCTTCTACCTCATTGGTCACTCTTTCTTGCACCTCATTGGTTATCCTCTCATGCACCTCTTTGGTCATGTGCTCCAAAACCTCCCCGATAACTCTCT
Organism: Vicia faba; assembly: GCA_948472305.1. NCBI lineage: Eukaryota > Viridiplantae > Streptophyta > Magnoliopsida > Fabales > Fabaceae > Vicia > Vicia faba. Next base: position 1,034,490,492 of record OX451740.1, on the reverse strand, counting down.
CTTTTACCTCCTTAGCCACCCTCTCCTACATCTCATTAGTTACCTTATCCTCTAGCTATCAGCTCATACTCTCCAACATAGTTGTATGCTTCTTTTCTAATGTTTCCGTTAAATTCCCCTACATCTTATCCTTCAGCCTCTAATCTACTAGCTCTTCAATATCATTTTTGTGTATTATGTCAATCTTTAATAATTATCCAATAAATAACCTCATGACGACACCTCAACCAGCACCATGGACACGCCCACCATGCTGACTATTACAATCGCTTTTACCAATATGTCATGGCATCATTGTGGAACAAAGGCACTAGCATTTATTTTTCCATTCAATGAATCATACAACACAAATAAAATTTCATTAGCAAATTGAATTTAGTACGATTAATAATGTTGAAAAATTAATCTACTTATAATATTATCAGTAACTACGCCTGTAACCTCTAATGTGAATTCACATCCTTGTTTTGGAAGTGCTCTCTTCCATTTATCATAGTGTGATGGTAGTAATGAGCTATGATCAAGGCTTATAGAAGGATCTCCCAACTCTTTTTCTCTTTGTTTTATTTTTTCTTTTATCATTTTCTCCTCTAGTTTATCATATTCTCCATGAGACAATATATGAGGATATATATTTTTGTTCCATTCTCCTTCCCTTTTTTACTTAGCCAAGAACTCAGGATTACTGTGAGACTCGACAAATCTCTCCTAAATGTTTTTATCAAATCTCTTAGCCAATAAAACTATAAGTCACATATGGAGGATTTAAGTTAGTACTCTTTGGATTTGCAATACAATATATTGTGAGATGTTTCTTAAAGCCCCTCCAATATTCACCAGCATATGATATCCATTTCTTTGCCATCTTATCATATTCTAAAATAATAAATTTTTCTACATTAACAAAATAAAGTTGATATTAATATTAAATAAAATAAATAAATGGTCATATATTCTTATAAACTAAAACATGAAAGTTAAAATAAATACCTTAAGATCGATTCATATACTATTTTTAAATTTTAAATTAACTTGGCTCCAATCATCTAATAAAATCATCACTTTGCTTCTACCAAGTAATGTCACGTAACTCTTAAAATTCATAGTATTTTTACCTTAACACTTACCATTTTGTAAGCAAAACTCAACCTACGACCTCTAGAATTTCTACTGGTGTTGTGGGATTTTTTCAACTTGGCCATCATTGTGGCACCTCTAAAATTTCTTTTTACTTTTAGTCTTAATAGATAAGGTTGTAAGAAGGGTGGTGGTTATAGGAGGGGTGGTTGTTGTAGGAGATATGCAGGTTAAATCGTCCATCTTTTTTGAAACAACAGATGACAGTTAACATATTACTTCCTAAGAGTAGTTCATATGTATAACCGAATAGTCATTTTACTTAAAACGAGAATTGCATCAACAAATACATCAAATGTGAGATTCATGATACACATATATAATATATATTACTTAATACATTTGTAACAACACTGCATCATAATAGAATCATAAACATTTTTCTTAAAACAACACAAAAACAACATAAAAAAAATTAAATTATTTTACACAAAAAAGGAAAAATATAGTTCAATTTTTATGAACATAACCAAAATACCAGAATCCGCACAACAAAAAAAAGTAAAAGTTCTAAGTTACATGCATGGATAACATGAAGTGAATGAGTTACGTACCCAATACATGATGAAGAAGATAAAAAATTATGGAGGAAGCTTCGTTGATATTTGGTTGTCTTTCCTTCATTTCAAGATACACTTGAGCTTCAATGGCGTTATGGAATTGAAGGGAGGAAACAATCACCGATGTTCAAAAAATTATGTGTGTTGGAAGAGATAATGTTTCAAAAATGATTATGGAATATGGGGTTGGATGTTAGGGACACTTATAAAATTCAGCAATAATAATTATATGGGGTTAAAAAAATGTGACACGTCATTAATAATTATATAAGTGTTAGTTCCGTGGTTCCATGGTTGGTTAAATTTTGGCTAAGAATGGTTCTATGTTCGTGTTGAGTAAGATGATGCATCATCTTTATAAACTGTCATAACAAGTTTTACTATTATGAGTTTTTCTGTCAAATGTCATATAATATGTTGTGACATTATGAAGTTGGTGTAGCAGGGGCTGCTTTTGGATATCCTTGAAGATTTAATTTTAACATATGAGTATGTGGAATATTCTGTAATCAATATAGGCATAAGCCAATCAAGGATTTTGTTAGAAACATGTGCAAATTTGATTGATTACTAAAAAGGATTAATTGAGACTTTTTAGGAAACTATTTATGAAGATTGCTTCTATTTTTATGGATAATATTTTATAGAGATTTTTCAGCTGAAGATTGGAGTTGATTGAAGAATCCAAACCAGTCCAAGCCCAACTGCAGAAGCTTATATAAGGAGTCGTCCAAGACCTAGTTTTTAAGCATAGTTTTTATTGTAAAACCTTGTGAAAAATAAGGGTTTAGGGTTTTGATAGTTCCTTGGGTTCTCCGTTTTTTTGTATGTCCTCATGTATCTCTAATACATTTGAGTTGACTGATTCTTTCTTATTCATTAAGGTATTGTTCTCCTCGAAGCTTTGAAGCAAGAGTTGAGTATTGTTCTGGGAGGAATACTTAAGTAACTCCTAGTATTTGATTTGGAAGTGTGATATTCCTATTTTTATTATAGAGGTTGTTGTGATTGTAACTTGTTTATAGATAACCCCTGTGATTGGGATAAGTCTTTTATCACCGCGGTAATTGGAAGTGGGATGTTGATTTCTCATATCTAGGAAAGACCTAGGTAGAAGTTGCACTGGGTAGGGATTAGGCGCAGAGTTGTAAGCTTGAGACTAGTTTAACTTCAAACTAATACTGCTAATAATGGATTTACTTCCTGGCATGGTAGCCCTAGAGTAGGTGAGTTACCACCGAACTAGGTTAAAATAACATTATGTTCTTTCTTTATATGTTAGTTATAATTCTGATGTGTTATTGTTTTCTCTTCTGTCAGCAGATGTCATAACATTTGTTGTGAAATTGTATGTTGTTAAGACATCAGTCTTAACTTCTGTTTATGTGTGTGCCAGAATTTCAATTGGCATCAAGAGTAGGCACCCTATTCTAGTTATTGGGTGAGATTCAGGGATATATTTTCTGCCACTATGGAGAATAAAGGAAGTTATAACAACAAACAACTAATGATGGATGGTTCTAATTATGACTGGTGGAATGTTTGTATGATAACTTTTCTGAAAGCTATGGACAACAAAGCTTGGAAGGTTGTTTTGAAAGGATGGAAGAATCCTATTGTGAAGATGATTGACAAAGATGGAAAAGAGGTTGTGTTGCACCCCAAAATTTTTCCTCTCATTTCTCAAAGGGTCCTCCTAGACCCTGTTAGCTGGCTATTTCGAATAAGGAAGAAACCACTATGAAAATAATATTTCGAATGAAGTACCTAAGGAGATTAATATCAATATTGGATATTGGTGGGAGATATGGAGTCATTATGTTTAAGGATTATTGAATTTCCAGTAGATTTTGATTTGGACTTTTTTAGTGTTCGAATTATAAAGAGCTCCTTTATGCAAGGGTGCCAGAAATTGGAAATGGTCCAGGTAATTGGGTTATTTCGAAAGAGACAAAGAAACAAGATGCTTCGATTGGTACAGTTTTTCGAATTTCAAATAAAGAGCGCCACTCTAGAAGACGCGTGGAAGTCAGCAAACATAGGAAACCTGCATGCTTCGAACGTGGCGTGATTTTAGAATAGGGCTGTTAGGGTCAAGACACTATAAATAGGTGTTCTTATGTTAGATTTAGGATGTTCACTTTGATGTACTAAAAGATCTCAAAACACTCAAAATACCGTGAATTAAGGAAAATGAGTCAGAAGATACAATGTACATATTGAACATCATTACTTTTTTACAATTTCAATACAAGTCTTGTCATATTTAGTTCGCCATTACAGTATTTCTGCCCTTAAATCCTTCGATTTCCTTGCATTTCTTTGTTTTACTTGCCTTTAAACACAGTTACTTCGTTAGAAACTTTACTTTTACTTTATCCTTTTAGTCAAACACTTATCTTTACATTCAAGCCCAAGTCTAATTCGAAGCCTTTCCTGCCTACTTTCAGTTAGTTTATTCCTATAGACCATTTTAGAAATCTTTCCTAAGAATCTCATATTCGAACTTAACATACAATATAAGTCTATCAATATAATAGATATGAACATGGAAATGAGTTATGACACATGTGTTCTAGGATCAATCTAGTCGATCCTGCAAGTAACTAATAATAATTAGTAAATTGGAAGACTAGCGGTTGTTTACTAGAAATCACTGTAAACAAATTGGCACGCCCAGTGGGACAGTGTCATAATAAAAAGTTTTATCAAACATATTAGAGAAGTTTTAGGATTTTCTGAGTGTGAAGCGCGTTTCAGTACATGAACCTTCGAAGCAGAAAAATAAAGAATAACAATCCACATATATCGAGAAAACAACGTACCAGAACAATGGTTAATACAACCAACCAAGATGGGGTACAGAATCCCCCACAGGGGGCTACAACAATCGTTTCAAGTTCGATTGATGCCTCCAATGCCATTCCTGTTGGCAGTTCGAATACGATCCCAGTAAGTACATTAGACATGCCATCAAATGTGTCTTCAGTGCAAACTATGCCACACATAGGGAATCAACAGTATTCGACCCCCCTAGGCCTCCAGGTTTCGAACCTTTGAGACCAAGAAATCCTCAGTATGGGATGCCAACTTCGTTTATGGCAGGGTTACATAATACAACAACTTCATCCCCACTCCAAGGATCTGGTTCGGGAATGAACCATTTGGGTATAAATTTCTAGAATATAGGAAACTTCGCCCAATTGCCTACTCTTACAACTAATAGTCAGGCAACACTTAGACAACAGATGGATGATAGCAATCATGATATGGTAGGAATCTTAGCCCGCGAAATGAATGCTATTTTCAATCCCCTAATCCAGAATATAAATAGAACAAACCAAGAAAATGCAGCCCAGATGGAAAGAATAGCAGATTTTTTTGGTGCCCCTAATGCGCCTGCAAGGCGTAGGCAAAACCCAGTGGTAATTCGAAATGAAGAACCCATAATTGAACAAATTCGACCCCCTGTACAAGTGGTCGAAGAAAGAAATATAGGGGTAAGATTAAGAGACCAGGGAATTCAGGAAGTTCAGAATGAACAGCCTAGACCTATAATGATGGTGAATAGGGACCAAAATGCAGACGAAATTGTTCATAGAATTAGGAATGACAATTTAGTGGAAGAAAATAACCTCACCACCATGATTGAAAGAATAATGGCCCAAAATGGTTTAAATTCAGGATTTAGGAGGCCAAATTACACATCTCCTATTGTGGATTATATTTTGCAAACAGAATTACCCAGGGGCTTGAAAGTTCCTAAATTCACGAAATTTGATGGAGATACAAGTGAATCAAATGTGGAACATATAGCAAGATATTTAACAGAAGCAGGAGATATAGCAAATAATGAAAATCTTAGGATAAAATACTTCCCAAGTTCTTTAACAAAGAACGCTTTTACTTGGTTCACCACCTTGCCCCCTGGATCTGTAGACACATGGCCTTATTTAGAAAGACTTTTCCATGAACAATTTTACATGGGTCAGTCTAAAATCAGTCTCAAGGAACTAGCAAGCATTAAGAGAAAATTCACGGAACCAATAGATGAATATTTGAATAGATTCTGTTTATTAAAATCTAGATGTTTCACAGTGGTCCCTGAACATGAATTGGTCGAAATGGTTGCTGGGGGCCTAGATTATTCCATTCGAAAGAAATTGGATACACAGTATCTTAGAGATATGGCCCAACTAGCAGACAGAGTGCGTCAGATCGAACGGTTAAAAGCTGAAAAAGCCAGGGCTAGTAAAAATCATAAGAAAGAGATAATAGCCTACATAGAGGCTGAAGAGGAAAACATAGATGATCCTCAAGACCCTTATGATTTCGATCAGTTCGAAATAGATCTTGCAGAACTAAAAGAAGCACCCCCTTATGCTTGCAAAGTTCTACTTCCTTCCAATGGAAAGGATTCTGTCGAAAGTGAAAGGAATGATAAATTCCCCAAGAAAGTCTATACTTTCGATATAACTAAATGTGATGAGATATTTGATCTACTTGTTAAAGATGGCCAGTTAATAGTTCCTCCTAACCTTAAGGTTCCCCCGTTGGAACAAAGGAAAAAGAGGGGCTTTTGTAAATATCACAACCTTTTAGGCCATAAGACCTCACAGTGTTTTCTTTTCAGGGATTTGATACAGAATGCAATCAAGGATGGCAGGCTGAAGTTCTCAGACAATGGGAAGAATCCAATGAAAGTTGACACGGATCCGTTGCTGATGGCGGAGACTAACTATGCTGAACCACTAGACATCAATGTGGTAGAAATTGCTGAGAAGAAAGTTGAATCAAAAGTGGAATTCGAAGAGGATGGGGACTTCATCTTAATCGAAAATGAAAGAGAGGCTACTGATGGCCTCCCATTGATAAAAAACGAACCAGAGGCTACTGATGGCCTCCCAAAGGTGCTCAAAGCAAAGATATTAAGTGACAAAAAATTAGCTGAGGCCACTGAAGGTCTTAGGATGAAATTTGAAGAAGTCAAAATTTCTTATGACCAAATGCTGGGAGTGAATATGGTGGACTTCGAACAGCCTAATGCTAGAAGAAGTAGAACGCTGTTTAGAGAGGGAAAGAGAACAGAGAAGAGAGAACTTACCTAGAAAGGACGCAGGTTTGCGTGAATACCTCTTCCACTGTCATAAGAAAAATCAGGAAAAGTTGCTATGCCCAAGGTGCAGTATCATCTGCAACCCCAGAATTGCTGCTAAATTCGAAAGAGCCCAACATGAACGAACAGGAGTCAACTGGAGGCAAGACAACCAACTATACAAAGTATATCCAAAAGCTGATGAAAGTCTGCTCGAATTCCTGGTTCGTTGCCACAAGATTGGAACAGAATGCTTAATATGTTCCAGATGTGCAGCAGTGTATGATAAGGAAATGGCTTAAGCATTCGAGAGAATTCCGTTTGCGTCAGGCTGGGGGCACCAAGGCGGAATGCCTTCGAATCTTGTTAGCACAGCTAGAAGTATGCCAAGGAGGCCAGATATCCCTTATCCCAGGGGAGCAAAGAGAGTTTCCTTTAAACTACCTGCAGAAATCCCCACTGACAGATGGCTGCAAGTGAATGCTGATAAGGGAAAAGGGAAGTGGCGCAGCTTCGATCGAGGAGGCAGGACTGCAATGGCTTACAGGAGGCAATTCAATTCAAACATGAGGGAAGAAATAAGATTGGAAAATTATAAAGGCAGAAACCCAATGTCTCGCTCTCAGTGGCGCAGACACCAGAGAAACCAAAAAGCTGCAAGGGATTCGAAACCTATGGGAGTAGGAGAATCTAGTACCAATAACCCAACATCACTGAACCAGACTGGGGGAAAACCCCCAGTGTCCAGGAAACTTTTTTCTCCATAGAAGGACACTAAAGAAAATAGGACTCAGAAGGAAGCTGCGAATGAAGAGGACTTGATGACTGATGCCTTCGAATCTGAGGGGGAATCCTTCTTCAATGCAAACTGCAATGTAGTTTCGGTGCTGCCTTGTGAGTACAATCAGGAAACAGAGGTTTATGCTGATGAGGAGACTGATGAGGACAAAATGGCCAGACATAGGCCAGTATGCTATTATGTGATGAACAATGGAGCGGTCAAAGAGCAGAATGCTTTCTTTGAAAAGCCAGACGAAGGAATGAAAAACCATCTCAAACCCTTATTCATCAGGGCAAAGGTGGAACAATATGGTGTGAACAAGGTTCTGGTAGATGGTGGAGCTGCTGTCAATCTGATGCCTCAATTCATGCTAAAGAGAATAGGAATGCAGGATTCCGATGTTAGACCTTACAACATGGTGCTTTCTAATTATGAAGGGAAGGTTGGCCAAACTTTGGGAGTAATACAAGTTAACCTGACAGTTGGTTCCCTCACAAGGCCAACAATGTTTATGGTCATTGCTGCAAAAGCAAATTACAATCTGTTGCTTGGCAGGGAATGGATCCATGGAGTTGGAGTTGTACCTTCTTCAATGCATCAAAGGATGGTGTTGTGGAGAGATGATGGGATTGTTGAAAATATAGAAGCAGACCAAAGTTACTATATGGCAGAAATCAACAATGTGGACAAAAGAAATTTCGACAGAAATATGGCCAACATAGGGCCATGTCACCCACCTGAGGAATATTTCGAGCCTAATGAAAACGCTTATTATTCCCTAACCTTGCGTCCCAATGGATTCCAATGGGATAGGGAATCATGTGGGATGGGCAGGTGACTGAGAGAGATGGAGAGACTTCGACGATACGACCAACTGGCTGGGCAAGCGAAGGTTATTATGACTTAATCAAATTACTACCAAAAGATTCCGGCCTATTTGGCTGAGAACAGACGAAGAACGACTCTCGAAGCCGAAATACAAAACATGGTTGTCGAAGCCATATACAAAAAAGAAAGTAGGACACTTACTCTGCCATCCTGTACAGTATGGTCATCATGAGTTTTTATACTTTCGAAATAGCCTGGATGAGTCAAAAACAAGTATTTCTTTATATCTATCGAAATACATGTTCTTGAGGGGCAATTTGTTAGCTGGCTATTTCGAATAAGGAAGAAACCACTATCAAAATAATATTTCGAATGAAGTACCTAAGGAGATTAATATCAATATTGGATATTGGTGGGAGATATGGAGTCATTATGTTGAAGGATTATTCAATTTCTAGCAGATTTCGATTTGGACTTTTTTAGTGTTCGAATTATAAAGAGCTCCTTTATGCAAGGGTGCCAGAAATTGGAAACGGTCCAGGTAATTGGGTTATTTCGAAAGCGACGAAGAAACAAGATGCTTCGATTGGTACAGTTTTTCGAATTTCAAATAAAGAGCGCCATTCTAGAAGACGCGTGGAAGTCAGCAAACATAGGAAGCCTGCATGCTTCGAACGTGGCGTGATTTTAGAATAGGGCCGTTAGGGTCAAGACACTATAAATAGGTGTTCTTATGTTAGATTTAGGATGTTCACTTTGATGTACTAAAAGATCTCAAAACACTCAAACTACTGTGAATTAAGGAGAACGAGTCAGAAGATACAATGTACATATTGAACATCATTACTTTTTTACAATTTCAATACAAGTCTTGTTATATTTAATTCGCCATTACAGTATTTCTTCCCTTAAATCCTTTGATTTCCTTGCATTTCTTTGTTTTACTTACCTTTAAACACAGTCACTTCGTTAGAAACTTTACTTTTACTTTATCCTTTTAGTCAAACACTTATCTTTACATTCAAGCCCAAGTCTAATTAGAAGCCTTTCCTGCCTACATTCAGTTAGTTTATTCCTATAGACCATTTTAGAAATCTTTCCTAAGAATCTCATATTCGAACTTAATATACAATATAAGTCTATCAATATAATAGATATTAACATGGAAATGAGTTATGACACATGTGTTCTAGGATCAATCTAGTCGATCCTGCAAGTAACCAATAATAATTAGTAAATTGGAAGACTAGCGGTTGTTTACTAGAAATCACTGTAAACAGACCCTCAGGCTTGATTCTATCAAGTTTCAAGTCTTGGACTACAATTTCCCAAGAAAGACATTCACAAGGACAAAATAGGCAAAATTAGGGTTTTTACTAAAAATGACCGAACTCTAATTTTTTACCTAATACCTGGGTTATTGGTTGGAAATATGATCACAAGGATCCGAACGTGTCATTTTTGACCTAAATGCACATTTCAATTCATCTCTTGAGATCAGTGGAGTGATAGACAAAATTCAGTCAACTGGTGGGAAAAGTCAATTGTACACTAAAAAAGTCAAACTTTGACTTTTTGACCAAAGTTGAGTCCCAAAAATCATATTTCATCAAGACATCCAAAATATGAAAGTTGATCATCAAAAATCAAGAAAGTCAAAAATCATAATACCAGGGGGGATTTTTCTTTGGAGAGAAAAAAAGGAGAGAAAAGAAAAACAAATTTTTTGTTAAAACCAACTCATTCATAAAACCCAGTTCATCGATAAAAGCTCTGTTCATCTTCAACTTGTTTTGACTCATGAAAACAGAAAAGATCCACAACCCACTATTATACAACCTTGCTAACCCTCCCATAAATCCTCAAAAAACATCATATCACATAGATATTGCCCAAGCTCAAGAATAATTTCTGTAGTGCTCTTATTCTCAACTTCTAAACAAAAGACAATACTATATAAACATGATTATTCGGAGATGATTCAACAATCTTCAACATAAAGGAAAGTCTAGAATCTTCCTGGAGTTTCATTAAAGTCCACACAACGTCTTGAAGGGTTTCAGACTAAAAACCAAAAGTGCAGTTGCAAGTTAAGTCATCTCAACCTTGCATTTTCCATACATCATTGTTGGTTTATTTCTGAGGATAAGATGAAGTAATCATTACTCTTGAAGTTAATCATTTCCTTACTGTTCATTTTTATCATTTATATGTTGAAAACTGACTGACACATGCAAAATAATGGTGATAGAGGCAAAAAACTGTAACATGGGTCGATACATACCCACATGGGTCAACTCATTCTAAGTGAAAAAGCAGGGTATGAGTCGACACATAATCGTATGCATCGACTCATACTGCTATCCAGTGCCTAAAACAGAAAGATGGAAAGTGCATGAGTCGACACAAAACGCGTATGTGTCGACACAAGCAGGAAATGAGTCGATACATCCCATTATGCATCGACTCATACTGAGTTGATTTGGTTTGGCAGGGGCAAGGAAAGTTATGTGTCGATACATAACAACATGTGTCGACACATAATAGTTCAAAGTGTTGTTTTTCTCTCTTTTTACACTGATTATGTATTATATATATATATATATATATATATATATATATATATATATATATATATATATATATATATATATATATATATATATATATATATATATATATATATATATATATATATATATATATATATATATATATATATATATATATATATATATATATATATATATATATATATATATATATATATATATATATATATATACTCCATTAGTGTCCACTTATTCGACATGGTTGTAATAATTAGACACCTATTTCATCCCTATTTGCAAACTGTATCCCCATCCCCCTAATGATGTAATAAGCGTAGGATTTTAATTTCCGCAAGTTTACCACTTTTCATATAATTGCTAGTAAGATAGGGTAAGTATGGCAAGATAAAAACAACAAATAGATAACCCTTAATCAAAGACTAAATGCATGCAAATAAAACACACTTTCACACGCACGCCTCTAGGGTAATCTTGCTTGTTGCCTCAGAAACACAGTCATGTCCCTCGAATATGGGATTCTTTAGCAAAGACCCTTCAATAAAAAAAGATCGTAGTCCCTCGATGTTTCCTTTGGTAAATCAATCTAGTCCCTTACGAAAATTGCTAAAGCGTCTCACAAGTTGCCTTCTATGACTGTAGGGTTGACCCACGCCTGTCCCTTCACATCCAACGATGAGGCTCCTTACCAAATCAATGGTAAGATAGCAACGTCTAAAGGAGGAGGAAAAGAACATTAAAGACCTTTTGAGTAGGTAGATTCTCCCTTAGTTGCTTGCTTTCTCACAACAACAAAAAATCATTTTTACACTAACACTTTGAAACATTTTCAAAAGACAAAACACTTTGTACGCATTCTTATAGAAACGAGAACCATTACAAAGACACCTTTTTTTTAAAATCACTTTCAAAAAACACATTCTATAATCACCTCTTTGAACTATTTTCAAAACAACACTTTGTACACGTTCTTATATAAACGAAAACCATTACAAAGACATTTACAAAATACTTTCAAAACCCATACCACAAGCACATTTTCAAACAAAAGCAAGTGATATAGAAAGCAACTAAGATCTCATAGATAACTATGGATGAAAAGGGTGCTAATACCTTCCCTTTTCATAATCTACCCCCCGAACCCAAGAAAACATCTCTAAAGGTCTTTCCTGTTCTTTTCAGCCTTTTCTTTTGGATAAAAGAAAAGTCGGTGATGACTCTTGCTATCCGCACAATTGCGATAAAACGCAAACAACCAAGTAAGTTCTCCCACTGTATCACAGGTTGAAACTGATACAATCAAACCCAAAGAAGAATGGAATGAAGATAATGATAAAGAAACCATTGGAAATTACAAGGCTTTAAATTCTATATTCAATAGAGTAGACAAGAATTTTTTCAGGTTGGTTAATGTTATTTCTTTAAAATTATGATTGGCATACATTTTGAAAAAATCAACTTGGCAGCAACATGTTAAACTAGAAGTTTCAACTTGCATATTCAATATGTCGAATGTGATGTCCTAACCAGAAGTATAATACATCTGGTATGTTATAGTTTTGCAGTTTAGAAGATGTTTCAACTTGAAGTTTTTAACATGTCAAAAGAGATGTCCCAACCAGGAGGATAAGACATCTTGTCTGCAACAACTGACAGTTGGGGTTCAGCTTATATGTTAGTTACTGAATATTCAGGGAATATTTAGTTAGCATATGTGGCGTCCAAGATTGACAGATCATAGATCTTATGATGGTTTTTCAAGATACTCAAGTTTTCTAAATGTTGAGACATTTTAGGAATGTTATGATTGAAGACCTATTTTCTTGGAGAAGTTTTTGCCGATTTTGTGCATCCTCTCTGGTACATTTTTGAAGCCTAAATCCAGTTGGGGAAAAGGTTTACAAATAGAAGGTTATAAACCTAAAGTTAGTACGAGTCCAGGATGTAGAATCATTAGGGCTTTGTTGTTGTGCCACTCTCTAGGAGAGTTAGATTGTGTGATCCACTCGGGTTGTGAGTTGGACTATGTTATAGAGTTGTAATCTCTGTTATTGTTCTCCTTGAAAATTTTAAGCAAAAGGTAGTGTTTTTCTTGGAGGAAGCTATTAAACAACTCTAAGTATTGTTCTTGATCAAAGCTGTGAAGCAATATCAAGTATGTTGTTCTTAATCAAGGGTTATCTTGATTAAGGTGTTTTTCTATTTGAAGTGTGATCTTCATTTAGGTGACAAGCCATTGAAACAGTAACTAGGACTGGGACTGTTAGACATCACTGCGGTAATTGGAGGTGAGATGAGATTTCTCATATCTATGGAGGACCTAGGTAGAAGTTGCATATGTGAGTGATTAAGTCTAGTGGATTTCCTTCCTGGCTTGGTAGCCCCCAGAGTAGGTGTTGTTGTACACCGAACTGGGTTAACAATTATGTGTGTTATTTATGCTTTTCATTGTTATACCTTTCCATGTTTGTTTTAGCCGGATTAAAATGTCTCAAAATGTCATAGGACATCTGAAGTCTGACATACCAAAATTTTAATAAATATCAGAGCAAGCATCATGTTCTGTTTCTAGGTGAGATCATAGGAAGATACTTCCTGGTCATGGGCAAGGACAGAGGTTGTTAATGAAAAGATGTTTAAACTTGGATAGTTCATATTATTGTTTGAATGGTCCCTTGAAGTGGAGGATGCACTATTCATGACAGGGTGTGTATTGGCCCTATTTGATGTTGTCAGGCGTGTAGCTTTGGTGGTGAGTGTGATCGGTGGAAATAGAACTGACTGTTTTTTAAGCTGGCTCGCGAAATGTCGCGGTAAGCAAGAGTCGCCACCGTCTTTTATGTTCTCCAACATGGAAAGGACAAAAGCACAGCAAAATTCCTTTTTCGAGAATGTTTCTCAGTTCGGGAGGTAGATTATAGAAAGGGAAGGTGTTAGCACCCTTTCTATCCGTGGTTATCCACGGGCTCTTAGGTACTTGCTCTTATGTTTTCAAAAATTGTTTGCTTTTCAAGTGTGTGTGGGTTTTGAGAAAGTTTCGTTTGAAAAAATTTCTAAGTAACTCTTGTATCTGTCCTCAATAGTGTATGAAATATTTGTTTGAAAACCTTTTGAAAGTATAGGTGCGAAAAGTTTGTTTTTGTTTTTTGAAAGAGAAAGTACCCAGGAGAAATCTACCTACTCTAAGGAATTAGGGTGTGTAAGAGTCCTTTAGACAGTACTATCCCACTATTGAGAAGTAGGTAGCACCGTCGTTGGAGTTATTCGGGTCAATTCGATTATAAGGGACATGTGTGGTCACCAAAGCAATAGTAGGACGCCTTAGCGGTAGCCTTAATGTCCTAGATCCTTTTATCCGAGGCAACCGTTTCGAGGCAACTGGATCTTTAGACAGGAGGGCGACCTCTAAAACACCCTATACTTGACGACCACGTCGAGGCAACCAATGAGGCGTACCCTAGGAGTGGCATGTGCATGTGTGTTGTTTCAGTTTATATTATCTTGTACATGTTATTTGTGAGCTACGGATTGATTTTATTTTTCATACAATCTTGTCATGCATAATTAACAGTTAAGAGCGCGGAAAATAAAGTGCGGAAAGGTAAATCTACGCTATTACAAGGCGCGGGTCTATACATCGCCAAAAACATAACCCGTTTGGAAAATAAGTGCGAGAAAGTAAAAGAAAGCGATAAACTCCTAATTAACTATTACATCCTCGGAAACAGATACAAAAATATAATCAAAATGATGAATTAAAATAAATATGCGTGCGAAAGAATTGAATCGGGACGTCCTTAGGGTTTTGACCCTTTTTGAGAAAAGAATTGAAATTTGTCCTTTTTTGAAATTAACTAAATATTAAACCTAAACCTAATTAATTAAATAATTAAAAGAAGAATGTTTTGTATGTTTTATGTTTTTTTAATAAAAATAAAATAACAAGAAAATTTGATTGAAAATTGTCAAACCCTAATTCTACATGATTTTTATTTATTGTGAAAAATATCAAAGTTAACCTAATTAACTAAATTAATTAATTTACATTTATTTACAAAAATAATAATTAATAGTAAAAATAATAAATAATAAAAATATTTACATCTTTTGATTATCTGAATTTATTATAAAAATTAATTTGTTAGTTAATTAAATAATAATAATAATAGTTATTAAAGAAAATAAAAAAAGAAATAGAAACCAGGGGGGTTGATGGACCCAATTAGGAGGTTTTGCTGGAAATTTTAGGCCCAATAGCACTCAAGCCTGTTGACTTCTGGAATTGTCCATGTGCATGTTGACTGAGGAACACCATGATCCTCCATCTCTGGCCTTTGGATTGGTATTATGTGACACATGGCATGATGATGCCTGGAGCGCATGATGGAACACGTTTAGGAAGCTGCATGCAATCATGTTAGAAAAAATAATATGGGGCTTTTGGGGGACCTGGGAATCGAACCCAGGTCCCAATTGTTATTGGACACTCTTTCCACCAACTTAACCACCTGCTTGCTTTGATATTATAATGGAGAGAGAATATGATATAGCAAAATCAATGCATATGCTATTAAAACAAAAAAAAGCGTGCGACTCAATCAAACCAGCCAAACACGTATGAACACATATTGTCTTCTTCCTCGTTTCCCTGTAAAACAAAAAACAATTAGCGGGGGTTTTAAACCCCCATAATCTGCATAGACAAAAAATAGCGAACAGGCCTATGTTGTAGATAAATTGTTCGCGAGGGTTGTGTTTGATTCGTCTGGCCTTAACGAAGTCAACCATAGGCGTGAGAAGGTCCAATTTTATCTGTACAGTAAAGCCCTATTTTGAAAGCTTCGGAACCCTAATACTTATTAATGGCATCTTTTGATTCAGGGCTCTATAATCAAATTAATCTGTACCATTAGCTTCAGAGATGTTCTAGCAATGCAAAGCACACAAAAAATCACATTAAAAATGCATGAATTATGAATTTTGATTATGAGAAAGAAAGCTAAACTGTGCGACTGTGTAGGGTGATTTCTTGAGGTTAAACGCTTGATTTTGATTGCAATCCGTTTCTGAGTGTCCCAGCAAGGTGTTTGAATCCTTAAATTGCCTTGAATTGGCCTGGAGTATGAAGATCAGTTTCAAGTTTTCTTGGCTTTTTTTCAATCTTGCATATGGTTTTCTGCAGCAGCTTTCACGTGAATGGAATTAGGTTTGGCTTCAGTATATGTAATGGAATGAAACTAGGGTAAATCTTGCACAAGAAATCCTTTGCATTATGGTTTCAATATTTGATTGAAAATCAAATAATTTTCAATCTTTTTGATTAATAAAACTTGCCAAACATGGAGATTTTGATGTCCTTGATTGATACACGAATTTGCCAGCTTGCCCTGAGTTTATTTGCTTCACAAAAGATTTGAAAAAACATATCTTTGAATTTCCTACATTTTAAATCAATTAAATGAATTAATATTAATAAAAAAATCCAATTAGTTAATAAAAATAAGAAAATAAACTCAAATAGGCTTGATGGGTCGTTCATATGCTTTGGGTAAAGATTCAAGAAGGAATTCGAGGCCCATTAGCAGAAACAAGGTGTTTTAGGCAAGGTTGACTTTTGCAAATTCCCAAAAATTCCCAACTTCTCCAATGCATATCTTGCTCAATTTGGATCCCATGAACATGTTCTTGGACATTTTGGAAAGGTCTTGAAGTCCTCTAACCAATGCCTTTGGTCCCATGTCATATGGATTTACCAATCTCAAGTTATGGTCTTTGACTTAAAGGGCCTTTTTGTTGACTTTTGAAATTGACCTATAATGTGGAAATTGATAACTTTTTATGAGAGCATTTCTTGGACTTGGAATGTGAAGATGAGTTGTAGGAAATGTCATCCCCTTCAAAATGAGCATTGGGTGGGATTTTTCTGATGAACCATGAAAAAATTATGCCCTGGTCAAGTTACAATTGACTTTTCTGCTGTCCAAAAATAGTAACTTTTGGCATCTTGATGATTTTTTGAGCCATGCTTGTAGAATCATGATCAAGACTTGATCAAATGATGATTGTGGCTTCAAAATAAGATGTTGACCAAAATTTTTGACTTTTGACTGTCAAATGACCATTTTACCCCTGCAGTTGATTGTGAACCAAATAGGGCTTTTTGACTGTGCAATCTGATGCTGTGAACCTTGAAGCTTGGCATGTAGATGCTTGACAATGTGTATAGGCCTATGGGACTTGATTGAGCCATTGAAAACCTAAAAATCTTTGCAAGAACCAAAACCCTAATCTTGATTGGCTTAGGAGATGGTTTGACTGTGCAATCCCTTGAGTAGACTTGAGCAAATTGAGATGATGCTTGTCAAAACTTTGAAGAATATGGGAGGGCAAATTTTGGGGTACAACAGTTTCCCCTGTTCAATCTTCTTAGACCTGAGGATGTAGATTGGCTTGCGTGCCTTTCGTGATCCGAAGGTGGAAGATGATTGAACAATAGAGTGCCCAGAAATTTACACTCGCATGGTGGAGTATCAGCAGTGTGATGGTGGGAATGGGCTTACAAATTCCATTTGGAAATATGAGGGATGGGAGGATGGGCTTATAGATGCCATCTGGATGTGACAGAACCTTGTCGGGAATGGGCTTATAGATGCCATTTGGATACTGTTGGTAGGTGGATGGGCTTATAGATGCCATCTGGAGGTTATTGAATTGTAATTTTTGTAGGTTGAAAGAGGGAACCTGTGTAGGGTTGCCTGATGATGAGCTCGTGTAAAACTGCATCTTGGAAAGAAGGAAACCTGTGTAGGGTTGATTGTCGATGAGCCTGTGTGAAACTGTATCTTTGAAGGAAGGAAACCTGTGTAGGGTTGACTGACGATGATCCTGTGTGAAACTGCATCTGAAATGGATAAGGAACATGTGTGGGGTTACTTTGATAATGAGCCCGTGTAAAACTGCATCTGGAAAGAGAAAGGGAACCGGTGTAGGGTCGCCTCATGATGAGTCCGTGTAAAACTGCATCCTGGAAGAAATAAAACCTGGGTAGGGTTTCTGATGACGAGTCCGTGTAAAACTGCATCTTTGGAACGAGAGAACCTGTGTAGGGTTTCTTGATGACGAGTCCGTGTAAAACTTCATCTTTGGAAAGAGAGAACCTGTGTAGGGCTTCTTGGTGACGAGTCCATGTAAAACTACGTCTGGAGAGAGAGAACCTGTGTAGGGTTTCTTGACGATGAGTCCGTGTAAAACTACGTCTGGAAGGAAGGAACCGGTGTAGGGTTACTTCGGGGTAAGTTCGTGTAGAACTTCTGGATGAACCGGGGTAAGGTTATCTTGAGATAAGTCCGTGTAAGACTTCTGGAGGAACCGGGGTAAGGTTACCTTGGGATAAGTTCGTGTAAAACTTCTCGATGAACTGGGGTAAGGTTATCTTGAGATAAGTCCGTGTAAGACTTCTGGAGGAACCGGGGTAAGGTTACCTTGGGATAAGTTCGTGTAAAACTTCTCGATGAATTGGGGTAAGGTTATCTTGAGATAAGTCCGTGTAAGACTTCTGGAGGAACCGGGGTAAGGTTACCTTGGGATAAGTTCGTGTAAAACTTCTCGATGAACCGGGGTAAGGTTATCTTGAGATAAGTCCGTGTAAGACTTCTGGAGGAACCGAGGTAAGGTTACCTTGGGATAAGTTCGTGTAAAACTTCTCGATGAACCGGGGTAAGGTTATCTTGAGATAAGTCCGTGTAATACTTCTGGAGGAACCGGGGTAAGGTTACCTTGGGATAAGTCCGTGTAAGACTTCTGGAGGAACCGAGGTAAGGTTATTGCAGGATAAGTTCGTGTAAAACTTTAGGAGGAACCGGGGTAAGGTTACCTTGAGATAGGTCCGTGTAAGACTTTTTCTGAAAGAAAAGGAACCGGTGTAGGGTTACTTGTGGATGGTGAGTCCGTGTAAGACTTCGTCTGAAAATTGAGAAGGAACCGGTGTAGGGTTGCCTGATGATGAGTTCGTGTAAAACTACATCTGAAGTTGAGAAGGAACCGGTGTAAGGTAGCCTGATGATGAGTTCGTATAAAACTATATCTGAAGCTGAGAAGGAACCAGTGTAGGGTTGCTTCATGATGATCAAGTAGATAATTGTCCTGTCTGGTTTTTAGGTATTAACCCATGATCAGTCGTCCACAGAATTTTCCTAGCTTGTTACAGGTGTTGATCTGGAACTGCAAAGGTAGATGGTAATCATCTTTGGATTGACCTTTTCCTGAAAAGTCAAAACATTAGTTGTATGCAATGTCATGATGTATGAAATGCATGATGTCATGAGGTTCTCAAAAATAAATGAGATAGTGTCGTATGCACTTTATCATGTATGTAAATAGGATGTATGAAATGTGAAATGTCTATGAATATATTTCGTCTGGGAAAATAAATCTTTGACGAATGCCGGGAGTTTGTTGAATCCTGGGCTGATGTTGAAGAGTAGAGTTCTTCGTTTCCGCTGGGGATGATGGTTGCAAGGATTAACCGGTAGGAGAATATGATTCCGTTGGGGAATAAACTTGATGAAGAGATTACTCTGCGGGGAATTACTCTGTGGGAAGAGATGCTTCGTTGAGGTTTTAATGATAACTCCGCTGGGGATTCCGTTGATAAGTTTTGTTAAGAGATTTTGATGAACTCCGCTGGGGGATAGGAAGAACTTCGCCGAGGACGATCTTTCTGTGGTGATTAGCTGAGGATAACCCAGTTATAGGCTCTGGTGGGGAATAACCTTTGAATATGGTCGGGGAGATAATTTCTCACTCTGCGGGGGATAAGCTTCCAGAATCTACTGGGGAGGATGATTCAACTCTTCTAGAGAAACTTTTGGACTGTACTTGGGAAGTGGCTCCGCTGGGGTGTCTGTATTCCACCGGGGAACAATCTTATATTAAGACTGCCGGGGATGCTTGCTTAGGAACATCTGCGTACTCTGCTGGGGAATGTTGAGATCTTCTGGGGATACCCAACTTTCCAGGACTGATGGTAGACCAACTCTGCTCGAGGGAGAGTATTGCTGACTTGCTGGAGATATTGTTCCTGGTTAGGGCTGATGGGAGACCAACTCTGCTTGGGGAGAGTATTGTTGATTTGCCTTACTCTTTGGGAGTGAAGGTATCTTGGTCATGTTCTTCAGCTGAACTTACCTTGGTACCTTGGTGGACAGAGCAACTAGATCGTTCAGACAATTCTTATTGCCCCAGTTTCTGCGGGAGAAGAAGGCCTGTGAGGTGTTTGATACCTGCCAATTGACCAATCTTTTTCTGGTAGGCAAGTGACGAGATGACGGGACATAGTCGTACGCTTTGATTCCTAAGTTTTGCCTGGACGGCCCTTTCGGGTTTTCAGTCCATCGAGATACCTTTTTTGCCCAAGCCGCCTTTTCAGGTTTTCGACTTGCCGGGTGTACAAATTTTTTATCATTTTCGTCCCTTATTTTTGCCCGAACCCTTTTGGTTCGCCGGGAAGCCCTTATTTTTGCCTAGGTGTGTCAACCTAGCAGGTCTTTAGTCATGCGTAGTATTTTTTTTCGACTATGTTCGTGCTCTCAGGATGCAGGGAGTTGTCACTCTCACTAATGTTGTGTTGCCATACTACCAGAAGATCTTCGTTTGATCGTGCCAGATTCGTTGTCCGAATTTAAGTCCAATGCCCCAATTGATTCAGACGGAGATTTGCCCCAAGTTGGTTGGCCTTTTGAGAGTCTCCGAATCTTGACTTAACTGCCCCAGATGATGGACAATGATCATGCCATGCCCCTTGATTGGAGGTGCTTTTGTTCACTAGATATTCTTCGTGCGAATTTCTATGTTGTTCAAACAAATAGTCATATACAAACAATGTTATTTTAAGAATGCAAAGCTTATGTCTGTCTTGAAGTTTTTGAAAATGCATTTTTTGTAAAACAAGCAATTTTTTTGTAACATGTGATGTCAACTCGTTATTTTACCGCAAGCCTTAAGGAGTCAGGATACCTTTCGTAACAGTATGCTTTCGAACTAACCCATGCTTCAGCTAGGACTTTTAAGGGTTGTAGCGTGGCCTGGTTCACGGTTTAAGAAACAAAGGATAAAGGCTCAAAGTATTTGTACCCACCCGCTCTTTGTGATGTTCTTCAAACCTAGACTCAGCTGATCGTGCGTTAGACCTTGTTTGAGTCTTTGTCCTGATATTCCAATGATGGCTCGGATATTGACAGTTTATTTTGAATAGGCAGTCATTCCTTTTTTGTTGAGGGCTTGTAGGACCTCTTTCTTTTTGATTTCGTTATCCCTGTTTTTTTTTACCTAAACTGTTTCTTTTGTGATTACAGTCAGCGGGATGCCCCAGTTTTTGTAAGTCTCCTTCATAGGTTTTGACTTGTTGGGCTTTAGTGTGTTTTTTTGGTAATGACTGTCTGTCTTTATGATTATTCGGAACCATCACTATCTTTTGTTTTGGAAGGACTCCTTTGATGTTGTTCATTATGCACTTGGATCAGCTGAGAAAACTACCATGCCCCAGGTTATAATTAGGGTTTTAATTTTTTTGTGAAAAGAAAAACTCCTACTTCTTTGGCTCGAAGGGGTTGACGAGGGATTATCTTCCTTATAACTCCAATGTTTAGGATTTGAAACAATGCCTGTACCTCATCAGCGGGGTCGGTTCAAAAGCATATTGTAAAGATTGTAGTATCGTTTTCGTCATCCTCCCTCAAGAGGCTTAGAATTTTCAATCGAGAGTTAGATATCAAAAAATAAAAGCAAATTTGAATATAGTAAACACAATTACTTCAAAACAGACACGTGTAATGCATTAATGAAATAATCAAGTTTGACATGAATAAAATGTTTGAACAATCAAAGAAAATTACAACTTGAACTGTCGAATGAACAAAAGTTTTTCAATCCTAGCCATGTTTTGGCAAGGGAGTAGTGATCACATTAGGAGTCTCAGCAGGCTCGAATTCGATCTCCTTAGCATCGATCATATTCTGGATCTTGTACTTCAGCGCCCAACAATCCTCAGTATCGTGCCCCGGGCTACCAGAATGATAAGCACACCTCGCATCTGGGTTGTAGCTTATAGGAGAAGTCTTTGGATTTGTAGGAGGGTTGATCACTGCAATCAGATTCATCTTCAACATGTGCTGCAATGCTTGTGACAATGGCATGTTGATGTTGGTGAACTGTCTTTTAGGCTCGTCTGGCCTTCGCTGATTTCCCTTTTGCTGTTGTCGGCGTGGTGCAGAACCAGAGATCATGACTGCCCCTGCATGTTGGTCACGACGACTCTTTTGACTGTATGCAGCATTGGACTCTTTCTTGAATGGTTTCTTCTCAGTGTTCGAGGAGTCACCCTTTTGTATCTTCCCAGACTTGATACCAGCTTCTATTCTTTCACCAGTCAAGATCAGATCTGTAAACCCAGCAGAAGAATTTCCAATCAGATGGTTGAAGAACGGACCAGACAGGGTCCCCAAGAACATGTCAACGAGCTCACGGTCAGTTAAGGGTGGCTGCACCCTTCCAGCAAGGTCTCTCCACTTTTGAGCATATTCCTTAAAACCTTCACCCGTCCCTAGTGACATACCCTGAAGTTGGGTACGCGTAGGAGCGAGGTCGGAATTATACTGATACTGCTTATAAAAGGCAATAGCCAAGTCCTCCCAGTTACGAATGTTGGCTCCATCCAGCTGTTAGAACCATTCGAGTTGAGTCCCTGAAAGACTATCCTGGAAGAAATGGATCCATAAGTTCTTGTCTGCAGTGTAAGGTTGGATCTTCCTTACATATGATCTGAGATGCAACTTAGGGCAGGAAGCCCCGTCGTACTTTGCAAAAGCAGGTGCCTTAAACTTGTGTGGGATCACCACCCCAGAGGATAGACTTAGATCTTTGAAGTCCAGGTCGGGCACTTTCTATATCTCCATAGCACTTAGCCGGTCTTCGAGCTGTTTGTACTTATCCTCAGTAGGAGGATACTGTTCATCATTGAAATCCGTCTCGTTGTCGGAGACCACGGGACTAGGAACCCTTCTCTCTTGGGGACTGTCTTTCCCTACAGAGGAAGTAGCCAGATCAGCCTCATTTTGTGATCCATTCCCAGATATGCATCTAGGATTGAACAAAACAGTCCTCTTCTTCTTCTTCTTCTGTATCAGAGTCTTCAACTCCTGTTGACCCTGGGCTAGGCTCATCACCAACTCTTGGAACTGGGCGTTCTGGGCCTGGAGGGCCTTGATAGCTTATTCATTGGATGATTCATGATTCATGATGATTGCTGAAATAAATAGCGAAAAACATAAGTGACCTGTCAAAAGGGTACATGTAATGCAATGACATGTATGTATGCATGCGATGTTTTCAAGAATCTCGCGGGGTAAACAAGAAAATTGTTAGAATTTGGTAGCCTTATTGAAGGAACTTCATGTTGTTAAGAGTCCTTCTTCAAGAGTCAAGGCTCACCATATCTAGTGGGTCATAGCCCCTGACTCAAGTCATCAACCTGGCTAGAGGAAAATAAATCCCCTTTGCCCCTTGCTAGACATTTTGGTTCATCATGACCTGCATCGCAGACCCTTGAGATCCTTGAAATGGATTAGTCTTTATGCAGGATGTATGCAATGGTATGATGGTATGATGTCATGCCATGCGTGGAGTGATGTAAGTAAAACCTGTTATAAGTCCAGATTAAGGACTATAAACAAAACCCGCAAGGAACTCATGCGTCAGATAACAAGAACATGCAAGTAATCAGGTTTGAAGGCACATAAGTCACACAACAGAGCCCTTAGATTTCAGGCCGGCATGAAGTTTAGGTACTACCCTCTTTCAGTTTCGTTGGTTAAGACCTGTCCTAGAAAATAGTAACCAGGTTCTAGAGGATCTCAATATCACTGACTACCCTCAATCGGTCATAACTCCAGCGTCGCAATCTTTCTTGCGGCCAGAACCATCGCGAGAGTTTAGCCTCAATGAGTGTAGCATACTGCTACTGTTCTATGGCCAAGTTGGGTCAATTTAGGGTTCTAAGGTCGGTTGGTGCTTAATGACTCCTCAGAAGACCCATATTCTCCTCGTTGCAACACAAGGGATATCGGTACAGACCAAGGTGTCACACCAACGTAGCCACTGCTTCACCCGTGTCGGTCTACGCCGGACAGGTCCCTCATAGCTTATGCTACCTAAAGGGTATTCCCCAGATCCGGGTTAGGATCTATGAAACTCCGATGCAAGCCCATAAATATAAAAGCAAACCAATCAAGCAATTGAAAACAAGAGTGGTCTAATCCTAAGGTACACCTCACTTATTAAATTTCCCCAGTAGAGTCACCAGTTTTGTGATCGGTGGAAATAGAACTGACTGTTTTTTAAGCTGGCTCGCGAAATGTCACGGTAAGCAAGAGTCGCCACCGTCTTATATGTTCTCCAACATGGAAAGGACAAAAGCACAGCAAAATTCCTTTTTCGAGAATGTTTCTCGGTTCGGGGGGTAGATTATAGAAAGGGAAGGTGTTAGCACCCTTTCTATCCATGGTTATCCACGGGCTCTTAGGTACTTGCTCTTATGTTTTCAAAAATTGTTTGCTTTTCAAGTGTGTGTGGGTTATGAGAAAGTTTCGTTTGAAAAAATTTCTAAGTAACTCTTGTATCTGTCCTCAAGAGTGTATGAAATATTTGTTTGAAAACCTTTTGAAAGTGTAGGTGCGAAAAGTTTGTTTTTGTTTTTTGAAAGAGCAAGTACCCAGGAGAAATCTACCTACTCTAAGGAATTAGGCTGTGTAAGAGTCCTTTAGACAGTACTATCCCACTATTGAGAAGTAGGTAGCACCGTCGTTGGAGTTATTCGGGTCAATCCGATTATAATGGACATGTGTGGTCACCAAAGCAATAGTAGGACGCCTTAGCGGTAGCCCTAATGTCCTAGATCCTTTTATCCGAGGCAACCGTTCCGAGGCAACTGGATCTTTAGACAGGAGGGCGACCTCTAAAACACCCTATACTTGACGACCACGTCGAGGCAACCAGTGAGGCGTACCCTAGGAGTGGCATGTGCATGTGTGTTGTTTCAGTTTATATTATCTTGTACATGTTATTTGTGAGCTACGGATTGATTTTATTTTTCATACAATCTTGTCATGCATAATTAACAGTTAAGAGCGCGGGAAATAAAGTGCAGAAATGTAAATCTACGCTATTACAAGGCGCGAGTCTATACATCGCCAAAAACATAACCCGTTTGGAAAATAAGTGCGAGAAAGTAAAAGAAAGCGATAAACTCCTAATTAACTATTACATCCTCGGAAACAGATACAAAAATATAATCAAAATGATGAATTAAAATAAATATGCGCGCGAAAGAATTGAATCGGGACGTCCTTAGGGTTTTGACCCTTTTTGAGAAAAGAATTGAAATTTGTCCTTTTTTGCAATTAACTAAATATTAAACCTAAACCTAATTAATTAAATAATTAAAAGAAGAATGTTTTGTATGTTTTATGTTTTTTTAATAAAAATAAAATAACAAGAAAATTTGATTGAAAATTGTCAAACCCTAATTCTACATGATTTTTATTTATTGTGAAAAATATGAAAGTTAACCTAATTAACTAAATTAATTAATTTACATTTATTTACAAAAATAATAATTAATAGTAAAAATAATAAATAATAAAAATGTTTACATCTTTTGATTATCTGAATTTATTATAAAAATTAATTTGTTAGTTAATTAAATAATAATAATAATAGTTATTAAAGAAAATAAAAAAAGAAAATAAAAAAAGAAATAGAAACCAGGGGGGTTGATGGACCCAATTAGGAGGTTTTGTTGGAAATTTTAGGCCCAATAGCACTCAAGCCTGTTGACTTCTGGAATTGTCCATGTGCATGTTGACTGAGGAATACCATGATCCTCCATCTCTGGCCTTTGGATTGGTATTATGTGACACATGGCACGATGATGCCTGGAGCGCATGATGGAACACGTTTAAGAAGCTGCATGCAATCATGTTAGAAAAAATAATATGGGGCTTTTGGGGGACCTGGGAATCAAACCCAGGTCCCAATTGTTATTGGACGCGCTTTCCACCAACTCAACCACCTGCTTGCTTTGATATTATAATGGAGAGAGAATATGATATAGCAAACTCAATGCATATGCTATTAAAAAAAAAAAAAGCGCGCGTCTCATTCAAACCAGCCAAACACGCATGAACACGTATTGTCTTCTTCCTCGTTTCCCTGTAAAACAAAAAACAATTAGCGGGGGTTTTAAACCCCCACAACCTGCATAGACAAAAAATAGCGAACA
The DNA here is from genome assembly GCA_948472305.1 of Vicia faba. Lineage (NCBI taxonomy): Eukaryota > Viridiplantae > Streptophyta > Magnoliopsida > Fabales > Fabaceae > Vicia > Vicia faba. The sequence continues at coordinate 1,034,464,187 of OX451740.1, read as the reverse complement.
AGCCTATTCTGTATATAAATTGTTCGCGAGGGTTGTGTTTGATTCGTTTGGCCTTGACGAATTCAACCATAGGCGTGAGAAGGTCCAATTTTATCTGTACAACAAAGCCCTATTTTGAAAGCTTCGGAACCCTAATACTTGTTAATGGCATCTTTTGATTCAGGGCTCCATAATCAAATTAATCTGTACCATTAGCTTCAGAGAGGTTCTAGCAATGCAAAGCACACAAAAAATCACATTAACAATGCATGAATTATGAATTTTGATTATGAGAAAGAAAGCTAAACCGTGCGACTGTGTAGGGCGATTTCTTGAGGTTAAACGCTTGATTTTGATTGCAATCCGTTTCTGAGTGTCCCAGCAAGGTGTTTGAATCCTTAAATTGCCTTGAATTGGCCTGGAGTATGAAGATCAGTTTCAAGTTTTCTTGGCTTTTTTTCAATCTTGCATATGGTTTTCTGCATCAGCTTTCATGTGAATGGAATTAGGTTTGGCTTCAGTATATGTAATGGAATGAAACTAGGGTAAATCTTGCACAAGAAATCCTTTGCATTATGGTTTCAATATTTGATTGACAATCAAATAATTTTCAATCTTTTTGATTGATAAAACTTGCCAAACATGGAGATTTTGATGTCCTTTATTGATACACGAATTTTCTAGCTTGCCCTGAGTTTATTTGCTTCACAAAAGATTTGAAAAAACATATCTTTGAATTTCCTACATTTTAAATCAATTAAATGAATTAATATTAATAAAAAAATCCAATTAATTAATAAAAATAAGAAAATAAACTCAAATAGGCTTGATGGGTCGTGCATATGCTTTGGGTAAAGATTCAAGAAGGAATTTGAGGCCCATTAGCAGAAACAAGGTGTTTTAGGCAAAGTTGACTTTTGCAAATTCCCAAAAATTTCCCAACTTCTCCAATGAATATCTTGCTCAATTTTGATCCTATGAACATGTTCTTTGACATTTTGGAAAGGTCTTGAAGTCCTCTAACCAATGCCTTTTATCCCATGTCAGTTGGATTTACCAATCTCAAGTTATGGTCTTTGACTTAAAGTGCCTTTTTGTTGACTTTTGAAATTGACCTATAATGTGGAAATTGATAACTTTTTATGAGAGCATTTCTTGGACTTGGAATGTGAATATGAGTTGTAGGAAATGTCATCCCCTTCAAAATGAGAATTGGGTGGGATTTTTCTGATGAACCATGAAAAAATTATGCCCTGGTCAAGTTACAGTTGACTTTTCTACTGTCAAAAAATAGTAACTTTTGGCATCTTGATGATTTTTTGAGCCATGCTTGTAGAATCATGATCAAGACTTGATCAAATGATGATTGTGGCTTCAAAATAAGATGTTGACCAAAAATTTTGACTTTTGACTTCCAAATGACCATTTTACCCCTGCAGTTGATTGTGAACCAAATAAGGCTTTTTTATTGTGCAATCTGATGCTGTGAACCTTGAAGCTTGGCATGTAGATGCTTGACAATGTGTATAGGCCTATGGGACTTGATTAAGCCATTGAAAACCTCAAATTCTTTGCAAGAACCAAAACCCTAATCTTGACTGGCTTAGGAGATGGTTTGACTGTGCAAACCCTTGAGTAGACTTGAGCAAATTGAGATGATGCTTGTCAAAACTTTGAAGAATATGGGAGGGCAAATTTTGGGGTACAACAGTGAGCTTCTTTGTGGTTTGATTTATTTTCAAACCTATGTTAACCTGTTGCACTTGGAGTGTGGTGTTTTTATGCAAAGGTTATTAAAGTGTGCTTGGAATTTGTTAAGGAGTTTTCTTGTTTTTGTTAAACTGCATATGTATCTGATGGAAAACTTTTTGTGGTGTTGTGAGTTTTTGGTGATTGAGGTTGTAGTCATATGTTCTTCTCTGGAGGTGTATCCCATTGTGTGGTGATACTTGGAGGATATTTTCAACCAACTTGCTAAAGTTTCCAAAGATACTTTAGGTTTATCTCAAGTTCACTCATAAAGACACTACTTTCAAATGTGGTTGATGAAAAGAGTTCTGAAGGTGGAAAGAGCTCTTGTTTGTGGTTGCTTCCAAAGGGATCTTCCTAGGTTATGGCTAGATTAGGAAAGTGGTCCTGACCTTGTTGGTTGCTGATGATGGTATGGAAGATAGAAGTCTTTTGAAGACCTTGAAAGTGATCAAGGTATATTATAGTTTTCTGGGAGAAGTAAGGACTTCAGAACCAATCTAAAAAATGTGTTCATTTGGTATAGGAAAGATATTCTACTAGGTGTTAGAACATCTCATCAGCAATTTGAGCAGAATCCTGTTGGACAAGGAATTAGCTTAGTAGATGCTTTGGGTGCTAAACAAATGTGTATTGATCACATATATTTGAAACATACTCTTGGTATGGAAGAGGAGGCATCTGGGGTGTTATTTGAGTTGGTTAATATATGATCAACATATTGTCACTCGCTGGATTATTTTACTTATGATCCAAGTGAGCTGAAGTGTGGAGGTTGTGCTTTATTTTCCCGTGGAAGAGTGTTAAAGGTATCTCAACCAAGTCCTTTATATGTGTAGGTCAAGCTCAAACGTCAAGGACACTCTCTCTAACATCTGGAAGATCCTTCTGATTAAAGGAGCCAGATCTATGGAATCTTGTATGTGGCCATATAATATATTCTGTTTGTGGGGAATAATTTGTTTGTACCAACTACAGGATATGAAGTTATTTGAGGGGAGAATATATAATTCCATGAAGATTTCTTAGAAGTTAATAAGGGGGAGTCCTTAATCTGAAGCTAAAAGAACTTGAAGAAATGTCAGACGTAATGTTTTGACATCTTCATATTGAGAATTTATTTTACTCATTATGTCTGGTGGTGTTTCCTATAAACAGGATGGAGGTTGTTTATTCAAACTTGATATTATTATCAAGTCTATGAGAGCATGGAACTCATGTTCTATTGTAGTGAAAAATGCATTCAAAGGGTTGTGCGCTATAGGGATGTATAAACTTAAGTAGATGATTGATGGTTGTTTTTGTTAAAGTGTCATCCAAACCACCTGGGATGAGCTTTCCAGTTTTTTCTCCATAAATATGGAGGAGTTTGTTGATCATGCCTTATTGGAGGTGTTTACCCAAGGAAAGTTCTCCTTTTGATGAGGTTTAGTTATGTGGTGTCCTCGCATATTGGAACATTTTATTTTGCAAGGATTACAGGGCATCCTCGTGTCTTGAAGAATCGAGAGAAGTAGACTTGCACTGAATAATATGCTTGTGGTATGATGATTAGTCAATATCCTATTTGTTGTGATCGGCTCCAGATACCTGTTAGAGGGAATCTCATATTTAGGTGTAGAAAGATGGCGTCTATAACCTCAAAGTCAGATAGGAGATATGGGTGTATGAGAAGAAGATTCTTGGGGTGTGCATGTTATTTCATGTATTTATGGTCTAGTCTTGAAGGATGATCAACTGTTGATGTTGGAAATCATTTCAGTTCCTTGTTCCTTCAGCGAAGGAATTTTTTTTGTGAATCTCATGGTGGAAGTACAGAGTCAAGCCACTAGCCTAATCTGCCACGATATGTTGATTTGATGTGTAAATGCGTGTCATAATTACTTGTTATGAAGAGTAATTTATTGTGCCATATGTTTCCAGAATGAGGATGTCAAAAGAAATATTCTTACATCTTGTGAGGAGGTTGTTTTATCTTCTGATTGTGCCTCTGATGAAGAATGTACATGTGACTGATGGTAAATACTTTGACAAGAGCTGAGTATTTTTATGATGTGTATACAAATCTACACTCTTATCTCTTTGCTTTAGAGAGTGTGTGAGAGTTTGTTTCTTACCATGATACTCACAAGTGGCATGTTTTCATCATGGTGGAGTGTAGAGTTTGGTCACTGACCAAATCTTGTATGGTATGTGATGTGGATATCTTTCATGTATGCCTGTTATGATAAAGGATTCACTTGTGATTTTGTTGTCCAACCATTTGTGAGAAGGGAGTTTTATCTGCAGTATGTACCTCTAAAGATGCTGTAAAGGAAGGAATGTGAGGAAAATTTTCCTTTGATGAGTTGATGCATATGACTGATTGTAAATACCTTGACGGGAGTTGGGTGTTTGTTTGATGTAGTTCTGCAGAGTTGAAGTCTATACAAAGTATTGCATGATCTCATACAACTTGTGCTAGTCTTCCTCTGATCATTTTATGGTGTCAAGTAAAAATGTCTTGACATTATGTTCAATTTGTTTTCGTAACTTGGATGAAGGTAGTAGGCTTGGAATTCAGTGGGAAGAGTTGGGTTTTAGAGAATTGTGATTCTGCCTCTGATGTATGTTCTATAGTGTGTCATAGTTTCTCTTGTGTCTTGGGAATTCCCTGAGAAATTGTGCAGGTTGTTTGTCAGAGAGAATATATTTTTCTCTGCACAAGTTGTAGAGCTCAATAGAGAGTTCTATTGTTGGAAGTTGATGTTGTAACATCATGCTTGTTGGTGTCTATCCTTGGAAGAATCCTTGAATGTTATTATTGTCAATAAATTTTGTATCATACCATCTACATCGTGATATTTTATTGACTATTGTTAAGAAAAAATGATCTCCTTGTCTTTGCATTTCTATTTGTTTGGAGGGAAACATGTTCCAAACATCCCAGGTGAAGACCCTGCTATCTATAGTAAGGATGTTGCTAATATTGTTGCATCAGATATTGAATATGCTTGTGTTGATGCTGATGAAGAAGGAAAAGGGTGTCAGATAGTGTAATCTAATCATAATGCTTGTCGGGGAGGTGGCATCTTCTACTACAAGAAGAGTTTGTGCAAATCTAGATCTTGTGGAGCAAGCTATCTAAATACAGTTGTTTGGGAGTATGTGAGAAACTTAAAACAAGTGTTCATGACTTCTTACCTATACAAGAGTCATGATTTTTTATGGAGCTAGAGTATCCAGGATTAAGTCTACATGGTATGGGTGTGTTCAATTGGGGGAGTAAAGTACTTGTATGTGGATTGTTGGTGCATTGGTGCAAACCTGATGAAGCTTGCATGTTGTTTAGGCTTTTGATGTTTTTTGTACCTCTTATGAGGTTGTGATGTCACATAAGTTATCATGACATGTAGCTTCTAGATGTAGTTATTTGTACTCCTAACAGGGTCTGTATGGTTCCATCCATGTGAAGGCTACATGGTTAAACTTCATAACATGTGGTTAATTCTGTGGAATTCTTTTTAAGATGTTCTAACCTAGTTTGAAGAAACAAGAGAAGGTAACAATATTTGGCCAGATGTCAGGACATTATTCAGGATGTGTTTTCCTTAAGGTTGACACGGAAATATTACGGACATTTCTATCAGGAGGGATATGTGTCGTAACCAGAAAAACATACGAGTCACCATCACTACTTTTTTGTCCTAAGGACGGGGAGTAACAGATAACCCTAATCTTTTAGAGATTCAATGTTTGCGAGTTGGTTAGACAAAGGAACATTATTAGGCACCCTTCATCTCCCTTGTCCTCAAGGGGCATCCTATTTTAGGTTGTAGGGTAGATCGTTAATTTCTTTTTAAGAGTTAATGTTTCCATATATTTAAGAAAATGATTTAATTTTTTAATAGCAGGACTCACCTTTGTTTTAACCGCGTGTCTACGTATCCTCTTGCGAAGAATCATAGTTCAATTTCATGGTTCATATTATTTGGTTGGTGTTTTTTATAGGATTGCGTAGAATTAATTTCGAGTTATCCTTGAACATTGTATGGGTTTTATAAAAGAGTGATCGTAGACATAGTTTACAGTTAAGTGTGAAAGCAATACTATTTAATCCTTTTTTGAAAACAATCTTGGATTTTTATTATGTTAGTAAAAAACATAATTTAGATTGGTTAGCTATTTTGATATTTTAATTCAGTGGATTGAAGAATAGTCGATCTTCATTGAAATTAGTTCATGCCAGGCAAAAAGAAATTATTTGATTTGTTGATTAGTTAATTTTAAATGTATTTTATTTGAATAATTATGTTAATCCGACCTACTAACTAATCGAGGATGTGAAATCCTTTTATTCATAAAAAATGTTTTAGTTAATTTAATAAAAAAAATTGTATTTATGTAAAAGCTATTAATTTAGTTATTATATTTTGTTACCTAAATAACCTACATAATAAACTAAAATAAACTAATTGAATTAAATGATATTTTTGTACATCTATTTAAATAAACAAAATAGAAGGAGAGAGGTACGTAAGTCATAGAGTGGCACAGTTGAGTAAAATAGTAAAACAAAATTGGACCTAAAGCCCAATACACCTAAAACCCTAATCTAATGATCATATTATTATAAAAAATAAAATTAACAAAATCTAACTTGTTAGGAGATAGAGGGCGCTGTCCCTTGGCTAATAGTATGATGAAGCTTGACTTATTCAAAATTAGAACTGACCAATAGAAAGAGGACGTGTGGCAATTAAAATAAAAAAGAAAAAACATTGAAAAAATAGTACAAAAATTAAAGGGAAGGGAGACATGGGTAATTACTCTCTTCTTTTTATATCGTTCGCTCACTTCTTATCAACAATAACTCCACTTTTCACACAAACCGATAAAACTTGAAAATATCTTATCTCATGTGCAGATTTGGTGCGACTGGTATGTAAGTGAGGGGTGGCTAACCAGATCCAGAGGGAGTGACCGGCGGCCCGATTTCCGTGAAGGAAGATGGTGGAGCTGGGCGCGATGGAGGTTGTGTTCTCGGGTCCATGGAGGTTCCGTTGTGTAGATCAGATGGTCGATGGGTCAAGGTCGGTTGTTGATGATGTGTGCGTTTTCGGCGGAAACACGATTACTGGTTCGTAGAGGAAGGTTGTAGGGGCATTAAATTCTTGATGTGGTGGCCGAAGATTGAAGGATTGCAGACAGGATAGTTGTTGCACAGTTGAGGACTCAACCTTCTTTTGCTCTGAACCCTCAGATTTACCCTTGGATTTATTTTTCTATTGAAATCCTTTTAACCTACAACAAATATTTTTATATAAATATTGATAATATATTGTTAGCATGAATAAATTCGATTCACAATTTAGTTTATGAAGTTGGAGTTGTCGTTCTAGAACATGAAAGTACGAACTAGTTTCTACTTCTTCCTCCTTTGTTTTTTCGTTCTGAGTTTTATTGCTGTAACTTTGAATTTATGTTTGGAATGCTTCTGTTGCATTGGTATTTGTCTGTGATGTATGGACGAAAAGGGTAATGATAAGTTGATTGATTTTGAAAATTGTAGAGGTCTGAATATATGACAAGTATGGTTCCAGTTGCTTGGTTTTTGTTAGAAAATTGTTGTAGTTATAGAGATGGTGAAAGTGATTCAAGGTTGATATTTGGCTATGGTTATTTTGGATTTTTTTTTACTGTGTAAAGAAAAATAAATTGAAAAAATTGTGTGCAGTGCTTTGTGCGTAGAAGGAATAGAGAAGACTTGTTTAGTAAAAGTGATTGTTGTACCCCAAAATTTGCCCTCTCATTTTATCAAGATTCTCTTACAAGACCTCTTGGACTCCAGACATGATTAGGGTTTGCTTTGCTCAAGACCTCACCTTGCACTGATAACCTGAAATTAGGGTTTGAGTTTGCACCAATATTTTTGGACTTCTAATGCCTCATGTGACTTTCATACTTCATATTGGACTCCTAAGATGCTCATACCAAGTTTCAAGCCTTGAATCAAATTTTTCCCAGTCAATTGGACAGTTGACCTAAAAAACAACTGTCTTGGGGAAAAAGTCAATTGTGGACAATTTACAGTCAAACCTCATAATTTTTTATCCACATCAACATTATAGACTCATATGAACCATTTGATCAAGTTTGGACCACAACTCTTCAAGAAATTTGATCAAATCATCAAAAGGGCAAAATGGTCATTTTTAGGGTTTTGACTGCAGAAGGCAATTTCTTATTTTTCACCTAGCCAATGGAAAATTGGGTTCAATCATGGTCTCAAGGACTCAATTGCATCATCTTGACCATATCACAAGGTTCAAAAGATCTCAAATGCATTGGATTGACAAATGAATTTTTCAGTCAACTAATCCAAAATCAACTGTACACTGAAAAGTCAAACTTTGACTTTTTGGTCAAAATCAAGTGCCAAGGGTAATTTTTCATCAAGAGGTGTAAAAACATGAAACTTGTTCACCAAGAAACCTAAAATTGGAAATTAGGGTTTAAAATGGAAAATTTTCATAACTTAGAAATTTTTCGAAGTTATGGAAATTTCTTATTTTTTCCCAACTTTGCCCAACTTTTTCACCATGATGCAATTGGATTCAAAGAAAACTTCCAACATGAAAGTTGTAATCCTCCACAAAATCTACAACTTTGATTCACAAAGTTTTCCCAAAATATTCTTGGATCTCAAGTTATGATTTTGTGAACAAGGGTCCATGAAACTTTTAACTTAGTAAAATTTGGCCCTTGTTTAGGCAGGATTTTGACCTATCTTCATGGCAACTTTTCACATAGTTCCAAGTGGAATCTCAAAATTCATTTGAAATATGGATTGTAGATCATGTTACAAGCTTTCCAAAATGTCCAATAACTCTCCAAGATCATTTATGGTTAGGGAGAATCGAAGAAAAGAAAATGGCCATTTCTCACTTTTGTCCATGGCATTTTTCACATTGGCACAAGTTGCAAATCTGTCCTAAGCATGCTTGTACTTGTTTTACAGGTATTAAACCTTTCCACACTCCTTAATTTAATGCAAATACATTGGACAAAGGCTTGGTTCTGAGCTTTAGAGCATTATACAAGGGTTTAATCCAAAAATGGCAAAAAGGTTACAATGCTACTTTGATAAAGTTAGCTTTTAGCAATGTTGTTTATCTTGAGCATTTGACCCAATCTCTTGAAGCAAACAAAGTCCATGAATATCAGGAAATTGGTACCAACTATGTGCAGACCTTGAGCTAGCTTGTACAACCTTGGCCTTTGTCATTTCAACTTTTACTTCAAAAGCAAGTAAGCTTGCAAAAAATCCACAACTTGAAAATCTGATAAAACCAAGTCTTGTAACATTTTCAAACAACCTTAGCATATTGTAACAAAGCCAAAACACGATTTCCAAGCCTCTAAAACACCCTTAAGCACAAAAACACCAACTTCTGCCCAAAACAGGGCCATCTCTGCAAACACCAAGCCAAAACCAAATTGCCTCGTGCGTTTTGCTTGAAACCACTTCAAACACATTCAATACAATACACCTAAACTGTCCAGGCCCTTACTTTGCAACTGTAACTCCATTTTCACACTTCACCATTTTCATTTTGAAGCTTTGCAGGTTGAGTTCTACAAGGAGTTTCAGATCATTTCAAAGCAAGCCAAACATTGGGAAAGGTCAAGGGAACATCAAGCAAGCTCAAAATTCCTTCAGGCCTCATTCAAAGTTGCTACATTGCCATATTCGAACCTGACTGAAAAAGGTAATTTTCAACTTTCTATCTCCTTATTTGGACATCCTTAGGCTTAGGTTTGTGAAACAAAGATGTAGTCTTCAATGTGCTTGAGCTGTACATATGTGTAGATTTCATTTATATTAACTGAGCTAGGAGTATTTGATAGTTGAAGTTGCTGAAAAAACTAGGTCAAGATTTAGGGCCACTGAAATTCTCTCTGGTCTTTGAGAGTTAGATCAAGTTTTTTACATGGTTGGAATCGTGATTGAAAGCTCTATAAATTTCATGTTGTGAGTTTTTGATTTCATGCAAAGAATAGAGAGAATATGATTTGCATTGCAGAGGCACGCGCGCGTGTTCAGAGCACAGGGATGAAGTGCAGCTTGGGCTTGGGCCTGTTTTGTCCTACTTTTGACACCCCTCATTCTGTTATTTGCACCCCCTTGGTCCATTTCTTTTATTTTTCATATTTTCTTGCATATTTCACATTTCTGACTTTTATTTATTTTTTCCTAAACATTAAAAATCATAAAAATATTTTCTTTATTTTTTTAGCATTTTTTCATATTTTTTTATTTATTTTTTAGCATAAAAATAAGTATTTGGGTTAATATACTTTTATTTTTCTAAATAAAACTTGTAAATAATACAAAAATATTATATATTTTTATTTTTATTATTTATACACTTAAATTAATATTTTCATACAATATTTAACTTTTTAACATTTTTGTATATATTTTTATTTATTTTTCTTGTACATAAAAATGAATAAATAAATAATAATAGAATATACTATTTTCTATTAAATCAAAAATTAGGGTTTCTACCCCTTTCAAAAATAGTCACTTTTATTTTTCTTATTTTTAGGATATAAATAAATTTATTTTACATACATAAAATAAATATAAAAACATTTTTTGCATATTTATATTTTATTGCATATTTAAATAATTGTTCATTTATTTATTATTTGTACAATAAATTCAATTTGGTTGTAATAGTTTTTAGGGTTTTATTTTGAGCAATATCCCCTTATTCAAACTTGTATCCCCCTCTCCATAATAATGTTGTAATAGTCTTAGATTTACTTTTACGCATTTTATCGCTTTCATATACCATGATAGCAAGATTAGGGTTTTTGTATGCAAAAGACCAAAATCAAACAAATAGCATGACTAAACACAAGACAAAAATGCATGAAAAATGACAACACATTGCACGCAAGCACCCCTAGGGTTTCATCCACTTGTTGCCTTAAAACATGGCCATGGTATGCATGCTAGGTATCTTGGCAAAACAAAACAAAAGATCATAGTCCCTCGATGACGCTATCTTGGTTGCCTAAACAAAAATGATCTAGTCCCTCAAAACTTGCTAAGATACTTGGCAATATTGTTATCATGGTCATACGATGACCCACGCCCGTCCCGTTTAACATCCAAAGATAGGGTTGTTTACCAAATATAATGGTAAAACAAAAATATCAAAGGAATAAAATGTGTAGGAAAGACTTTTGATTAGGGTAGACAACTCCTAGTTACTTGATCAAACTTACAAACCATCCTTGCTATTTTCAAAAACACACAACACAATTTTAAAACATCTTCCAAACAAACTTTCAAACATTGAAACATTTTTCAAAAGACAAACATCTTTGTCTACATTCTTGCAAACAAGAATCATTACAAAGGTTGCCTAACCAAAGGCCTCTTTTCAAAATACTTTCAAAACCACACAAAAGCACCATTTCAAACAATTGAAAAGCAAAATCAAGTGATCTAAAACAAGTAACTAAGAGCCCATGGAAAACCATGGATGAAAAGGGTGCTAGCACCTTCCCTTTTCATAATCTACCCCCCGAACCCAAAAAACAATCTCAAAGGTCTTTCTTGTTCTTTTTTACCTTTCCTTTTGGATAAAATAAAAGTCGGTGGCGAATCTTGCTAAACCACAACCTTTGCGAACACAAACGCAAAACCTCAAGCCAGTTCTCCCACCGCATCACAGAACTGGCGACTCTGTTGGGGAATATTCTAAAAGTGGGGTTACCTTAGGGTTTAGATCACTTTTACATGCTTATCTTGCTTGACTTGATTGCTTTACATTTGATTCTATTTTTTGGGTTTGAATCCTCTACCCGGATTTGGGAAACATTCATAGGTAAATAGCAATACGTTGTGGAAACTGTGCGGGGTATACCGACATGGTTGAAGCAATAATTATATTAGTGCGACATATTTGTGGGTTCCGGTAGCCTTTGAGTCAATCAAAGAGAATACGGGGCCGCTAAGTGATGTCATGAAGCACTAATGGACTTTTAGAACCTTTACTTGACCAACTTGGCCTTTTAGGATGTAGTGAGATGACCGGCTTTGGTGCAGTTCGAAGTTGGTAGATACTCGATATTACACTCATTGAGGGTTGTTTTCTTGGAATATTTTGGTCGCCAGTAAAGTGGCTAAACTGAAACAATGAACACAAAAAACAATCCAGTGATATTGAGCTCCTTAGAACCCGGTTACTATTTATAGGACAGGTTGAGCCAACTAAACTTCAAGAGGGTACTTACCTATGAAACCCCATGCAAGCCTGAAACTAGGAACTTGTGTGATTTGTTTGTACATATATACTTGTGCATAACATCATGGACATCATGAAGCATCATATGCATCCACTAACCATTTCAAGGATTTGGATTTTCATCTTTGTTCCTGTTTTGTACGTAATGGAATCACTTCGCAGGAAAACTATCCAAGTCAACCTTGTAAGAATTCCTCCTCAACTCAAGGAGCTAGATTCAAGGATTCTTGAGAATTCTCCATTCACTGAGAGGCATGGTCGTCTTCTCAACTTAGTCACTGCCAACACTGAGGAGGATATGCTGAAAGTTCTCTTCCAGTTCTTTGACCCTTTACATCACTGCTTTACATTTCCTGACTACCAACTTGTGCCTACTTTGGAGGAATTTTATCAAATCATGAGGATTCCTATTCTCAATCAACTACCCTTCAACGGTACAGAAAGAGATCCAAAGCCAGAAGAGATTGCTCAAGCCCTGCACTTGCAACCATCAGATATCACAGGTTATTGGGAAACTAGAAGTGGTGTCAAAGGCTTCTTGTCAAAGTTCTTGTTTGATAAGGCCCAAAGCTGCTGGAATTCATTGGACTTACAAGCTTTTGAGGAGATTGTAGCTCTTCTCATCTATGGTATGATCTTGTTCCCAAACCCTGACCAACTCAAAGATTTGAGTGCTGTCAAAATTTTCATGGCTCGCAACCCGGTGCCTACATTGCTTGGGGATATCCTCCACTCTTTTCACACTCGAACAATGAGGAAAAGAGGTGTACTCATGTGTTTCACTCCTCTACTGGCAAGATGGTTTATTTCTCATCTTCCCCAATCAGTCTTGAAGAATGAGCAAGGTTTGAGGTGGTCACAACGATTGACGACTCTTACACATTCAGATGTTCATTGGTGTTCTCGATCTAGAGAAAATGTTATCATCATTGATAGTTGTGGGGAATTCCCTAATGTCCCTCTACTAGGCATTAGGGGAGGCATCACCTACAACCCCTTCTTGGCTCTGAGACAGTTTGGGTATGCCCGAAGGGATGGCCCACATAACAAGTTCATTCCAGACTTAGTTTTTGACTTTGAAAACGACGATCAAGGACTTCGACAAAGGTTTATCCGAGCTTGGAGGATGCCTAATAAAGTGGACAGTAAGACCTTGGGACACAAGAATTCCATCCCCCTTGAGCCTTACCTCAAGTGGGTACGAACCCGTGCCCAAAGTCTTATGATGCCTTACCCCTACATTCTCCCTGTGATTAAAGAGCCTGTTATGGAAGGAGAGGTTCCATACACCCTCCTACATCATGACATGCCAACATCACTAGAAGATTTACAAAGGAGTTGGATACAGCTCAAGGGAGAGCACGATACTTTCGAAGCCCAATTCTACGCAAGCGAGAAGAAGGTGTTGGAACTCACTCATCAACTTCACAAAGAGCAGACTCTCAACACCTACATTGCACCCAATAGGATGCACAACGTCTTTTTACCTTAGAATTTTTGTTTTATTTTGCCCATGGGGCATTGATGTACTAACAAACTCTATCTTATTAATATGACGTGTGTTCCTTTTTTGTTTAAAACAAATTTGAATTTCTGAATCCTTGAATGCATTACATGAATACATATCATTCATCATATGCATAAGCAAGTCTTCACACCAAGTTTCCTCATCTCTCTGCTGTTTATTTCAGCAAGATAGATATTGAACAAACGGTCAAAGACTTACAAGCGCAGAATTCACAATTCCAACAACTACTCTTGACCTTGGCTAAGGGGCAGAAGGAGCTCAAGACTTTGCTAGAGAAGGAAAAAGAGAAAAAGAAGAAGAAGAGGGCTGGTGTGGCTACCTTGGTCAGAAGATTTGAAGGTCAAGCTAGAAGGGTCCTAGATTTCCCATCAACCTCTGAGGAAGGAGAAGGAAAGGGTAAAGGAACTACAGTGGCATCTGATTCTGAAGCTGAAGAGGAAGAGGATGAGGACTATTCTGAATAGCAGTACCCTCATGCAGATGACAAATACAAGAACTTGGAAGAACGCCTAGCTGCTATGGAAGTGCAAAGAGTACCTGGGCTGGACTTTGAAATGCTAGGGTTGGTTTCTGGAATTGTAATCGCTTCTAAATTCAAAGTACCTCTGTTTGCTAAGTACGATGGGTTGTCTTGTCCCAAGATGCACCTACGGTCTTATGTCAGGAAAATCCAACCACATTCTTCTGACAAGGATCTGTGAGTCCACTTTTTCAGGACAGTCTTTCGGGGACACAACTGGATTGGTTTTACCAGTTGGAGAGGTCTGATGTGCATAATTGGGAGGATTTGGCAGCCGCCTTCTACAAACAGTATCAATATAATGCAGACTTAGCACCAACCCGTACTCAATTACAAAGTATGGGCATGGTCTCAAATGAAGGTTTCAAAGAGTACGCCCAGAAATGGAGAGACTTGGCGGGACGAGTACAACCACCTCTATCTGAGAGGGAGCTAGTAGATATGTTCTTGGGGACTCTGTCAGGGCCTTTCTTTAATCACTTGATTGGAAGTTTGTCTGCGGGGTTCACTGAGTTGATTCTAACTAGTGAGAGAGTTGAAGCCGGCATAAAGAGCGGGAAAATTCAAAAAGATGCATTTGCTTCCACTGCCATCAAAAAGACTTTTCCAGCAAAGAAGGACGTATCAGTTGTCTACTCCCAAAGAGGTCAAGGAAGAGTTGAGCGCCGGCCAACGGTGGGGGCCGTAATGATTCAGAAGTCTACAGCTGATCAGCCTAGAAACAATCAACCCAAAACCAACCAAGCAAGGGTGGAAAGGCCTGTACGATAATTCACCCTGATAAACATGACTCCTGCTCAGGTTTTACCCCATCTCTTGAAGTTAAACCTTGCCAGTCTGAAAGAGGCCCCGAAGAATCCGAATACATCTTCTCCTTACTACCATTCGAACGCCAAGTGTGCTTATCATTCAGATAGCCTGGGGAACGACACCAATAATTGTTGGGCCCTCAAAAATAAGATTCAGGATTTGATAGATGCTAAAGAGGTTGAATTCGACGCCCCTGAAAATATGAATGTAATCTCTGCTCCAATGCCAAAGCATGGCTACAATGCCCATGTTGTTGAAGAGGATCTGTTTGTTGCTACTGTTGATGATTTGATGACTCCGCTACCGATAATCAAGTTGAATTTTCTGAAGTCTGGGATTTTCCCAGGTTGTAAAGAAGATTGTTGCCTTTGTTCATCCTTACCAACCGACTGTCCATTGTTGAAGTTAGGCATCCAACACCTAATGGATAACCAAGAAATCCTTTTTGAAAAGACTCCTGTTACACCGACTCCTGTCAATGATGTTTCAGTAATAACCATATCCTCCAATCTTTCCAAGGTCTCCAAAAGACCTGTTAAGATTACATCCGCTCTGAAGACTGTACCTTTGAAGATAACCATGCCCGGGCTCGTCCCGTACAAGTCCGACAGATCAGTACCGTGGAACTATGGTGGAAAAATCTACTACCACGGTATTAAACAAATTGAATCAACTAAAGAGAGTTCCGATGAAGAAACTTCCGACATTGGAAACATTGCCGGAACGAGCAAAATCACCCGCAGTGGAATAATTTTCTCTCCGAAGATTGCCCTTCCAAAGGCAATCTTCGGACCCTCAGCTGCTCCTAAGGTTACCCCTTCACCGGTAAACATATCTGCAAGAACTCCAATTATTGAAGAAGTTGTAACTCTTGTGGTTGTGCCCTCTGGTGCTGTTGATGATAGAGGGAAAGGAATCCAAGAAGAGCCCGTCAGGACAAGGGCTCAACCATTGGTCATCCCTGAAACCTCTCAAAAAGAAATGGAAGAGATTTTGAAAATAATCAAGAAAAGTGATTATGATGTTGTGGAACAACTGGGGCAAACCCCCTCGGAGATCTCTATGTTGGCCCTACTGATTTGTTCGGAAGCTCATGCTAAAGCTCTGATCAGATTTTTGAAGATGGCCCACGTGCCACAGGAAACCTCCACGGATCAGTTCTATGAATGTGTAGCTAGCTTAATAGCTGACAATGGTCTAGGATTCTCCGATGCTGATTTAACATCGAATGGGAGAAAACATAATGACGCTTTGCATGTCTCGATGGAATGAAAAGGGACTACTCTAGTACACGTACTGGTAGACACGGGTTCATCGTTGAACGTCTTGCCAAAGAAAGCCTTAGATAGACTGGATTGTGAAGGATTAACCTTGAAGCCCAGCAATATAATTGTTAGAGCCTTTGATGGTTCTAAAAGGATGGTCTACGGGGAGGTGGACATCACAATTAAAGTGGGAACTGAAACCTTCAACTCCACATTCTATGTGATGGACATCCGTCCTTCCTATTCTTGCTTGTTGGGAAGACCCTGGATTTATAATGCGGGAGCCGTCACTTCTACTCTGCATCAAAAGCTCAAGTACCCTGTCTAAGGGAAAATTGTAACTGTTCACGGCGAAGAGGAATACATGATAAGCCATCTTAATTATTTCCGCTATGTGGAATTTGATGGCAAATTCATAGAAACCCCTTTCCAACACTTCGAGGAAGTTTCTGAAGATATTTTGATAACCAAGACAGTGTCTTCTGTACCCATGATTACCAGAACTCCGCCTCAGATGTCGTCTCTCAAAGATGCAAAGGTTGTGATTGAAGAAGGAGGAAGCACAATCTGGGGGCAGCTTCCCGACTTTCCTTTCAAATCAGATAAATTCGGCTTGGGGTTCACTTCTTCTTCTCAAAAGGATGCACGCCGCACCCGTGCTGGAGGGCCACCAGTGAGGATGACCCATCATGGAGTTAATGCTTTGGAGGATAGTGAAGAGGAGAGCAAATTGGAAGACTGGATTTTCCCTACTGTTGACGGAGGACTGTGCAACTGGGAGGCAAAATACTTTGTTCTGATTACTTTCATAAATCAGTAATTTATCTTTCAAACATTTCGGTTGGTTTGTAATAATTCCCAAACAATTCGTACACTTTTAACCTTGTGCCTTACCCGAGGCACATAGGTCCATTTGTAAGGGTTTGGTTTTTCATCTTCATATGTGTTGTACCCAAAAAATTTCCCTCTCATTTTATCAAGATTTTCCTCACAAGACTGCTTCGACTCCAGACAGGATTAGGGTTTGCTCTGCTCAAGACATTTCCTTGCACTGATGACTTGAAATTAAGGTTTGAGTTTGCACAAGGATTTTTGGACTTCCAATGCCTCATGTGACTTTCATACTTCATGTTGAGCCTTGAATCAAATTTTTTCCCAGTCAATTGGACAATTGACCTAAAAATCAGCTGTATTGGGGAAAAAGTCAACTGTGGCCAATTTACAGTCAAACCTCATAATTTTTGATCCACATCAACATTATAGACTCATATGAACCATTTGATCAAGTTTGGACCATAATTCCTTAAGAAATTTGATCAGATCATCAAAAGGGCAAAATGGTCATTTTTAGGGTTTTGACTGCAGAAGGGCAATTTCTGATTTTTAACCTAGCCAATGGAAAATTGGGTTTAAGCATAGTTTCAAGGACTCAATAGCACCATCTTGACATAATCACAAGGTTCAAAAGATCTCAAATGCATTGGATTGACAGATGAATTTTCCAATCAACTGATCAAAAATCAACTGTACACTGAAAAGTCAAACTTTGACTTTTTGGTCAAAATCAAGTGCCAAGGGTCAATTTTTATCAAGATGTGTCAAAACATGAAACTTGTTCACCAAGAAACCTAACTTTGGAAATTAGGGTTTAAGATTGAAAATTTTCATAACTTTGAAATTTTCTAAGTTATGAAAATTTCTTATTTTTCCCAACTTTTTCCAACTTTTTCACCATGATGAAATTAGATTCAAAACAAACTTCCAACATGACAGTTGTAGTCCTCCACAAAATATACAACTTTGATTCACAAAGTTTTCCCAAAATATACTTGGATATCAAGTTATGATTTTGTGAACAAGGGTCCATGAAACTTTTAACTTAGTGAAATTTTGCCCTAGTTTAGGCAGGATTTTAACCTATCTTCATGGTAACTTTTCACCTAGTTCCAAGTGGAATCTCAAAATTCATTTCAAATATGGATTGTAGAGCATGTTACAAGCTTTATAAAAGGTCCAAGAACTCTCCAAGATCATTCATGGTTAGGGAGAATCGAAAGTTTGAAAATGGGAAATTATCACTTTTGTCCAAGGCATTTTGCACATTGCTACAACTTGCAAATCTGTCCAAAGCATGCTTGTACTTGGTTTATAGGTTCTAATCCTTTCTACACTCATAAATTAAATGCAAATACATTGGTTAGAGGCTTTGTTCTGAGCTTTAGAACATTACACATTGAATTAATCCATTTTTGGCAAAAAGATAACATAGCTACTTTGATATAGCATGCTTTATGTCAAATTGTTTATCTTGAACCATGTACCAAGCCTTTTGCTGCAAACAAAGTTCACTAATATCAGGAAAGGTGTACCACCTATCAGCAGATCTCAAGCTAGCTTGTACAACCTTGGCATTGTCAATTCCAACTTTTGCTTCAAAAACAAGTCAACTTGCAAAAGGTCCATAACTTTGGTATCTGATAAAACCAATATTTGTGAACATTTCAAACGACTTCAGCATATCACACCAAGAAAAAAGCACGATTTCCAAGCCTCTCAAACACCCTTAAACACAAAAACACCAAGTTCTTGTCAAAACAGGGCCATCACTGCAGAACTCAAGCCAAAACCAATTCCACTCGTTCGTTTTGTCCCAAACCACTTCAAACACATTCAATACACCCCATCTGAACTACCCAAACCCTTCTCAAGCAACTGTAACTCCATTTTCACACTTCACCATTTTCACTTTGAAGCTTTGCAGGTTGAGTTCTACAAGCACATTCAGGCAAGTTCAAGGCAAGCCAAGCATTGGGAAAGGTTGAGTGAACTTCAGGCAAGCTAACACGACCTTCAGGCCTCATCCAAAACTCCTACATTGCCATATCCAAACTTGGATGAAACAGGTATTTGTCAAACTTCTATCTCCTTATTTAGGAATCATTAGGCTTAGGTTTGTGAAGCAAAAATGTAGTCCTCAATGTCCTTGAGTTGTACATATGCATAGTTTGTATTCATATTAACTGAGCTAGGAGAATTTGGATGATGAACATGCTGAAAAAACTAGGTCAGAATTTAGGGCCAATGAAATTCTCTCTGGTCTTTGAGAGTTAGATCAAGTTTTTTATATTATTGGAATCGTGGTTTAAAGCTCTATAATTTTCATGTTGTGAGTTTTTGATTTCATGCAAAGAATGGAGAGAACAGATTTGAGTTGCAGGGCGCGTGCGCATTTGACAAGAGGACAGAGATGAAGTGATTTTGGGTTGGGCCTGATTTGTTCTGCTTTTGACACCCCCATTGTGCTATTTGCACCCCCTGGCCCATTTGTTTTATTTTTTGTATATTTTTCATTTCTTTTACATTTCTGACTTTTATTTATTTTTTCTAAATATTAAAAAATCACCAAAAATATTTTCTTAATTTTTATATTTTTATTTTATTATTTTTATTATTTTTTACGACAAAAAATAGTGTATTAAGTAAAACATAATTTATTTTCTTGAATAAATTTGTAAATAATACAAAAATATTATATATTTTTATTTTTATTATTTATACACTCAAATTAATATTTTCATACAATATTTAATTTTTTAACACCTTTATATATATTATTATTATTTTTCTTTGTACAAAAATGAATAAATAAGTAATATAATATATTTTCTTTTAAAAACAAAAATTAGGGTTTCCACCCCTTTCAAAAAATAATCATTTTATTTTCTTATTTTTGAGACATAAATAATTTATTTTACATACATAAAATAAATACAAAAAACATCATTTTCATATTTATATTTATTTGTATATTTAAATATTTATCTATTTATTTATTTGTGTAATATTTCAATTTGGTTGTAATAATGGTTTTAGGGTTTTATTTTGTGCAAATACCCCCTATTCAAAACTTCTACCCCCTCCCCATAACAATGTTGTAATAGTCTTAGATTTACTTTTACGCATTTTATCGCTTTCATATACCATGATAGTAAAACTAGGGTTTGTATGATAACCAAAAATCAAAACAAATAGCATGACTAAAAACAAGACAAAAATGCATGAAAAATGACAACACAATGCACACAAGCACCCCAAGGGTTTCATCCACTTGTTGCCTTAAAAATGGCCATGGTATGCATGCTAGGTATCTTGGTAAAACAAAAACAAAAACAAAAAGATCATAGTCCCTCGATGACGCTATCTTGGTTGCCTAAACAAAATGATCTAGTCCCTCAAAAAAGCTTTCTAAGATACTTGGCACCATTGCTATCATGGTCATACGATGACCCGCGCCCGTCCCGTTTAACATCCAAATACAAGGTTGTTTACCAAATACAATGGTAAAACAACAATGTCAAAGGGTTAAAAATGTGTAGGAAATATCTTTGAGTAGTGTAGACAACTCTTAGTTACTTGATCAAACTTGCAAACATCCTTACTATTTTCAAACACACAACACAATTTCAAAACAATTTCCCAAAATAGAATTTCAAACATTGAAACATTTTTCAAAAGACAAACACCTTTGTATACATTCAAACAATAATCATTACAAAGGTTTCCTAGACAAAGGCCTCTTTTCAAAATACTTTCAAAACCACACAAAGCACCATTTCAAACAATTGAAAAGAAAAAGCAAGTGATCTAAACAAGTAATTAAGATCCCATGGAAAACCATGGATGAAAAGGGTGCTAGCACCTTCCCTTTTCATAATCTACCCCCCGAACCCAAGAAAATATCTCAAAGGTCTTTCATGTGCTTTTTGACCTTTCCTTTGGATAAAATAAAAAGTCGGTGGCGACTCTTGCTAAACCGAAACATTTGCAAACACAAACACAAAACCTCAAGTCAGTTCTCCCACCGTATCACAATATGCCATTTTAATGAATCATGGACTTTTTCACATATAAACTTTTGTGTTCATTGTCTTTCTTTTTACATATTATTTGTTTAAAGATGACTATCCCTTACAAACACCCACACTCATAAATGCAGGTACCCTTCTATTCCGAATTCCATGGGTAACAATTCCACAATGGCCTTCAGTGACTCTGAAGATCTGGTCTACCATGCCGAATACGAAGGTGAGAAAGATTGTGAGGTGCCGGGAGAATTGGCTAGACTGCTACAACAGGAAGAAAGGGCTATTCTACCTCATGAGGAGCTGTTAGAGACAATCGACTTGGGTACTGAGAAAGACAGAAAAGAAGTCAGAGTGGGTGCCAACCTAGAGCCAAATGTCAAAGAGCGCTTAGTTCAGTTGTTGAATGAATATGTTGAGATCTTCGCCTGGTCATACGAAGACATGCCGAGACTCGATACAGACATTGTGGTTCACCCTCTCCCCACAAGAGAAGATTGTCCACCAGTGAAACAAAAGGTCTGCCGCATGAGGCCCGACATGTCAGAAAAGATCAAAGCAGAAGTTATGAAGAAGTTCAATGCTGGTTTTCTTGCTGTTACTTCCTATCCACAATGGGTTGCTAACATTGTTCCCGTGCCTAAGAAGGACGGAAAAGTAAGAATGTGCGTGGTTGATAATACATCTCAACACAAGGTATTTTCTTTCATGGACGAATTCTCAAGCTATAACCAGATCAAAATGGCCCCTGAGGACATGGAGAAAACTAATTTTGTTACACAGTGGGGTACGTTCTGCTACAAAGCGATGCCATTCGAACTGAAGAATGTCGGGGCAACCTATCAACGCGCCATGGTAGCTTTGTTTCATGATATGATACATCATGAGATAGAGGTCTACATAGATGACATGATATCCCGATCACAAACTGAAGAAGAACACCTCAATCACTTGCAAAAGTTGTTTGTCAGGTTGAAGGAGTACAAGCTCAGACTGAACCCTAACAAGTGCACTTTTGGAGTCAGGTTCGGTAAACTCTTGGGTTTCATTATCAGCAACAAAGGCATCAAGGTTGATCCTGCCAAAGTCAAAGGTATACAAGAAATGCCTGATCCTCGCACTGAGAAGGAGGTCAGAGGTTTCTTGGGACGCCTAAACTACATTGCTAGGTTCATCTCTCACCTAACATCTACCTGTGAACCAATCTTCAAGCTGTTGAAGAAAGATCAGGTAGTTAAATGGAATGATGACTGTCAATTTTCTTTCGATAAAATCAAGGAGTATTTGCTAGAACCTCCTATCTTGATGCCACCCGTCAAAGGAAGACCGCTAATCATGTATCTGATCGTCCTAAAGAATTCAATGGGGTGCGTATTGGGCCAACATGACGAGTCTGGCCGAAAAGAGCATGCCATTTATTACCTTAGCAAAAAGT
The DNA here is from genome assembly GCA_948472305.1 of Vicia faba. NCBI lineage: Eukaryota > Viridiplantae > Streptophyta > Magnoliopsida > Fabales > Fabaceae > Vicia > Vicia faba. The sequence continues at coordinate 1,034,441,732 of OX451740.1, read as the reverse complement.
TTACCGACTGTGAGACCCGATACTCACTGCTCGAGAAAACTTGTTGCGCTTTGGTATGGGCTGCTCGTCGGCGAAGGCAGTACATGTTGACTCATACCACTTTGCTGATATCTAAGATGGATCCGATCAAGTACATCTTTGAGAAGCCTGCTCTATCTGGAAGGATAGCTAGATGGTAGATGATCCTGATCGAATAAGATATATAATACACAACCCAAAAAGCTATAAAGGGGAGTGTGCTAGCCGATCATCTTGCTCATCAAGCTGTCGAAGATTACCAATCCATGAGGTTCGACTTCTCCGACAAGGATATCATGACATTGGACAACATTGAAGAGAATAAACCATATGACGGACCTAAACAAGGACCCCGATGGACCCTATAATTTGATGGTGCCTCCAATGCACTTGGCAACGGTATCGGCGCGGTACTCATCTCCCCAGAAGGTTGCCATACACCTTTCACTGCTCGACTTTACTTTAACTACACCAACAACATGGCCGAGTATGAAGCTTGTATCTTTGGTCTCAAGGCTGCAATAGACTTGGGAATCAAATCTTTGATTGTGTTTGGGGACTCAGCTTTGGTCATCAGTCAGATCAAAGGAGAGTGGGATACTAAACATCCAAACCTCATCCCTTACAAAGAACATGTCTTGACATTGTTACCACATTTTGAGCAGATTACCTTCGAGCACTTCCCGCGAGAAGAAAATCAGCTAGCAGATGCTCTAGCTACAATGTCATCCATGTTTAAACTTAACTGGGATAATGAGGCTCCCCAAATCACCATTGAATGGATGAACGAACCTGCACATTGTCACGAGATCAATACCGAAGAAGTAGTGGACCGACCTTGGTTTCATGAAGTTAAAAGGTATCTCGAGGCTCAAGAGTATCCTGAAGGAGCTTCAGTCAACGATAAAAAGTTCTTAACGAGATTCTCTGCCAAGTTCTTATTGAGCAATGGTATCCTATACAAGCCCAATCATGATTGCATTCTACTCCATTGTGTGGACAAGGTTGAAGCTGAGCAAATCATAGTTGAACTGCACAATGGTACCTTTGGCACTCACTCAAGCGGGCATACGATAGCTAAGAAGATTATACGGGCAGGCTATTACTGGTCTACCATGAAAGCTGACTGCTATCAACATTCCAGGACTTGTCACAAATGTCAAATCTATATGGACAAGGTACATATACCTCCAGTTCCTCTCAATGTCTTAACAGCTCCTTGGCCATTCGCTATGTGGGGAATCGACATGATTGGGGAGATCAAAACTACAGCATCCAATGGACACCGTTTCATTCTGGTGGCCATTGATTACTTCACCAAGTGGGTCGAAGCTGCTTCCTTCGCATCCGTTACAAAGAATGTTATTTCCCGGTTCATCAAGCAGAACCTCATTTGTTGGTACCGCATCCCCGAAAGGATCATCACTGACAATGGTACAAACCTTAACAATACTATGATCACCGCCTTGTGTGAGCAGTTCCAGATTCAACATCACAATTCATCTCCCTATCGGCCAAAGATGAACAATGATGTCGAAGCTGCGAACAAAAATATCAAGAAGATCATACAAAAGATGATAGTCACCTACAAGGACTGGCATGAGATGATACCATTTGCTCTTCATGGGTACCGTACCACGACACGCACATCGACTGGGGTAACACCCTATTCTTTGGTATATGGCATGGAAGCTTTTTTACCTATCGAGGTTCAAATTCCCTCCTTGAGAATCATGAAAGATTCTGGTTTGAGTGAAGACGATTGGATTCAGACCCAGCTTGATCAATTGAACTTAATTGATGAGAAGAGACTTACTGTTGTTTGTCATGGTCAGACGTATCAAAAACGGATGATCAAGGCATTCAATAAGAAAGTCAGGCGCCAGGTATATCATGTCGGGGATCTGGTAATCAAGCGCATCATCTTGCTGCAAAGTGATCCCAGGGGCAAATAGACTCCTACCTACGAGGGACCATTTGTGATCAAAAACATCTTTTCGGGTGGGGCAATGATATTAACCACCATGGATGGCGACGACCTGCCGCACCCTGCGAATGCAGACATAGTCAAAATATACTACGCATAAATGATCCGCTAGGCTGACACACCTAGGCAAAAAAGGGGCATCCCGGTGAATCGAAAACCTGAAAGGGCGGTTCAGGCAAAAATTAGGGATAAACAAAAAAAATATGTACACCCGGCAAGTTGAAAACCCGAAAGGGCGACTTGGGCAAAAAGGGGTTTCCCGGTGGATCGAAAACCCAAAAGGGCGGTCCAGGCAAAAGTTAGGGAATTAAAGCGTATGGCTATGTCTCGTCGGATCACTTTAAGGACAATCTCTTCACGGACAAGCTTCGGGCTTCTGATCAATTCAATCATCTTCGGATGAAGCAATGAATGGACAAGATATTCAGAGTTACGAAGGCTATAGCAGAATGGGAACCCCATGGAATTTTCACACATAGCCATCTTTCTTTGTATAAATTTTTCTCATTTTTATGACAACATTCTCTTACTAGGATGTCTGTCTCCTTTGTACAAAATACTCACACAAAGTTAATACAAAGATACTTCAAAGTGCATAAAACTATTTGCCTTTTCTTCTTTTTACACTTGTGTTTTATTTGAAAACGTCCAATGATTTATTAATGAGCATATGCATTTGAATATAATCACTGTTTACAAATGAACGAGATGAGAAAGAATAATTACTGACAGGTTAAAAGTATAGGAAAACGTCTTTAGGCTATTCCAATAGAAATCCCATGAAGTACATCATCTAGATCCCTAGCGGAGCTAAAACCTTCAAATACATATCCCCAGCGGAGTTATAATTTCAAATCCTTAATCCCCATCAGAATTAAAACTTCAAACTCCCAATCCTCAGCGGAATAAAAACTTTGAACTACAGACCCTCAGCGGATATGAAACCTTCTTCCCCAGTCGAGTCAAGATTTCCAACTATCAATCCCCAGCGGGGACCATTCAGTTTTCCCCAATTTCCCCAGCAAGTTGTCTTAAAGTCTGAGAATCAACCAGATAATAGTTAACTTTTATCCCCAACCTAGGATAATTCCCCAGTAAAGTGGCATACAACCCCAACTCCCGAGCTCTTTCCAAACAGGAATAAGCTTTTTTCCCCCAGAGTCTTAAACTTACTCTCCAGCAGTAAGCCTTCTTCCCCACAGAGTTTTTACTCCCCAACAGAATGAAGATTCTCATTTTTTATTCCCCAGTGATGTTGCCAGAGTCTTCATTACTCCCCAGCATGAATTTGTCAAAAATTTTACTCCCCTGCAGATCAAAGATTCTCATCCTTAGTTCCCTGCAGAAATCATCAGAGTTTTCCCTATTCCCAGTCGAGTAAGGATTTCCTTTGTCTAACCCCCATTAGAAGTCTTCAAAGTTCTCTGGATTTCCCAAGCAGATTTCTCAAGCAGATTGACATTACTCTCACAACAGAATGTTTACCATCCTCCAACTTCAAAGACATGAAGGATTCTCACATCCCCATAGAAGTTGTCAGGGATTTCTCTTAATCCCCAGCAGTCAGCAAGGATTTCTCATCCTCGGCAATCAAAGATTTTGAATTTCCAGCAGCGGTCAAGGATTTATTTTCCCCGACAGCAGTCAAGGGTTTTATTATCTCCAGCCATCAAGGATTTATTTTCCTCAGCAATACAGCAAATTAGCTTACATGCGCATACATTACATTCATATATCATAAACATTGATAAAACACATTTTATTACATTATACATTTCATGCAACATAACTTTGTGATCAGCTAACATTTTACCCTTTTCAGGATAAGATTAGCATCTATCTTTAACAGATATTCAAAGATTTCAGATACAGTACGGATACACTCCAGACACAGAAGTCATTCTATTGCTCATTCAGATCTCTTATTCAAATACAGTACGAATACACTCCAGACGCAGAATTCATTCTATTACTCATTCAGAATTCAAAGTCAAGATATAGTACGGATACACTCCAGACGCGGAAGTCATTATGTTACTCATTCAGACCTCAACTTCAGATACAGTCCAGATATGCTCCAGACACGGTTGCCATTCTGTCACTCATTCAAATGTTTCCCCAGCTCAGATACACTCCAAACACGGAAGTCATTTTGTCGCCTATTCAAGATACAGTCTAGATACGCTCCAGACACGTTTGCCATTCTGTCACTCATTCTGATTTTCCCCAGCCCAGATACACTCCAGACACGGATGCCATTCTGTCACTTATCCAAATTTCAGATTCAGATACAATACAGATACACTCCAGACACTGAAGTCATTCTGTTATTCATTCAGATTCAAGTATAGTTACAGCTCAGATACGCTCCAGACACGGACGCCATTCCATTGCTCATACAGACTCAGTCTCCAGATACAGTTCAAATACGTTCCAAATACGGACACCATTTTGATACTCATTCTTTTGACTTACAACTTGCAGTTCAACAAACATTCTTGGATGGCATATTTAAGCCCATCTCCAACAAGATTCTATCACATCTCCAAATGGCATCTTTAAGCCTATTTCCTCAACTACATTTTGATGAGTGCAAATTTACGGGCACTCTAGTGTCCAATCATCTTTTACCTTCGAGTCATGAACGACAAACTCGCCAATCTAACTCTTCAGGTTCAAGAAGATTGAACAGGGGCAGCTGTTGTACCCCAAAATTTTCCATCTCATTTTATCAAGATTTCCACTCACAAGACTTCTTGGATTCAAGATCAGATTAGGGTTTGCTCAGCTCAAGACATCTCCTTGCACTTATGACCTGAAATTAGGGTTTGAGTTTGCACAGGGATTTTTGGACTTCCAATGCCTCATGTGACTTTCATACTTCAGGTTGGACCTATAAGATTGCTCATACCAAGTTTCAAGCCTTGAATCATTTTTTTTGCCTAGTCCACTAGACAATTGACCTAAAAATCAGCTGTATTGGGAAAAAGTCAACTGTGGCCAATTTAAAGTCAAACCTCATAATTTTTTATCCACATAAACATTATAGACTCATATGAATCATTTGATCAAGTTTGGACCATAAATCCTCAAGAAATTTGATCAGATCATCAAAAGGGTAAAATGGTCAAAATTAGGGTTTTGACTGTAGAAGGGCAATTTCTGATTTTTCACCTAGCCAATGGCAAATTGGGTTCAAGCATGGTTTCAAGGACTTAATGGCATCATCTTTACCTAATCACAAGGTTCAAAAGATCTCAAATGCATTGGATTGACAGATGAATTTTCCAATCAACTGATCAGAAATCAACTGTACACTGAAAAGTCAAACTTTGACTTTTTGGTCAAAATCAAGTGCCAAGGGTCATATTTCACCAAGATGTGTCAAAACATGAAACTTGTTCACCAAGAAACCTAATTTTGAAAATTAGGGTTGAAGTTTGAAATTTTTCATAACTTAGAAATTTTCTAAGTTATGAAAATTTCTTATTTTTTTCCAACTTTTCCCAACTTTTTCACCATGATGCAATTAGATTCAAACAAAACTTTAAACATGAAAGTTGTAGTCCTCCATGAAATTTAAAACTTTTATTCACAAAGTTTTCCAAAAATATGCTTGGATCTCAAGTTATGATTTTGTGAATAAGGGTCTAAAAACTTTTTAACTTAGTGAAAGTTTGCCCTAGTTTAGGCAGATTTTTTACCTAACTTCATGACAACTTTTAACCTAGTTCCAATTTGAATCTCAAAATTCATTTCAAAGATGGATTGTATAGCATGTTACAAGCTTTCCAAAATTTCAAAGAACTCTCCAAGATCATTTATGGTTAGGGAGAATCGAAGAAAAGAAAATGGAAATTTCTCACTTTTGTCCATGGCATTTTTCACATTGATACAAGTTGCAAATCTGTCCTAAGCATGCTTGTACTTGCTTTACAGGTTCTAATCCCTTCTACACTACTCAATTTAATGCAAATACATTGGATAATGGCATTATTCTGATCTTTGAAGCTTTGTACAAAGAATTATTCCAAAAATGGCATAAAGGTAACAATGTTACTTTGATAAAGCATGATTTTTGCAATTTTGTATTCCTTGAGCATTGAACCTGATATTTGGTTGTAAACAAGATCTATGAACATCAGGAAAAGTGTATCAACCCTCTACATCCCACGAGCTAGCAAGTACAGCCTTTGGCAAGTCACTTCCAACTTTTCTTCAAAAGCAAGTAAACTTGCAAAAGTCCACATAACTTGAGGATTTGTAAAAACCAAGCCTTGGCATTATTCTAGACAACTTCAGCATAATGTAACAAGCCAAAAACATGATTGCCTAACTTCAAAAACACCCTCAAACACAGAAATCCCTTTTTTCTGCCCAAATAGGGCATCTTCTGCAAACACCAAGCCATTTCCATATTGCCTCGTGCTTTTTGCCTTGAACCACTTTAAACACCTTCCATACATCACACCTAAGTTGTCCAGGCCTTTGCCAAGCAACTATAACCCCTGTTTTGAGCTTCACCATTTCCATTTTCTGAGTTTGCAGGTTGACTTCTGTAGGAAGATTCAGGCCACTTCAAAGCAAGTTAAGTATTGGGAAAGGTTGAGAGAACTTCAAGCAAGCTCATACGACCTTCAGGCCTCACTCAAAGTTGCTACATTTTCATATCCAAACTCAACTGAACAAGGTAATTTTCAAAGTTCTATCTCCTTATTTAGACATCCTTAGGCTTAGGTTTGTGAAGCAAAAATGTAGTCCTTAATGTGCTTGAGCTGTACATATTGTTCACAGTGATTTCTAGTAAACAACCGCTAGTCTTCCAAACTATCGAATAAACTTAATTATTGTTATTCAATTTCTTTGGTAACTTGCAGGATCGACTAGATTGATCCTATGGTACATAGTTGTTTGGCTAAGTCTAATTGTAAAACTGGTATTCATATTTAGGACTTATAATTAAAGTGTTTCAAAGACATCCAATCCACTTCGATTACTATACTAAATGATTCGAAGGATAATTTCTATATGGTATAAGGAATGTTCATTAGAAAAGTAAACAGACTTAAGATTGGGTAAATGGCAGGATTAAGTGAGTGAATATAAAAGTTGTTGAATGTTTAAAGGATTCGAACCTAAGAAAAGCGTTCAAATGCAGAAAGAAATAAATGACTCTGAATGTAGAAGCTCTAATGTAAAGGCGTGAACGTAAAAATGTTTGAAGCACAAATGAAATGGAAATTAAAGACAAAACTGGAAAATATACAGAGTTTTCATTGAATTGTAAATGTTGGTGTTATCATACGTACATCTTTCGAGCATTTGTTTCCCTATCCATGCGGTATTTTGAATGTTTACTGAATTTGTGCCACATATATGACACCACGAAATCCTAACACTAAGACCTCTATTTATACTATTTCGACCATAACGGTCTTGCTATTAGAATATGCCACGTTCGAAGCATGCAGAGCATCACTTCCCTCTAGCCTCCACGCGTCCTTGAATGCTCCAACACTTATGTATTTGAATTTAAAATATCCCGCTCACGTTTGAATTTCAAACGCCTTGGAACCTTCGTTTTGAATTCGTTTCAAAGGTTAATCTCGAAACAACCTTCACAAATATAATCTCATTATTATTTCAAACATTCTTTAGACTTACACTCCACAACTATCATTCGAAACCTTGAACTTTATTATTTCCATTCGAAAAACAGTCTCTTCCATTCCAAACCATAAAACGTGCTTTATTCAAACAAAGCCCAATCATTTCATTTCTAATCACAATATCAAAATCTTCAGCCAACAAAATGCCCCTTTAAAATATGTATTTCGAACCCTTTGAGAAATATTTATTTTAAATAGATTCACAAGATTTTGATAGGTCTTTTGAAGAATCATGACATTTACTGTGCATGACTTTACCCACGTCAATCAAGACGCCTCTTTGAGTACCTAACCATCTTGGACCAGTTACCACAGCATGGTGCGGTTTTAAAAATAATGATTACTATTAATCACACTCATTACCAACACTAGATCTTACGCCACCCCTCTCTGAATCCAACCAACGACTTCCACGTACCCCTAGTCTTATTTAGTGGGTGTTTTACACTCACTCTTCCACACTCTCTATAAAACTCATCAGTTTAGTCTTTTCTTCTTTTTCTCCAAAATTCTGAAACCCCCCTCTTTTTTCACTAAACCCTAAAACTTCCAGCAATCTTAACAATGTCTTCATCAACATCATCACAATTGAAGAAATCATCAAAGAGGAAGAACAAGAGCAACAACACGGAAACTGTCATGGAGAGCAAGGTGGGTATTTATCAGAATCAATTTGTGCTCAATCCTCAAGCGATCTCCAAAGAGAAAGAAATGATGTATGCTTCTCAGGTATTAATCCCTACCATTGTTGCTGGAAAAAGGTTTGCCCTAATGGGTCCTTTAACTGTTTTTGAAATTCTGAAAGATACTAGGAAAATTTTTTCCGTTTGCTATAAATTCAAACCCCTATTCAACAAGATGGATGCCACTAAGGCAGGAACTGAAGATATAAGCGAATTATCTGATTCAAAAACAACTGAAACTCCAGTCTTACCCCCAAAAGATCCTTTTATTTTAGATTACATCAAAAGCAATTTCAAACCATTTCGATCCTGCCCCACTTCAGATGTAGTATATCAAAACTGGCTCACTAAAGTAGAATCCAAAAAATCCCAGCAATGGGAAGAATTAGGAATTTATAATTTAATCAAACTGTTGAAACCAGGCTTTACTTACAGTCACCCATTGCTATTTGCTTCATTGTACTTCTGTGACAACACTTATAACACTTTCCACCTTCCGGGCGGAATGATAACACCCACCTTCTTTGATATAGCTGCCATCACTGGTCTCTCACCAGTGGGGGAAACTTATATTCCTGATAACAAAGACCATTCTAGCATCATTGACTTTGATGTCAAACTAGCTAGCTTTTCAAAATTCATCAGCCATTATCACACTAAAGGGGATGATGTCTCAGACGTAGAACACATCGCTTTCCTTACCTTGTGGCTATCACGATATGTGTTCTGCAACAGATCCTTGAAAGTGGCGAGTAGGTTCATTCCCCTAGCCAGGGATTTCCATGAAAATAGGAAAGTTTGCCTGAGTGAACTGCTACTTGTCGATCTTTATGAGAGCTTAAGGTCAGCAGTTTCTGGTTTAAAATCCCATGCTCCAAAGAACATTCTTCTGGCTGGACCCTTTTGGTTGCTTCAACTATGGCTTAACGCCATGTTCGAATCTTCTTTATCAACTGATGATACTATCATCGAACAAGATCCAGAAATAGCTGACAGGATTATCGAAGGCACAAGGCTTCGAAAGCTTACTCCAAATGATGACAAGGATGATTTCAAAGTCCATTTTTCTAAATACATCATGATTTTTTCAAAAAGACACAAGTTCGAAGAGTCCATGGCACCTTTTGCTCAAAGGACTTGTGGATCATCATGGTTCACAACGTCTCTCTCAGAGGCTGTCAAGAGCAGAGAGATGCAGGACATTTGGAAAGCTTTTCTTCTTCCTAGGTTAATTTCCTCAAGAATTACTCCAACCAAGAATCAGATTTTCCTCCTGGCTTATCAACCCAATTTCGTTTCTCGACAATTTGGCCTGTGCCAATTAATTCCTGAACCTTCGTTCCAAACACAAAGTGCCATAACCTCAGGCAAAACGTTCAAAGCAAGAGAGGCCAAATTACAACAGGAGCAATATCAAGATTTTGCTCAGTTCGAGCTTTTACCTTTCGAGCCAACATACTTCACAGCAAAAGGATTTCTTGAATGGTGGACTAAGCTCTACCAGACATATATGTTTGACACACTCACCATTCAACAAAAGCTAACTGGCGCGTTCAATGTGAAGGTACACTCCAAAAAAGGTATGTTCACTCATGTCAAAGAAATTAGGGCTTTTCAAAATTATTTCGAAACCACTTATGATCCCACACACTTGGGAACCACTGTACATCGAGCGGCCGAGACCTTGAAGGAAAAATTTAAAGAAAAAATTTCTAAGCTCAAACTTCCTTCAGGGTTGTCACCTGAGGATAAGTATAGGTTGGCACTCGAAATGCATCCACCTAAATTTCCTAGGTTGCCTACCTCAGAACTGGCTCTGGCTTGGTTTCCTCCATACCCTTGGTGGTTTACTTGCAAAGAAATGTTCAAATACCAATCTCGAAAGAAACTAAAGCCATCTGAGACTGTGACATGGGCTCGTTACTGGCTTCATAATTTCCCAGGACAACTTCGCTATGACCTTCCTACCATTTCGATTACATCTAATCAAGGCACAGGTGCGAATGCTTGGGAAAATTCCAATTGTATCCTAATTCCCTTATCCTTAACATTTTACCTTAATTGTTTCACTTTTCAGCTATTAGGATAAAAAACGTTACTTCGAAGCCCAAGGAAGGGAACACTTCTCAACAAGCTACTGAAGTTAGCGATGATGTAACTCCAACAATACCAACAACAACAACAACTACTACAACAACAACACCAGTAGCAGCAGACACTTCAATTCCAAAGGTAATCAACTAACCTTGTTGTTTCGAATAAACTGAAGTTGATGATTTAGATCTAACTTATGTTCAAACCTTTTCAGACTAGCAAACTTCCACCAACTACTCCTAAGAAAAGGAAACAAGGCCCCACTGAAAAGAACCTCAAGACTGGTTAAAATTCTCCAATAGCTTCTAAGAAGAGGCAAAAGAAAGAAAGTTCCAAAGGCCCTGAGCCTACTAACGTTCCTGGACTTGATTCCAAAGACGTTGCTCCCTCAACAACATCCAAAATTTCACCTTCGACCTCCAATGTAATATTGGAACATATTGACAGTAACATTTCTTCTGATAATCCACAGGTAATTCAAATTCGAATTCCTAACAAAAATAGTTACTCATACCTTGATACATATTCTTAACTTTTCTTTGTTCAATGCAGGACACTTCGAACACGAATCCTACTGCTTCAACTCCTCCACCCGGGACCATTGTTCCAATCACTTCCTCTTTCCATGGGGACTCCAGCAACTTCGTGCAAAATAAAGGGTCTTCCAACATGGTGGCCCTGACTGGGACTTCGGAGACACACAATGATCAAGGCACCTCACCTCCTTTGAAGGAAGAAAACGAAGAATCACCCAACAAGTCTAAAGAAAATCCACCAGAAACTTCCCTTCTGAAATCTCCTCTTGGAACTCTTCAAGAGAGTCCAACAATCACTCATGCTGAAAAGGACAAGACTGATTCTCCTCAAGAGAGTGAAGAAACTGCAGAAGAAAGGTCTGGTGAAGACGAAACCCAAAGTGGTTCGGCTGATGAAACGAAGTCTGATGCTAATAGCAGCGAGACTAATACTGTCGATGTGGTGGATCTGCGCGACGAAGGAGAAAGTAATGAGCAAGGCAAGGATGAAGATAATGGTGGTAATACTAAAGAAACTATGGAGGTCGAAATGGACGTGACTCCTTTGAACAAGGAACTTTCCCCAACTTCCCAGCCTCGACTGACTGAAGAGGAACTAGCTCTCTTAAAACACAATGACCCAATTAGGTACATGAAAACTAAATTGGCCCAAAAGGACATCCCTTTCACTAAGGTTGGCACTGGTTCAACTAACAACACATTGTCCCCAGATGCTAGAGCTATACTTCTTAACAAAGTCAGGAAAACAATCCTTGATGTAGACCTGTTCGAAGTTCTTAAAAATGATAGCACCGCTTGTTATGCCATGAAGGAACTTCTCACTCAAGTTAACTTCGCAACTTGCTCCTAGCCAGTCAGCACTATACTGTTCGACCTCCAAGTATTATTGGACGATGTAACTGGATGTCTCCTACAAGATGAATTAGTTGCTGCTAAAGTTCAGGAGAAACGAAACACCATGGATGCTGCTTATGAGCGCGCTTCGAAACTTTCTAAAGAGGCTGAAGACCAAGCAACGCGTTTTAAATAGGCGAAGGCTGACTATGAAGTTCGAGCGCGGTCTATTCTCTTTTGGGAAGGACAAATTCAAGAGCTCCAGCAAAAGGTCAAAGAAGCTCAACAACAGCAACTGGCTTACGAAACTGACACCGTTAGTAACAAATTCGAAGAACTTCTTAGCAGGGGCCTTTCTGAAACAGAAGCAGCAGAGCGCATCAAAGGAGAATTAGCTACTCTGGAAGGAGCGAGACGTTATACCCATCAAAGACTTGAGTCCTTTAAAAGCACCTTCGCAAGATTGAGAAACAATGTTTATTTTTAAATCTTTGCTTATTTAAATTAATTTGAGTCTCGATCTTGTAATATTTGAACAACGCCATTTTGGCAACGTATGGCACCATTTTGGCATCTCCTTATAATATTTCGACTATGTTGCTATTATTCGAATCTCCTGCAGGCGAGGTCTATATTTTTTCAAATATTTTTCGTTAACCTTTAAGATTCGTTTGTCATCAGTTAACTCTTCGATTTCATACGCATTGTTTGAGAATTTCTTCAGTATTCGAAAGGGTCCTTCCCAATGAGGTGACCATTTACCTAATGTTTTATTCTTCTTGTCTATGGGCAATATGACTTTCCAGACTAAGTCATTATCAGTGAATGTTTTACCTTTCACCCTTTTATTGTATGCCCTGGCTACCCTTTCCTTTTGCCTCATTAGGATTTCCAATGCATGCAATCTAACTTCGTCTAACTCAACTAACTCATTCATCATCATCTCCCAATATAATGCAGATGGGATCTCATTTTTCCTTTGAATTCGAACTGATTGCAGATGAATTTCCACTGGTAAAACTGCATCATGGCCAAATGTTAGTTGGAAAGGTGTGGTGTTAGTAGCTTCTTTAGGAGATGTTCTACAAGCCCAGAGTATTTGGTCCAAAGTCTTATGCCAATTCTTTGGCTTCTTACCAACATGTTTTTTAATTAACCCTATTATCACTTTGTTTGCTGCTTCGACCTGACCATTTGCTTGAGCATAATATGGTGTTGATGTTACATACTTAAAACCCATCTCCTGAGAAAATTCCTGCATATTTCTACCAGTAAACACAGAACCTTGGTCTGTGGTTATACTCTATGGTAATCCGAACCTATAAATTATCTGTTTCTGTATGAACCCAATAATAGCCTCTTGATCAGCAACTATTAATGGTATTGCTTCGATCCACTTGGTAAAATAATCAATTCCTACTAAGATATATTTTTGTCCTTTAGACGAAGCAGGATTGATCTCTCCTATTAAATCTAATGCCCATCCTCTAAAGGGCCAAGGTTTAATGATCGAATGTAACTCACTTGTAGGAGCATGTTGAATTCCTGCATGTTTCTGGCATTCTTCACACCCTTTCGCAAAATCTATACAATCTTTGAGCATGCTGGGCCAATACATGCCATATCGGAATAACAACCATTTAATTTTATGGCCTGCTTGATGTGCCCCACATACCCCATTGTGGACCTCTGATAATGCTAAGTATGCCTCACCTTCTCCTAGGCACTTCAATAATACGCCTTCCTGGGTCTTCTTGAACAATTCATTTCCCATGAGGACGTATGATAATGCTCTATATTTTATCTTCCTATCCACATTCAATGTTGGGTCTTTTAAATAATTCACAATTGGACTTCGCCAATCTGCATCTGACAAGGTGTCTGTGGCTAATACTTCGAATTCCTGCTTGTCAGCACAACCTAACTTTATATTTTCTAAGTCTGATGGTATGAGTCTAGTAGCCATAGCCCTTCCTCTTAATTCAACGAAATCTTCAAATTCTTTGGTGGAAACTTTATACCCTGAAGCCAACTGTGCTAGGTTATTTGCCTCTTGATTTTCTATTCTCGATATATGTTTAATATCCATGTATTCGAATTTTTTTAGTAGCCTATTAACTATGACGAAATACGTAATCAAATTGTCCTTTATGCATTTTTATTCCTTTGTTATTTGCTTGACCACTAGCTCCGAATCTCCTCTAATTTCGACTCTAGTTGCCCCCAATTCCAACAAAGCTTCAAGTCCAACGATAAGCGCTTCGTACTCAGCTTCGTTGTTCGAGCAACTAGGACCATCTAACTTATACTTGAATTTTGTTGGAATTTCTTCGGGAGAAATTATAAGAACTCCAAAACCACTACCATCTTTATGGGTCGAGCCATCAAAGTATAATTTCCAAGGTTACATTTCAACGTAACCCATGACAGTATCTTCGATCAGTGAATGATCAACAATGAAATCAGAAATTACTTGACCTTTCACAGCTCTTAAAGGCATGAAAGTCAAAGAATACTCTGTCAAGGCCAAAGCCCATTTACCAATTCTGCTATGCATTATTGGTTTCGAAAACATGTGTTTGATAACATCGAAATGAGATGAAACATAAACATCAACAGGCTTTATATAATATTTAAGTTTCATACAATAGAAATACAAACAGAGACATAGCTTTTCTATGTTGTTATATCTGGTTTCCGCATCATTCAACACCCTACTTAAATAGTATACGGCTCTTTCGATGCCATTGCTATCTTCTTGTGCTAACATACTACCTATGGTAACTTCAGAGGCGGATATGTACAATCTCATGGGTTTTCCCCATGAAGGTGGAGCCAAGATAGGAGGCTGAGTGAGATATCTTTTTATATTGTCAAACGCCTCCTGATGTGCTTCGTTCCATTCGAAAGCTTGTCCTTGCTTCAAACGAAGTAACTGAGAGAAAGCATGGGTTCTTCCACTTAAATTCAAAATGAACCATCTTAAAAAGTTAATTTTACCTAGCAAAGATTGCAACTCCTTTTTTGATGTAGGTGCTTTCGTTTCTACAATGGCTTTGGTCTTGTTTTGGTTGATTTCGATGCCTTTCTTATGAACCACAAAACCAAGGAAATCTCCAGCCTGCACGAAAAATGCACACTTAAGGGGGTTCATTTTTAAGCCATGCTTTCTCATTCTTTCGAATGATTGGCTCAAATAATGCAAATGAGTTTCTGCAGATACTGATTTGATGACTATATCATCAATGTACACCTGCATAAAAGTCTCAATGAAATTATGAAAAATCGAATTCATTGCCCTTTGATAAGTTGCTCCAGCGTTTTTTAAACCAAAAGGAATTACTACCCATTCGTAGGTGCCTAAGGCTCCTGGACAACGAAATGCTGTCTTAGCAACATCTTCTTCAGCAATAAAGATCTGGTTATACCCAGAGTATCCATCTAACATACTTAAATATTCAAATCCTGTAGCAGAATCTATTAACATTTCTGCCACAGACATGGAATACTCATCTTTGGGGGTAGCAGTATTTAAATCTCTAAAATCTATGCAAATTCTCAGAGAGCCATTCTTCTTAATAACAGGTACTATATTTGCTAACCATTCGACATACCTTGTGGTCCTGATGAATTTGCAGCGCAACAACCTTTCAATTTCAGCTTTAATCTTCATGAGAACTGCTGGTGCGAACCTTCTAGGGGTCTGCTTGATGGGCTTCTTTCCATCCTTGATTGGAAGTCTGTGTTCCACTAGCTCCCTCTTTAAACCAGAAATTTCATCATAGTCCCACGCGAAACAATCTTTGTTTTTTCTAAGAACTTCGATCACTTTCTGCTTGAGGCTTGAATTGAGTTTTGTGCTCACGTAAGTTATTCTTTTTGTGTTTTCATCTCCCAAGTTCACCTCTTTGAGTGGATCCTGCGCTAACATCTTAGCACCTGAGTCTGTGGGGTCCTTCTCGAAGCCTAAAGGTTCTTTATCATAAATGGCATCTAGCCTTTGATCTATTTCAACTATTTCTTGTTCTTCAAAGGGTGAGCCTTTTGAGCCATCCCCACCTGTTTTGTTTACTTCTGCAGCCATACTATCTACTTCAGCTTCTAAGGCCGCCTTCCATTCGTTCTCAGCCATGTAGGCCGAAATCTTTTCGAAGAAGGAGGACTCAATCATGAGCAGGACTATCGAATTCCCAGCCTGCTGGCCGTCTTTGTGCAGCGCCTTCGACTTCTCCATCTCCCTTGATTATCCTTCGATCCCAATACATTCCATCATGGCGAAGGGTCATAAAATAATGCGCATTCCTGGTCTCATTGATCTCGTCGTTAGGGGTACAAGGAGCAATTTTGGCTAAGTGTTTGTCATATTTTCTCTTATCAACTAGGTTGACCGCTGTCATGAAATAGCTTTGGTCAGCTTCGATGTTTTCAACAATGCCATCCTCTCTCCATAATACTAACCTCTGATGCATCGACGAGGGGACTGCTCCAACGCCAAGGATCCATTCTCTGCCCAACAGCAAATTGTAGTTGGCTTTAGCTTCGATTACCATGAACATAGTGGGTCTGCAGCTTGATCCCACTGTCAAATCCACTTGGATCACCCCCAATGTCTGGCCTACTTTACCTTCATAGTTTGAGAGTACCATATTGTATGGTTTTATGTCAACATCCTGTATCCCTAACTTCTTCAACATGAAATGAGGCATCAAGTTCACTACAGCGCCTCCATCCACCAGGACTTTGTTTACGCCATGTGTACCAACTTTGGCTCGAATGAACAATGGCTTTAGGTGATTTTGCATGGCTGGTTCTGGGTACTCGAAGAAGGCATTCTGCTCTTCGACAGCCCCATTATCCATCACATAATAGCATACTGGCCTATGTTTCGTCAGGTCTATTGCATCATCCTCCTCGTGCTTTCCGACTTCAGTCTCTTGCCCAAATTCGCAAGGCGACACAGATACTACATTGCAGTTGATGTTGAGTGAAGATTCCCCTTCTGATTCGAAATTGTCAGTCAGCATCTCCTCATCCTCCTCTGGACCTGGCGTATATTCCTTCGATTCATTTTGCTTTGTTTCAGAGAAAAGTTTACTGCTAACTGGAGGTTTGCCCCCAGGTTGATTGTTTGGTGCAGGTTTGTTGGTACTAGATTCCTCTTTGTCCTTGCTCGAAGCCACTCCTTTGTCTAACATAGCTTCTCTCTCAGCTTTTCGAACTCTTTGTTGTCTGCGCCATTGTGACCTTGACATAGGGTTCTTTCCCTTGTAGTTTTCCAACCTTACTTCTTCCCTTTTTTCCATATTGAACTGCCTTCTGTACACCATGGCATAACGTGCATTTCGTTCATTATTCCTCCACTTGTATTTCCCCTTGTCAGCCCTAACTTGTAACCACTTGTCTGTTGGTACCTCAGCAGGTACTTTGAATGTTACCCTTCGAGCGCCTCTAGGATAAGGGCTGTCAGGCCTCCATTGGGTGTAGTTGCTTTCAAAATGTTGGCCCATTTGACCAGTTTCTCTGTGGTTCCAACATGGGGCGAAAGGGACTGTTTCGAAGGTTTCGGCCACTTTGTGATCATATACTGCATAACATCTTGGACACACTAGGCATTTGGTTGCCCCCTTGTGACAACGAACTAAGAACCCCAAAAGACTTTCTCCAGCCTTAGGGTAGCATCTGAACAGCTGGTTATCCTGGCGCCAGTTGACGCCTGTTCGTGCCCTTTGTCTTTTCTCAAAGTCTGCAGCAATTCTCTGATTACAAATGATGCTGCATCTGGGACATAACATCATTACAACATTCTCTTTGTGGCATAGCATAAGGTAGTCCTTGAGACTAGCATCCCTAGCATAACTGTCTTCCATCTTGTATTTTTCTTTCTCTAAGTACCTTTCCATTTCCTTCATTTCGGAACAAGGTTGCTCCATATTTACCATGTTAACATCTACATCTTCTCCTTTGATATCAGTATCTCCCCATCCTGTAGGTTTGATGTCTTCAATTGGGATCTTTGCGCTTTCTGGGGCGGAATACTTCACCATGTAATCGAACTTTCCGCTGGGCTCCCCTAAGGTATCCCGTATTCCTTTCTGAGGAAGAACTGGCAGTGTGATATGTACTTTCTCCAACTTTCGCCTCAGGCTTTCAGTAGCCTGTGTCAAATTTTGTTTTTGGTTCTCCCGGCCTTCAGTAGCCTGGATTTCTTTCGAAGCAACCAAAGGAACTGCTTCGATCAAAGCTTCTTGTTCCTTATGGAAGTCCTCAATAACTTCCTTTTCGATTTCAACTAACACGTAGTTTTCATCTTCAGTGTTTTCCTCTTTTGGTGGAGTGTCACCTTCATTTGTTCCAACCATATTTATCTCTCCAATGTATTTAGGTTCAGAGTAATTGGTGTCAGCAACATCTAAAGGGTCATCATCCACTTTCATTTTTGGCTTGTCAGCGAACCTTAATCTACCATCCTTGATTGCATTTTGAATCAGATCCCTGAAAAGAAAACATTGTGAGGTTTTGTGGCCTAAGAAACTGTGATACTTACAAAACCCTCTTTTCTTTCTTTGATCTAAAGGTGGTAATTTGACATTCAATGGCACTATTAGTTGGCCATCTTTGACAAGCAGATCAAAAATTTCATCACATTTCGTTACGTCAAAGGTATACACCTTCTTTGGGAACTTGTCACTTTTCTCATTTTCAATAATGTCTTTCCCTTTTGTGGGAACTAGTAATTTACAAGAGTAAGGTGGAGCCTGTTTCAATTCAGCGAGAGGAATTTCGACCTCTTCGAATTCAGGGTAATCTTCTGCTTCCTCAGTTTCGACATAGGAAACCCTTTCTTTCTTGTTATATTTAAAAACCCTGGCTTTCTCGGCCTTTAGTCTTTCGACTTGTCGAACCCTATCCGCTAATTGGGCCATATCCCTCAAGTATTGTGTATCTAATTTCTGTCGAATGGAGTAGTCTAGGCCACCAGTAGCCATTTCGACTAACTCATGTTCAGGAACTACTGTGAAACATCTAGACTTCAAGAGTATGAACCTATTCAGATAATCATCTATGGGTTCAGTAAACTTCCTCTTGACACTGGCTAGTTCTTTCAGACTTATTTTAGATTGTCCCATGTAGAATTGTTCATGAAATAATCTCTCCAAAAGAGTCCAAGTATCTATGCATCCTGGAGGAAATGTGGTGAACCATGTGAAAGCGTTCTTAGTTAGGGAACTTGGGAAATATTTAATTCTAAGGTTCTCATTATTTGCTATGTCTCCTTCTTCGGTCAGATACCTGGCTATGTGTTCAACTGTTGACTCATTGGTGTCTCCAGCGAACTTTGTAAATTTAGGGACCTTATATCCCCTTGGAAAATCAGTGTGCATCACATAATCTACTATGGGAGAGGAATAGTTTGGCCTTCTAATTCCTGTATTGAGACCGTTTTGAGCCATAATCCTTTCTATCATGGTGGTTAAATTATTTTCTGCCAAGATGTTGTCATTTCGAATTCTATGAACGACTTCATCAGCATCTTGGTGTCGACCCACCATGATAACTCCTCTAGGTTGTTCTTCTCGAAACTCTGGGACTTCTAACCTTTCGACCCTTGCCCCTGGTTCTATAACTCCCCTTTGTGGTTCCTCTCGAATCACTAGGGCTTCTTGTCTTTGTGCCCTTGCCCCCAAGTTAACCCCCTCTCTGGCTGGTCTATAGGGTGGGTCGTCAGCAATTTGTTCTATGATGGGTATGTTTGCTCGAACCAACGCCTGATTCTGCCTACGCCTTTCTGGCGGAGAGAAAAAATCTGCTATTCGACTCATGTTGTCCGCGTTTTCTCTGTTGGTTACAGTTACATTTTGTACTATTGGGGAAAATATTTCTTGCATAGTCTGCGCTAACACTCCTATCATATTATGGTTACTATCATCCATTAATTGTCTAAAAGCCATCTGATTTTCTGTGGTTAAGATAGGCAGTGTATTATGACCTACTGAACCTTGGGTATTTGTCATAAATTGGTTGGCCCCAGATCTGGACCCAAATTGTGGTGACGAATTTAATGTGGAATTGTGCAAACCCTCTATAAAAGATGTTGGCATCCCATAAGAGGGATTTCTGAGTCTATTGCCATCGAAATCGGGTGGTCTAGTTGGTGGTGGGGTGGCGAAATGGGTTTGTGTCCCTAATGGTGGGACAAATCCTGCAAGATAACCAGTGGTCCCTGTATTTCCTAGGGTCGAACTGTTGGTTGTCGTGCCACTTGCTCCATTTGTGGCCACACTAGTGGTAGAAGATGCAACGGACTGTGCGTTCATAGGGATCGCGTTAGACGTCCCCGTCGAAACAGACGTATTGGTGCATGTTCCATGTGGGGCATTTTGTTCCCCTTGTTGATTGTTTGGATTAGACATCCTACTACTAAGTTTTCTTCTGGGTAAGGGTTGGTTACTATTAATTGTTTTACCACTTATAAGGTTCATATAACAGCGAAATTGATACTCAGAAAAGAACTTACACAGCGAGATTATATCCTAAAACTCTTTACTTTCGACTTTCTTAACAACGTGTCCCACTGGGCGTGCCAATTTGTTCACAGTGATTTCTGGTAAACAACCGCTAGTCTTCCAAACTATCGAATAAACTTAATTACTGTTATTTAATTTCTCTGGTAACTTGCAGGATCGACTAGATTGATCCTATGGTACATAGTTGTTTGGCTAAGTCTAATTGTAAAACTGGTATTCATATTTAGGACTTCTAATTAAAGTGTTTCAAAGACATCCAATCCACTTCGATTACTATATTAAATGATTCGAAGGATAATTTCTATATGGTATAAGGAATGTTCATTAGAAAAGTAAACAGACTTAAGATAGGGTAAATGGCAGGATTAAGTGAGTGAATATAAAAGTTGCTGAATGTTTAAAGGATTCGAACCTAAGAAAAGCGTTCAAATGCAGAAAGAAATAAATGACTCTGAATGTAGAAGCTCTAATGTAAAGGCATGAACGTAAAAATGTTTGAAGCACAAATGAAATGGAAATGAAAGACAAAACTGGAAAATATAAAGAGTTTTCATTGAATTGTAAATGTTGGTGTTATCATACGTACATCTTTCGAGCATTCGTTTCCCTATCCATGCGGTATTTTGAATGTTTACTGAATTTGTACCACAGATATGACACCACGAAATCCTAACACTAAGACCTCTATTTATACTATTTCGACCATAACGGTCTTGCTATCAGAATCTTCCACGTTCGAAGCATGCAGAGCATCACTTCCCTCTAGCCTCCACGCGTCCTTGAATGCTCCAACGCTTATGTATTTGAATTTCAAATATCCTGCTCACGTTTGAATTTCAAACGCCTTGGAACCTTCGTGTTGAATTCGTTTCAAAGGTTAATCTTGAAACAACCTTCACAAATATAATCTCATCATTATTTCGAACATTCTTTAGACTTACACTCCACAACTATCATTCGAAACCTTGAACTTTATTATTTCCATTCGAAAAAACAGTCTCTTCCATTCCAAACCATAAAACTTGCTTTATTCAAACAAAGCCCAATCATTTCATTTCAAATCACAATATCAAAATCTTCAGCCAACACATATGCATAGCTTCCATTTATATTAACTGAGCTAGGAGTATTTGATAGTTGAAGTTGCTGAAAATTTTAGGTCAGAAATTAGGGGTGATAAAATTCTTCTTGATCTTTGAGAGTTAGGTCATGTTTTTTATATCATTGGAATCGTGACTAAAAATGCTACAAGTTTCATGTTGCAAGATTTCGTTTTTGTGCACGTATGCAAGAGATACAGGTTGAGGAAGAAACGCGTGCATAGTTGCTGTCCAGAGGTCAGGGACGAAGTGGCTTGGGCCTGGCGCTTGGGCATGTTTCTGTTTGCACCCTCCATTTTGTTATTTGCACCCCGTTGGCCCATTTTCTTTATTTTTGCATATTTTTTCATTTCTTTTATATTTTCTGACTTTATTTATTTTTTCAAAACATTTAAAATCACAAAAAATATATTCTTTATTTTTTGCATTTTATCATATTTTTTTATTTTTATTTTTTGCATAATAAATAGTTTATTAGGTTTAATATACTTTTATTTTCTTAAATAAAACTTGTAAATAATATAAAAATATTACATATTTTTATTTTTATTATTTATACACTTAAAATAATATTTTCATACATGTTTCATTTTTTTTAATAATATTTTGTACATATTATTATTATTTTTCTTGAATAAAAATAAATAATATAGAATATTTTCTATTAAATCAAAAATTAGGGTTTTCACCCTTTCAAAAAATAATTAGTTTATTTTTCTTATTTTTAAGACATAAATAAATTTATTTTCTCATACATTAAAAAATTACAAAAACATTTTTTGCATATTTACATTTTATTGTATATTTAAATATTTGTTTATTTATTTATTTGTACAATAAATTCAATTTGGTTGTAATAGTTTTAGGGTTTTATTTTTGTGCAATATCCCCCTATTCAAAACTTGTATCCCCATCCCCATAGTAATGTTGTAATAGTCTAGATTTACTTTATACGTTTTATTGCTTTCATATGCCATGATAGTAAATTAGGGTTTTGTATGCAAAGACCAAAAATCAAACAAATAGCATGACTTAACACAAGACAAAAATGCATGAAAAATGACAACACATTGCACACAAGCACCCCTGGGGTTTCATCCACTTTGTTGCCTTAAAATGGCCATGGTATGCATGCTAGGTATCTTGGCAAAACAAAACAAAACAAAACAAAAAGATCATAGTCCCTCGATGACGCTATCTTGGTTGCCTAAACAAAAATGATCTAGTCCCTCAAAAACTTGCTAAGATACTTGGCACCATTGCTATCATGATCATACGATGATCCATGCCCGTCCTGTTTAACATTCAAAGATAGGGTTGTTTACCAAATACAATGGTAAAACAACAATATCAAAGGAATAAAAATGTGTAGGAAAGACTTTTGAGTAGGTAGATGCTTCTAGTTACTTGATCAAACTTGTAAACCATCCTTGCTATTTTCAAACAAACACACACAATTTCAAAACAATTTCCAAACAACTTTCAAACATTGAAACATTTTTCAAAATACAAACATCTTTGTATACATTCTTGCAAACAAGAATCATTACAAAGATTTCCTAAACAAAGGCCTCTTTTCAAAATTTTCAAAACCACACAAAGCACCATTTCAAACAATTGAAAAGCAAAATCAAGTGATCTAAAACAAGTAACTAAGAGCCCATGGAAAACCATGGATGAAAAAAGTGCTAGCACCTTCCCTTTTCATAATCTACCCCCCGAACTTAAAAACAAACTCAAAGGTCTTTCCTGTGCTTTTTTACCTTTCCTTTTGGATAAAATAAAAGTCGGTGGCGACTCTTGATAAACCGCAACATTTGCAAACACAAATGCAAAACCTCAAGTCAGTTCTCCCACCGCATAACAGGTTTCTATAGACATATATTGCTTGACTTCTTATCTAGGATGATAGTCTGTTAGTTTCTACACTCTAGAGATTGATTTAGAGCAGACATTCACTTGGGTGTCTCTGATTAATGGCTCTGTGTTGGTTGTGTCGCTCTGAGAGATCGTCAACGCGATTAGCATGGTTGACTTCTAGGTTATTAAGGTGGTTGAGAGATTCTACCGAGGTGATACAGTAGGCTTCACAATTTGGGTTCGAAATGACTTAGGTTGTGATTGATACATGATGACATTGACGATTATTTTAGGTTGATTATAATTGGTCGATAGGTTTAAGTTTGTGAGAAGTAGTATATATGTACTCTTGATAAGTTATTCATTTTTCTTTTATTTTATTTACATTTATTTTCTATTGATAACCTTTTCCTTACGACTCATTCAAACCCCCAAACTCATTAACGAATGATTTATCGAACAACAACTCGATAATCAATCTTTATGGACACGATACGATATAACCTAAATATCGTCCAATAAAATAATACTTTACTTTTTACTTTCCTCTTTACCGTTTCAGCATCCACCCCTGACAATAAGTGGTCAGTGGCTCTACAAGAACAACACATTCCTACTAATGATTAAAATAAAAATTTAACTCTAGATATTTATGAGATTCCTTCTTTATCAAAACACGTAGGTGCCTCATATGAAGAAAATAATGTGTGTTTTATTTGCTATGATCATCAAGAAGGGACGAGGACGGAGCAAATTTTTTTGAAAAGTGGGGTCAATAAATAGAAAAAAAAGGTTCATCCATACTATTTTGCACTCGATTCTTAATAATATTCATAAGAGAAAAAGATTTTTCAATTGTTGCACTTGTTACCAATAATATCAAAGATAACTTTAAAAACAAATATACCATTTATAAAATAATTTCAAAAAAGTACTACAAAACTTTAACAATAATTTTTTTATGATGCTCAATAAAATAATAATATATTTTCATTCTTATTATAACAATAAAAATAAATAATAAATATATCAAATTTAACCTTTAAAAGATCAAAAATATGAAGAAGAAATTAATCATGGAGTCATTTTTTTAATAACCTAGTGACTAAATTTTATCATTTAAAGGTGAAAAAGTAGGATGAACAAGATCAATACACAACTACCATGAGATTACATTACAAAGCCCATGTCTAATCTTGTTCATCCGATTATGAAGTATTGTTGTATTGATCAGGCGGCTTGAGATAAATTTGTCGATTTTTGTAGTTCTTTCGCATTTAAAGTTAGTAGGAATTTTTTGTTGTGATGTATAACCTTGTGTTATATTGATTCTTTTTAAATATAATCTTACAAATTATAATTTTCACTATGTTTATGACATGCTAAGAGTAAAAAAGAAAGGAAAATAAGGTTACAAATCTAGATTCTCTCGTACAGGATATGATAAATTTATAGAGATAATGATAAATGAAAAAAAGAAAGCAGAGATAACAAGAGTTGAGATATAGTTTTGTAAGAATTGATCACAATTCATCTCCACCACTACACCATGAGAAATGAAAGAGACTCGACAAAATCAAGGAGGAGAGTACACATCTAAGGAAACACACTTAGTTTCTAAGAAGATTGTTAGTAGATTTTCTTGTCAATAAAATTAATTGTAGGTTACTTCGCGTAAATATTGAACATTTATTTGTGTTGTAGAACTCGTTGGATGAAAATACCAGTGAAGGTTCCTTTGTCCCACACGAACGCCATGATTTATTAGTAGAAGTCATTGGAAAAATGAGCATGGTGGTCTTGGACAAGGTATTTGCGTGAGACAATACTTAAAATCATCTTCAAGTAATGTAGATTTGCGCTTCAAAGTGATAGAACACTTTTTGATCTCGTTAGTGTATAATTAGAGCATAATCCAAAGTGTGTACATCTTTTTTATCTTTCACCGAAATGTATTTAAGATCTGATGTAGAGTACTGAGTGGTTGACTCTATCAGTACTTAAATTTTGAAAATTCAATTATCAAGAACTTAATCTTCCACCTTCTGTTGTTTTCTGTTTTATTCATTGATAAAAAAAAATTACTTAGTATATTTTCCCTATAAATAAAAATTCTTACAAAAAGTAAGTGGTATGGAACTTTAAATTTGAAGCCT
This sequence comes from Vicia faba, assembly GCA_948472305.1. NCBI lineage: Eukaryota > Viridiplantae > Streptophyta > Magnoliopsida > Fabales > Fabaceae > Vicia > Vicia faba. Next base: position 1,034,416,270 of record OX451740.1, on the reverse strand, counting down.
TCTTCTAACAAAAAAATAAATTCAAATTTTCCAGAAATTAAAATATAGCTACCTGAAGAAATAGGATAAGGCATACTCTTTCTATTATATTGATGCTCAAAGGCTGATATGTATATATGTACAATTTGTCTTGCATCAGGGTAAATACACTAAATCCCTAGAAATAATCTAAAAAGGGAAATACAATTGAAAGCAATTGAAACCAAATAATTATACCATAAAGACGGTAAATGAGTATAAACTAAATTAGTTTCTAATATTATTCTAATACCCCCCCCCCCCCCCCCCCTCAAGTTGGAGAATGGAGATGAAGAACGCCTAACTTGGAAAATAAAGAGTCAAATTGACGTTTTCCTAGAGTCTTTGTTAGAATATTTGAGAGTTATTTGTAGGTGTGAACATACAGAGGTTGGATGCTACCCTTGACAATTTCATCTCACACAAAAGAATGATCAACCTCAATGTGTTTTGTATGTTCATGGGGTACCATACTTTTGGCAATATGGAGTGCATATTGGTTGTCACGGTAAAGATTCACATAATCAACATGCTCAACACCAAAAGAGCTCAACAATCCTTTCAACCACTTGAGCTCGAAAGAAGCTTCAGCCATGGAGCAGTACTCAACTTCAGCCGAAGATCCATACATTGTAGTTTTCTTCTTAGTCTTCTAAGAGATTGAAGAACTGTCGAACATCATAAAATAAGTTATCAAAGATCGTCTACTGAGAGGATATCCTGCCCAGTTTGTATAACATTAGGTTTACAAGCATATATTAGAGTCAAATCTTAGAAGAATCTCTTCTCCATTATTACCTTTGAAGTAACGGACAACCCTAAGAGTTGCATTACAATGCTTAATCTTTGGATTTTGCATAAATTGAGCGAGGATGTGAACACAATACGACAACTCTGGGTGATTAACAGTCAAATAGATAATTTGTCCCATGAGTTTCATATATACAGTTGGATCTTTAAGGTCTGCCCCTTCAACAAGGTCTAGTTGATGGTTTTGTTCAATAGGAATGGTTGCAGGCTTTGCTTCAAGAAGTCCACAATCAGATATCAAATCCAATTCATATTTATGTTGCGAGAGAAAAATACGCGTGGCATTTCTTGTAGCTTTAATATGAAGGAAATATTTCGAATTTCCAAGTCCTTTCATGTGGAAAAAATTGCCCAAATAATATTTGAATTTATGTATAACATCATTGTGATTTTATGATATAATTATATCTTCTACATAAACCAGGACATATATCTTAGTGTTACAGTGACACAACATGAAAAGAGAATATTCTGAATAGGACTGTTTAATACCATAAGTTTTCATGGTATCCGACAATTTAGAAAAACAACATTTAGGGCCTTGTTTCAAACCATACAAAGATTTTTGAAGAAGAAACACCTTACCGGGTGATTGTTTCTCAAAACTAGGCCGAAAATTCATATATACTTCTTCCTCCAAGTCCACGTGTAAGAACGCATTGTATACATCCATTTGATGTAGTTGGAAGTTCTTGGCTACCGCAATGGCTAACAATGTTCGAATTGTCACCATCTTTGTTGTGGGAGCAAATGTCTCATTATAGCCAATGCTTTCAACTTGTCTGCTGACATGAATCACCAATATTGCTTTGTATCGCTCAATAGACCAATCTAAATTATTTTTGATCTTATAGATCCATTTGGATACTATAGATTTATTTCCCGATGGTAAATCTTCAATTGTCCATGTACCATTGTCCTCTAAAGCTTGAATTTCTTCCTTCACGACATTTATCTATTTCTCATCCTTAAAAACCTCGACAAAAGAATGTGGCTCTTCCCTGCAGTAATTGCTGCCAAGAAAGCACGATGATGTACAAAAAATTTGTCACAATTAACAAAGTGTGCAATAGGATAGCATGTACTTGGGGATTTCGAATGAAGCAGTGAACTGGTTGAGCGGCTTACAATAGCAGTGTGTGTGACATCATCCTTCATACTTGTAGATCAATTCTTCATTCTGTGTCCCTGACCAAGAAGTTCTTTCGTTTCAACACTTTTCTCACCTTCTTCTACGTCATCTGTTATCTCAGTTTGCGGCTCTAGAGTATGTACTTCCTCACGACTTTCCATGCGCTCAACATCATTTCTCAAAGTCGTATCAGTAGCCCCCAAATCTTCCCTAGTCACGAAATTTCTTGTCTCATTCCCTTCCTCACATGCACTTATCTTTTCTTTTCTAGAAAAAGGGAATACATCTTTGAAATTCTGGCACACTAGATAAATGTTAATACTGATCTCACAATACTAAAACACAATGTCAAGAAACATGTTAAGACATCATCTTACTGACAGAGCAGTTTACAAAAACAATAAATCATGTAGAAAGTAAATTCTAGAAGAGAAATAACACAGGGAAATGTTAACCTGGTTCGGTGAAAATTCACCTACTCTGGGGACATCCAATCCAGGAAGGAAATCTACTATAATAGTATTAGTTCAAAGCTTAAACAATGCAGTTTACAACTTATCACCTAATCATTACCCATGCAATTTCTACTCAGGAACCTCCTAGATATGAGAACCCCCTCTCACTTCCCATAATCACCTTAGTGACAATAACAATGACAAAAATAGAAGAACACACTTCCAATTAAACATATTAAACTCTTTGCTTAAAAGCTCATGAGTGAATCACAATGAACGACGAACAATCAGCCAACCTCAATATATTAAACAAGATACATTAGTGACATACAAAAACAAAGAACAATAGAAAAACTCCCAAACCATAAAGTTCTTGAATAACCGCTTCCCCATTTTTTCACACTTTGCATTAGGTTTAGGTTTCTCCTTTTAAACTCCTCAGCTAGCATGGGCTTCATATTCTCCACTAAATTTTTTGTAGATACACAAACTGATGACTGCACAAACTATGCAGAAAAGATCTCCTTGAAATATGGAACAAAAATATCACAAGTTTCCTAACTTGTCTCAACATCCAATTTTATAAATTAATGCACAGTTGGAGATTAAATTACTTGTTACAAAATAACCCTTTTTGATCTACGCAAATATGTGAGATAAATCAATTGAGAATCTCACAAAAATCTAATCATAACCTTCAAGAAGCAACAAGAGCGTCTGCTACATAAAGAGATCAAGATTTCATGACATCTTGCTCAACATCTGGATGTGATACATATTTTACCAAAATTGTTGCCAATCACAAAATCACACACCAACAATCTTCCATAAATTTTGTAACACCCTATTTTCCCCATCGGTGATTTAACAAAAATCAGAGTGAATAAATTTTAAATCAAAACATCAAGAATAGGATGCCACATCTTTCAACATATCACAAACTTGCTCATGTATAAATAAACAGATATATCACACACTTTTGGATGAACCGACAATATTATCAACATAGTTCTCAAACTTCAAATTTATTATTACAGCAGAAAAAGAAATGATATTTATTATTCAACATCTTTAACCAATCATAAACCAACATTTAATCAAATAAAATAGAGTTTACAATACTCCCATAATTATTCAAAATAAAACAACAACTAAGAAAAACAAGCAACTGTTCATCCCTCTTGTGTTACGTATCATAACACAACACCGACTCAAAATAAATGACGATTAACTTCGTCTACTGCAGATCACCTGCATGTTACCCATGTAGAGGCAACATTCAAACATAATGGGTGATATATTAAATAATATAATAGGTTATATAATCATAAGTATATGACAAATATATCACGCAAGATTCCAAACTCAACAATCATCAATTATAATTCATAATGATTATACAAGTACATACATAATTATCATCATCCATCATACAACACATACTGATGATGCAACTCAACTTCATCGTCATGTCAACAATTTAACAAAATTCAATGCGACCGACACTGATGCAAAATGCATGTGGTACCATTATGGCATAAGCCCTCTCCAAAATTTCCATATAAGGCCAGAGCATAAGCCCTTAACATTTTTCCAATATAAGCCAAGGAATAAGACTTCAAAAATTTTCCAATACAAGCCAAGGCATAAGTCTTCAACATTTTGCCAATACAGGCCAAGGCAACATTTTGCCAATCCAGGCCAACAACGGGGTACAAGACCCCAACGATGCATGTATTCAATATGCAACAACACAGCTATTAAAATACAGGACATGAGTCCTCAACATTATACCATTCTAGGCTGTGATACGGTGGGAGAACTGACTTGAGGTTTTGCGCTTGTATTCGCACTTGTTCGGTTTAGCAAGAGTCGCCACCGACTTTTTATTTTATCCTAAAGGAAAGATTAAAAAGCACAGTAAAAACCTTTGAGATGTTTTCGTGGGTTCGGGGGGTAGATTATGAAAAGGGAAGGTGCTAGCACCCTTTTCATCCATGGTTATCCATGGGCTCTTAGTTACTTGTTTTAGATCACTTACCTTGATTTTCAATTGTTTGAAATGATGCTTTGTGTGTGTGGTTTTGAAAATGTTTTGAAAAATATGCCTTGTCTAGGCAACCATTGTAACAATTCTTTACTCGAATGTTTTACAAAGGTGTGTGTCTTTTTGAAAAGATGTTTCAATGTTTTTTTGAAAGTTGTTTTGGAAGTTGTTTTGGAAGTTGTGTTTGTGAAGTGTGTTTGTGAAGTGTGTTTTGAAAGTAGGCAAGTGTGTTTTGCAAGTTTGATCAAGTAACTAAGAGTTGTCTACCCCTAAATTTACTCAAAGATCTTTCCTATGTTTTAACCCTTTTAACAGTGTTGTTTCACCATTGTATTTGGTGAACGACCTTGTGTTAGGATGTTAACGGGACGGGCGCGGGTCATCGTTTAGACCATGAATGAAATAGTGCCAAGTGTCTTTGGCAATTTTCTTGAGGGATTATGATCATTTTGTTTAGGCAACTTCGAAAGCGTCATCGAGGGACTATGATCATTTGATTTGTTTTTGTTTTGCCAAAGAACTCAACATGCAAACATGGCCCATTTTGGAAGGCAACAAGCGGGATTACCCTAGGGGTGCAAGTGTGAATTGTGTATTGGTTTTCATGCATTTGTCTTGTATTAGGTTATCTAGCGGTTGATTTTGAATCTTCGCATACAAACCCTAATTACTATACAGTATATAGAAAGCAATAAATTGCAGGAATTTAAAGTCTAAGCTATTACAAACAAGTATCCAGGGATGAGGGTATAAATATTTATAAATGGGGATGAGTCTTATCAGGAAAGTAGTGTCTAAATGTTATTTACAACCAAATCGAGTCACATTCTCAATATAAAATGTAGCAAAGTATAAGAATAGAGAATCAAAAGTAAAGTATAATGCACATGATTATTTACAAGTGATGCAAATATTATCCTAATGTATTTATTAAGTATTTATTTATTTTTGTGTTTTTGTTATATACAAGAAAAGAAAATTGTTTAAATTTAAGTATTCTATTATCTATGTATTTAGTTAATGTTTTTATGTACAAGAAATTCTTAAAAGAAAAAATATTTTAACTTAATAAAAGAAATCTAATATTTACATATTTGTGTAATGAAAAATATTGTTAAAATAAATTTAACATGAAAAATATATTATTTATTTAACAAGAAAAAGAAAAGGAATTAAGTTATATAAAACAAAAAATAAATCGATAATATAAAAGATTGATTTGTAAAAATAAAAATAAAAAAAAGGTTTAAATGGGCCTAGGCATTATGTACATGGCAGGCCCAAAACAAATGCTGATTAAAACAAAAAAAAGGGGGTGCGTTCCAGAATTCGTTGGGCTTAGGCGTTTTTGTGGGGCAAAGGCCCAAAACGTGTTTGATAATGTTTTTGCATGGGGTTTTCATTTGTTTGTTCAGAATTAGGGATACAGAGGCTTAGAACGAACGGCGCCGCTTCTCTTCTTCGTTGTCTTCATCATCTTTCTTGAGCCAAGCTTCTGACTTCCCCTTCCATGCCTGGTTACTGGACGCCATCTCCGCTTCCTCCTCCTCATGGTAGCTCAGGCGGTGGCAACAAGGTATTATTCTCAGCTTTTCATGTTTTAGGGTTTCAAAGATTTATCTCTTGCATGTTTTACCTCTTACACGTTTTGACTTTCTGTGTTGTTTATGTTTATGTGAGGTGTTAAAAAAGAAAATGGAGGAGTTACTACCTTTAGGGTTTCTGCTTTAGGAGGAGGTGGATAGTGGATAGGAGGCGTCTCCGGTGGCCAAGGCGAGGGAGTACGTGATGCTGAGCTTGCTGGCCTCCCTGGTATTTTGTATCTTGCTTACCTCTATGGTTTTATGATGATAGTTTTCTGAAAACCCTAGCTTAAATGCTTCTTTTCCTCTTCTGATCGCTTGCCTTTGTATGTTTATTTGATGATGTTCTTTGATGAACTTTGTTGTTCTTTTACAATGATGATGATGTTTGAGTCTGAGTTTGTTCCTGGGTTTGCTTTGAGTATGAGATGCTTGGACTTGCTTGAATTTTGATTGCTTGCTTCAGAGTTGTTGATATGCTAACCCTATGATGAACATATTCTGAGGGCTTTGTTGGTGTTTAGGCTTTGGCTATGTTGTTGTGATATCTGGTCTTTAGGCTTGCTGGGCTTTGAAAGGCTTATCAGTACAGGCAGGCTTCTAGGTAGTTAGAGCAGGCTTTGAAAATGAACCAGTTTTTAGGTTTGTTCTTTAGGCTATGCAGGGTTTTGGCTTGAAGGTTGTAACAGATCTTTTAGGCTTGTTTAGAGGTTACAGGCTGGCTTGAAACAGGCTTGGATTGAAGGAAGTTTTGAGGCTCATTTGTATTATGCAGGCTTTTCTGAACAGGCAGGCTTGCTTATGTTTTATGCAGGTTTGTGGAGGTTTGAGTTATTTTGAAGCTTGTTGTAACAGGTTTGGGGTTTGAAGGCAGTTTTCAAGGCTTGAGTTTTAGCTTTGTGTTCATGCAGGCTTGGATGCTTGTAACTGGTATTATGCAGGTTTGGATACTGTGTTTGACAGGTTATATGTTGAAACTGGTTTCTAAGCTTGAGGCAAATTGAAACTTGTTTGTTTTTTTTAGAGGCTTTGATGCAGAATGTGTTAGGCTTCTCAGTTTGCTTCCTTGAAAACAGTTTTTGAGGTTACAAGTTGTGTGATATTTTTTCTATGTGTTGTTCTGCCTTTTTTTTGACAATTCTGATCTGTTTGTTTTATATCTCTTTGTCTTAAGCCTGCCCACTGTAAGCCTCTCTACTTCTCTCTCTCTTTTCTCTCTCTATTAAAGCATATTATATTGCTTTAGAATAGCCGTTTCTGAAAAGGTGCTTGGTTGGGAAATGATGAAATTGGCTTTACAAGTTGCTTACACTTTGTCTTTCCTCTGTATATCTCTTGTCTTCCAGATTTTCTGCCTTTTGTGTACTTGTTGACAGCTTTATTGGCTTCTTTGGACAGTTTTAACAGCTTCTTGTACTTTCTCTGGATAGTTTCTTTGGACAATTTGGTTTGCCTTTTCAAGTAGCTTGTTTGTTCAATTTGAACTTTGCAACTTGTTTGTTTCAGTTTGAACTTTGCAACTTGTTTTGGCATATTCAGTAGCTTGTCCCTTTTCATGTAGCTTGTTTGGCTTTTCTTTATGCAGCCTTGTATTAATTCATATGCTTTCAAACTGTATTTTCTTTCCCTCTTTGTGAACCAAGAGTCTTCTTGTGATTTGCAGAGAGGGCGAACAAACTGATTCCGGCCAACACTTTTAATGATGAGTTTTTATGATTAACTGTCTGAAAATGCCCTTTTTTAATTCATCTGCATTTGACTTCTTTCTTTTTTGTCTTTGCAGATAAATATCAGTTGAGCAATGGGGAGCAGCAGTAGCAGATGAAGATTTCAAGACACTTAGGATACAGTTTTATTTTATTTTAATCATTTGTAATAAACATTATTATAAATACTGTAAATATTACTTGTATTTAAATAACACTTGTACCAATAATTAAAAATAAATAAAAGTCTTTTTGTCAGATATCTCTTTTAATTCTTCTACATTTATTTATTTAATTACTTAAATTTCTTGAATTATAATAATTGGAAATTATCCAATAATTTTAACTTAGAAATTATAAATAACCAATAAACGTCTGGCGTTCCGAATAAACAAAAGCAATGCACAGTTAAACAAACAAACGTCCATATATCCTTTATCTCACTGATCAAACTCAAACTTCAAACTTTCAATCAGAAGCCTCAACCCATGTCCCAGAGTTAATTGAAAAGAACTGTAGAATTAATTCCTTCTGAGAATGCGCGCGCAAACCCTAATTCTTGATTTATTGTCAAAGAAACGTCTGCCTGATCAAACCCTGAGCCAAACTCAACCAAACCCTAACAATCTGCTTGAACTGATTCAAAATCAACAGAAACCCTAATTTTGTCTGACTGATGAGAAAAGTCTGTTTGACCGATTCTTAAACCAATCTGAAAAATCAGGAAAAGCCCGAAGCTGTGATTTCTTGTGAAAAATAAGAGGGCATATTTTGGGGTACAACAGTTGCCCCTGTTCAATCTTCTTGAACCTAAAGAGTTAGATTGGCAAGTTTGCCGTTCGCGACTCGAAGGTAAAAGGAGATTGGACACTAGAGTGCCTAAAAAATTTGCACTCGTCAAAGCGTAGTTTGAGGGAATGGGCTTAAAGATGCCATTTGGAGATGGGCTTAAAGATTCCATCTGGAGATGTGACAGAATCTTGTCGGGGGATGGGCTTAGAGATGTCATTTGGAAATTGTTGGTAGGAGGATGGGCTTATAGATGCCATCTGGAAATGTTGGTAGGAGGATGGGCTTATAAATACCATTTGAAGGTGATTGTATCTGTTTTTTGAATGAGTGACAGAATTACATCGAATCTGGATCGTATCTGGACTGTATTCGAATGAATCTGGAATAAGTATCAGAATGTCGCCATGTCTGGGTCACATCTGAACTATCTCTGGAAGGAATCTGGAATAAGTATCAGAATGTCGCCATGTCTGGGTCACATTTGAACTATCTCTAGAAGGAATCTGGGAAGATGATGATCTTTGTCTGTTGATTGATCTTTCCTGAAAAGGTAAAGAGTTAGTTGTAATGAATTGTACTTCAATGTTTATGATATGAATGTAATGGATGCGCATGTAAGCTGAGTAACTGTCTTGCTGAGGATAGATGAATCATGGATAGCTGGAGATAATAGAATCTTGACTGCTGCCGAGGAAAGTGAATCTTTGACTGCTGCAGGGGATTGAAAATCCTTTGATTGTTGAAAATGAGAAGTCCTGGGACCACTGTTGGGGAATCAGGAGCTTGGGTTGTATGCCAATCTACTGGGGATTCCTGTCTTGAGGAGATCTTCACTGGGGAATATCTGAATATCCTGTGAGGAATTGAGAATGAGAGTCTTTATTCTGCTTGGGGATTGATAGTTGGAAGTTTTAGCTCCGCTAGGGATTGCAAGAATCTTTTGATTGCTGCAGGTATTGATCTGGGATCTTGAAAAGGTTGGTCGGTGAGATAGTTGTCCTGGCTGGTTTCAGGTATTAATCTCTGACTTGAGAAAAGAAAAGCTTCCTGGCTTGTTTCAGGTATTACTCTTCAATCTCTTCATGTAGATGGTTTTCCTGGATGGTTTCAGGTATTAATCCATAATCAGTCGTCCACAGATATTTTCCTGGCTTGCTATAGGTATTAATCTGGAACTTGAGAAAGGTTGGTCAAGGAGATACTGTCCTGGCTGGTTTCAGGTATTAATCTCTGACTTGAGAAAAGAAAAGCTTCCTGGCTTGTTTCAGGTATTACTCTTCAATCTCTTCATGTAGATGGTTTTCCTGGCTTGTTTCAGGTATTAATCCATAATCAGTCGTCCACAGATATTTTCCTGGCTTGCTACAGGTATTAATATGGAACTTGAGAAAGGTCGGTCAAGGAGATACTGTCCTGGCTGGTTTCAGGTATTCATCTCTGACCTGAGAAAGAAAGGTAGTTTTCCTGGCTTGCTACAGGTATTAATCTTCAATCTCTTTATGTGGATGGTTTTCCTGGCTGGTTTCAGGTATTAATCTACAATCAATCGTCCACAGATAGTTTTCCTGGCTTGTTACAGGTATTAATCTGGAACTTGGGTTATACGCCACTTTGAGAATGAGAATCTTCATTCTGTTGGGGGTCAGAAATTGAGAGTATACCAATCTTCTGGGGTTTTAAGGATGAGAGTCTTCATTCTTGAGAGAAACAGATTTTTAGGAGCTTCAATTGTCCGTTATTCTGTTGATGGTTGTATCTTCCAGCAGGTGATGAAGGAATTTTGATGATGACCGCAACTTCCAGAAGGAAATTTTGAACGCTCTTGAATTCCAACAGGTGATGAAGGAATTTTTGATGATGACCGCAACTTCCAGCAGGAAATGAAGTAAATTTTGAACGACCTTGTTTTTGACATTCGAATGCCCCAAGTGATGGTGAGGGAGACTTGCCCCAAGTTAATCTGTAATTGAGAGATTTTTAGAAATCTTGACTGGTCTGCCCCAAGTTAATTGAACTTTTGAAAGATCTTGACTGGACTGCCCCAGGTTAAATGGACTTTGAAAGATTTATTGAAATCTTGACTGGACTGCCCCAGGTTAAATGGACTTTGAAAGATTTATTGAAATCTTGACTGGACTGCCCCAGGTGTGCTGGATAGTGACATGTCATGCCCCCTTGTTGATAGGAGATTTGTCAATGGAAGTGTCATCCTTTTGAATTGATTTGGTTCACTGAGAGAGCTTTCGTTCATCGGATATTCATTGTGTGAATTTCTCCGCTGTCAAACAAATAGCCAAATGCAAACAATGATATTCAGGTAATGCAAAGTTTATGTTTGTCTCAAAGTTTTTGAAAAATGCGTTTTTTTTTTGTTTTTTTAGCAGAAAACTTTTTATAAGACAAAATCAACACAAGATTTAGAGCAAAGCCTTACAGGAGTCAAGATACCTTTTGTAACAGTATGCTTTCGAACTAACCCATGCTTCAATTAGGACTTTTGAAGGGTTGCAACGTGGCTTGGTTCACGGTTTAAGAAACAAAGGATAAAGGCTCAACGTATATTTGTACCCACCCGCTCTTCGTGATGTTCTTCAATCCTAAACTCAGTTAATTGCGCGTCGAACTCTGTTCGAGTTTGGAACAACTTTTGGCAATGGTTCACCAGTTGAATTTGGAAGGCAGTCATTATCTCCTTTTTCTTTTGCAACATTTTTCATGTTGTTGAGGATATGTAATGACCTCGTTCTTTTGATTTGTTATCTCTAACTTTTGCCTGACTGTTCCCGTTTTTGAGATTACAGTCAGCGGGATGCCCCAGCTTTCTTAAGACTCCTTTACATGTTTTGGCTCAGTGGGCTTTTTCTTTTTTGAGAGATGATGACTGCCTATGAGATAAGGAACCATCACTATCTTTTGATTCCAGAGGAATGCTTTTCTTTTTTTGATGTCGTTCGTTGTATTACGAACTGAGAGTTTGCGACTTCAATGCACATATTTTTTTGAATTAACTGAGAGACTACCCTGCCCCAGGTTTAAATCAAAGGTTTCAATTTTTTTAGAACATGAAACTCCTACTTCTTTGGCTCGAAGGGGTTGACTAGGGATTATCTTCCTTATAACTCTAGTGTTTGGGAATTGAAAGAAATGTCTGTACATCATCAGCGAGGTCTGTTCAAAAGCATACTGTATGAGATTATGGTATTGTTTCGTCATCCTCCCTCTAAAGGCTTGCAGCTTTTTATCAAGAGTTAAATATCATAAAGAAAGCATAAGAGTAGTGAAAACGAATGGATGAATTCAAGACAAACATATGCAATGCATTAATGAAACAGAGTTTGACATCAAAAGATAATTGTTTGAATAACAAAAGAAATTACAACTTTGAAAATTCAAATGAAACAAAAACATTCTCAATGATTTGGCATAGGAACAGTGATTATGCTAGAGTCTCCGGAGGGTCAAACTCGATCTCCTTGGCATCAATCATGTCTTGGACCTTGTTCTTCAGAGCCCAACAGTTGTTTGTGTCATGCCCTGGGCTACCACAGTGATAAGCACATCTTGCATCCGGGTTATAGTTTGGAGAAGAAGTCTTAGGGTTAGGATGAGGAGCCTTCAATGTAATCAGCTCTTTCTTCAACATGTGTTGTAGTGTTTGAGCTAGTGACATGTTGATCCTAATATATTGTCTTTTAGGCGCGTCTGGCCTTCGTTGATTTCCCCTTTGATGTTGTTGGTGTGACGCAGAACCAGAGATCAGGACTGCCCCTACGTGTTGGTCACGTTGACTCTTTTGGCTGTTCGCAGCATTAGACTCTTTCTTTCCATTTTAGGGAATTTTCTGAGCATCAGAGGGTGTAGCTCCTTGGATCTTTCCACTTTTGATGCCAACTTCGACCCTTTCGCCGGTCAGTATGAGCTCGGTGAACCCGGCTGAGGAGCTTCCAATTAAGTGATTGAAGAAAGGCCCTGTCAAAGTTCCCATGAAGATGTCAATCAGCTCTCTGTCAGTTAAAGGGGGTTGCACCCTACCATCCAGATCTCTCCACTTTTGAGCTTATCCTTTGAAGCTCTCGTCGGAACCCATGGTCATGTTCTGCAATTGCACACAAGTCGGTGCAAGATCAGCATTGTATTGATACTGTTTGTAAAATGCCATAGCTAAATCTTCCCAGGTGTGGATGCGAGAACTCTCCAATTGATAGAACCACTCGAGTTGAGCCCCTACCAGGCTTTCTTGTAAGAAATGGATCCAAAGCTTTGGATCAGTTGTGTATGGCTGAATCTTGCGGACATAAGATTTTAAGTGCATCTTAGGGCAAGAGACTCCATCGTACAGGGCCAAGGTAGGGACTTTGAATTTTGGAGGGATGACTAATCAAGAAATCAAACCCATGTCTCCTAAATCCAAGTCGGGTATTTGTTGAACCTCCATAGCATTGAGGCGATCTTCCAACTGTTTGTACTTGTCATCAGCGGGAGGATATCGTTCTTCGGAGTAGTCAGGTTCAACATCATCAATTTCCAAATCGTGGTCTTCTTCAAGACTGACCCCCTTGTCTTTGAGAAGGAGAGCTTTCAGATCCTCTTGCCCTTTACCCATAGCCAAAAGCATTTGCTGGAATTAAGCGTTTTGAGCTTGGAGATCTTTCACCGTTTGTTCCATATCCATCTTACTGAAATAAACAGTAGGAAGATAAGGAGACCTGTATGGGAAACCTGTTATGCAATGATATGTATGATATATGTATGCAATGTTTTCAAGGATCTCTTGGGGTAAACACAAGAAAATGTTAGAGGTTGAACTTTGATCAACATCTTTGATTGGAGAGCTTTGTAACGGTGGATGTCTTTCCACGAGAATCAAGCTCACCATGTCAAGTGGGTCATAGCCCCTGATTCAAGTTGTTGCACTTGATCTTTGATGGCATTTTTTTAGAGGAGAAACCTCTTGCCCCTTTGGTAGACGTCTGGTTCAACGTGACCCTGCATCAAAAGAACCTCAAGATCCTTGAAATGGTTATTGAAAATGTTGTGGTATGATGTCATGATGTTATGTACATGTATGCAAAAGAAAGTAAGTGTATATAAAGGTAATCATATTCACACAGAGCAAACAAGTCCTTAGGATTAGGCTTGCATGGGGTTTGTAGGTAAGTACCCTCTTGAAGTTAGTTGGCTCATCCTGTCCTAAAATAGAAACCGGGTTCTAAGGAGCTCAATATAACTGGATTATTTTCTGTGTTCATTGTTTTGGTTTAGCCACTTAACTGGCGACCAAAATATCCCAAGAAAACAATCCTCAATGAGTGTAGTATCGAGTATCTACCAACTTCGGACTGCACCAAAGCCGGTCATCTCACTACCCCTAAAAAGGCCAAGATGGTCAAGTAAGGTTCTAAGAGTTCGTTAGTGCTTCATGACATCGCTCAGCGGCCCCGTATTCTCCTTGACTACTCAAGGGCTACCGGTACTCACAAATATGTCACACTAACATAGCTTACTGCTTCAACCATGTCGGTATACCCCACACAGTTCCCTCACAGTTTTATTGCTATTTACCTAAAAAAGGTGCCCCCAAATTCGGGTGTAGGATTTACAACAAACCCAAACAAGGACCCAAAAAGTAAAGCAATCAAAGCAAGTATGTAAAGGTGATCTAAACCCTAAGGTAACCCCACTTTTAAATTAGTCCCCAGCAGAGTCGCCAGTTCTGTGATACGGTGGGAGAACTGACTTGAGGTTTTGCGCTTGTATTCGCACTTGTTCGGTTTAGCAAGAGTCGCCACCGAATTTTTATTTTATCCTAAAGGAAAGGTTAAAAAGCACAGGAAAAACCTTTGAGATGTTTTCGTGGGTTCGGGGGGTAGATTATGAAAAGGGAAGGTGCTAGCACCCTTTTCATCCATGGTTATCCATAGGCTCTTAGTTACTTGTTTTAGATCACTTGCCTTGATTTTCAATTGTTTGAAATGATGCTTTGTGTGTGTGGTTTTGAAAATGTTTTGAAAAAGATGCCTTGTCTAGGCAACCGTTGTAACAATTCTTTACTCGAATGTTTTACAAAGGTGTGTGTCTTTTTGAAAAGATGTTTCAATGTTTTTTTGAAAGTTGTTTTGGAAGTTGTTTTGGAAGTTGTGTTTGTGAAGTGTGTTTGTGAAGTGTGTTTTGAAAGTAGGCAAGTGTGTTTTGCAATTTTGATCAAGTAACTAAGAGTTTTCTACCCCTAAATTTACTCAAAGATCTTTCCTATGTTTTAACCCTTTTAACAGTGTTGTTTCACCATTGTATTTGGTGAACGACCTTGTGTTAGGATGTTAACGGGACGGGCGCGGGTCATCGTTTAGACCATGAATGCAATAGTGCCAAGTGTCTTTGGCAATTTTCTTGAGGGACTATGATCATTTTGTTCAGGCAACTTTGAAAGCGTCATCGAGGGACTATGATCATTTGATTTGTTTTTGTTTTGCCAAAGAACTCAACATGCAAACATGGCCCATTTTGGAAGGCAACAAGCGGGATTACCCTAGGGGTGCAAGTGGGAATTGTGTATTGGTTTTCATGCATTTGTCTTGTATTAGGTTATCTAGCAATTGATTTTGAATCTTCGCATACAAACCCTAATTACTATACAGTATATAGAAAGCGATAAATTGCGGGAATTTAAAGTCTAAGCTATTACAAACAAGTATCCGGGGATGGGGGTACAAATATTTACAAATGGGGATGAGTCTTATCAGGAAAGTAGTGTCCAAATGTTATTTACAACCAAATCGAATCACATTCTCAATATAAAATGTATCAAAGTATAAGAATAGAGAATCAAAAGTAAAGTATAATGCACATGATTATTTACAAGTGATGCAAATATTATCCTAATGTATTTATTAAGTATTTATTTATTTTTGTGTTTTTGTTATATATAAGAAAAGAAAATTGTTTAAATTTAAGTATTCTATTATCTATGTATTTAGTTAATGTTTTTATGTACAAGAAATTCTTAAAAGAAAAAATATTTTAACTTAATAAAAGAAATCTAATATTTACATATTTGTGTAATAAAAAATATTGTTAAAATAAATTTAACATGAAAAATATATTATTTATTTAACAAGAAAAAGAAAAGGAATTAAGTTATACAAAACAAAAAATAAAGTGATAATATAAAAGATTGATTTGTAAAAATAAAAATAAAAAAAGGTTTAAATGGGCCTAGGCATTATGTACATGGCAGGCCCAAAACAAATGCTGATTAAAACAAAAAAAAGGGGTGCATTCCAGAATTCGTTGGGCTTAGGCGTTTTTGTGGGGAAAAGGCCCAAAACGTGTTTGATAATGTTTTTGCATAGGGTTTTCATTTGTTTGTTCAGAATTAGGGATACAGAGGCTTAGAACGAACGACACCGCTTCTCTTCTTCGTTGTCTTCTTCATCTTTCTTGAGCCAAGCTTCTGACTTCCCCTTCCACGCCTGGTTACTGGATGCCATCTCCGCTTCCTCCTCCTCATGGTAGCTCAGGCGGTGACAACAAGGTATTATTCTCAGCTTTTCATGTTTTAGGGTTTCAAAGATTTATCTCTTGCATGTTTTACCTCTTACACGTTTTGACTTTGTGTTGTCTATGTTTATGCGAGGTGTTAAAAAAGAAAAGGGAGGAGTTACTACCTTTAGGGTTTCTGCTTTGGGAGGAGGTGGATAGTGGAAAGGAGGCGTCTCTGGTGGCCAAGGCGAGGGAGTACGTGATGCTGAGCTTGCTGGCCTCCCTGGTATTTTGTATCTTGCTTACCTCTGTGGTTTTATGATGATAGTTTTCTGAAAACCCTAGCTTAAATGCTTCTTTTCCTCTTCTGATTGCTTGCCTCTGTATGTTTATTTGATGATGTTCTTTGATGAACTTTGTTGTTCTTTTACAATGATGATGATATTTGAATCTGAGTTTGTTCCTGGGTTTGCTTTGAGTTTGAGATGCTTGGACTTGCTTGAATTTTGATTGCTTGCTTCAGAGTTGTTGATATGCTAACCCTATGATGAACATATTCTGAGGGATTTGTTGGTGTTTAGGCTTTGGCTATGTTGTTGTGATATCTGGTCTTTAGGCTTGCTGGGCTTTGAAAGGCTTATCAGTACAGGCAGGCTTCTAGGTAGTTAGAGCAGGCTTTGAAAATGAACCAGTTTTTAGGTTTGTTCTTTAGGCTATGCATGGTTTTGGCTTGAAGGTTGTAACAGATCTTTTAGGCTTGTTTAGAGGTTACAGGCTGGCTTGAAACAGGCTTGGATTGAAGGAAGTTTTGAGGCTCATTTGTATTATGCAGGCTTTTCTGAACAGGCAGGCTTGCTTATGTTTTATGCAGGTTTGTGGAGGTTTCAGTTATTTTGAAGCTTGTTGTAACAGGTTTGGGGTTTGAAGGCAGTTTTCAAGGCTTGAGTTTTAGCTTTGTGTTCATGCAGGCTTGGATGCTTGTAACTGGTATTATGCAGGTTTGGATACTGTGTTTGACAGGTTATATGTTGAAACTGGTTTCTAAGCTTGAGGCAAATTGAAACTTGTTTGTTTTTTTTTTTGAGAGGCTTTGATGCAGAATGTGTTAGGCTTCTCAGTTTGCTTCCTTGAAAACAATTTTTGAGGTTACAAGCTGTGTGATATTTTTTCTATGCGTTGTTCTGCCTTTTTTTTGACAATTTTGATCTGTTTGTTTTATATCTCTTTGTCTTAAGCCTGCCCACTGTAAGCCTCTCTACTTCTCTCTCTCTCTCTTTTCTCTCTCTATTAAAGCATATTATATTGCTTTAGAATAGCTGTTTCTGAAAAGGTGCTTGGTTGGGAAATGATGAAATTGGCTTTACAAGTTGCTTGCACTTTGTCTTTCCTCTGCATATCTCTTGTCTTCCAGATTTTCTACCTTTTGTGTACTTGTTGACAGCTTTATTGGCTTCTTTGGACAGTTTTGACAGCTTCTTGTACTTTCTCTGGACAGTTTCTTTGGACAATTTGGTTTGCCTTTTCAAGTAGCTTGTTTGTTCAATTTGAACTTTGCAACTTGTTTGTTTCAGTTTGAACTTTGCAACTTGTTTTGGCATATTCAGTAGCTTGTCCCTTTTCATGTAGCTTGTTTGGCTTTTCTTTATGCAGCCTTGTATTAATTCATATGCTTTCAAACTGTATTTTTTCCCTCTTTGTGAACCAAGAGTCTTCTTGTGATTTGCAGAGAGGGCGAACAAACTAATTTCGGCCAACACTTTTAATGATGTGTTTTTATGATTAACTGTCTGAAAATGCCCTTTTTTAATTCATCTGCATTTGACTTCTTTCTTTTTTGTCTTTGCAGATAAATATCAGTTGAGCAATGGGGAGCAGCAGTAGCAGATGAAGATTTCAAGACACTTAGGATACAGTTTTATTTTATTTTAATCATTTGTAATAAACATTATTATAAATACTGTAAAAATTACTTGTATTTAAATAACACTTGTACCAATAATTATAAATAAATAAAAGTCTTTTTGTCAGATATCTCTTTTAATTCTTCTGCATTTATTTATTTAATTACTTAAATTTCTTAAATTATAATAATTGGAAATTATCCAATAATTTTAACTTAGAAATTATAAATAATCAATAAACATCCGGCGTTCCGAATAAACAAAAGCAATGCACAGTTAAACAAACAAACGTCCATATATCCTTTATCTCACTGATCAAACTCAAACTTCAAACTTTCAAACAGAAGCCTCAACCCATGTCCGAGAGTTAATTGAAAAGAACTATAGAATTAATTCCTTCTGAGAATGCGCGCGCAAACCCTAATTCTTGATTTATTGTCAAAGAAATGTCCGCCTGATCAAACCCTGAGCCAAACTCAACCAAACCCTAACAATCTGCTTGAACTGATTCAAAATCAATAGAAACCCTAATTTTGTCTGACTGATGAGAAAAGTCTGTTTGACCGATTCTTAAACCAATCTGAAAAATCAGGAAAAGCCCGAAGCTGTGATTTCTTGTGAAAAAGAAGAGGGCAAATTTTGGGGTACAACATAGGCCAACAAAAATATCGTCATATTGTAATACAACCTGCAAATTCTTCGTGCAACATCATCTTACTCAAACGCAACATTAATCATATCATATTACTCAAGAATATACACAGATAGACATCAATGTTGGTAAAATAATTAGCTACTGTATTTCAATTTATTTTTATATGATAGAACACAATTTTATCTTTTCATCGATTTAAACGACGTGTCAAACAGACACTTGAGGCAAAAGTTATGAAATTTACAATTTTGAAAATATGATAGTTTCAGTGGTAACCGGTTACTTCCAGGAGGTTAACTGATTACACCCCTGTAACACAGAGTTACAACGCTACTGTCCAATTGGGTAACCGATTCCCTTCCATATGGTAACCGGTTACGCCTTCACATTTTTACAAATTTTGCCCAAAATTGCACAGGGTAATCGGTTACTGCCAAAAGGGTAACTTATTACACCTGATGCAGAGTTCTAAAATCATTGTTTCAAAACCCCAACTCCCTATTTTTCAATCAAACATTGTATTTTAATCATACCAATTATTCACCAATATTTCCTATCAATTCCATTCAATTTACATCATCAAATTTCACCAATTACACACAATTATAACAGTCAATTTCACAATCAATCCACACCCAAAACCTAACATTCAATATCATCAAATACCTACAATTATATCGCCTATTAGAGATTCGGAACCCCACCCTCACCTTAGGTTGTAGATTCCTCAAGCTTCAACAATGGATCCTCCCTTCCTATATCTTCCTCTTTCTCGCTTATTCTTTTCTCTCGTTTCTACGATCGATCAAAACAACTACTCTTCTATTCCTCTTGTTTTTACTTATCTAGCCCCTTGGACCCCCAATAAAAATATTCCAACTATGACATCCTCTTATTACTATATTAATTTACTAATTATTATAAAATAATAATAAATCTAATATTTTAATTCAAATAATACTAGTAAACTATTTATCTCTCTACACCCTTATGTTTCTACACTTTTAGTCACACGCCCTTATCACCTTAACTTCTATAATTTCCCAGGCTTCTAATTCCCAATAAATGCACAACAACACATCAAAAGATTCACCAATGCATATAAATACATCACAACACCTAATTAATTTAAATAAAAAATTCCAACGGAATCGGGGTGTTACAAATTTCACATTCCGAGATATAAAATACTCTTCAGTTTCAATATCATACACTTCCCACCCCTTTTCCCCATAGGGGTAGCCTACAAAAATACACTTCTGACTCCTACAATCAAATTTATCTCGACCCCTCTTTTCATTGAGATCATATCACAAACATCCAAATGTCCTAATTTATGTATATGCAGGCATAGCATCAAACATCACCTCATAAGGAGTTTTCCCATCAAGTAGCACATAAGGATTTCAGTTAATCAAATATGCAACAGTAAGTATACACTCTTCCTAGAACTTCAAAGTAAAATTGGCTTGAAACCTCAATGCCCTTGCCACATTCAGTATACGTCGATGTTTTCTTTCCACCCTTCCATTTTGTTATGGTGTATAGTGAATTGAAGTTTGATGGAGGATAACACTTTCTTGAATATAACTTTTCAGTCCTCGAAACTTAGTTCCATTATCACTTCTCGAAAATTAATTTATTTGTTATGTTTCATAGCACAAAATTGTTTAATAATATGAGGAACTTCGTCTTTTGTTTTCAATAAGTACACCCATACCGCACACGAACAATCATCAACTACAGTAAAAAAAAAGTAAACATCACCACAAGAGGCATATGTTCTATAAAGTCCCCATAAATCATAATGAATCAAATCAAAACAATTCTTTGCATTATTTTCACTTAACAAAAATGATTCTTTTATTTTTTTGTATTTAAAACAAGCATCACAAGTCTTTATTATAATATCAATATATTTTTCAGTTACATCAAGCAACATACTAGTTATCTTTGATGATGGGTGTCCCATTCTTCTATGCCATAACTCACATAATCTAACTCCATTTGCTTGGTTGGTATGAACTGGTGTCTCCATACTAAGCACATAAAGCCTTTCAGATTGTTCACCCGCTCCAATCATCATCCTCGAAGTGCGGTCCTATATAACACACATCATTTTAGTAAAGTGAACAATATAATCAGCATCACGTAAAAGTTGAGATATTTATATGAGATTGCAATTAAATTTAGGGACAAAAAGAACATGCTTCAACATCAACTTGTCACCAATAGTGATGGTTCCTACTTTCGTTGCATATGTTTGTGTCCCATTAGGCAATCCAACAGGACAAGGCTCTATGTCTCGAACAACATTCATGTACGCAAGAGCGCTAGTCATATGATGAGTGGCACCTATGTTAATAATCCATGGATTCTTACCTGTCAGTCTTGTACTCGTCCCACATTTTTGTGCTTTAATCGCATTTAGAAGAGAATTTCTCTGCTTTGAACTCAATCCTAACAAAACCTGATCATCTTCATCCTTTTTGTCATTCATCACTGCTTTAGTGTCATTAACAACTTGTGCCATATTAACCTTTGCATTATTTCCTCTTCCTTTTCCTGCGCCTAATTGGTTGATGTGTCTGCTTTCCGCGTCCAAGCTCATGACCTTCAGATCATGGTCTATCTCCCCACTAATCTGGATAACGCACCAATAGAAAACATGAGCCGACATCATGCCCAAGACATTTGCAATGTGAGCATGGTTTCTGCGACCCCGTATGAGATTTCTTTTCCCATGTTGATATTCTACCAGACTTGACAGCAAAGGAGGTTAGATCTCTACTTTCTTCCTTACCTCGCATCATCATGCCAACTCTCTCCTCTTGCACCACCATATGGTACGCTCTGTTCAAATTCGACAACGCGTCTAGACTCAAGATATTAGACCGCACGATCCTGAACTGAGAATCATCAAGGCCCATCAAAAACGGGTGAAGCTTTTCCTCTTCTCTCTGTTGGCTCCTAAATTCGACACCCACGTTCTATTATCATATAGATCATTAATTATGAGTTATAAGAGTTTCCTACACAAGAAGGCTTCGATCAGCTGATCACATCGAAGGATTATCAAAGAATGACAAGATACTTAGAGAAATTTCTCTAAGTTGGAATCATGTTATTTTCAATGTTGAAGGAGAAACCTTTCGACCAAGGCCCCTGATGCCCAAGATCGAACGGTTTGAATTTCGAATTGTTGGAGGGAAAACGGTTCCCTGCAGTTACCAAGCGCAACATGGCGTGGAAGTAGGCGTCGAGGGTTGTGAACGTGCCATGTGGCATCACCACGAAGCGATGTAACTTAGGATTTTTAGTATAAATACTAAGTGTTCACGTAGTTATTAAGTGTGTTCATCATTGTATACAAGTCACTCATTTAGATTCAAGTACCCAGCGTGAGAGAAAGAATCATTGAGAATGTATGTGTGAAACACCATTTACCTTAATCGAAATCTTTTTACATTCAAGCAATTTATCGCTTTCACTTATTTATCTCAGTCGAAGTCATTTATTTAACAAGCCTTTAATGCTTTTATTTACTTTGTCAAGCTTTTCTCCATGCAATTTACTTAAAGTGTCTCTACCTTACTTGCGTTAATCACCATTCGGATTAGTCAAAACTCTCTATTTCAAAGCATTTAAACGATAAAAATCAACCATGTCTTAGGATCAATCTGATCGATCCTGCGAGTCACCAAATAAGTCACCTTTTGGAAGATCAGCGGTTGTTTACCATTTTTCACGGTAAACAAATTGGCACACCCGGTGGGACCTTGTGTTGATTTTGCGAGTTTAAATCGTTTTTTATAAAATATACTCCTTTTTCGAGAGTATTGCATGTTATTGAGAAGTGGTAGAATATACACCAACGAAACCAATACTAGGAGAAGAAGTAGAGAAATGGTGAATCCGCCAAACAATGGAGAAATCCCACAAACAAATGTGGGAGCGACGGTTATCCCAACCATGAGCGAAGCGGTAACCGCTGGTTCAACGCCAGCAGTAACGGTTACACAAATGGGGACAATGCCTTCATTTACAGGCCCCAGAATGACTTTGGGAACTCCCCCACCAAGGGGAAACCAAGGAACTAGACCATATGTTCCCCCAGGTTTTTCGACAGTCTAGTTAAATCGAGAACCACCCTACGGTATGCCAACTTCTGAATTGACTAGCCTGACGAACGCTACGTCCACCTTTTCAGAACCTTTAGTGAGCGCCTCTTCGCCACTCCAAGGCTCTGGAGTTGGTATGGTGAACATGGGTAGGAACCAACTCTTAGGAGGAACGTCCCACGTAATGCCTGGCCTTACGAATGCCTCGACAGCAGTCTTGAGGCAGCAAATGGACGAAAGCGACCACGACATGGTTCAAATGTTGGCGCAAACTTTAAGTACAGTGCTAAATCCTCTAATACAGAATACCACCCAGTCGAATCAGTAAATGACAGCGCAAATGTCGCATCTGCCTGACTTTATTGGGGTACCCCAACCCATTCGACAGCCCCAAAAGGCACAGATAAGGGGAAACCAAGGCATACTTCTATAGGAAGAAACCACTATTAACCAAGTCCAGCAGCCTGTCGAAGAGAACCTTATGGTACAAATGGAACAACCCGGGGTCGAAGAGCCGAGAGTCGTAGCCTCGGAAATAAGGATGGTTAATAGAAACCAAAACGCTGACGAAGTAGTTCAGCAAATCCAATACCAGAATGTTGGTTTGGAGAATAACTTGACAGCCATGATTGAAAGAATCATGATGCAAAACGGGATGAATACGGGCTTCTGTATGCCCAACTTCACATCCCCGCTGTCAGAATATGTGTTACAAACAGACTTGCCTCCAAGATGCAAAGTCCCTAAGTTCACTAAGTTTTCAGGGGACACGACAGAATCCACTGTCGAACATGTGGCAAGATATTTAATCAAAGCGGGAGAAATCTCAAACAATGAGAACCTAAGGATTAAGTATTTCCCAAGTTCCCTAACAAAGAATGCATTTACTTGGTTCACAACTCTCCCCCCAATTCGATCCACCATTGGACCCAGTTGGAGAGATTGTTCCATGAGCAATTCTACATGGGACAAACCAAGATAAGCTTGAAAGAGTTTGCTAGTGTAAAGAGGAGATTCACTGAGCCTATAGACGAATACCTAAATAGGTTTAGATTGCTCAAGGCAAGATGCTTTACGCGAGTGCCAGAACACGAGTTAGTCGAAATAGCCGCTGGAGGTCTAGATTACTCCATTAGGAAGAAATTAGACACTCAGTACCTGAGGGACATGGCCCAATTGGCTGATAGGGTTCGACAGGTAGAACGCCTTAAAGATGAAAAATCTAGGGCGACGAAAACTCATAAAAGAGAAAAGATAGCATATGTCGAAATGGACGATGAAGATCCAGAAACATTCGACGAACTTAAAGTCGTCGAGGAGAGTGAGGTCGATTTAGCTGAGTTAAAACGAGGGTCACCATACTCTTGCAAATTACTAGTTCCCTCAAGTGGAAAAAACCCCACTGAGTCTGAAAAGGCCAATGATAGGTTCCCTAAAAAGACTTACAGTTTCGATATTACGAAATGTGATGAAATTTTTGATTTACTTGTAAAAGATGGCCAAATGATAATACCCCCGGGGGTAAAAGTGCCTCCTCTTGATCAAAGAAAGAAAAGAGGCTATTGTAAATATCATAACTTTCTAGGCCATAAAACATCTCAATGTTTTCTTTTCAGGGATCTCGTGCAAAATGTTATCAAAGAAGGGAGGCTGAAGTTCGTTGACAAGGCCCCCATGAATGTGGATTCGAGCCCTTTGTAGGCGGAAGCCCACTATGCTGAACCCTCAGGGGTAAATATGATTGAAGCTTCTAGGAGTCAGGTGAAAAGGCCAGGGATAACCATGGTCGAAGTCACCAAAGATCATATCAATATGCCAATATTTGGCAGTTTTTCTGGGAACCTTTCTAGAAAAACAATCGAAACAGTCCAAAAGGCCGTTGAGGGCCCAAAACTGGAAACAGGTGGAGTCTCAAAATGAGGAACTAAACCCACTTCTTACTTGGCTGTAGTGCAAGGCCAAACAAAAGACCTGGAGGCTCAAATGAAGCAAATGACTCTTGCTACTAAAGACAACATGAATGTCAACATGGTCGAAATCTATGAATCAAAAGTTTCAAAGGAAGCCATCAGGCAAGAGCAAGCAAACGGAACAACGTTTCCCCGAGAGAACGGAAATCTGGAAGAATTCTTGCAACAATTCCAGAAGAAAAAATCAGAAGTAATGATGTGTCCTCGATGCAGCTCTATTTTTGACAAGAAAGCTGCTGAACACATCGAAGGTGTGAGAGCAGCAAACAAAAAATGGAGCAGAAATGCCCAAACAAGTGTAGGCTCTGATGTTCGACACGATCCTAGAAGAACCTATCAAAAGGGTTCAAGTCAGGAAAAGAGGCCACTAACTTTCAGGCCTCCAACCAATGTGTCAGTCAATACATGGCTCAAAACATCGAGTCAAAAGAGACCTAATGAAGAAAGGTGGCATTCCTTTGAAGTGCCAAGAGGTTCATCTTTGACACTCAAGAAAGAACCTCATGTAGGTGCCACCAAAGTTGCTCAAGTATCGAGTAACTACAAGGGAAAGAACCCAATGTCTCGATCCCAGTGGAGAAGGTACCAAAGGCGGCGCAAGGCTGAGAGAGAGGCTGCCAACAAACCAAAACCAGAGTCGAGCTCAAATGTCCCCCAGCGAAAGCAAAGAAAGCCTTTGGAGAGGGAAACAGTGGCCAAGAGATTGGTATGGCCTGATCAAGACAAAGCTGGTGACGAAGATAGCTCCGAGTCCGACGACACATTAGACATCATGATAAATGTAGTTTCGGTCTTGCCAAGAGAATTAGACCACCAAATAGAAGTCTAAGCAAACGACTGGGAAGTCGAACAAGAAATGGCCAAGCATAGGCCAATTTGCTACTTTGTCATGGGTAAGGGTTGCACTGAAGAGAAAAATGGTTTCTTCGAACCACCAACTGAGGCGATGAAAAGTCACCTCAAGCCTTTATTCATAAGGGCAAAGCTCGAAGAGGCCACTGTAAACAAAATCTTGGTGGACTGTGGGGCGACTATCAACATAATTCCCCACTTCATGCTAAGAAAAGTAGGCAAGAATGATGAAGACATTAAGCCTCATAATATGGTCTTATCGAACTACGAAGGCGGAATAGGGACCACCATGGGTGTGATTCAACTAGACCTCAAAGTGGGATCCATCCTTCGACCAACCATGTTCATGGTCATATCGGCTAAACCAAATTACAACCTACTGTTAGGCCGAGAATGGATACATGG
This sequence comes from Vicia faba, assembly GCA_948472305.1. Taxonomy (NCBI): domain Eukaryota; kingdom Viridiplantae; phylum Streptophyta; class Magnoliopsida; order Fabales; family Fabaceae; genus Vicia; species Vicia faba. The sequence continues at coordinate 1,034,390,344 of OX451740.1, read as the reverse complement.
TGTCGGAGTAGTACCATCGTCGATGCACCAAAGGGTGATATTAAGGCGTCCCGATGGGATTGTCGAGAATATAGAAGCAGATCAGAGCTACTACTTAGGCAAAGTTAATCACCTCGGGAGAGCTGACTTTGACAAAATTTGGCTCACATTGGGCCATGTCCAGCACCTGACTTCGACATGGCGCCAGCGCCAAATGCTTTTTGTTCCTTGTACCTGCATCCTGATCATGGGTTTCAATGGGATAAAGAGGACTTGTCTCACATTGATTTCAGTGGGCTAACTGACATCCAGCCAACTGGTTGGGGAAGCGAATTCAGTGATAATGACTGAGTCGCAAGCGTTACAGCAAATTTCGGCTTACGTAGCCGAAACAAGAATGATAGCGGCTCTCGAAGCCGAAGTAAAATATATGGCCACCAAGGCCAATGACCAAGTACTACCTTCTACAGGTCCTGGAAAATATTTCGACCCAGAGCCACCAGATATAGGTCCTGGAAAAGATTTCGACCCAAAACCTCTCGATATCTCGACAGAAGGAATGTAGGAACATAGGCTCGACGCAATCTATGACGATGATCCTTTGGGTTTCGAAAAGGACCCCCTGGCGAACAACATCAAAATGTTAGCACATGATCCTTTAGAAGAAATCGACTTGGGCGAAGGGTTAGATAAAAGGCCCACTTACATCAGTGCCAAAATAGACCCAGAGCTCAAGGTCAAAGTGATCCAATTACTGAAGGAGTTCAAGGACTGCTTTGCATGGGATTACGACGAGATGCTTGGTCTCGACAGAAGATTGGTAGAACTTCAGTTGCCAATCAAACCTGGGAAAAAGCCTGTCAAACAAACTCCAAGACGCTTCGCTCCAGAAATACTGTCGAAGATCAAAACGGAAGTCGAAAGACTGCTGAAGTGCAAATTCATACGAACTACAAGTTACGTCGAATGAATTGCAAACATTGTTCCATTTATTAAGAAAAATGGTACATTGAGGGTGTGCATAGATTTCAGAGATCTGAATGCTGCAACACCCAAAGATGAATATCCTATGCCTATGGCGGAAATGCTTGTCGACTCTGCTGCTGGCTACGAGTACCTGAGCATGCTCGACGGTTACTCAAGATACAATCAAATTTTCATTGCTGAAGAAGATGTGTCAAAAACAGCTTTTCGATGCCCTGGGGCCTTAGGCACTTACGAATGGGTAGTAATGCCTTTTGGCCTAAAAAACGCTGGGGCAAGATATCAGCGAGCAATGAACTCTATCTTCCATGATTTTATTAACACTTTCATGCAAGTATATATTGACGATATTGTTGTAAAATCTGTTTCCAGGAAGACCCATATAGACCACCTTCGACAATCATTCGAAAGAATGAGAAAGCATGGTCTGAAGATGAACCCTTTGAAGTGTGCATTCTGTGTGAAAGCTGGAGATTTCTTGGGCTTCGTCATCCACAAGAAAGGAATCGAAATCAACCAGAACAAAACGAATGCAATCTTGGAAGCGAAAGCGCCAACGAACAAGAAGGAACTGCAATCTCTGCTGGGCAAGATAAACTTCTTAAGGAGATTTATATCTAACCTAAGTGGAAAAGCGCAAGCCTTCTCACCCTTACTTCGATTGAATAAGGAAGGGTTCAAGTGGGGGCAAGAGCAACAAGAAGCCTTCGACAAGATCAAAGGGTACCTCACCAAGCCACCTATTTTGGTGCCTCCTTGTAGAAATAGGAGTATGAGATTGTACATAGCTGCATCCGACAAAAATTTGGGAAGCATGTTAGCCCAAGAGGATGAAAATGGAGTCGAAAGACCCATTTACTACCTTATCAGAGTTTTGAACGATGCAGAAACTAGATATAGCGAAGTTGAAAAATTATGTCTATGTCTTTATTTCTCTTGTACAAAGCTCAAACAATATATAAAACCAGTTGATGTGCATGTTTCGTCCCATTCTGATGTTTTCAAATACATGTTGTCGAAACCCATCTTGCACAATCGAATTGGCAAGTGGGTACTAGCATTAACTGAGTATTCATTAACCTTTATGCCTCTCAAGGCAGTAAAAGGACAAGTGGTAGCAGACTTTATAGTCGACCACTCAATTCAGGTACAAAATATAAATTACTTGGAGATAGAACCCTGGAAATTTTACTTCGATGGTTCCAGCCATAAAGATGGAACGGGAGTAGGGGTCTTAATTATTTCTCCAGAAAAAATTCCAACAACATTCAAGTACAAGATAGAAGGTACTTGTTCGAACAATGAGGCTGAATATGAAGCTCTAATTACTGGCCTTGAAATATTGTTGGAATTGGGGGCAACTCGAGTCGAAATAATGGGAGACTCAGAGTTAGTCATTAAGCAAATCACAAAAGAGTACAAATGTATAAGAGAAAATCTCATTATGTACTTTGTGATAGCAAATCGTTTATTGAAAAAATTCGAAGTGGTTAATATTCGACACATACCTAGATTGGAAAACCAAATAGCCAATGATTTGGCACAAATTGCATCTGGGTATAGGATTTAAAAAACGAGATTACAAAGAGCAATTGAAGTCCGAGAAAAAATGACACCAACCAGCTTGTCTCCAACTGATTTAGAATCGACAAGACTAGGATATACCGATCAAAGGGATTTCGAAATTTTGTTCATAGACAATTTATCGGAGCAAGATTGGAGGAAACCCATTGTAGATTATCTACAAAATCCAGCAGCTTTGACAGAACGAAAAATAAAATATAGGGCGTTAAGTTACGTACTCGTGGGGAATGAGTTGTTTAAAAAGATGCCTGAAGGGGTATTATTAAAATGCTTAAGCAAAACCGAAGCATACATAGCCCTTTCGACTACGCATGCTGGAGCATGTGGGGCTCACCAAGTAGGTCATAAGATGAAATGGTTGTTGTTTCGACAAGGACTATATTGGCCCACTATCTTGAAAGATTGTGTCGAGTTCGCGAAGGGTTTCCAGGAATGCCAAGTCCATACCGGTATCCAACATGTACCAGCAAGCGAGCTTCACTCAATAGTGAAACCTTGGCCTTTTAGAGGATGGGCGTTGGATCTTATTGGAGAGATTCGACCAGCATCATCAAAGAGCCAGAAGTATATACTGGTAGGCATTGATTATTTCACTAAATGGATCGAAGCTATCCCTTTAGTCAACGCAGACCAAGAAAATGTCATTGAATTTATTCAAAAGAACATTATCTACAGATTTGGAATCCCTGAGACTATAACAACTAATCAAGGGTCAGTGTTCACTGGTCGAAAGATTCAGGAATTCGCGCAAGAAACAGGCTTCAGACTCCTAACATCAACGCCTTATTACGCGCAGGCAAATGGTCAAGTCGAAGCGGCGAATAAAATAGTGATTGGCCTGATAAAAAAGCATGTAGGAAAGAAGCCAAAAAATTGGCATAAAACGTTAGACCAAATCTTGTGGGCTTGTCGAACGTCCCCAAAGGAAGCCACAGGTACAACACCATATCGGCTAACTTACGGTCATGACGTAGTACTGCCAGCAGAAATTTGTCTTCAATCAGAAAGGGTTCAAAGACATCAAGATATTCCCCCTGAGGTTTATTGGGATATGATGTTAGACGAATTGGTAGATTTAGACGAAGAAAGACTACGAGCTCTCGACCTACTGAGAATTCAGAAGAAAAGAGTGGAAGACTCTTACAATAAGAAAGTAAAGCCTAAGGCATTCTCGCCTGAAGAACTAGTTTGGAAGGTAATTCTTCCCATGGATCAAAAAGATCGAAGCATGGGAAAATGGTCACCCAAATGGGAAGGACCCTTCTAAATTATTCAAACTTTTTCTGGTGGAGCAAATGAGGTCGAAGAGTTAAGCGAAGATAAAAGACTCTTGAGAGTAAACGGCAAATATTTGAAAAAATATAAACCTATGCTCCAAGAGATCAAAATAAATAACAATTAATGATTAAGTTAACAATAAAGCCAAAATGGAAAATAACATTGATAAGCCAAAATGGCTACAAAAATTATAGAATATTCGAGTACATGGTCAATGAAGTACATAGCAAATTAAAAAGGGACGGAAGCTTTGAGACGAATATATTTTGCTCGCTGTAACTCCAGTCGTTTGTTTCACAAGGCATTCGCCTGAGAGATTTTGGCAATCTGGTCATCTAGAGCCTGGGCCCTTTCAGCGAACTATAGGCCTCGAGCAACTTCATCTTGGCTCTCCGCGTTTGAAACAGTCGAAAGAAGTTCTTCCTTGCGCTTAGTATTAGCGTTTAACCTAGCTTCGAACTCCTCGATCTGCGCCCGTATAGAGGCATTATCCTGATCGATGGCTTCTATTTCCTGTTGCTTGGACGTTCTCTGTTTCGACAACTCTTTAATTCGAGAGGTCGATTCAGCTACTTCAGTCCAAGTAGCAGAACTCTTGCCTTGCAGCGTTTCGAGTTGGTTGTTGAACCCCCTTCGACGATTGTAATCCGCAGAGGTTTGGTCAATAATGGAGTATAACTCCAAGATTAAGCCGGAAATCTCTGGAGAAACAGCAAGCAAATCGACTACACCCAAGACAGCCCCCAAACAAGATTGGGCAGTAGGATCCCCTTCCAAAGCCTTCATTAGGTCCCTCTTGAAGAATTGAGCCTTAACTTTCTTCAAGGCCTCATCGAGAGGAGAAGTCGAAGTAGACTTCCCTGATGCAGTAGAAGCATCATGACTAGGGTCAGATGAATTTTCCCTGCTCTCGACAATGGCGTTCAGATAGTCAATTGGATCATTTTGCTTCAAGAGAGCCAAGTCCTCTTTAGACCTGGGCTTTGTCGAGGTAACCTTTTCTGTGGCAATGTTGGCTTAGGGGTGAACATTTTCAGCAGCAGCAGCGTCAACATGACCCTCTTCATCATGTTGCTCTTCTGTCTCGTTGACCACTTAAACCTCCTCCTGGTGGTGCTCCTCAGGGGCACCCCCTGTCTCAGCAGGAAGCTCATCATCCACCAGTTCCTCTTCGCGTTGTCTGCTATGGTCAGCAGAGTCCTGCGGCTCTGAAGTTTGATTCACTTCGTTAGTAGAACTGACGAAAGAAGAAGGATTGTAGGTGGGTTCCCCTGTGCTGTTTATGAAGGTACCGGAACCTTCGACAGGATGCCCAGCTGGCGCTGAAGTGCCAGCCGTTTCCTGAAAGTAGAAAAAAAACTCTGATTAGAGAGATGCGCAATCGAAGGTGATCATCGACACTTAAGTTAAAAGTGGTCGGAGACATTACCTGTAAAGGAACCTCAGCCCCAGGGCTAGAGTTGTCGCTCTCAACAGGATTATTGAGTAAGACATTTAGCTTCTCCTTCGTGGGTTCTTCGATAATCACAGGGGGCGGCCTGGGTTTATTCCCTGTGACTTTAGTTCTTATCATAGGTCGAGGTTCAGGAGCAGGAGCAGCCTTTTTCAGCTTTCTCTGTTTGAGAGGAACAGGAAAAGATTCCTCCTCTTCGCCACTCGAAGTTTCGACCGTTAATATGGGTCGCTTCTTAGGCGCAGGTTTCTGAAAATCCCAAACGGAGTCGATTTAAAACACAGCATCGAAAACCAGGATGTTTAAAACCAAAGGGGGAAACAAGGAAAAATTGTTACCTGTACTGGAGGTTTTGCAGAGGGACCTTCACCCTGATTGCTGTCTGTGGCCTTCTTAGCCACAGGTTTTCGAACAACTGAAAGAGAAATGCTCACAAGTTATAATTGACAGATATAAGTCGAAATGAAAAGACAGATATAATTTAAAGAGGGAACGTACATTTCTTTATTTTATCGAGGACCATGACGAAGGACTTCTTGAGTTCGTCTGCAAAGTCCTTCTCGTCGAAGAACTCTTCGACGTAATATCTCTTCCACCAGTCTTCAAAGGCTGGTGAACAGAGGAAGTTGAGTTGGTAGTCGAACAATGATAGTACGGTCCGACCAACGTACCTACTAATATGCCTAGTAGCGGCGTCTTCAGAGTAGTCATTAGAAAAGAACAACAATGATTTCTCCCGAGGATAAATCGGAGAAGGAAGCGATTGGATAATGCCAAATTATCGAGAGACAAGATTCGGCTGGTAGGCAATCAGGCTCAGCTGATTTTTCGAACTCTTGAAACGCAACGGAATTATCCTTGGGGTGAGAAACGCTTCCCACATTGTTGTATGCTCTTCGAAGTGAGGATCCTCTGGTGATGTAGGATGGGGCCTGGTAAACCATCCTGGACCACACTTTCGACCGGCGAAAGGGGCCATGGTCGAAGTGAATTCCTTCCTCCCCGCAAACATCTGAACGAAGTTTGCGAAGGTCTTTTGTAGTTCCAGCCCATCCTCAGTAGGAGTCAATAAGGCGAGCATGGTGCCTTCAACGCGCCTTCTGGCTATCTCAGGAGCCTTTTCATTTATTTGAGTCTTCTGGGGTAGAAAAGACTCAAAAGTGGCATTCAGCCAGAGTTGAAGTAGCCAGAAGGGACCAACAAGCAACAGGCTGGCTCTATTTTCGATTACTTTTAATTGAGCCGCTCCACTGCTTATTGACTCGTACAAGTTCGCCAATATTAATTCGGCCAAACAGATGTTTGGCCGTGATGAAGCTGAGTAGCGAGGGTGACCATCTTCTTCGTCACCTGTAGGGATTTCGTGCAGAACACGAAGCGCGACAGCCAAAGGGCTAGAAACGCGATGTGCTCCACATCAGTCACCGCAGCCGTCGATTTGTCGTGGTAATGACTGGTGTAAGTGGTGTAGGTGGGTTCGGTGGCAGAAAACCCAATCTGGTCTTCAGAAATTTCCTCTGGGTCGAAGTAGTCCCCAGTTGGTCGAAGACCAGCAATTGCGGCCACATCGAAGAGAGTGGGCGTAACCATGCCACAAGGCAAGTGGAAGGTATAGTGAGTGTAGTCCCAAAACAGCAATGAAGCTACCAGCATGTCGGGACAGTAGTTAAGACCAGTTTTGGACAACATGACCAGGTCATAAATGCCCATGCATTTCCAAATCGAAGCCTGGCACTCCTCCATCTTGTTGAGCCAAGCGATATATTCTGGTGTAAGGCTAGGGCTAGACCGAAAAGCCCTAACCCCCCTGTTAAAAAATCGAAGATCTATTTTCTCTTTCGTAGGATCTTCAGTATCATCTTTCGCCTTCTTTGAGCACCCAATGGGTTTGAGTGCCTCATGCGCGGGGAAGAAACCCTCAATTTTTGTGGGGTCAGTAATGCATGTTGAAAGAGGGCCTGACATGGCAAAAACTTGGTTGGAATACCCAACGGGAATCAGCAGTTGAGAGCCATAGGTTTTGCGCTCAGCATCACCCATGGGTTCAGGAACCCTTCGCATTCCCATAGAATTAACTACCGGAGCAGTTGAGAAGGTTTCTGGTTGAGCAGTCTTGGAGAGAATGCTAGCTCTTGGGGCATTGGGAGCACGAGTACGTGAAGCCATTTTTGGTTTAAATGAGGGTGAATGAAGAATAAAGATTATTGGGTTTAGAGAGGAAGAAGCAAAGGGTTGTTTGCAGAAGATTTCGTTCGATCGAAGGTTTGGATGCGAGAAAGCGTAAAGAGTCCAAATGAAGCACTTAGTGCTATTTATAGTGATTGGAAAATCACAGGGCTCGAGGTCATTTAATGCCACAGACGGGAGTGGGGCACGTGGCACGCATTGGCGCTGTAACTGTTCTGAAAAACAGAAATGTTGCAGCATGCTTCTTCGATTTCAGAGAATGGTCATGATGACAGCGTATGAAAGGCCATCGTGCGTGCGAAGTGCCTTACTGAAGTGACATCTTGGGAAAAGTTGAAATGATGATTTTTTGAGATTGTCAGATGGTTGGTAGGAGACGAAAAGCGCACAAACTAATTTGTGGCTGAGAGTGAAGGACAGGTGTCGAATGGAATATCAAAGAATGCCTCTTTCTTCTAAGCGTCGAAATAAGGCATTCTTGGGGGGAAATTTGTTGGCTCCTAAATTCGACACCCACGTTCTATTGTCATATAGATCATTAATTATGAGTTAGAAGAGTTTCCTACACAAGAAGGCTTCGATCAGCTGATCACATCGAAGGCTTATCAAAGAATGACAAGATACTTAGAGAAATTTCTCTAAGTTGGAATCATGTTGTTTTCAACGTCGAAGGAGCAACCTTTCGACCAAGGCCCCTGATGCCCAAGATCGAACGGTTTTAATTTCGAATTGTTGGAGGGAAAACGGTTCCCAGCAGTTACCAAGCACAACGTGGCATGGAAGTAGGCGTCGAGGGTTGTGAATGTGCCATGTGGCGTCACCACGAAGCGATGTAACTTAGGATTTTTAGTATAAATACTAAGTGTTCACGTAGTTATTAAGTGTGTTCATCATTGTATACAAGTCACTCATTTAGATTCAAGTACCCAGCGTGAGAGAAAGAATCATTGAGAATGTATGTGTGAAACACCATTTACCTTAATCGAAATCTTTTACATTCAAGCAATTTACCGCTTTCACTTATTTATCTCAATCGAAGTCATTTATTTAACAAGCCTTTAATGCTTTTATTTACTTTGTCAAGCTTTTCTCCATGCAATTTACTTAAAGTGTCTCTACCTTACTTGCGTTAATCACCATTAGGATTAGTCAAAACTCTCTATTTCAAAGCATTTAAACGATAAAAATCAACCATGTCTTAGGATCAATCTGATCGATCCTGCGAGTCACCAAATAAGTCACCTTTTGGAAGATCAGCGGTTGTTTACCATTTTTCACGGTAAACACTCTCTTCTTGTTCTGCGCTACAAACATGCCGCACTTACGCCTATTGCATGTGCAAATGGGTATTTTGTCGAAATCGTTCAATTCACCCCACAACTTTTTAAGTCATCCAAAATAGGTCACAATCGAGTCTCCATCCCACAATTCTTTTGCATTCTCCCTATAAGTGATTGTCGGTCGAAGTTTTGGTTCAACCATATTGAAAATCCATGAAAAAAATCATGAAATTGACTGACCAATCATAAATTTTAGAAGCAGCATCATCAGGTTTTTCAATCGATCCGTCTACGAATTGAAATTTTTGTCTTGCCCTCAAAGAGCCTTGGAGTACACGAGCCCATTCATCATAATTTCCCCCCTTCAATTGTACTTGGATTATGATATTTCCTGAGTTATCAATTGAATATAGATCGTAGGGAGAGGCTTGTTTCTTCAATTGACATTCACTTTCATCTTTGTGGGATTTGTTAATTATCTTGTTGCCATCGTCATTTTTCTCAAAATCATGCTCTGATGCCATGAAGAAATAGGATGAAGCAGAATCTATCGATTATCAAATCCCTCCCTGAAAACCATCTAAGAAGGAAAATACAATTGAAAGCAATTACAACTAAATAATTATACTATAAAAACAATAAATGAGTATGAGCTAAATTAGTTTCCAATATTATTCTAATAATATCCCACCCCATCTTTATATTTCTTTAAATTTTATGCATACTCAAAATTAAATTGATGTCAAGGGTCTCAGGTCAAGCCAACTGGCTAGCTTATATTTCCATGAACCTTCCTGCCTAGTGTCAAAGAAACAATGACTAGTCGATTTTTTCTCCCCCGACATAACACCTATATATGATTCAAAATATACATCTAAAGCGTGAGCCTAAAGAAATTGAACTCTCAAATACGCTAACTCACTCGGATTAAGATGTAGCTATGACCAATTCAATATTACGTGGTATCATTCTCACCATTGAAATATGTTGAATATTATTTGCACCCTCTACATAACTTCAATTTTCATATCACTTTCAAACTGTTACTATCTATGACTTAATCAAATACTATCATTTAACTAATTCATATATTTCCACACATCATTAACCATCTAACAACAATCTCACCTTAAATCATCACAAGAAACACCAAAACAAAAGCAAGTTTTACGATGAAAACCATTGAAAATCACCATGTCATAGATATTTTGAAACTAGACACTGAAAAATTAGCTTCAATGCAACTCAAAATTTCAGAAAACCCAAAATTGCTAAGAAAATCCGCAGGAAAAAGATCTTGTTGCATCTTGAGAGTTCCACAAAGCCTAATTGAAGCAAACGGAAAAGCATACCAACCTCGTATTGTTTCCATAGGACCTTATCATCGTGGACAACCTCGTCTCAACATGATCGAAGAACATAAATATTCTTACCTTAATTCTCTTCTCACAAGAACACAATTATCCTTAGAAGAGATTCTAAAAGCCATTGCTCCATTAGAAAACGAAGCGAGAGAGTGTTACTCCGAAACAATTCAACTAGATTCACACGAATTCGTTGAAATGATGGTACTTGATGGTTGTTTCATCATTGAACTTTTTCGTAAAGTTGCAAGATTAGTACCTTTTGAAGTTGGTGACCCATTAGTTCACATGGAATGGATTCTACCATATTTTTACCGGGATTTTCTTAAGCTTGAAAATCAAATCCCTTTCTTTGTTCTTCAACGCTTGTTCGAAATTTCAAAACCACCTCAAGAAAATTCAACGTTTACACTTTCAAGTCTTGCTATGGAATTCTTCAACAACTCGTTACAAAGACCAGAAGATGTAATCGCGACAATATCAAAGCAAAACGAGGTACCAAAGCATTTACTTGATTTGGTTCGGTCGAGTTTTATTCCAATTAGCGAAAAAGAAAAAGAACACAAGAGAATAAAAACACCTACGCACGTGATTCATTGCGTATCAAAGCTTCGTCACGCTGGGATTAAGATAAATCCAGGGAAGAACAGCGAGAGAGAAAGCTTCTTGCAAGTGAAATTCAAACACGGTGTGATAGAAATGCCAACAATTACTATGGATGATTTCATGAGTTCGTTTTTACTAAACTGTGTTGCTTTTGAACAATGTTACAGTGGTTGTTCTATGAAGTATTTTACAACCTATGTAACGTTATTGGATTGTTTGATAAATACATATAGGGATGTTGAGTATTTATGTGAGAGGAAGATAGTTGAGAACCATTTTGGAGCAGAAGGTGATGTGGCACATTTTTTTAATAATGCTGGAAAAGACGTGGTGGTTGATTTGGATTTGAGTGATTTATCTGGTTTGTTTAATGAAGTTCATCATTATTATGGAAATAGTTGGCATGTTACATTGGCTAGTTTTAAGTCCACTTATTTTGAGACACGTTGGTCTTTTATCTCTGCTTTTGCAGCATTAGTGTTGTTGATTCTCACTATTGCTCAGACTTACTTTGCAGCTTATCAGTATTTTGATAGCTGATTAAATTTGTTTGAATAGAGGATTGTGTTACCAGTTTTGTATCATGTAACCGGATTATGTCTTTGTTTATTGACGGCATAAGTCTTCGGACCCAGAACAGCATGCTATATCTCAAATTTTAACTAGTTTTATCAATTCAGTAGTTATATTTACCAACAAATATTTATCATTCTTTTACGTAAGGAAAAACTATCAATTACAAACAATGCATAATTATAAGGACAAATAAACTCAAGCTAAGTATAATTTTTCTCTCTCTAAACTTTAGCTCTCCCTTCTTTCTAAAAGGGGGCTAGGGTTTCGTTCTCCTACCATGAACGATGGGTCATCTCACCATAGGGTTGGTTGGACGGAGGCGAAAATAAAAGTTTTCAGAGAAGATCTGATAAAGAAGTATAGAAGTTGGCGAACAATTTATGTTAAGAAGATCTGATAAGCATATTTGTACAAATTAAATTAAAGTATCACGCTCAATAGAAGAAGTTATGATGTTATAACTTCTGAAGCACCAAAGCTGCAAGCTAAAATCTGATGAAACAATACTATGATGATCTAAAGTCTCAACATTATTATTCTTATTCTAATCAGATTTGAAAGAAGCAAAATTCGGATGCATTACATTTCATTCATTACAAATCAAGGAGTAACGGCTGGTATCAGATAAGATCTGTATTTTTGGAAAGTACATTAACAACATTTTATCAACCTTCTAAAAACATCTTCTCATGCCTCAAATGGATCTAAAGAGCTTCGCCTATATAAAAGAGTTCTTGAAGGGTGATCAAACAACACTTACACACATAAAATAGAAATATTCATAAAACTCTTTTATCTATTATACTGTCCATTGTGCTTTAACATTGTGTAAACATCACAATTATGATATAGTTTATTAGGAATATTCTCGTACAAATTTTTCATTTACATTTTATAATTCTTTGAGAAACTAGGTTGTGGTTTCAGTCTCAAGAAGACATTGACAGTAGTCTTTGTGAGTTATAGTCAATGTTTTAATTAGTGGATTAAGATCTTGATTGAGAAAGGTGAAATCACCTTGGCATGTAGACTGTAGTAGTTTGAGTTCAAACGAATCAGGATAACCAAACGTGTCATACTGTTTTTAATTTTTGAAAACCCCAATTCAAACTCATTTTCTTGTGTTTTTCTATCCTTCAATTGGTATTAGAGCTTCTGGTTCTGGGTGCTAATACTTAACCGTGTCAGAAAAAGATCCTAGCAAGAAAAACATTATGGTGGAACCAGTTCAGAACAACAACAATGATAACTATGATGATAAAGACAAAATCTACGGCAAACCCTACATGTTTGACGGTGGAAATTTTGATTGCTGGAAAGACATAATTGAAAGTTCCTTTCTAGCTCATGAAGTTGGTCTCTGGGATATGGTTACTGATGATTACATTCATTCTGGTGATGAAAACGGTCAGCAGATTGATATAAAGAAAATGACAGATCTACGAAAGGAAGAGTTCAGAAATCATCACAAGGCCAAAACGATTCTCTTAAGTGTCATTTCATACAACGAGTATGAGAAGATCACAAACAGAGATTCTGCTAAAAACATGTTTGACTATCTGAGAATGATGCATGAAGGCAACACACAAGTCAAAGAGACCAAAGCTCTTGCACTCATCCAGAAGTACAAAGCTTTTAATATGGAAGAAAATGAAACAGTTGAGACAATGTTCTCAAAGTTTCAAATTCTGGTTGCTAGGTTGAAAGTTCTGTATAAAGGATACTCAACATCATATCATGTGAAGATAATCATCAGAAGCTTACCAAAGAAATGGAGAACCATGGTCACAAATTTAAAGCTTGCCAAAGATCTAAATAATATATCTCTTGGAGAACTTATCATCTCCTTGAGAAGTCACGAGATAGAACTAGAAGAAGACGAGTCCTAGAAGAAAGGTAAGTCTCTCGCTCTTAAATCTAATAAAAATATGAAACTAAAGCCTTTCAGGCAGAAGAAGAAATCTCTGGAGGATCCTCATTAGAAGAAGACAAACTATCTCTTCTCTCTAGGAGGGTCCAACAACTATGGAAGCACAAACAAAATAAATTTATAAATCCTAGGAGATCAAGCGGTTATTCCGAATCATCTTCTGGCTACAAAAAATTAAGAAACAAAGATGTTGTTTGTTATGAATTCAAGGAACCTGGTCACTGCAAAAGCGTTTGTCCTAAACTTCAGAAAGAAAAGCCAAGGAAGAGATTTAATAAAAAGAAGAAGAAAAGTCTTTTGGCTACTTGGGATGAGTCAGAATCTTCTAAAGTAGAATCAGCATCAGAAGATGAACGTGTCAATATCGCTTTAATGTCCAACATATCATATGACACTAATTCATCTGAATTATAATCAGACTCAGAAGCAGAAGAGGTATTCTCTAACTTTTCTAAATCTCAATTAGAGGATAATTTGTCAAAAATCATTGAAAAATATCAACAACTTCAATTCAAATACAGGAACCTGAAACATGGTTTAGTATATGACTCTTAAGAAACTAGGAAACAAAAAGCAGAAAATTCAGAGCTAAAAGAAACTATCTTAAAACTTAAAAATGAAAATTTTGTTATTAAAAACGAGTTACAAAAAACTCAAAGAATTTGTCTCAAGAGTTTCAACTAGTTCTAATAGCATCATAAAAGAATATAATTATTGTTTTCAGAAACTTCTAGCTAAAAACATAGATAGAAGCAAGATGGCTTCGATGATCTATGGAGTTAGCAGAAACAGAAGAAAATGTGTAGGATATGTGAAACCAAAAGTAGAAGAACCATATCAACCAAAGCAAGTTGATGATATGGTCATAAAACACACACCTTTAAACTCACACTTCACATATGGACATACACATGATATAAAATATATTAGTGAATCTTACTCTGCGAATTCTCTTGTGAAACCAAAATTCAATCATGATTTTGGAAAGTCTAACAAACAAGGACCCAAAAAGATATGGATACCTAAGGATAAAATCATCTATGTTGCAGATGTCTTTAACAACAAAGTTGAAACACCAGTCTTGGTACCTGGACTCTGGATGCTCTCGACACATGACGAGAAGAAAGCATTATGTTCCAAAGCCTATAACTTAAATCTGGAGGATACGTAGGTTTCAAAGGAAATCAGAAAGGAAATATTATTGGCTCTAAAACCATTGGTACCGGTACACTTCCCTCTATAACTAGTATTCTGCTAGTAGATGGATTAACGCATAACCTATTATCCATAAGTCCATTAAGTGATAATAGTTATGATATAACCTTTAATCAAAAGTGCTATAAAGCAGTTAGTCAGAAAGATGGAACAATCATTTCTAATGGCAAGAGACAGAACAACATTTATAAAATAAAACTTCCTGAACTTAAAAGTCAGAATGTAAAATGCCTTATGTCTATTAACAATGAGCAATGGGTATGGCACAGAATATTGGAGCATGTTAGTATGAGAAGAATATCTCAGATTAACAAACTAAATCTGGTTAGAGGACTTCCTAACTTGAAGTTCAACTTAGATGCTCTGTGTGAAGCTTTTCAAAAAGGTAAATTTGCAAAATCCTCTTTCAAATCTAAAAAGGTTGTGTCTACCTATATACCATTAGCACTTCTACATATAGATATGTTTGTACCAGTGAAAACTACATCCATCAATGGTAAGAAGTATGGATAAGTAATCGTAGATGACTACATCAAATGAGCATGGGTAAAATTCTTAAGACACAAGGACTAGTCACACTATGTGTTCTCTACTTTCTGTAACCAAGTTCAAAATGAAAAAGACTTTAGAATTGTAAATGTCAGAAGTGATCATGGTGGGGAATTCAAAAACAAAAGTTTTGGAAAGTTTTTTTAATGAAAATGGCATTTCTCATGATTTATCTTGTCCTAGAACTC
This sequence comes from Vicia faba, assembly GCA_948472305.1. Lineage (NCBI taxonomy): Eukaryota > Viridiplantae > Streptophyta > Magnoliopsida > Fabales > Fabaceae > Vicia > Vicia faba. Next base: position 1,034,375,171 of record OX451740.1, on the reverse strand, counting down.
CTCAACAAAACTAAGTTATAGAACAAAAGAATAGAACTTTACAAGAAATAGCCAGAACCATGATCAACGAGACTAACATTGCTAAACACTTATGGGAAGAAGCAGTTAACATAACGTGTTATATTCAGAATATAATCTCAATAAGACCTACTCTGGAAAAGACTCCATATGAACTGTGGAAGAACAAAAAGTCCAACATTTCTTATTTCCATCCATTTCGATGTACTTGTTTTATATTAAACACCAAATATCATCTGAATAAGTTTGATTCTAAGGCACAAAATTGTTTCATGTTAGGATACTCTAAACGTTCAAAAGGTTATAGAGTATATAACACAGAAACACAAATTGTGGAAGAATCTATTAGTGTCAGATTTGATGATAAGCTTGGCTCTCAAAAGTCAAAGCAGGGTGAATATTTTGTAGATATAGAAGTTCAAATTACAAGTATTGAAGACAGATTTTCAGAAAATAAAAGTTCAGAACTTCATCCAAATACAAAAGAAGACATTAGAAGCAGCTTAGCACATCCTGAAAACATGATTTTGAGAAAGAAAGATGATCCAATCAGAACAAGATCTACATTCAGAAATACTGAAGAGTATCTCATGGGATTAGTGTCTCTGATCGAACCTATTTCCATAGATGAAGAACTTCTAGACAATGATTGGATACTTACAATGCAGGAAGAACTAAATCAATTTACCAGAAATGATGTATGGGATCTAGCTCCTAAACCAAAAGGCTTCAACATCATTCGAACTAAATAGGTCTTCAGAAACAAGCTAAGTGAACAAGGAGAAGTTGTTAAAAATAAAGCACGACTTGTTACACAAGGTTATAGTCAGCAAAAAGGGATAGACTATACAGAAACCTTTGCTCTAGTCACCAGGTTAGAATATATCAGACTTTTAATTTAATTTGCTGTAAATAATGACATCACTCTTTATCAGATTGATGTCAAAAGTACCTTTTTAAATGTTTACATTGATGAAGAAGTTTATGTGCACCAACCCCCTGGATTTGAAAATATAAAACATCCATAATAAGTCCATAAACTTAAGAAATCATTATATGGTATGAAACAAGCTCCCATAGCTTGGTATGAAAGACTAAGTAACTTTCTCTCAATAAATTATTTTACTAGAGGGAAGGTGGACACAACTCTATTATGTAAATCATTTAAAAGTGACATTCTGATTTATCAAATATGCATAGATGATATAACCTTTGGATCTACTAAAGACTCCTTGGGCAAAGAATTTGCTAAGACTATGCAGGCAGAATTTGAAATGAATTTGATGGGTGAACTCAAGTTCTTTCTGGGAATTCAAGTCAATCAGACTCCAGAAGGAACCTACGTACATCAAAGCAAGTATGTTAAAGAACTTCTGAAGAAATTTGATATTTCAGAAAGTAAGCCATCCAAAACTCCTATGCATCCTACATGCATTCTGGAAAAGGAAGAGCTAAGTCAGAAAGTAGAACAAAAGCTCTACATAGGTATGATTGGTTCTCTCCTATATTTAACAACATCAAGACCTGATATTCTATATAACGTTTGTCTTTGTGCCAGATTCTAGTCAGATCCTAGAGAATCTCTCTTAACAACAGTTAAGCAAATTTTTAAGTATCTGAAAGGTACTACTAATCTTTGTCTTTGTTATAGAAAATCCAGAGAATATAAATTAGTAGGGTACTATGATGTTGACTTTGCTAGAGATAGAATAGAAAGAAAAAGCACTTTTGGAATCTACCAGTTTCTCGTAGATAACTTAATCTCATGGTCCAGCAAGAGATAATCCACTATTGCACTATCAATTGCTGAAGCTGAATATATAGTTGTAGCTTGATGCAGTACTCAGATTCTCTGGATGAAGAGTTAGCTTGAAGATTTTCATATTTATGAGAGTAGCATTCCCATCCTCTATGATAATACTTCTGTTATATGTCTTTCTAAAAGTCCTATTTTACATTCTAAGGATAAACATATAGAAATTAAACATAATTTAATTAAGGACTATACTCAGAAGGGAATTCTTTGTTTAAATTTTATAGACACAGACCATCAATGGGATGATGTTTTCACAAAACCCCTTGTTGAAGATATATTTAATTTAATTCTGAAGCAACTTAGTATGGAATTATGCCCATAATGAAAATGTAGTTTCAATATATTTAACCTTCAAAAATTTTTGATTTGTTTTTGTGAACATCTGAACAATAGTTCTTCAGAAGTGAGAAGAAAAATTATCTCAGAAACTATCTAGAAGATCTGAACATTTTCTGAAAATGATTCATTTCAAAGATAGACGAAAGCAGTTCACCACATCAACATTTGTCAAACCTAAATGTTAAGTCACTCTCTAAGGTTGAACACATGTTCAAAATCTGAAAGGCTGAAACGTTTGAGTTGATCCAGTGAGGCGCGAGTCACATCGGTAACTGTTTACAAAATCTTCTCCATCCCCTTGTCAGAAATCATTATTGTTGTTAATCATTTTGGTTATTTTATTAATTGCAATTAATTTCATATTTTCTCTCTGTTGGCTATTTATACCTCACTTTCACCACAAATCACTTTCACGCCTTCACTCTCACTCACCCTATTTTCTCTAAACTTGTACTTTTCCCTTTTGTGTCCTCTACAACCCTAAGTCTATGAATAATGACTTATTCTTCTCAACAACAACAAAAGTCTCAAGATCCTTCTCCTTAAATCAACACCCTTGGTTCATCCTCTACTCTAAACAAAGAAAGATATGTTGAACCTACAAGAACTCTCCTCACTCCGGTTGACACTCTTGAAGTTCTCTGTGAACTTATAGTTGATTTTGGAAGCATGAAAGAAAATGGGCATGATCTTACTCCTGATGTTAAATTTCAAGGATGGACAAAATACTTTGATCGGTTAATTGATCCAGTTTTTCCAAAACTGGTAAAAGAATTATGGGTTCATGCTACTGCATCAAATCATCAAGTAACTTCGTATGTAATGGGAAAGAAGAATGTCATCACCAAATATCTTATTGGAAAGCTCATTGGTCATGATGGAAGCGGCATCAGGTGCAATGAAATAGCATAAAAAGGTTTTGACCTAACCATTGTATCCAAAGAAATCTTCACGTCTGGACAACTCTCCAACAAGATCAAAGATCTGTAAGACTATCTCAGAATTTGGTCTAAAATAATTCTAGGATGTATCAACCACAGAAAACCAACAAGTTCTCCAAACTACTTCAACATTGATCAACAATAGTTGTTGTACTTCATCACAACCAAGGCCAAAGTCCACCTTCCTCATATTTTATTCAACCATTTGAAGACCACTGTCAAGGAAACAAGAGAAGAAGAAAGAACCAAAAGAGATTGGATTATGCTGGAAAGGTTGATCTAAGATATTCTAATAGAGAATAAGCTGATAGAACATATGAGTGAAGCTCAACAAGATAGTGTTCTGGAACCTTGTGTTGGAAAGCCTCTCAACACCAAGAACCTCAAGAATCATCGCTAGAGAACATATCTTCGTCTGAGGAAAATAATTCATCCGCAAAGGCTTATTTATCATTCGACTCAGTCTCAGCCAAGCAATCTTCAATCACATTAATCATATTGTATTCATATTTATGGCCTGAAACCTTGATAGTACCATTATCCAATAATAACTGAATACATATTTTCACAATGGAACAACCACGAGAATCTCTGCAGCAAACCCGGTAAGACCCATAATGGTGTTCTACTTGACCATCCATATGGCAGAAGGTAGCATGAAATTGCACCAAATCATCATTCATATGATTCACATTAAAGATCCGAACTCTCTAGGACATCTGAAGACCATGTTTACTTTTGCCTCGTATTCTTCCCTAGGTTTGATTATATGAATGAGGACTTCATCCATCATTTCCTGCAAATCAGCCTTTATCTTATCACACCCCTATATATCAATACTACAAATGCCACAAGCAGCATGGTCATGCGTATAGTAACTACACTCACAAAGGTCGGCATGCATCTTTACCAAGTCACCTCTGACCATGTTGATATCAAAAATCAAGAAGTCCCCCGGACAACCAGCAACCATGTTGACAACATTTGTTCCTCCATGATTTGGCAAATGATTATCTTTTATATTAGGGACGAGATTTCTAAAGGACAAAAGGCCATATCTCACCATTTTTTGTACCTCCTATTTTAAAGGATAACAGTTTTCCATATTGTGCCCTGGTGCACCCTGATAAAAAGCGCACGTCTGATCTTCCTTATAATACCAAGGCAAAGGTGATGGTATAATAGGGGGTGGCCTGGTCTGAACCAACTTTTTGTAAATCAATGCTGGGAGTAACTCTGTATAACTCATGGGGATAGAGTCAAAAGCCCCTCTCCTCTGATTCTACCCTTGATTTCCCTGAGGGACTGGTCTTTGATAAGCCACTATGGTCGGAGCCGTATTGACAACTGGAGTTACGGAAGCAACCTGTTGGTGGTGCTGATGATTTTTTCTAGGAGGATTAACCCTTCTCTCTTGAATAACAACATTTATATCTCCTTCTTTATTTTTAGCAAACTCGTTGATGGTTTCTTCTTACTTCCATAATTTCCACTTCTTGTCAAGCGACCCTCTCTTACAACTTCTTCCAAGCAGACACCCATGCCCACCATCTCGATAAAATCACTTGGCGAACTCGCCACCATTATTTCATAATAGAAAGCACCTAGATTCTTCATAAAAATCTTCGTCATCTATTTTTCTTCCATTGAAGGGATCACTTGGACGGCTATTTCACGCTATATCTGTGCATATTCCTTAAACGACTCTTTGTCCTTCTGGACCATTTCCCTGAGTTGATCACTGTCAAGTTCCATGTCCACATTATATTTGTATTTTCTAATAAAATCTTCACGCGGGTCGTTGAAAGTATGAACACTGGCACTATCCAGGCTCAAGTACCATTTCAATGTTGCACCAGTCAAACTGTCTTGGAAGAAATGAATTAACAGGCGTTGATCATAGGTGTGAGTAGACATCCTTCTGACATACATCACTAAGTGAGAACGAGGAAAAGTATTTCCCTTGTACTTCTCAAATTCCGGTACTTTGAATTTCTCAGGTATTTTCACATTTGGAACCAAACACAGATCATTCACATTCTGCCCAAACAATTCTTTTCCTCTAAGGGCCTTCAACTCTTTCTACATCTTATCAATCTGATCCTGAAAATCATCCATTCGATCATATACACCCAAGCTTTCACTTGATGGAGGAATAGGGAAATAAACTTCATCATTAGCAAATGATACAACATTCACCGAAGGAGGTGCAACATAGTGAATCTCATTTCTAGCAGCATGAGTAATATTCACTACAAGAGGTGTAGAAATAGAAGCAGTCTGAGAAAATGGAGCAACCTGAGCATCTTTATTATAACCTTCTAGCATGAAGTTCTCTGTAATTCCCCACGCATAACCCCGAGGCATACGATTATGAACAACAGTAACTGGAGTAGCAGAAACAGGAACTGTTAGAGCTTCGGAAATAATTGTTGTCTGTTGAGGTTGAGCAAGTGGTGGCTGATTCTGAGCAGCCACCAATAATTCCATTAAAACAATGAGATTGGCCATACCATCCTTCATATTAGTAACTTCTTCGTGCAACTCGCAATTCTCTTGTTCTAGATTATCTATCTTCCTTCTGGAATTAGCCCGAGTATTGTACTGGTGAGACAGCTTGTTGAATGAAGTAAAGAAGCACAGTAAGACACTTGTGTATGAATAGAAATGCAAGAAGTATGTACAATATGATGCATGATATGAAATTCACATGATTTATTTTATTTATTAATATTTCAAGGAACTCAAAGATTTATAGACAACTTGCAAATATTAAAGTACTAACACATTTGCAATACTGGAAATCTCATTATAATAACTTCAAAATGGATTATAAGTTTCAATAATCCCAAGTACAAGATGAGATAAAAATCTAAGATCCTAAGAAAGCAAAGCTTATGGAGATCACTCCACACATTGACATTTCCTTGTGAGTCTTGCAATTTGAGCCTTTAACCACTTGTTTTCTTCTGCATACCTGTTGGCGACCTCTTTCCAATTACCATAGTAAGGAGGTGAGCAAATAAGTCATGACTGAGCTCTAGAGGAAAATAAATCCTCTTTCTTCTCCATCATCTCTACAGCATAATTCTTAAGAATATCGATCAAATCATCTTTCTCCTTCAAGTCTGCTCGGTAGGACACCTCTAAAGTTTGACACTTGTTCTTCCAAGCCTTCTTTTCCTACTGCATCTTGCTAGGGCAAGCTGAAGCTCTTCCACATCATCTAATATGGGAGAAGTGGTCTTCACAAACATGTCAGGCATGGGCGCTTCACGGGAATACGACATCTTCATATGGATGGCTCTTGCTTGTATCCACTGAAGATAAGGCTCCAAAGAAATAACCCATCTAGGTCCCAAGTCCTTCCTACTCTTCCTGTGAATGTGACATCAAGCCTTCACAATCTCCTCTTTAGCTTCCTTATGAACCTCTCCCTCTTTAAGGAAGAAACCACTCAGATGAATACTATTTGGCTTATCCCTCATCGGATATCCAAGTTGTCATCGTGCAAGAACGGGATTGTAGTTAATTCCTCCCTTTGTACCAAGAAGAGATACATTAGGGAAACTACCACAATTGTCAACAATATCTATATCATGGTAAGCCAATTGGTACCAAACAATATCTGAATGAGTGAGGGCCATAATCTTCGGAGCCCAACGAGGTTCCTTCCTGACATCCCAGAAAGCATTAGATTGTGGCAAGTGAGAAATAAACCATTGATACAACAAAGGCGTGCAGCAAATGATCATCCCTCCATGGTAAGAATCCTGAAGATGAATAGAATAATAAGAATCACCTAATAATGTAGGGACTGGGTTCCCAATCATAAAGATCATGATGGAATTGATATCCACAAACTTGTCAACATTGGGAAATAAGAACAACCCATAAGCAAGTAGAGCAAATATGTCCTCAAAAGCAACCATACTCTTCATCCTAGCAAAATAGCGAGCTTTCTCCAATAAGAACTGAGTGGGTAATCCTCTAATCCCTACTTTGGTAGTCGTGTAGGCTTCAACCTCAGACTTCCCTAAATGGATCAAAGCAGCAATCTCATGAGATTTTGGCTCCCCTTCTAAACTAGTAAAAGGAACACGATCGGTAATAGGTAAACCCGGTGGATAAGAATACTCTTCCAATTTAGGCATCAACTGATAATCAGGGAAAGTAAAGCATTGATACATCGGATCATAGAAATGAACCAAAGTCGAGAGAATATCCTCCTTCATCTTGAGCTTCATAAGAGAAATGATGGACCCATACTTTTTTTGAAAATCTATAGAACTCTGGATCTCAGGAATCAGACTCATCAACTCATCTATCTTGGGATCTTTGAAATTGTACTTCTTAGTCTTTATTTTTCCAGAATCCATAGTCAAAAAGTACTTGAGATATTCGCAAAGAGTCAACTTTTAAGTCTCTTGAAACAAAATGTTTTAAAGGATTCTCATGGGTGCATGAATGCATGATGCAACAATCACACACAAGATCACAAGCATAGGGTTCATAGGTTTTAACGTCACGAGCATGAGGTTAAAGGTACTACCCATATGGTATGATCTAAAAGTTTATCACCTGCTGAATTAAGGTTCTAAGAGGTTCCTAGAGTCTACATCCTTCCTTCGGATATTACCAACGTCCCGATTGACTCGGTAATTACCAATATTCTCAGGAAAAACTCGTTCGAGCGTAGTATCGTGTGACAACTATTTCTGGATTACTTCATCATAGCTTCCGCACTACACCTAAAAGGCCAGTATGGGTTAAAGGTTCTACGACCCTTAGTTTCAGTAGGCTCCCAGGTCGAAAGCAACACGTCTTCCCAATTACTTGGTAAGCGACACTACAGCCAAAGGGGCCTCCACTGAATGGGGGATCTCATGTCTCCTTTTTTGGGATTACTCCCTCAAAGTTAACATGACTATACCGCCCGTCCTATCTTAAGTTTTCTCAAGTCCGGGTATAGGACTTATGAGAAATCACCAAGCACCCTGAAAACCAGGAAAACCCAGACAAACATACATACAACACATAATATACAACAAGTAATAACACATACACAAATAACCAAAGATATGATCAATCCACTTAGGGATGGACCAGCAATAGGTCGATCTTTCCCCAGTGAAGTCGCCATTTTTTCCTATAGCGGTAGAAATGTTGAGACTAAGCCATTGGATTTAATTGACTCACACAAATCAAAATAAAAATCGCCAGCATGCTTTATTGTTTCCAAAGAAATGGGAAAAGAGCGAATAACCTAAAAAGAGGGGGAGAGAACTAAGTTCGGGGGTTGGTTATGCAAAGGGAAGATATTAGCATCCTAAATATCTATGATACTTTACAGGAACCTCTTTGAAATTTTGTGTATTTTGGCTATAAATGTTGTATAAAAAATAGATAGTGGAGATGAGAAAACAAATATTTTTTATAATTTTTGCACCCTCCGCGGTTGTGAACCTTTAGTGACTATGTACCAACTTTCGTGCAATAGGGGATCAGGGTACTCGTAGTTCACCTTTAAAATTTTTAAAACACAAGGGTGTTGGTTAATTTTAAGAGACGACACATCATCGTCTTATCCGAGTGGAAAACATACTTACTACCCATGATTATGAGAAAGGAGAATTTGCATCATCTCAAAGTGGAGGATATGACTTGGATTTTAAAATCAACAAAACCTCACTCAACACCCAATTTGAAAATATCTCACTTCACTATATATCGTAGAAGTATAGTAGCTTGCATCACTACAGGGATTGACAAGAGTCTAATCTTTTTGAGAAAAAAACTTAGAGTAAAAAAGCCAAAGTGGCAAAAATTATTTGAATAAGATTGATTCACTTTTAGTCTTCTCACAAAAATGTTAAAATATTGTTAAATTGATTAAATTTTTATTAAGAAAATACTTTTGAAAATGCATGGACCTAAGTCCAAGTTTATTACGAAAGCGGTTCAAGTTTTTAAAAAAAACAAGAAGAGTTTTCAAAAGGAGGGAGAAGATTTTTGAAATTAAAGAAGATGGGAGGAGAAGAAGGGACTATCCTAAAGCATAAGGTAAAAGCTACGTAAAAGAACTATCTAACCAAAAAGAAGCCAACACTTGACACAATGAGTCAATGTAGAATTCCCGTCCTTTGGATTTGAAACTAAACAATCAAAGATAATATCTCTCTTAAGATAACCAAGCTTCAATTGCATTAAGTCTTCACAAAAATTAGGCAGAGTAATGACTGTATACAAATGAATTCCCGATCACAAACAAAACATGTAATCACAATAACCTGCACACGAAGCAAACAAACAAACAACCTGTGATACGGTGGGAGAACTGACTTGGGTTTTGCGTTTGTTTTCGCAAATGTTTCGGTTGAGCAAGAGTCGCCACCGAATTTTTATTTTATCCTAAGGAAAGGTTAAAAAGCACAGCAAAAACCTTTGAGATGTTTTCTTGGGTTCGGGGAGTAGATTATAGAAAGGGAAGGTATTACCACCCTTTCTATCCATGGTTATCCATGGGCTCTTAGTTACTTGCTTAGATCACTTGCCTTTGATTTTAAATTGTTTGAAATGGTGTTTTCAATTGTTTGAAATGGTGCTTTGTGTGTGCGTTTGAAAATGTTTTGAAAAGAGGCCATTTGTTATGGCAACCTTTGTAATGATCCATGTTTGAATGTATACAAAGGTGTACTTATCTTTTGAAAATTTCTAAGTTATGAAATTTCTTCATTTCAAACCCTAATTTGTAATTTTTGGTTTCTTGATGAACAAGTTTCATAATTTGACATGTTTTGATGAAAAATGAATCTTGACACTTAATTTTGACCAAAAGGTCAAAGTTTGACTTTTCTGTATACAATCAAATTTTGATCAGTTGACTGGAAAATTCATCTGTCAATCTTGTGCATTTGGAATCTTTTGAACTTGTTGAATGTGTCAAGACCATGTCATTGAGTCCTTGAGTCCATATGTGAGCTTGGTTTGCCATTGGTTAGGTTAAACAGTCAAAAATTGCCTTTGTGCAGTCAAAACCCTAAAAATGACCATTTTGCCCTTTTGGTGATCTGATCAAATTTCTTGTGGAATTGTGATCCAAACTTGATCAAATGGTCCATATGAGTTCATAATGTTGATGTGGGTCAAAAATCATGAGGTTTGACTGTCAATTGACCACAGTTGACTTTTTCCCCAATACAGCTGATTTCTAGGTCAACTGTCCAATTGACTGGGCAAAGATTGGAATCAAGACTTAAAACTTGGTATGGATAAACTTGTGAGTCCAACATGAAGCATGAAAGTCATCTTGGGCATTTTAGGTCAAAGCATCTTTGTGCAAACTCAAACCCTAATTTGGGTCAACAGTGCAAGGAGGAGTCTTGAGCAGAGTAAACCCTAACTTGATCTTGAGCTCCAAAGGTCTTGTGGTGAGAAAACATTGAGGAAATGGGAGGGAAAATTTTGGGGTTCAACAGTTGCCCCTGTTCAATCTTCTTAGACCCGAGGATGTAGATTGGCTTGCGCGCCTTTCGTGATCCGAAGGTGGAAGATGATTGAACACTAGAGTGCCCAGAAATTTGCACTCGCATGCTGGAGTATCAGTAATGTGATGTCGGGAATGGGATTATAGATGCCATTTGGAGAGATGGTGGATAGGAGGATGGGCTTATAGATTCCATCTGGAAGTGTTGATCGCGTAAGAGATTCCTTAGCGAGAACTTGCGTACTTTGAGAAAGGAAGATGGTTTCCTGGCCTGTTACAGGTGTTGATCTTCAAACTCCTCATGCAGATATGCCCTGGCTAGATACAGGTATCGAATCTTCAATTAGTTGCTCACATATATGCCCTGGCTAGATACAGGAATCGAATCCGGAACTTCAAAAGGTTGCTTACAGACGTTCCCTGGCTGGATACAGGTATCGAATCTCTAAACTATTCATGCAGATATGCCCTGGCTAGATACAGGTGTCGAATCCATAATCAAATACTCAAAGATATGCCCTGGCTAGATACAGGAATCGAATCTGGAATTGGTCGTCTACAGATATGCCCTGGCTGGATACAGGTATCGAATCTGGAAACGCTTCATGCAGATATGCCCTGGCTGGATACATGTATCGAATCTACAATTAATCACTCATAGATATGCCCTGGCTAGATACAGGTATCAAATCTGGAATTGGTCGTCTACAGATATGCCCTGGCTAGATACAGGTATTGAATCTGGAAATTATCGTCTACAGATATGCCCTGGCTGGATACAGGTATCGAATCTGGAAACTCTTCATGCAGATATGCCCTGGCTGGATACAGGTATCGAATCTACAATTAATCACTCACAGATATGCCCTGGCTAGATACAAGTATCGAATATGGAATTGCGATAGTTGATAGTAATCATCTTTGGATTGTCCTTTTTCTTGAAAAGGAAAGACATTAGTTGTATGCAATGTCATGATGTATGAGATGCATGGTGTCATGATGTTCTCAAAAATAAATGAGATTGCGTGATATGATGCGTATATGCATGCGTCATGGTGTATGATAATGTGATGAATGTATTTTTGTCTAGGAAAATAAATCCTTGACGACTGCCGGGAGTTTGTGGAATCCTGGGCTGATGTTGAAGAGTAAAGTTCTTCGCTTCCGCTGGGGATGATGGTTGCAAGAATAAACCGGTAGGAGAAGATGACTCCGTCGGGGGAATAAACTTGTTGGAGAGATTACTCTGCGGGGAATTACTCTGTGGGAAGAGATACTTCGCTGAGGTTTTGATGAGGGCTCCGCTGGGGATTCCACTGATGAGTTATGTTGGGGAATTTGATGAACTCCGCTGGAGAATAGGAAGAACTTCGCCAAGGACGATCTTTCCGTGGTAATTAGCTGAGGATAACCCAGTTATACCCTGGTGGGGAAATAACCTTTGAATAAAGTTGGGGAGAGACGTATGTACTCTGCAGGTGATGAGCTTCCAGAATCTACTAGGGATAAGCTTCCAGAATCTACTGGGGATATGGATTCCACTGGGGAGTCTGTATTCCGCCGAGGAACAAATATTATATTAAGACTGCCGGGGATGCTTGTTGAGGAATGTCTATACTCCGCTGGGGAATGTTGAGATCTTCTGGGGATACCCAACTTCCTTAAGGCTGACAGTAGACTAACTCTGCTTGGGGAGAGTATCGCTGACTTGCTAGGGGAACAATGTGCCTTTTTAGGGCTGATGGGGGACCAACTCTTCCTGGGAGAATATTGCTGAATCTTGTCTTACTCTGTGGGGAGTTGAGGTAACTTGGTTACATTCTTCAGCCGAACTTACCTTGGTACCTCGATGGACAGAGCAACTAGATTGCTTGGACACTTCTTTATTGCCCCTGTTTCTGATGTCATCTGTAATTAGTCCTTTGTTTCACACGCAAATATTCATGATTAGCAATTAATGTCAAATGCATATATCAAAAATGAACATTGGACGTTCTTTGCAAAACAAAACAGAAAAAGGAAAAACGATGGGTAATTTGTCTGAAAAATTGAACTTGTATTGATTTTGAAATTTGCCTGTAAATAGGCGTTTTGTGTACAGGAGGCTGACGTCCTAGTAAGAGAACACCGCCGAGCAAAATAGAGTTTATACAATTTTGTGAGAAGGAAACAAAACAGCTATGTGAAAAATAATCCCATTGGGTTCCAACTCTCCTGTCGCCTTTATGTCTTCAAGCGTCTTATCACTTTGCTGCTTAGTTGAAGATGAAGCTGATTGATTGGCACCATCTGAGCCTGATAGTTGATGCCGAATTCTGGATGCAAGGTGATCCAATGAACCATAGTATTACGCTTTATCCCTAACTTTTGCCTGGACCGCCCTTTCGGGTTTTCAGTCCACCGGGATACCCATTTTTGGCCAAGCCGCCTTTTCAGGTTTTCGACTTGCCGGGTGTACAGATTTTTTTCATTTCGTCCCTTATTTTTGCCCGAACCCTTTTGGTTCGCCGGGAAGCCCTTATTTTTGCAGAGGTGTGTCAACCTAGCGGGTCTTTAATTCATGCGTAGTATCTTTTTACTATGTATGCATTGGCGGGATGAGGAAGGTCGTCACCATCCATGGTGGTTAGAATCATAGCTCCTCCTGAGAAGATATGTTTAACCACAAATGGCCCTTCGTACGTAGGGGTCCATTTGCCCATGGGATCACTTTGAGGAAGAATGATACGCTTGATTACCAGGTCTCCGACTTGATACTCTTGTCGTCTGACTTTCTTGTTAAATGCCTTGATCATCCGTTTTTGGTACGTCTGACCATGACAAATAGCAGTGAGTCTCTTTTCGTCAATTAGGTTTAATTGATCAAGCCGAGTCTGGATCCAGTCATCTTCGCTCAAACCTGCATCCTTCATTATCCGGAGAGAGGGTATCTGGACTTCAATAGGCAAGACTGCCTCCATGCCATATACCAAGGAAAAGGGAGTTGCCCCTGTTGACGTTCGTGCTGAGGTACGATACCCATGAAGAGCAAACGGTAACATTTCGTGCCAATCTTTGTAGGTCACTGCCATCTTCTGCACAATCTTCTTGATGTTCTTATTCGCTGCTTCTACATCCCCGTTCATCTTCGGCCAGTATGGAGAAGAGTTGTGGTGTTGTATCTTGAATTGCTCGTAGAGCTCAGTGATCATCTTGTTGTTGAGATTGGTACCATTATCCGTAATGATCCTCTCAGGTACACCGTATCGACATATCAGGTTGTGCCGAATGAACCGTGCCACGACGTTCTTGGTTACGGTAGCGTAAGAAGCCGCTTCAACCCATTTTGTAAAGTAATCAATCGCTACCAAGATGAAGCGATGCCCGTTGGATGCCGTAGGTATGATTTCGCCGATCATATCAATGCCCCACATTGCAAAAGGCCAAGGTGTTGTCAAGATGTTCAGAGGAACCGGAGGAATGTGCACCTTATCAGCATAGATCTGGAATTTATGACAAGTTCGAGAATGCTGATAACAGTCGGCTTCCATTGTGGACCAGAAATAACCTGCCCGAAGGATTTTCTTTGCCATGGTATGTCCACTGGAATGTGTCCCGAAGGTACCTTCATGTAGCTCTGCCATGATCCTTTCTGCTTCAGTCTTATCCACACAACGCAGTAAGGTTGAATCATGGTTCTGTTTGTACAAAATTCCGTTTCTGAGGAAGAACTTTGCCGCAAACCTTCTCAGGAACTTCTTGTCATTAACAGATGTGCCTTCGGGGTATTCTTGAGCTTCAAGGTACCTCTTCACTTCATGATACCAGGGTTTTTCTATTACCTCTTCGGTCTCGAGATCGCAGCAATGTGCAGGTTCGTCCAACTTCCAAATAATGATCCAGGGAGCCTCGTTGTCCCATTTGACTTTGAACATAGAAGACATTGTAGCCAACGCGTCCGCTAACTGATTCTCCTCTCTTGGGAAGTGTTCAAAAGTTATCTCCTCGAAGTGGGGAATCAATGTCATCGCATACTCTTTGTAAGGAAGAAGATTTGGGTGTTTCGTATCCCACTCGCCTTTGATCTGATTGATCACGAGAGCGGAATCTCCGAAGACACTCAGAAACTTGATCCTTAAGTTAATTGCAGCTTGAAGACCCATGATGCATGCCTCATACTCCGCCATGTTGTTGGTGCAGTTGAAACATAGTCGGGCGGTGAGTGGAGTATGAGTGCCTTTAGGGGATATGATCAGAGCGCCGATACCATTACCCAAAGCGTTTGAGGCTCCGTCAAAGTGCATAGACCATCGGGATCCTTCCTCAGGTCCTTCATCCGGTCCGGGTACTTCACAATCAGTCACTACAATGATATCCTCATCTGGAAATTCAAAGTTCATCGACTGGTAATCATCCACTACCTGGTGTGCCAAATGGTCTGCCAATACACTTCCCTTGATTGCTTTCTGAGTCGTGTACTGGATGTCGTATTCCGTCAAGATCATCTGCCATCTTGCTATTCTTCCAGACAGAGCAGGCTTTTCGAATATGTACTTGATTTGACCCATTTTTGAAATCAACAGAGTAGTGTGAGTCAACATATACTATCTCAGCCGGCGAGCAGCCCATACCAAAGTGCAGCAAGTTTTCTCGAGAAGTGAGTATCGGGTCTCACAGTCAGTAAACTTTTTGCTAAGGTAATAAATGGCGTGTTCTTTTCGGCCAGACTCGTCATGCTGCCCCAACACACACCCCATTGAGTTGTCAAGTACAGTCAAGTATAAGATTAGAGGTCTCCCTTCAACCGGTGGCATAAGAATGGGTGGTTCTTGGAGATACTCTTTGATTCTTTCGAAAGCGGCCTGACATTCATCATTCCAATGTACTACTTGATCTTTCTTCAGCAGCTTGAAGATTGGTTCACAGGTAGCAGTTAGATGCGAGATGAATCGGGCAATGTAGTTCAACCGTCCTAGAAAGCCTCTGACTTCTTTCTCTGTCTTGGGAGTTGGCATCTCTTGTATGGCTTTCACTTTGGCATGGTCCACTTGAATGCCTTTGTCGCTTACGACGAATCCTATTAGTTTTCCAGATCTTACCCCAAAGGTGCACTTGTTTGGGTTCAACCTCAGCTTGTATAACTTCAGACGGTCAAACAGCTTCCGTAGATGGTCAAGGTGTTCCTCCTTAGTTTTGGACCTTGCAATCATATCGTCGACGTATACTTCTATTTCGTGATGGATCATGTCATGAAATAAAGCAACCATGGCACGTTGGTAGGTTGCCCCAACATTTTTCAACCCAAAAGGCATGACCTTGTAGCAAAAGGTGCCCCATTGAGTAACAAAAGTGGTCTTCTCCATGTCTTCAGGAGCCATCTTGATTTGATTATAACCGGAGAAACCGTCCATGAAGGAGAATACTTTATGCTGAGCAATGTTGTTAACCAGAACGTCGATATGAGGCAGAGGGAAATCATCCTTAGGGCTCACCCTGTTCAAATCCCTGTAATCAACACACATTCTAACCTTCCCATCTTTCTTCGGCACTGGAACCACATTAGCAACCCACTGAGGGTAAGAAGTCACTGCTAGAAACCCGGCATCAAATTGTTTCATAACCTCAGCTTTGATTTTCTCGGACATTTCTGGACGCATGCGGCGAATCTTCTGTTTTACCGGAGGGCATTCTTCCTTGGTAGGCAGGTGATGAACCACAATGTCGGTATCCAACCCAGGCATGTCTTCGTAAGACCAGGCAAAGATTTCCACATAGTCATGCAGCATCTGAATCAACCGTTGTTTCACACTGAGCTCTAGATTGGCACCAATCTTGACTTCCTTTCTGTCTGTCTCAGTACCCAGATTTACCGTTTCCACTGGCTCTTCATGTGGCTGAATGGCCCTCTCTTCCTGGAGTAACAGTCTTGCAAGTTCACCCGGCACTTCGCAATCATCTTCACCTTCGTCTTCGGCTAAGTTGATCGGATTTTCGAAGTCATAACTGGCGGTAGCAGAGTCGTTACCAGTGAGATCTAGAGTGGATTGGAACCTGTATAGGTGAGTGTGTGTAAATATAGTTGTTTTGCAATGTATAATAAAGAAAGAAGAAGAGCGCAAGATTTTGAAATGCAACAAACGTCCAATATTTTTATTAATGATATATGAAAATGACACACAAAAGCCCTCACAAATGAAGCCACGGTGCCCCGGGTAAGACACCGAGCCATAAAAGTTTCAAAATATTGTTTGTTACAAATTCAAAACAAAAGAGTTCATTACTGAGTGACAAAAGTAATAGGTGTGAAGTATTTGGCAGTCCAGTTGCTTGGTCCACCGTCGGTTGTTGGGTAGATCCAGCTGTCGAATTCAGATTCCTCCACGTCGTCTTCAATAGCATTCACTCCCGGGTTGGTGATGAACACAGGAGGTCTTCCAATCCTTGCCTTACGAACAACCCTCTGAGCCTCTGCAGTGAAGCCCAGACCAAACTTGTCAGTCTTTGGAGTGAAATCAGGAAGTCGGCCCCAGTTTGCGCACTCACCCCTCTCAATAACAGCCCGGGCATCCTTTAAGGAAGCCATCTTCAAAGGAGGGTCTTCAATTACAGTTTCAGCTGATGCCAGTGTATGAGGAACTTCTTCAAAGTGCTGGAATGGAGTCTCAATGAATTCCCCATCCATTTCTATGTATCGGAACGAGTTGAGGTGGCTGACCATATACTCTTCCTCCCCCTGAACTGTAACAATCTTCCCTCTGACCGAGTACTTAAGCTTCTGATGTAGTATGGAGGTCATAGCTCCAGCCTTGTGGATCCATGGACGACCCACCAAACAAGAATAGGATGGTCGGATATCCATCACATAGAAAGTAGAATCAAAAACTTGAGAGCCAACCCTGATTGGAATGTCAACTTCCCCATGTACCATCCTTTTCGAACCGTCAAAGGCCCGGACAACAATGTTACTAGGCTTGAGCTCCAAACCCTCACAATCCAACCTGTCTAGGGCCTTCTTGGGTAATACATTCAATGAAGAACCGGTGTCTACCAACACATGGGCAAGAGTAGTGCCCCTTCATTCAATGGAGACATGCAGGGCATCATTATGGTTCTTTCCTTTGGCAGTTAGATCGGCGTCAGAGAAACCCAACCCATTATCAGCAGTCAAGTTGGCCACACAATCGGTAAATTGATCAGCAGACGTTTCTTGTGGCACATGGGCCGTCTTCAGGAAGAAAATCAGGGCCTTGGCATGGGCCTCTGAACACAACAACAATGATAGCATAGAAATCTTTGATGGGGTGTGTCCCAACTACTCAACTACATTGAAATCACTCTTCTTAATGATCTTGAGAATCTCTTCCATCTCTTGTTGGGAAGCTTCAACATTGGTTGTCTTTGGTGCCTCCGTCAGGGCAGGCAAATCAGTAGCAATCCCTTTTCCCCGAGCGTCAGATGACTCGGCAGTAGGGGTAGAAACAGGAACTTGATCAGGAAGGGAAGCAGGCACACTTGCAGGTGTGATGATAAGAGGTCTCTGAATAGCTGGTGGTGCAATATCCAGTGAGAACAGCCTACCACTGCGAGTAACTTTGGCAGGCCCGATGATGTTACTGACACTGGTACTAGTATCAAACTCTTGTTTTACTCCGAGCACATAAACATCTGCCCCATAGTGCCAAGGGACAGCTTTGTCGGATGTATAAGGGAGAGGCCCCGGAACAGTGATGATGATAGGAGCAATCTTCTGAGTGGACATGATTTTGATAGGCTTCTTTGAGAGAACTTTAGGAGGTTTGTTGAAAATAGTGACGATAGAAACTTCTTCAGCAGGGATAGCAGGAACAACAATCTTCTCGAACAAGATTTCTTTGCTATCCATCAGGCTTTGGATACCTGATTTCAGCAAAGGACAACCAACAGGTGAAACAGCACATAGAAGGCAACCTTTACCACATCCCGGAAATAAACCGGCTAGCAACATGTTCCTTTTGACAGTCAATAACGGAGTAACAATCTCTTCCACGGAGGCTACATATCGGTCTTCTTCCACAGCATTCACTCCATGCTGGGGCATGGGAGCAGTCACAACATTGGGCCTTTCGGGCGCCTCAAACTGTATTTCCTTAGCATCAATAAGGTCCTGAACCTTATTCCTCAGAGCCCAGCAATCATCTGTAGTATGCCCCGGGCTATCAGAGTGATAAGCGCAATGGGCGTTGGGGTTGTACTTTGGAGAAGCTGTGTTCACTACCTTCGGAGCTTCTTTGACAGTTACCAGATTGGTTGACAGTAGTTGCGGCAAAATCTGAGACAGGGTCATTCTGAGCCGAGTGTACTGCCTTTTGGGTCTCTCACCCCTTGGTTGGTTATACTGCTGAGGAGCATCAGCAGGCTTTGAAATTACCAACGCGTTGACAGCTTGGCGGCGTTCCGGTTTAATTTGTCTTCTGGGACCATAAACAGCACTGGCTTCCTTCTTGAAGGGTTTCTTTTCAGTACTCGCGGAGGCACCTTTCTGTATCTTTCCCGACTTGATACCAGCTTCTATTCTCTCACCAGTCAAGATCAGATCTGTAAACCCAACAGAAGAATTCCCAATCAGATGATTGAAGAACGGACCAGACAGGGTCCCTAAGAACATGTCCACAAGCTCACGGTCAGTCAGCGGTGGCTGCATCCTGCCAGCCAGGTCCCTCCACTTTTGCGCATACTCCTTGAATCCTTTGCTCGTCCCCAGTGACATACCCTGGAGTTGGGTACGCGTGGGAGCGAGGTCGGAATTGTACTGATACTGCTTATAAAATGCAGTAGCCAAGTCCTCCCAGTTTCGAATACTGGCTCCATCCAGCTGATAGAACCACTCGAGTTGAGCCCCTGAAAGGCTATCCTGGAAGAAATGGATCCATAGGTTCTTGTTTGCAGTGTAAGGTTGGATCTTCCTTACATATGATCTGAGATGCATCTTCGGGCAGGACAGCCCGTCATACCTTGCAAAAATTGGCACTTTGAACTTCGGGGGGATCACAATTCCAGCAACTAATCCCAAATCTTCGAAATCTAAACCGGGAACTCTCTGCAGCTCCATAGCTGCCAACTTGTCTTCCAAGCTTTTGTACTTATCGTCAGCGGGCGGGTATTGTTGCTCTGAGTAGTCTTCGTCTTCTTCAGCCTCTCCTTCTTCAGCTTCGGATTCGGAAGGTACCGCAGCCCCATTCCCTTTACTGGTTCCCTCTTTAGATGTAGGGGGAAATTCAAGAACTCTTCTGGCTTCACCCTCAAACCTTCTTCCTAGGGTAGCCACCCCGACTCTTTTCTTCTTCTTTTTCACTTGCTCTTTGTTCCCCAGCAGGGCCTTTAGATCCTCCTGACCCTTTGCCAAGGTCATCAGGAGATGTTGAAACTGTGAGTTTTGAGACTGCAAATCCTTGACTGTCTGTTCGAGATCCATCTTACTGAAATAAACAGCAGAAAGATAAGGAAACCTGGTGTGGAGACCTGCTTATGCGCATGATGAATGATATGTTTGTTTATGCAATGCATTCAAGGATTTAGAAAATTCAAAATTGTTGCAAACAAAAAGAACACATGTCATATTAATAAGAAGAAATTTTGTCAGTACATAAATGCCCCATGGGCCAAATATTACAAAAACTTCTCAAGGTAAAAAGACGTTGCGCATCATCTTTGGTGCGATGTAGGTGTTGAGGGTCTCTTCCTCATGGAGTCGGCGGGTAAGCTCCAAAACCTTCTTCTCACTGGCGTAGAAGCTGGCTTCAAAAGTATTCCGTTCCTCCTTGAGTTGGATCCAACTCTTTTGCATCTCCTCCCATGATGTTGGCATGTCAGGATACAGGATGGTGTAGGGAACCTCTCCCTCCTTAACGGGCTCTTTAACCACAGGGAGAACATGAGGGTAAGGCATCATTAGACTCTGGGCTCGGGTTCGTACCCACTCGAGATAAGGCTCAAGAGGGATGGAGTTCTTGTGCCCCAGTGTCTTGTTGTCTACCTTGTTAGGCATCCTCCAAGCTCTGATGAATCTTTGGCGAAGTCCTTGCGCATCGTTGTAGAAGTCAAAAACTAGGCCAGGAATCAACATGTCATGAGGGTCATCCCTCCGTGCATATCCAAATTGTCTCAAAGCTAGACAAGGGTTGTAGGTAATGCCTCCTCTAATGCCAAGTAATGGAACATTAGGGAACTCTCCACAACGATCGACGATGATGACATTTTCTCTGGACCGAGAACACCAATGTACATCAGAGTGTGTGAGGGTCATCAATCGTTATGACCACCTTAAGCCTTGGTCATTCTTCAAAACAGATTGTGGAAGGTGCAAAATAAACCACCTTGCAAGGAGAGGAGTACAACACATGAGAACACCCCTCTTTCTCATTGTTCGTGTGTAAAATGAGTGAAGAATGTCCCCAAGTAATGTTGGTATGGGATTCCTGGATTAGAAGATCTTGACGGCGTTGACATCTACAAGCTGGTCAGGATTTGGGAACAGAACCAACCCATAAATGAGGAGTGCCACAATTTCTTCAAAGGCTTGTAGGTCCAATGAATTCCAACACTCTTGTGCTTTTTCAAACAAGAATTTTTCCAAGAAGCCTTTGACACTGCTTCTAGTTTCCCAATGCCCCTTGATGTCAGATGGTTGCAAGTGTAGTGCTTGAGCAACATCTTCAGGCTTTGGTTATTTTTCCGTAACGTTGTAGGGTAGTTGATTAAGAATAGCAATTCTCAGGAGTTGAGAAAATTCCTCCAAAGTGGGCACCAATTGGTAGTCGGGGAATGTGAAACAGTGGTGAAGGGGGTCAAAGAACTGGAACAACACCTTTACCATGTCCTCTTCAATGCTGGTGTTGACTAGGCTGAGCAGTCTACCATGTCTCTCACTGAAGGAAGAGCTTTCCGGAATTCTGGATGTGAGCTCCTTGGGTTGAGGAGGGATTCTTACAAGGTTGACTTGGATAGTTTTCTTACGAAGAACTTCCATGACCTACAAAACAAGAACAAAGATGAAGATCTAAACCCTTGAAATGGTTAGTGAATGCATATGATGCTTTATGATGTTCATGATGCATGCACAAACATATGTACAAGCAATTCACACAAAACCCTAGTTTCAGGCTTGCATGGGGTTTCATAGGTAAGTACCCTCTTGAGTGTAGTTGGCTTAAAAACCTGTCCTATAAATAGTAACCGGGTTCTAAGGAGCTCAATATCATTGGATTGTTTTCCATGATCATTGTTTTAGTTTATCCACTTAACTAGCGACCAAAATATTCTAAGAAAACAACCCTCAATGAGTGTAGTATCGAGTATCTACCAACTTCGGACTGCACCAAAGCCGGTTATCTCACTACCCCTAATAAAAGGCCAAGATGGTCAAGTAAGGTTCTAGGTCATTAGTGCTTAGTGACATCACTCAGCGGCCCCGTACTCTCCTTGATTGAACTCAAGGGTTACCGGTACTGAAAAAATATGTCGCACTAATATAGCTATTGCTTCAACCGTGTCGGTATACCCCGCACAGTTTCCACAACGTATTGCTATCTATGAATGTTTCCCAAAATCTGGGTGTATGATTTCAAGCCCAAACAAGAGAACCAAGATATAAAGCAATCAAAGCAAACAATTAGTCATGCAAGAGGGTGATCTAAGCCCTAAGGTTACTCCACTTTTAAAATTCTCCCCAGCAGAGTCGCCAGTTTTGTAATACGGTGGGAGAACTGACTTGGGTTTTATGTTTGTTTTCGCAAATGTTTCGGTTGAGCAAGAGTCGCCACCGACTTTTTATTTTATCCTAAGGAAAGGTTAAAAAGCACAGCAAAAACCTTTGAGATGTTTTCTTGGGTTCGGGGAGTAGATTATAGAAAGGGAAGGTATTAGCACCCTTTCTATCCATGGTTATCCATGGGCTCTTAGTTACTTGCTTAGATCACTTGTCTTTGATTTTCAATTGTTTGAAATGGTGTTTTCAATTGTTTAAAATGGTGCTTTGTGTGTGTGTTTGAAAATGTTTTGAAAAGAGGCCATTTGTTATGGCAACCTTTGTAATGATCCATGTTTGAATGTATACAAAGGTGTACTTATCTTTTGAAAAGTTTTCAATGTTTTTGAAAGTTGTTTTGAAAGTGTGTTGTGATGTGTGTTTTGAAAAGTGGCAAGGATTGTTTTGCAAGATTTGGTCAAGTAACCAAGAGCTATCTACCCTAAATTTCTCAAAGATCTTTCCTATGTTTTAACCCTTTTAACAGTATTGTTCCACCATTGTATTTGGTGGACAATCTTGTGTTAGGATGTTAACAGGACGGGTGCGGGTCATCGTTTAGATCATGATTGCAATGGTGCCAAATGTCTTTGGCAACTTCTCCTTTAAGGGACTTGATCATTTTTAGGCAACTTTCGAAAGCGTCATTGAGGGACTATGATCATTTGATATTGTTTTGTTTTGCCAAAAGACTCCCAACATGCAACATGGCCCATTATTGAAGTCAATCAAGTGGAGTAACCCTAGGGGTGCAAGTGTGATTGGTGTTGTCCATTTTCATGCTTTTTGTCTTTGAATTAGGTCAAGCTATTTGTTGTTTTTAATTTTTGCATACAAAATCCTAAATCTATCATGGCATAATTAGAAAGCTTTTAAATGCGAAAAATAAAATCCTAAATTATTACAACACAATTATGGGATGGGGGGTACAAATGTTCAAATGGAGATATTTTAGCAAGAAATTAAAATCTAAGCTATTACATCCAAATTGAATATACAAAGGTTAATTGTACAATAATTAAGTAAATAAATATGCAAAAATGTATTTATGCACAAAAATGGTTTTTATATGTATGGGAAAGTATTTTTTATGTGAAATACAAACAAAAAATAAAAGAATCAATTTTTGGATATTTTGTGTTTTTAGGGCAAAACCCTAATTTTGTAAATAAAAGGTATTTATTATTTAATATATACAATATTTATTAATTATACAAAAATAAATAAAAAAGGAAGTATATGGTAAAAAAGTGGTTTTTTGAGGTTAAATGTTAAAAAATAAAAATGTATTATTTTGTATTTTTAGGGCAAAACCCTAATTTTGTAAATAAAAGGTATTTATTATTTAATATATACAATATTTATTAATTATACAAAAATAAATAAAAAAAGGAAGTATATGGTAAAAAAGTGGTTTTTTGAGGTTAAATGTTAAAAAATAAAAATGTATTATTTTGTATTTTTATCCTAAATATTTTAATAAATATATAAGTATTTATATTATGTATTAAATGTATTAAATATATACAAAAAATAAAAATATTTGTTATTTACAAAAAAAAGGTATATTTTTTTAGAAAATGTTTTCAAAAGATAAAATAAAATAAAATCAGAAAATAAAATGTATTAGTATTATTTTTAGTATTTTAAATAAGAGTATATATATATATATATATATATATATATATATATATATATATATATATATATATATATATATATATATATATATATATATATATATATATATATATATATATATATATATATATATATATATATATATATATATATATATATATATATATATATATATATATATATATATATATATATATATATATATATATATATATATATATATATATATATATATATATATATATATATATATATTTATTTACATATGGAACTAAATAAAGCAAATAAATACCAAATAAAATGCAAAAAATGTGGGAAAAATATTTTTAGTGTTTTTTCATGTTTGAATAAAAATATAAAATCAGAATCAAAAAGAAAAAATCAAAAATAACAATTATATCACATAATGGGCCAGGGGGGTGCAAATTGAAAAAAGGGGTGCAAAAAGTAGGACTGACTCAGGCCCAGCCCAAGCCAGTCATCTTCAACCTCCAGACTTGTTTGAACAAACAACAACGCGCATTTCCTAACTCCTGATTCCTGGATTTTCAAGCAAAACTCATAACACCAAAAATGTAGAGCATCAAGAGACGAATCCAGACATATAAAAAACTTGACTTAACTCTAAGAAACGAAGGAGAATTTCTTCATCCCCAATTCCTGACCTAAGTTTTTTCTAATGTTCAGGTTCCAAATTCTCTCAGTACACACAACATAAATGAAAAGTAATGATATGGATAGCTTCAGGGCCATGAGTAGGACATAACTTCTTCACAAACCTAAGCCTAGATATGCCTGGATAGAGAGATAGAAGTTCAAACTTTTACCTGTTCAGCTTGAATCGTGTACAACAATGGAGGCACTTTCAATGCAGTGTGAGGACTTGTACAACTTGCTTGAAGTTCAGGGATGCTTCTCCAACCTCTAGCTTGCTTTGAAACTAACTGAAACGAGCTATGTAACTCAACCTGCACAACTGAAAAAATGAAAATGGTGAACTTGGTTAGAGGTGTTACAGTCTGTAGCTAGGGCTTGGGATAGCTTGTATGGATGTTATGGAGTGTGTATGAAGTGGTTTTGGCCAAGGCGTACGAATGGATTGAGCTGGCCAAATCAAAATGCAGAATGCCCTGTTTTGTGCAGCAAAATGGTGATTTTCTGTATGAGGAGGGATCAAGGTTACTTTGGTCGTGTTTTAGGTCTGTTAGGGAGTATGCAATGTGTGGAGAAAGTTTGTTTAGTTTGGTTCTTGCAGGAATGTGAGATGTGTTTCAAAATGCAAGCTTTCTTCCTAAATAAGCAAAGTTTGTCAAGTTGGGTTATAGGCCAAGGCAGGTCCCTCAAGCATGATGCATAATCTCTCCTTGATCAGTGGGATTAGTCCATAAACTTGTGCCTCAAAGATCTGCATTGTACTTCTTTGATTTGTGTTTTGACATAAAGTGCACCTTTTCAAAAATGGCTAAGTTACTTTTTCTAATTATGGATTAAACTTCCATGTAATGACCAAATGAATGAAATAACATCTTGGCACAATGGTTTAGCATTGAATTATTGAGTAATAAAGGGATTAGAGGCCTGTGACATAGCTTGTGCAAGCTGACTTGAAAAATGCAAAGTGTTATGAACATGAAATTGGCCATGAACAAAGTGACTTTTGCCCAACTTTGTCAATTCGATTCTCCCTAACCACAAGGGTGTTTGAGAAGTTCTTGGACAATTTGGAAAGCTTGGAATGTGTACTACAATCCATCTTTGTAATGCAAGTTGAGATTCCAAGTGGAAGCATGTGAAAAGTGGTCATGGAGTTGGGCAAAAATCCTGCCTAAAATAGGTAAAAAAAATTCTAAGTTAAGAATGTTTTGCACCCCTATTCCAAAAATTATAACTTGAGCTACAAGCTTCTTTTGAGAAAACTTTGTGAATAAAAGTTGTAGATTTGCAATGCACTACAACTTTCATGTTTTGAGTTTTGCTTGAATCAAATTTCATCTTGATGAACAAATGGGGCAAAGTTAGGAAAAAATTAGGAAATTTTATAACTTAGAAAATTTCTAAGTTATGAAATTTCTTCATTTCAAACCCTAATTTGTAATTTTTGGTTTCTTGATGAACAAGTTTCATAATTTGACATGTTTTGATGAAAAATAAATCTTGACACTTAATTTTGACCAAAAGGTCAAAGTTTGACTTTTCTGTATACAGTCAAATTTTGATCAGTTGACTGGAAAATTCATCTGTCAATCTTGTGCATTTGGAATCTTTTGAACTTGTTGAATGTGTCAAGACCATGTCATTGAGTCCTCGAGTCCATATGTGAGCTTGGTTTGCCATTGGCTAGGTTAAACAGTCAGAAATTGCCCTTCTGCAGTCAAAACCCTAAAAATGACCATTTTGCCCTTTTGATGATCTGATCAAAATCCTTGAAGAGTTATGGTCCAAACTTGATAAAATGGTTCATATGAGTCTATAATGTTTATGTGGATAAAAAATTATGAGGTTTGACTGTAAATTGGCCACAATTGACTTTTTCCCCAATATAGTTGATTTTTAGGTCAACTGTCCAATTGACTGGGCAAAAATTTGATTCAAGGCTTGAAACTTGGTATGAGCAATCTTAGGAGTCCAACAAGAAGTATGAAAGTCACATGAGGCATTAGAAGTCCAAAAATCCTAGTGCAAACTCAAACCCTAATTTCAGGATATCAATGCAAGGTGAGGTCTTGGCAGAGCAAACCCTAATCCTGTATGGAGTCCAAGAGGTCTTATGAGGAGAACTTGATAAAATGAGAGGGAAAATTTTGGGGTACAACAGCTGCCCCTGTTCAATCTTCTTGAACCTGAAGAGTTAGATTGGCGAGTTTGCCGTTCGTGACTCGAAGGTAAAAGATGATTGGACACTAGAGTGCCCGTAAATTTGCACTCGTCAAAATGTAATTGTGGGAATGGGCTTAAAGATGACATTTGGAAAGGTGACATAATCTTGTCGGAGATGGGCTTGTAGATGCCATCAAGAATGTTTGTTGAACTGCATGTTTTAAGTCAAAAGAATGAGTATCAGAATGGTATCCGCG
The DNA here is from genome assembly GCA_948472305.1 of Vicia faba. Lineage (NCBI taxonomy): Eukaryota > Viridiplantae > Streptophyta > Magnoliopsida > Fabales > Fabaceae > Vicia > Vicia faba. The sequence continues at coordinate 1,034,348,095 of OX451740.1, read as the reverse complement.
TTTGGAACGTATCTAAACTGTATCTGGAGACTGAATCTGTATGAGCAATGGAATGGTGTCCATGTTTGGAGCATATCCGAGCTGTAACTATATTTGAATCTGAATGAATAACAGAATGACTTCCGTGTCTGGAGTGTATCTGTATTGTATCCGAATCTGAAATCTGAATAAGCGACAAAATGGCATCCGTGTCTGGAGCATCTCTGGACTGGGGAAAAAGTCAGAATAAGTGACAGAATGGAAACCGTGTTTGGAGCATATCTGGATTGTATATGAAGTTGAGATCTGTATGAGTTGCAGAATGACTTCCGTGTCTGGAGTGTATCTGAACTGTAACTGGGATCTGAATAAGTGACAGAATGACTTCCATGTTTGGAGTGTATCTGAACTTGAAATTGATAGTTGAATCTGAATGAGAAATAGAATGGCTTCCGTGTCTGGAGCGTATCTAATCTGTATCTGATTGTTGAAGTCTGAATGAGTGACAAAATGGCATCCGTGTCTGGAGCGTATCTGTACTGTATCTTGACTTGAAATTATGAATGAGTAATAGAATGACCTCTGTGTCTGGCGTGTATCCATACAGTATCTGAATAAGAGACCTGAATGAGTAACATAATGACTTTCGTGTCTGGAGTGTATCTGAAATCTTTGAAAATTTGTTGGAGATAGCTGTTAATCTTATCCTGAAAAGGGTAAAATGTTAGCTGAAACACAAAGTTATGTTGCATGAAGTGTATGATGCAATAAATGTGTTTTATCAATGTTCATGATATATGGATGTAATGTATGCGCATGTAAGCTGATTTACTGTATTACTGAGGAAAATAAATCCTTGATAGCTGGAGATAATAAAATCCTTGTCTGCTGTCGGGGAAAATAAATCTCGGACTGCTGCTGGAGATTCAAAATCTTTGATTGCTGAGGATGAGAAATCCTTGCTGACTGCTTGGGGATTAAAGATCCTGACAACTTCTGTGGGGATGTGAGAATCCTTCACGACTTTCCTGGGGATAGGGATCCTTCAAGTCTTTGGAGTTAGAGTATTGACAAAAATTCTGCTTGGGGAAGTAATGTCAAACTGCTTGAGAAATCTGCTTGGGAAATCCAAAGAACTTTGAAGACTTCTACTGGGGATTAAATAGAATCCTTACTCGGCTGGGGAATAGGGAAAACTCTGACGATCTCTATTGGGGATCAGACAAAAGAAAAACCTTGATCTGCTGGAGAATAAGGAAGACTCTGATGGCTTCTGCGGGGAACTAAGAATGAGAATCTTCAATCTTCTGGGGAATTTGAATCCTTGGGGACTTCATACTGAGGAGTCAAGAATAAAAATCTTCGATCTGCAGGGGATTAAAAATTCTGACGAATTCATGCTGGGGAGCAAAGAAGACTCTGGCAACTTCACTGGGGAATCAAGAATGATAATCTTCATTCTGTTGGGGAGTAAAAACTCTGTGGGGAGTAGCTATACTGCTGGGGAGATAAGGAGTTTGGGTTGTATGCCAATCTACTGGGGAATTATCTTAGGTTGGGGATAAAAGTTAACTATTATCTAGTTGATTCTCAGACTTTAAGACAACTTGCTGGGGAATGGGGAAACTGAATGGTTCCCGCTGGGAATTTATAGTTGGAAATTTGACTTGACTGGGGAAGATGGTTTCATCTCCGCTGGGGGTCTGTAGTTCAAAGTTTTTACTCCGCTGGGGATTGGGAGTTTGAAGTTCTAACTCTGATGGGAATTAAGGATTTGAAATTATAATTCCGCTGGGGATATGTATGTCAAGGTTTTAGCTCCGCTAGGGATCTAGGTGATGTACTGCAGGGGATTTCCTTGGAATAGCCTAAAGACATTTTCCTATACTTTCAACCTGCCAGTAATTATCCTTTCTCATTTTGTTTACTTGTAAACAGTGATTATATTCAAATGCATATGCTCATTAATATATCATTGGACGTTTTCAAGTAAAACATAAGTGTAAAAAAGAAGAAAAGGCAAATAGTTTCCTGCATTTTGAAGTATCTTTGTATTAACTTTGTGTAAGTATTTTGTACAAAGGAGACAGACATCCTAGTAAGAGAATGTTGTCATAAAAAATGAGAAAATTTTATACAAAGAAATATGGCTATGTGTAAAAATTCCATGGGGTTCCCATTCTGCTATAGCCTTCGTAACTCTGAATATCTTACCCATTTGTTGCTTTGTCCGAAGATGATTGAGTTGCTCAGAAGCACGGAGCTTGTCTACGAAGAGATTGTCCTTAAAGTGATCCGACGAGACATAGTCATACTGTTGTACCCCAGAATATGTCCTCCCATATTTCTCAAAATATTTCAAGAAAAATCTCCAAATTGCTCAAGATAGCCCAAGAGATGGTCAGGCAAGCTCTCTCCTAAGGCAGTCTTCCCCAAACTAGGGTTTCATGTTGCATCAATATTTGAGTCCAAGTGACCCCAAGTGCTCACCAATGTCCTAATATGTTCTCAAGATCATCCATGTCAAGTTTCAAGCCTTGCAGAGGAAGTTTGCTCAATCAATTGCTCAAAAGTCCAAAAATCGACTGTGCTAGGGCAAAAGTCAACTGTGACCCCCCATACAGTCAAAATTCAAGATTTTTTGTCAACATTCTCATTTTGAAGCATATTTCATCATTTGATCAAGGGTTGATCATGATTCATCAAGGATTGCCCAAAATTCATCAAGATTCAAAAGTCGCTAAATTAGGGTTTTGTAGGAAAAGTCAACCCAACTTTGACCAAGCATAACTTTCTCATAATTTATGAGAAATGATCCATCCAAAGATAATTTTTAATAGGATGCAATTCCATACAATCCATCTTCATACCCCAAGATCAAATTATGCACTCACAAGAAGTTATGAATTTGGACATTATAGGTCATTTCTAAAAGTCAACAAAAACACCTTTTTTGTCAAAGCTTCATACATGAGCATGGAATATCAAAATGAGATGAGGCCAAAAGGGTTGCTTATAGGACATCTTTAGCTTTATAAAAAGTACCAGAACACCTCAAAAGAGTCAAAATTGAGGAAGTTATGCATTGTTGAAGTTGGACTTTTTTGATAAATTGCTAAAAGTCAACTATCCCCAAAACTTCCATATCATATTTTTATTAATTATTTTGATTTTTATTTGAATTAATTTGAATTAAATCAAAACAAATCAAATAAAATCACAAACATTGACAACCAAGGATCTTTTGATTTGTTTCAGGCTCTAATTACAGCTAGCAAGGTAATGAAACTCGTATCAAGCCATGTGGGTACAAAAAGATTACAAATGAGCCAATTTTGGAAAGCTTTAATGGAAAATCAAATCAAATATCAAAGTGATTAAAAGAGGAAGATTTGGACAGAAGTTGGAACCCTAATACATTGTACATTACATAAGGAAGCGGTGCATATCAAAATAGGGGTTGGAGATCAGTTGGAGAGCAAGAACAAATTTTGCAAAAACACAAAAAAAGTGTGAGATTGAAATCAAGTCTAGAGGCAGTTTCAAGGCTTGATGTTAATCTCAATCTCTTCCTGGCCATCTCCACAAGCGAAACCAATCAAAATCACGCATTTCCAGACCCTCCCAAGCGCTGTAAGTCATTCACGAAGCCGCCCTGTTCTTGAATTCGATTTATACGATTCTTGCATCTATAATGAAAAATAATTGCATATTCTGAATCACCATGCCATTTTCTAGCCTTTTGCAATAACCAATTTCATTCATATGCTTTATATCGTGGATCACCATTGTAGGGTTTTCTAGGTTTTTTTAGGGCTTTTTGTTACAGGAATAATTGGCTTTCGTGAAGGGTACCATCTTGTCCAGGGGAACAAGATGAGCTGAACCATGGCGTTATCTTCCATTTATATGGCATGGGGAAGAATTTAGAATGAAGCCACGATTGTAGTTGCGGATAAAAATCCGCAGGTAAAAGTTGCAGTTTTTAGAGGACAGGGACGAAGGTGTGTCACTCCCCATTCGTCCATTCAAATAACACGCGCGCTTTTCTATTTTTTTGGCCATTGATTTTGTTTTTATATATTATATTCTGTTTGTATTATTATAACAAATAACCAAAAGTGCTTCAGTGGTAGCCACGTTGGCCTTAAGGCGCTTGGAGGCTGGAGGTCAGGGGTTCGATCCCTGCCTCCAGCATTTGTCATTTTTCTTAACAATTTCAGGTAATCATGTGCGTACTCAAGCCTACTATCCATCATACTCCCTCACACTAAAAGGCTAGTCAACGCATGTACACAGGATCACAAAAAGTCCAATGGATCAGCATTAATGGGCCAACAAAATTTCTATCTACACCCTCAAAACCAGGCCAAATTTCTCCATTTTCTTACATTTTGCTTATTTTATTTAATTACTTTATTTTGTTTAATTAATTTACTAACCAATAACATAATTTCTTTTTATCAAAAAAATCACCAAAAATATTTTTATCTAATTAAATTTTAGAACTTTTATTTTTTATTATTAATAAATACTAATTAATTAATTAGGATATTAATTAAGTAACCTTAATTTATTTTGTAAATAAATAAAATCAATTAGAATTAATTAGGTTTTAACTTTAGTTTAAATATTTTATTTTCTTTCCTAAAATAATCAAAACTCCAAAAATATGTCACTTATTATTTTTCATTAATTAATTAATTTAATAATTAGTTTAGTATTTAATTTAGGACTTGATTTCTTTTCTTAAATAAAAAACAACAAAAACACATTTTCTTTAATCAAAAGGGTCAAAACCCTAATTCGCATTCGATCCAATTCACTCGCGCGATTTATTTTTTCTCATTCAATTATTGATGTATCTGCTCCTGGCTTGTAATAATTAATTAGGACATTTATTTTTCCGCTTTTATTTTATTTTTAAAGGGTTTTTTTTGGCGATGTAAATACCCGACGCCTTGTAATAATTTAGTTTAATTTCCGCACCTTTAAATTCTGCAAATTATAACTGCTAGATGTTTGATAATAGGGCTTGCATGACAAGAATGAATGCTTAAATCTAAAATCAAATTAGATCACCCTAAACATGTGCAAAGATAAAAATAACTGAAAACAACACACTCACACATGCGCACTCCTAGGGTACACCCCACTTGGTTGCCTTTGTAAACGGTCATTGAGTATAGGGTATTTTAGAGTCGCCCTCTTGTCTAAAAGATCATAGTTGCCTCAAAATGGTTTCCTCGGAAATTGTTGCCTCGAATAAATGATCTAAGATATTAGGGTTATCGCTAATACATCCTAAACATTGCTTTAGTGACCGTATGTCCCTCTTTCGAATTGACCCTCAAACTCCAACGACGATGCTACCTACTCACTAATAGTGAGATAGCATTGTCTAAAGGAAATTAGCATAGAAAGATTCCTTTTTCGAGTAGGTAGATTAGTTCTTAGATACTTGCTCATCCAAAAACAAACTTTTTCTCACACTTACACTCTTTTACAAACAAGTTTTCAAAAACACTTCATTACACTCTTAAGCAAGAGTTAAATTGAAGTTAAAAAACAAAACTTTTCAAAAACCACAAGCACAAAGAAAACATTTTGAAAATGATGAGAAAGTACCTAAGAGCCCGTAGATAACTACGGATAGAAAGGGTGCTAATACCTTCCCTTTCTATAATCTACCCCCCGTACTCAGAAATATCTCGAAAAAGGAATTTTTCTGTGCTTTTTTCCTTTCCTTGTTGGATAAAATAAACGTTGGTGGCGACTCTTGCTTACTGTGATACGGTGGGAGAACTGACTATGGTTTTGCGTTTGTTTTCGCACTTGTGCGATTGAGCAAGAGTCGCCACCGACTTTTTATTTTATCCTAAAGGAAAGGTTAAAAAAAGCACAGCAAAAACCTTTTGAGATGTTTTCTTGGGTTCGGGGGGTAGATTATGAAAAGGGAAGGTATTAGCACCCTTTTCATCCATGGCTATCCATGGGTTCTTAGTTACTTGGTTTTTTAGATCACTTGCCTTGATTTTCGATTGCTTGAAAAAGTGGTGTGTGTGAGTGTTTTTGAAAATGTTTTTGAAGAAGATGCCTTGTCTTAGGCGACCAATGTATTTGACTCGTGTTTGAGTGTTTTACAAAAGTGCGGATCTTTTCGAAAAGATGTTTCAAATGTTTTTGAAAGTTTGTTTGAAAGTGTCGTGGATTGTGGTTTTTGAAAAGAAGGCAAGTGTTTTTGCAAGTTGATCTCAAGTAACTAAGAGTTTTGTCTACCCTATTGTACTCAAAGGTTTTTGTTATGTTTTCAACCCTTTTAAACAATTTTGTTCCACCATTGAAATTGATGGACAATCTTGCGTTTAGGAAGTTTATTCGAGACGGGCGCAGGTCATCGTATGGACCATGAATGCAATGGTGCCAAGTGTCTTTGGCAATTTGTTTTGAAGGGACTATGATCATCCTGTTTAGGCAACACTTTGAGACTTATGATCATTTGATTTGGTTTTGCCAAAGATACTCGACGTGCAAACATGGCCCATTTTGGAAGGCAACATGTGGGATTACCCTAGGGGGTACAAGTGTGATTGTGTATTGATTACATGTATTTGTCTTGTATTAGGTTATCTAGCATTTGATTTTATGTACATGCAAACCCTAGGTCTAACCATGGTATAATTGAAAGCGGTAAATTGCGAAAATGTAAAGTCTTCGCTATTACAAATAGTATCCGGGAGTGGGGGTATAAATGTACAAATGGGGATGAGACTTATAGTATCCAATAAGTTACAACCAAATCGAATTTGCGATCAAATGTAAATATCGAATATACAAATATAAGATAAACAAGTATGTAGGAGCAATGTGAACGTATTGTGTAAGTGTACAAGTATATGAGTATGTGATTATTTACAGGTGCGATAATGTGAAATTGATGTGTATTAGGTATTGTTATTTATTTATTTTGACCTAAATATGTGCTTAATGAATCTTTGATTTGTATATTTTTAATATGTACAAAAAGAAAATTGTTTTAATTAAATGCTCAAGTTCTAATTAAATTATGAAATGATGTTTTAAGAAAAGAAACTATTTCTAGGTTTTCATTATGTATAAAAAGTATGTTGTCATGTGTTATGTACAAAACTTATTTTTATTAAAAAAAAAAAGGGAAAAAATGCTTTTAATTATATTGTAAAAAAAAGGATACATTTTTATGTATTTGTGTCTTAATATGCATTCAAAAAAATGTTTTAAATAAAAAAATCAAAGATTAAATTAAAAAAAAGGTAATTTTAAGTATTTTTAGTATTTTTAATATTAGTGTAATATTATGACAAATATGTTAAGTTAGAAAAATATAGGGTATTTATATATAAAAAGAAGTTAGTGTTAATAAAAATATTTGTAAAAAAAAGGTTAAGTTAGTTTTAAAAGGTTAAATGGGTTAGTAAATATGAGTGATATATTTTCTTTAAAAAAGAAAGCAAGCGTTTTTAATGGGCTTAGGCATGCAGAGACGGGTAAAGGCCCATTGCTTGAAACAATTTTTAGGGTTTGAGATTTTGTTGTTCAGTTGGAACGAAATACTCTAGGGTTTGCAATAGTGGCGGCGTTCGTTTTCGTGCTCTTCGTTTTCGTTCAATCTCACTGGCTTCTGAGTTTATCCTCACGCATGTCCCCGTACCTCCTCAGCCCAAGGCCACCGGCTTTCCATTTCCCCCCTTTCTTCCAAAGACAGCGTCAAAGCGACGAAAATAGGTAACCGTTTTGATTCGTTAGGGTTTGCATTTCGTCATTGTCTAATCCATTGATTTTAATTTTGTTTGTATGATTGTCAAGGTATTATGTAAAAGGGAAAGGGAGAAACTACCTGGAGAAGGAGGGAGGAAAGTGAGGCGAGCTAGGAGGCCGGGACGGCGAGGAGAACGGCGGAGGCGCGCCTTGGGACCCTGGTATTTTTGTATTTTATTACGCTTTATGATGTTCTGAGCTGAAAGCTTCTTATTGGCATATTCCTTCTTTTTCTCTTCCTTTGCTATGACTCTGTATGCTCGCTGTTTTGAGATTCCTTTGTTGCTTCTGTGAGTTAGGTTGATTGCCCAATGATGTATTTTACTGAGGGCCTAGGGTTGGTTGGTTTGAAATGCTTCTTTCTTCTTCTCTTACAGTAGCCTAGAACTTTTGTATGCTTCTGAACGATGTGCCTTTGGAATGTTGAGCTTGTTGCCTTGAATTGTTTACGGCCTATGATGAAGAATTTCTAAGGCCTTTTCTGTATTGTTGCCTTGAGATGCTTCTTCTGCTTTTCTTGAACGTGTTTTTTATTTCCCAATGATGAGCACTTCCTCTGAGGGCCTTGATGCTTGGATTGAATGGTTTTGGCCAGGTTTCAGTATTAGGCAAGTTTAGTGTTTGACAGGGTAAGCAGGTTTTTACATTGGTATGGCTTATTGCAGGTTCAAGTTTGACAGAATGAGGGTTTACTGATTTATGCTTGATGTTGGTTCAGTTTTGGCATTGATTTGTTTATGCTTCAGTTTATGTGTTTGTGACAGGCTTGTATGTTTATGTGTTTGTGACAGGCTTGTATGTTTATGTGTTTGGAAGTGTTTTAACAGGTAAGAGGTTGTGGGAGCTTGTACTGGTTTTTGGCCTTGATGAGGCTTTTGGTTTTTGAGACAGGTACAGGCTTTGCTGGTTTGTAAGCTTAACAGGTTTGCTTCAGTATGTGGTATACTTTGCATATGCAGATTGATATGTTGAGGCCTTGGCAAGTTATGCTGTGGGATTTTTGTATCTCTTCTGGCTTTGAGCTTATCAGGTCCTTAAGGCTTAAAGGTACAGGTTTGGTTAAGTAGGAGGCAAGCTGTGCTTCATGCTTTTTGTTGAATGCTGACAGTTTGTATATATCTTTTACTTTGGTAAAGAGTTCTGCCTTTATCTCCCCTTTTCCTTGTCCACTGTGTTATTGCAATTTTATTTTCCATGTTCTTCTATGTCTCAAGCCTAAACCTGTAAGCCTAAACACTTTTCTCTCTCTTTTTTCTCTCTCTAGTACAGTATTTAGCACACTATATTGCTTGACATGTACTATTTCTGAAAAAGTAATGGCCTAGGGAAATGATGAAGCTGAAAATTGTTTTCTTGCAATACATGTTACCTCTGCATTTTATATCTTCTAGATTTTGTGCTTCTTGATATCTTCTTTTTGCCAGCTTGGGTAGCCTTGTGACAGCATTTTGGCAGAAAGTTGAATTTGGACTTTGTTTGGCAATTCAGTTTGTAATTTGGACTTTGGTTATTTGCATATGCTGTCTTGCTTTTGAACTATGCAGTTTTGACAACTTGAAATGTGCAATTTTAATTTTGTGCATTCATTTAATTTGCAAACATTTTCACCCTTCTCTGTGAACCGGGAGAAATCCCGTGATTTGCAGAGAGGGCCAACTGATCCCGGCCGTTGCTTTTAATGATGAGTCTAAATTTATCTGTCTCTTTAATTTACTTATCTGCTTTTTGACTTTTCTCCTTTTTCTTTTGCAGATGAAAAATGGAGCACCGGAGCGAAGTGAAGAATGAAGAATTAGAAATAAATAGGATAGTTTTCCCCTTTTTTATTTAAATTTAAATCAATGTAAAAAACAATGTTTGTAATTAAATTCCAAACATCAATTGTACAGTTAATTTAAAGATAAATAAAAGTTTCCATTATCCAGTTTAATTCTATTTTCTCTCTTTATTGTTTACTTATTTATTTAAAACTCTTTGAATTAAAATAATCGAAAAATAAATTTCAATCACTTAATTTAGAATAATAAATAATTTAAATAAAACAATGCTTTAATAATTGACCAATTAAACCTGTCCTTTCCAATATCCAAAGCAAAGTAGCAGTTAACCAAAATAAACTGATCAAGCGCATTCCTTTCTTCACTGATTCTTTGCCAAACACTGTAATTCAAAACTGCATATTTCTTTTGACTGGCTCAAACAAAACAACATGAATTCAACCCAACTGCCTCTTTTACTGATTAAGTCAAAACAATGCGAATTCAACCTAAACCTTAGAATAACTTGCGAAGTGCTGTGGAATTTTAATCTTTCTGAGAATATGCCCATAAAACCTTAATTCCTGATTAAATGCCAAATAACGTTCGCCTGATCAAAATTGAACCAAAATCAACCAAAACCCTAAGCCAACTGTTTGAGAAAATCCAGAGCCCTGAAAAAGCAGTGAAACCCTAATTTTTGTTTGACTGACGAGAAAAGTCCGTTTGTCCGATTCTTGAGTCAGTTTTGAAAAATCAAGAAATGCTTGAAGCTGAGATTTCTTGAGAAAAATGCGAGGGCAAATTTTGGGGTACAACAGTTGCCCCTGTTCAATCTTCTTGGACCTGAAGAGTTAGATTGGCAGGTTTGCCTTTCGCGACTTGAAGGTAAAAGAAGATTGGACACTAAAGTGCCCATAAAATTTGCACTCGGCGATATGATGGTGGAGGTGAATGGTCTTAAAGATGCCATTTGGTGATGGGCTTAAAGATGCCATCTGGTGACTGCTGGTAGGAGGATGGGCTTATAGATGCCATCTGGACATGTCGAACTGTATGTCAAAAGTGAGTGGACGAGTATCAGAAGGGCATCCATGTTTCGGAACCTCTGAATCAGGGGTCCGAATAAGCAACAGATTGACGTCCATGTCTGGAGAATCTGTAAACTATTTTCAGGAATTGGGATTTGAATGGGCAATAGAGCAACGTCCGTTGTTGGGAAGCGTCCGTAAACTGTTTTCAAAAGTTGAGAAGAGTCTGAACAAGCTGGTAGATTGACATCCGTTGTTGGGAAGAATCCGTAAAATATTTTCAGAAGTCGAGAAGAGTCTGAACAAGTTGGTAGATTGACATCCGTTGTAGGGAAGAATCCGTAAACTATTTTCAGAAGTCTTGAAGTTGAAGAGGAACCGGTGTAGGATTTCCTGATGATGTGTCTGAATGAATCTGGAATAAGTATCAGAATGTCGCCGTGTCCGGGTCACATCTGAACTATTTCTGGATGAATCTCGGGAGATGATCTGTGTCTGTCGACCGATCTTACCTGAAAAGGCAAAGGGTTAGTTGTATGCAATGTTATGATGCATGATGCAATGTACGTGACATCAATATTTATGACATGAATGCGCATGTAAGCTGATGAGCTAATCTTGCTGAGGATAAATGAATCCGAGATGGCTGAAGATAACAGCATCTTGACTGCTGCCGGGGGAAAATAAATCCTTGGCTGCTGTTGGGGAAGAGAATTCCCGATGACCTCTACTGGGGAATTCCAAATTAGTAGACTCATGCTGGGGAGGCCAGATTGAGAATCTTCAGCTTGATGGGAAGTAACTCTGGCGACTTCACTGGGGAACTCAAGATTTGCCCTCTCCAAAACTCTGTGGGGAGAAGGTTCAATGGTCTGGCTCCGCTGGGGATAATGATAATTTGAAGTTTTAGCTTTGCTGGGGATAATGAAACTTGACTCTGAGTGGAGCTAGCTTCTGGAAGAATCTGAACAAGCGATAGGTTAACATCCGTTACTTGGAGAACCCGTGAACTGTTTTCAGAAATCTTGAAATTGAATCAGCAATAGAGCCGCGTCCGTTGTTGGGAAGCGTCCGTAAACTATTTTCAAAGGTTGCATCTGAACAAGCTGATAGATTAACATCCGTTGTTGGGAAGAATCCATGAACTGTTTTCAGAAGTCTTGAAGAAGAATCTGAACAAGTGATAGGTTAACATCCGTTTACTTGGAGAACCCGTGAACTGTTTTCAGAAATCTTGAAGTTGAATCAGCAATAGAGCCGCATCCGTTGTTGGGAAGCGTCCGTAAACGAATTTCAAAGGTTGCATCTGAACAAGTTGATAGATTAACATCCGTTGTTGGGAAGAATCCATAAACTGTTTTCAGAAGTCTTGAAGAAGAATCTGAACAAGTGATAGGTTAACATCCGTTTACTTGGAGAACCCGTGAACTGTTTTCAGAAATCTTGAGATTGAATCAGCAATAGAGCCACATCTGTTGTTGGGAAGCGTCCGTAAACTAATTTCAAAGGTTGCATCTGAACAAGCTGATAGATTAACATCCGTTGTTGGGAAGAATCCATGAACTGTTTTTAGAAGTCTTGAAGAAGAATCTGAACAAGTGATAGGTTAACATCCGTTTACTTGGAGAACCCGTGAACTGTTTTCAGAAATCTTGAAGTTGAATCAGCAATAGAGCCGCATCCGTTGTTGGGAAGCGTCCGTAAACGAATTTCAAAGGTTGCATCTGAACAAGTTGATAGATTAACATCCGTTGTTGGGAATAATCCATAAACTGTTTTCAGAAGTCTTGAAGAAGAATCTGAACAAGTGATAGGTTAACATCCGTTTACTTGGAGAACCCGTGAACTGTTTTCAGAAATCTTGAGATTGAATCAGCAATAGAGTCGCATCCGTTGTTGGGAAGCGTCCGTAAACTAATTTCAAAGGTTGCATCTGAACAAGCTGATAGATTAACATCCGTTGTTGGGAAGAATCCATAAACTGTTTTCAGAAGTCTTGAAGAAGAATCTGAACAAGTGATAGGTTAACATCCATTTACTTGGAGAACCCGTGAACTGTTTTCAGAAATCTTGAAGAGGAACCGGTGTAGGGTTTCCTGAAGATGAGCTTGTGTAAAACTGCATCGGGTTTTGAATACTTTTGACATTCGAATGCCCCAAGTGGTGATGTAGATAATTTCCTGGCTTATTACAGGTGTTGGTCTACAATCGGTCGTTCACAGATGTTTTCCTGGGTTGTTACAGGTGTTGATCTGGAATTCTTCAGACATGCCCTGGCTGGATACAGGAATCGAATTTGGAAAGGTGATAGTTGATAGATATGCCCTGGCTGGATACAGGAATCGAATCTTCAAACTCTTCAGACGTGCCCTGGCTAGATACAGGAATCGAGTCTGGAAATGTTGTAGTTGATTTGTTGAACACTTTTGACATTCGAATGCCCCAAGTGGTGAAGAAGGAGTCTTGAATCAGATTACTCTGCATATTGAGAGATATCTCGAAATCTTGACTGGACTGCCCCAGGTTAACTGAACTTTGAAAGATATGTTGGACCTTGACTGGACTGCCCCAGGTTAATTTAATTTTGAAAGATCTGTTGGACCTTGACTGGACTGCCCCAGGTTAATTGAATTGTGACATGTCATGCCCCTTGTTGATAGGAGATTTGATGGAAGTGTTATCCTCTTGAAGTGATCTTGACCTACTGAGAGAGTTTTCGTTCCTCGGAACCTTCGCTGTATGAATTTCTTCGCTGTCAAAAAAGGTCAAATGCAGACAGTGATATTCGAATAATGCAAAGTTTATGTTTGTCTCAAAATTTTGAAAAATGCGCTTTTAGTAGAAAACTTTTCATAAGACAAGTTAACACAAGATTTAGAGCAAAGCCCTACAGGAGTCAGGATACCTTTTGTGACAGTATGCTTTCGAACTAACCCATGCTTCAATTAGGACTTTTGAAGGGTTGTAACGTGGCCTGGTTCATGGTTTAAGAAACAAAGGATAAAGGCTCAAAGTATATTTGTACCCACCCGCTCTTCGTGATGTCCTCCAACCTAAGCTCAGTTAATTATGCGTCGCATTCTATTTCGAGTTTTGAACGGCTTTTGGGCGATGGTTCACCAGTTGAATTTGGGGAGACAGTCATCATCTCCTTTTTTCTTTTTCAACACTTTTCATGTTGTTGAGGATTGATTTTGTAATTACCTCACTATTTTGATTTTGATTTGTTATCCCTAACTTTTGCCTGACTGTTACTGTTTTCCGGGATTACTGTCAGCGGTATGCCCCAGTTTTCTTAAGCCTCCTTTATAGGTTTTGACTTAATGGGCTTTTTCTCTTTTTTGAGAGATTGACTGTCTATGTGATAGGGAACCACCCTTGTCTTTTGATTCCAAAGGAATGCTCTCCCTTTTTTTTTTGACATCGTTCGTTGTATTACGAACTGAGAGTTTGCGACTTCAATACGCATTTTCTTTTGAATTAACTGAGATACTACCCTGCCCCGGGTTTATATCAGAGGTTTCGATTGTTTAGAACAGAAAACTCCTACTTCTTTGGCTCGAAAGGGTTGACTAGGGATTAACTTCCTTATAACTCCAGTGTTTGGGAATTGAAAGAAATGCTTGTACATCATCAGCAAGGTCTGTTCAAAAGCATACTGTATAAGATCATGGTATTGTTTCGTCATCCTCCCTCTAAAGGCTTGCAGCTTTTTATCAAGAGTCAAATATCATAAAGAAAGCATAAGAGTAGTGAAACGAATGGATGAATTCAAGACAAACATATGCAATGCATTAATGAAAACAGAGTTTAACATCAACAAATAATTGTTTGACAGCAAAAGAAATTACAACTTTGAAAATTCAAAAAGAAGCAAAAGTCTTTCAGCTCGAGCTTCGTCACTTTAAGTGGAGAACCCTTTAACGGAAGATTTTCATCTCGCCATCTGGCATGAATTCCAGCACCCCAATGTCGATCAGATCTTGAATCTTGTTCTTCAAGGCCCAACAGTCATTGGTGTCGTGTCCCGGGTTGTAGGAGTGGTAAACACAGAATGCGTCGGGATGATAGTGAGGAGAGGAGATATTGGGCTTCTGAGGGGGGTCCTTTACGGTAAGCAAATTGACCTCCAACAGGCGCTTCAGTATGAAGAACGATGGTATTTCAGTCTCCGTAAACTGTCTTCCCGACTTTTCTTGCTTACGCCAATTACCCCATTGACGCTGGCGAGGTTGTTGATGGGCTTGTGACCCTGAAGCAAGCAAAGGAGCTTTCCCCTTGTTTTCTTGAGTGGATGGAGGTTGAGCGGTGACTTGCTCTTCGACCTCAGATGTTTGCCCCAGTTGGTTGTTTGGAAGCAGTTGGCGGACAAGAACTCTGAGTTCTTCTTGTCTTTGGGATAGGTCTTGGATGAGAGCCATCTGGCCCACCAACTGTCCCATCACTTGGGTCCTCAGTGTTGTCAGATCAAACTGCAGCTCCGCAAGCTGATCACTCCTGGTATTGTTGGAATTCTCCAAGCCCTTGGTGAGGAGAGCTTTCATCTCATCTTGCCCCAGAGACAAGTTCAGGAACATCTCCTGCAGCTGAGCAGTCTGGTCTTGGATGTCTTTGACAGACCTTTCTAAAGCCATCTCTTGCTGAAATAAACAGCAGGAGAGTAAGGAAACCTGAAAAAGGAAAGATTGTCAAAATGCAATGCATGATACGTGGATGCATGCTTTCAAGGATCTCTTGGGGTAAACACAAGAAAATGTTAGAGGTTGAACTTTGCTCTTGGATTGGAGATCTCTGCACCGGTGGACGTCTTTCCACGAGAATCAAGCTCACCATGTCAAGTGGGTCATAGCCACTGATTCAAGTTGTTGCACTTGATCTTTGATTGGAGAACTTCGTGTCGGTGGATGTCTTTTCACGAGAATCAAGCTCACCATGTCGAGTGGGTCATAGCCACTGATTCAAGCTGTTGTACTTGAACTTTGATGGTATTGGTTAGAGGAGAAACCTCTTGCCCCTTGGTAGACGTCTAGTTCAATGTAACCCTGCATCAAAAGAACCTTCGAGATCCTTGAAATGGTTATTGAAAATGCTATGGTATGATGTCATGATGTTATGCACATGTATGTGAAAAGCAAGTGAGTGTATATACAGACAAACATATTCATACAAAGCAAACAAGTCCTTAGGTTCCGGCTTGCATGAGGTTCAGGTATTACCCTCTTTCAGTTCGTTGGTTAAAACCTGTCCTATCAAAAGTAACTGGGTTCTAAGGAGCTCAATATCACTGGATTGTTTTCAATGTTCATTGTTTTGGTTTAGCCACTTAACTAGCGACCAAAATATTCCAAGAAAACAACCCTCAATGAGTGTAGTATCGAGTATCTACCAACTTCGGACTGCACCAAAGCCGGTTATCTCACTACCCCTAAAAAGGCTAAGATGGTCAATTAAGGTTCTAAGAGTTCGTTAGTGCTTCATGACATCACACAGCGGCCCCGTAATCTCCTTGACTACTCAAGGGTTACCGGTACTCACAAATATGTCACACTAACATAGCTTACTGCTTCAACCATGTCGGTATACCCCGCACAGTTCCCTCGCAGTTTTTTTGCTATTTACCTAAAAAGGTGCCCCAAATCCGGGTGTAGGATTTACAATAAACCCAAACAAGGACCCAAAAGATAAATCAATCAAGGCAAACAAAGCAAGAAAGTAAAGGTGATCTAAACCCTAAGGTAACCCCACTTTAAAAATTCTCCCCAGCAGAGTCGCCAGTTCTGTGATACGGTGGGAGAACTGACTATGGTTTTGCGTTTGTTTTCGCACTTGTGCGGTTGAGCAAGAGTCGCCACTGACCTTTTATTTTATCCTAAAGGAAAGGTTAAAAAAAGCACAGCAAAAACCTTTTGAGATGTTTTCTTGGGTTCGGGGGTTAGATTATGAAAAGGGAAGGTATTAGCACCCTTTTCATCCATGGCTATCCATGGGCTCTTAGTTACTTGGTTTTTTAGATCACTTGCCTTGATTTTCGATTGCTTGAAAAAGTGGTGTGTGTGAGTGTTTTTGAAAATGTTTTTGAAGAAGATGCCTTGTCTTAGGCGACCAATGTATTTGACTCGTGTTTGAGTGTTTTACAAAAGTGCGGATCTTTTCGAAAAGATGTTTCAAATGTTTTTGAAAGTTTGTTTGAAAGTGTCGTGGATTGTGGTTTTTGAAAAGAAGGCAAGTGTTTTTGCAAGTTGATCTCAAGTAACTAAGAGTTTTGTCTACCCTATTGTACTCAAAGGTTTTTGTTATGTTTTCAACCCTTTTAAACAATTTTGCTCCACCATTGAAATTGATGGACAATCTTGCGTTTAGGAAGTTTATTCGGGACGGGCGCGGGTCATCGTATGGACCATGAATGCAATGGTGCCAAGTGTCTTTGGCAATTTGTTTTGAAGGGATCATGATCATCCTGTTTAGGCAACACTTTGAGACTTATGATCATTTGATTTGGTTTTGCCAAAGATACTCGACGTGCAAACATGGCCCATTTTGGAAGGCAACATGTGGGATTACCCTAGGGGGTGCAAGTGTGATTGTGTATTAATTACATGTATTTGTCTTGTATTAGGTTATCTAGCGTTTGATTTTATGTACATGTAAACCCTAGGTCTAACCATGGTATAATTGAAAGCGATAAATTGCGAAAATGTAAAGTCTACGCTATTACAAATAGTATCCGGGAGTGGGGGTATAAATGTACAAATGGGGATGAGACTTATAGTATCCAATAAGTTACAACCAAATCGAATTTGCGATCAAATGTAAATATCGAATATACAAATATAAGATAAACAAGTATGTAGGAGCAATGTGAACGTATTGTGTAAGTGTACAAGTATATGAGTATGTGATTATTTACAGGTGCGATAATGTGAAATTGATGTGTATTAGGTATTGTTATTTATTTATTTTGACCTAAATATGTGCTTAATGAATCTTTGATTTGTATATTTTTAATATGTACAAAAAGAAAATTGTTTTAATTAAATTCTCAAGTTCTAATTAAATTATGAAATGATGTTTTAAGAAAAGAAACTATTTCTAGGTTTTCATTATGTATAAAAAGTATGTTGTCATGTGTTATGTACAAAACTTATTTTTATTAAAAAAAAAAGGGAAAAAATGCTTTTAATTATATTGTAAAAAAAAGGATATATTTTTATGTATTTGTGTCTTAATATGCATTCAAAAAAATGTTTTAAATAAAAAAAATCAAAGATTAAATTAAAAAAAGGTAATTTTAAGTATTTTAAGTATTTTTAATATTAGTGTAATATTATGACAAATATGTTAAGTTAGAAAAATATAGGGTATTTATATATAAAAAGAAGTTAGTGTTAATAAAAATATTTGTAAAAAAAAGGTTAAGTTAGTTTTAAAAGGTTAAATGGGTTAGTAAATATGAGTGATATATTTTCTTTAAAAAAGAAAGCAAGCGTTTTTAATGGGCTTAGGCATGCAGAGACGGGTAAAGGCCCATTGCTTGAAACAATTTTTAGGGTTTGAGATTTTGTTGTTCAGTTGGAACGAAATACTCTAGGGTTTGCAATAGCGGCGGCGTTCGTTTTCGTGCTCTTCGTTTTCGTTCAATCTCACTGGCTTCTGAGTTTATCCTCACGCATGTCCCCGTACCTCCTCAGCCCAAGGCCACCGGCTTTCCATTTCCCCCCTTTCTTCCAAAGACAGCGTCAAAGCGACGGAAATAGGTAACCGTTTTGATTCGTTAGGGTTTGCATTTCGTCATTGTCTAATCCATTGATTTTAATTTTGTTTGTATGATTGTCAAGGTATTATGTAAAAGGGAAAGGGAGAAACTACCTGGAGAAGGAGGGAGGAAAGTGAGGCGAGCTAGGAGGCCGGGACGACGAGGAGAACGCCGGAGGCGCGCCTTGGGACCCTGGTATTTTTGTATTTTATTACGCTTTATGATGTTCTGAGCTGAAAGCTTCTTATTGGCGTATTCCTTCTTTTTCTCTTCCTTTGCTATGACTCTGTATGCTCGCTGTTTTGAGATGCCTTTGTTGCTTCTGTGAGTTAGGTTGATTGCCCAATGATGTATTTTACTGAGGACCTAGGGTTGGTTGGTTTGAAATTCTTCTTTCTTCTTCTCTTACAGTAGCCTAGAACTTTTGTATGCTTCTGAACGATGTGCCTTTGGAATGTTGAGCTTGTTGCCTTGAATTGTTTATGGCCTATGATGAAGAATTTCTGAGGCCTTTTCTGTATTGTTGCCTTGAGATGCTTCTTCTGCTTGTCTTGAACGTGTTTTTTATTGCCCAATGATGAGCACTTCCTCTGAGGGCCTTGATGCTTGGATTGAATGGTTTTGGCCAGGTTTCAGTATTAGGCAAGTTTAGTGTTTGACAGGGTAAGCAGGTTTTTACATTGGTATGGCTTATTGCAGGTTCAAGTTTGACAGGATGAGGGTTTACTGATTTATGCTTGATGTTGGTTCAATTTTGGCATTGATTTGTTTATGCTTCAGTTTATGTGTTTGTGACAGGCTTGTATGTTTATGTGTTTGTGACAGGCTTGTATGTTTATGTGTTTGGAAGTGTTTTAACAGGTAAGAGGTTGTGGGAGCTTGTACTGGTTTTTGGCCTTGATGAGGCTTTTGGTTTTTGAGACAGGTACAGGCTTTGCTGGTTTGTAAGCTTAACAGGTTTGCTTCAGTATGTGGTATACTTTGCATATGCAGATTGATTTGTTGAGGCCTTGGCAAGTTATGCTGTGGGATTTTTGTATCTCTTCTGGCTTTGAGCTTATCAGGTCCTTAAGGCTTAAAGGTATAGGTTTGGTTAAGTAGGAGGCAAGCTGTGCTTCAGGCTTTTTGTTGAATGCTGACAGTTTGTATATATCTTTTACTTTGGTAAAGAGTTCTGCCTTTATCTTCCCTTTTCCTTGTCCACTGTGTTATTGCAATTTTATTTTCCATGTTCTTTTATGTCTCAAGCCTAAACCTATAAGCCTAAACACTTTTCTCTCTCTTTTTTCTCTCTCTAGTACAGTATTTAGCACACTATATTGCTTGACATGTACTATTTCTGAAAAAGTAATGGCCTAGGGAAATGATGAAGCTGAAAATTGTTTTCTTGCAATACATGTTACCTCTGCATTTTATATCTTCCAGATTTTGTGCTTCTTGATATCTTCTTTTTGCCAGCTTGGGTAGCCTTGTGACAGCATTTTGGCAGAAAGTTGAATTTGGACTTTGTTTGGCAATTCAGTTTGTAATTTGGACTTTGGTTATTTGCATATGCTGTCTTGCTTTTGAACTATGCAGTTTTGACAACTTGAAATGTGCAATTTTAATTTTGTGCATTCATTTAATTTGCAAACATTTTCACCCTTCTCTGTGAACCGGGAGAAATCCCGTGATTTGCAGAGAGGGCCAACTGATCCCGGCTGTTGCTTTTAATGATGAGTCTAAATTTATCTGTCTCTTTAATTTACTTATCTGCTTTTTGACTTTTCTCCTTTTTCTTTTGCAGATGAAAAATGGAGCACCGGAGCGAAGTGAAGAATGAAGAATTAGAAATAAATAGGATAGTTTTCCCCTTTTTTATTTAAATTTAAATCAATGTAAAAAACAATGTTTGTAATTAAATTCCAAACATCAATTGTACAGTTAATTTAAAGATAAATAAAAGTTTCCATTATCCAGTTTAATTCTATTTTCTCTCTTTATTGTTTACTTATTTATTTAAAACTCTTTGAATTAAAATAATCGAAAAATAAATTTCAATCACTTAATTTAGAATAATAAATAATTTAAATAAAACAATGCTTTAGTAATTGACCAATTAAACCTGTCCTTTCCAATATCCAAAGCAAAGTAGCAGTTAACCAAAATAAACTGATCAAGCGCATTCCTTTCTTCACTGATTCTTTGCCAAACACTGTAATTCAAAACTGCATATTTCTTTTGACTGGCTCAAACAAAACAACATGAATTCAACCCAACTGCCTCTTTTACTGATTAAGTCAAAACAATGCGAATTCAACCTAAACCTTGGAATAACTTGCGAAGTGCTGTGGAATTTTAATCTTTCTGAGAATATGCCCATAAAACCTTAATTCCTGATTAAATGCCAAATAACGTTCGCCTGATCAAAATTGAACCAAAATCAACCAAAACCCTAAGCCAACTGTTTGAGAAAATCCAGAGCCCTGAAAAAGCAGTGAAACCCTAATTTTTGTTTGACTGACGAGAAAAGTCCGTTTGTCCGATTCTTGAGTCAGTTTTGAAAAATCAAGAAATGCTTGAAGCTGAGATTTCTTGAGAAAAATGCGAGGGCAAATTTTGGGGTACAACACTTACCGCGACATTTTGCAAAAACAAACGCAAAACGCGAACCAGCATTCCAAAAAACAGTCAGTTCTTCCCATCGTATCACACATACGCTTTAATTCCCTAACTTTTGCCTGGACCGCCCTTTCGGGTTTTCGATCCACCGGGAAACCCTTTTTTGCCCAAGTCGCCCTTTCGGGTTTTCAACTTGCCGGGTGTACAATTTTTTTTTTGTTTTATCCCTAATTTTTGCCTGAATCGCCCTTTCGGGTTTTCGATTCACCGGGATGCCCTTTTTTTTGCCTAGGTGTGTCAACCTAACGGGTCATTTATGCGTAGTATCTTTTGACTATGTTTGTGTTCGCAGGGTGCGGCTGGTCGTCACCGTCCATGGTGGTTAAGATCATTTCCCCACCAAAAAAGATGTTTTTGATCACAAATGGTCCTTCTTAGGTAGGAGTCCATTTGCCCCTGGGATCACTTTGCGGCTAGATGATCCGCTTAATTACCAGATCCCCGACTTGATATATCTGGCGTATGACTTTCTTGTTGAATGCCTTGATCATTCGTTTTTGATACGCCTGACCATGGCAAACATCAGTAAGTCTTTTCTCGTCAATCAAGTTAAGTTGATCAAGCCGGGTCTGAATCCAATCGTCTTCACTCAAACTAGCATCTTTCATGATTCTTAAGGAAGGAATCTGAACTTCGATAGGTAAAACAGCTTCCATGCCATATACCAAAGAATAGGGTGTTGCCCCGGTTGAAGTGCGTGCCGTGGTACGGTACCCGTGAATAGCAAACGGTAGCATCTCACGTCAGTCCTTGTAGGTGACTGTCATCTTTTGTATGATCTTCTTGATATTTTTGTTCACAACTTTGACAGCACCGTTCATATTTGGCCGATAGGGAGATGAATTGTGATGTTGAATCTGGAACTGCTCGCACAAGGCGGTGATCATAGTATTGTTAAGGTTTGTACCGTTGTCAGTGATGATCCTTTCGGGGATGCCGTACTGGCAAATGAGGTTCTGATTGATGAACCTGGCAACAACATTCTTTGTGACGGATGCGAAGGATGCTGCTTCGACCCACTTGGTAAAGTAATCAATGGCCACCAGAATAAAGCGGTGTCCATTGGATACTGTAGGCTTGATCTCTCCAATCATGTCGATTCCCCACATAGCGAATGGCCAAGGAGTTGTTAAGACATTGAGAGGAACTGGAGGTATATGTACCTTGTCCGCATTGATTTGACATTTGTGACAAGTCCTGGAATGTTGATGGCAATCAGCTTCCATGGTAGACCAATAATAGCCTGCCCGTAGAATCTTCTTAGCCATCGTATGTCTGCTAGAGTGAGTGCCAAAGGTACCATTGTGCAGTTCAGCCATGATCTGCTCAGCTTCAATCTTGTCCACACAACGGAGCAGAACGCAATCATGATTGCGCTTCTATAGGATGCCATTGCTCAGGAAGAACTTGGCAGAGAATCTCCTTAAAAACTTTTTGTCGTTGACTGAAGCTCCTTCAGGGTATTCTTGAGCCTCGAGATACCTTTTGAATTCATGAAACCAAGGTCGGTCCACTACTTCTTCGGTATTAATCTCGTGACAATGCGCAGGTTCATCCATCCGTTCAATGGTGATTTGGGGAGCCTCATTATCCCAGTTAAGTTTAAACATAGATGACATTGTAGCTGGAGCATCCGCTAGCTGATTCTCTTCTCGCAGGAAACGCTCAAAGGTAATCTGCTCAAAATGTGGTAACAACGTCAAGACATGTTCTTTGTAAGGGATGACGTTTGGATGTTCAGTATCCCACTCTCCTTTGATCTGACTGATGACCAAAGTTGACTCCCCAAACACAATCAAGGATTTGATTCCCAAGTTTATGGAAGCCTTGAGACCAAAGATACAAGCTTCATACTCGGCCATGTTGTTGGTGCAGTTGAAGCAAAGTATAGCTGTGAAAGGTGTATGGCAACCTTCTAGAGAGATAAGTACAACACCGATATCGTTGCCAAGTGCATTAGAGGCATCATCAAAGTACAGGGTCCATCGGGATCCTTGTTCAGGTCCGTCATATGGTCTGAAATCTTCAAAGTTGTCCAAGGTCATGATATCCTCGTCGGGGAAGTCGAACCTAATGGATTGGTAATCTTCGATAGCTTGATGGTCCAGATGATCGGCTAGTACACTCCCCTTTATATATTTTTGGGTTGTGTACTGTATATCGTATTCCATTAGGATCATCTGCCATCTAGCTATTCTTCCAGATAAAGCAGGCTTCTCAAATATGTACTTGATCGGATCCATCTTAGAGATCAGCAAAGTGGTATGAGTCAACATATACTGCCTTAGCCGGCGAGCAGCCCATACCAAAGCACAACAAGTTTTCTCGAGCAGTGAGTATCGGGTCTCGCAGTCGGTAAACTTTTTGCTAAGGTAATAAATGGCATGCTCTTTTTGGCCAGACTCGTCATGTTGGCCCAATACGCACCCCATTGAATTCTCTAGGACAGTCAGATACATGATTAGCGGTATTCCTTCGACGGGAGGCATCAAGATAGGAGGTTCTATCAAATACTCCTTGATTTTATCGAAAGCAACTTGACAGTCATCATTCCATTTAACCACCTGATCTTTCTTCAACAACTTGAAGATTGGCTCACTGGTAGATGTTAGGTGAGAAATGAACCTTGCAATGTAGTTTAGGCGTCCCAAGAAACCTCTGACCTCCTTAACAGTGCGAGGAGCAGGCATTTCTTGTATAGCTTTGACTTTGGAAGGATCAACCTCGATGCCTTTGTTGCTGACAATGAAACCCAAAAGCTTATCGGATTAAACTCCAAAAGTGCACTTGTTAGGGTTCAGTCTGAGCTTGTACTCTTTCAACCTGACAAACAACTTTTGCATATGGTCGAGGTGTTCTTCTTCAGTTTGTGATCGACCTATCATGTCGTCTATGTAGACCTCTATCTCATGATGTATCATATCATGAAACAAAGCCATCATGGCGCGTTGATAGGTTGCCCCGGCATTCTTCAGTCCAAATGGCATCACTTTGTAGCAGAACATACCCCACTGTGTAACAAAAGTAGTTTTCTCCATGTCTTCAGGTGCCATTTTGATCTGGTTGTAACCTGAAAATCCGTCCATGAAAGAAAATACCTTGTGTTGAGCTGTATTGTCAACCAAGATGTCAATGTGCGATAGTGGAAAGTCATCTTTAGGGCTGGCCCTATTTAAGTCTCTATAATCCATGCACATTCTCACTTTGCCGTCCTTCTTAGGCACATGCACAATGTTAGCAACCCATTGTGGATAGGAATTAACAGCAAGAAAACTAGCATTGAACTGCTTCATAACTTCTGCTTTGATCTTTTCAGACATGTCGGGCCTCATGCGGCGGACTTTCTGTTTAACTGGTGGACAGTCTTCTCTTGTGGGTAGACGGTGTACCACAATGTCTGTATTAAGTCCCGGCATGTCTTCGTATGACCAGGCAAAGATCTCAACATATTTATTCAACAGCTGAATTAAGCGCTCCTTGACACTTGGCTCTAGGTTGGCACCCACTCTGACTTCTTTTCTGTCTTCCTCAGTACCCAAGTTGATTGTCTCTAACAGCTCCTCATGAGGTAGAATAGCCCTTTCTTCCTGTTTTAGCAGTCTAGCCAATTCTCCTGGCACCTCACAATCTTCCTCACCTTCGTATTCGGCATGGTAGACCAGATCTTCAGAGTCACTGAAGGCCATAGCAGAATTGTTACCCATGGAATCCGAATGGAAGGGTACCTGCAATTGTGAGTGTGGGTGTGTGTAAGGGATATCCACCTTTAAACAAATAAAATGTAAAAAGAAAGACAATGAACACAAAAGTTTATATGTGAAAACGTCCATGATTCATTAAAATGGCATATGAAGATGAAAAATCAAACCCTTACAAATGGACCTATGTAACTCGGGTAAGGCACAAGGTTAAAAGTGTACTAATTATTTAAGAATTATTACAAACCAACAGAAATGTTTGAAAGATAAATTACTGATTTATGAAAGTAATGAGAACAAAGTCTTTTGCCTCCCAGTTGCACAGTCCTCCGTCAATAGTAGGTAAAATCCAGTCTTCCAAGTTGATCTCCTCTTCACTATCCTCCAAAGCATTGACTCCATGATGGGTAATCTTCACTGGTGGCCCTCCAGCACGGGAGCGACGCACAGCCTTTTGAGCAGAAGAAGTGAATCTCAAGCCGCATTTATCTGATTTAAAGGGAAAGTCGGGAAGCTTCCCCCAGATTGTGCTTCCTCCTTCTTCAATCACAGCCCTTGCATCTTTGAGAGACGACATCCAAGGCGGAGGTCTGGTAATCATGGGTACAGAAGGCACTGTCTTGGTTGCCGCAATCTCCTGAGCTACCTCTTCAAAATGCTGAAAGGGGGTTTTAATGAATTCACCATCCAATTCCACATAGTGGAAAGAATTAAGATGGCGTATCATGTATTCCTCTTTGCCGTGAACAATTACAATTTTCCCTTGGATTTGGTACTTGAGATTTTGATGCAGAGTAGAAGTGACGGCACCAACATGATGAATCCAGGGTCTTCCCAACAAGCAAGAATAGGAAGGACGGATGTCCTTCACATAGAATGTGGAGTTGAAGGTTTCATTTCCCACTTTAATCGGGATGTCCACCTCCCTGTGGACCATCCTTTTAGAACCATCAAAGGCTCTGACAATTATATTGCTGGACTTCAAGGTTAATCCTTCACAATCCAGTCTATCTAATGCTTTCTTTGGCAAGACGTTCAGCGATGAACCAGTGTCTACCAGTACATGTGCTAGAGTAGTCCCTCTGCATAGAGTATTCCCTCAGCATAGGGTACGTGTGCTAGAATAGTCTTCATCCTCTTCTTCTTCTTCTTCCTCAGAGTCAGATGGCACTGCAGTCTCTTTACCCTTTCTCACCCCTTCCTCAGAGGTTGATGGAAAATCTAGGACCCTTCTGGCTTGACCTTCAAATCTTCTGCCCAAGGTAGCCACACCAGCCCTCTTCTTCTTCTTTTTCTATTTTTCCTTCTCTAGCAAAGTCTTGAGCTCCTCCTGCCCCTTAGCCAAGGTCAGAAGTAGCTGTTGGAATTGTGAATTATGCGCTTGTAAGCCTTTGACCATTTGTTCAATATCCATCTTGTTGAAATAAACAGCAGAGAGATGAGGAAACTTGGTGTGAAGACCTGCTTATGCATATGATGAATGATATGTATTCATGTAATGCATTCAAGGATTCAGAAATTCAAATTTGTTTTAAACAAAAAAGGGAACACATGTCATATTAATAAGATAGAATTTGTTAGTACATCAATGCCCCATGGGCAAAATAATACAAAATTCTAAGGTAAAAAGCCGTTGCGCATCCTCTTTGGTGCGATGTAAGTGTTGAGAGCCTGCTCTTCATGAAGTTGACGAGTGAGTTCCAAAACCTTCTTATCGCTTACGTAGAATTGGGCTTCGAAAGTGTCGCGCTCTCCCTTGAGCTGTATCCAACTCCTTTGTAAATCTTCTAGTGATGTTGGCATGTCAGGATGTAGGAGGGTGTATGGAACCTCTCCTTCCATAACAGGCTCTTTGATCACAGGGAGAATGTAGGGGTAAGGCATCATAAGACTTTGGACACGGGTTTGTAACCACTCTAGGTAAGGCTCAAGGGGGATGGAATTCTTGTGTCCCAAGGTCTTACTGTCCACCTTGTTGGGCATTCTCCAAGCTCGGATGAACCTTTGTCGGAGTCCTTAGTTGTCGTTGTCGAAGTCGAAAACTAAGTCTGGAATCAGCATGTCATGTGGGCCATCCCTTAGGGCATACCCAGACTGTCTCAGAGCCAAGCAGGGGTTGTAGGTAATGCCTCCCCTAATGCCAAGTAGAGGGACATTAGGGAATTCCCCACAACGATCAATGATGATAACATTTTCTCTGGATCGAGAACACCAATGAACATCTGAATGTGTAAGAGTCATCAATCGTTGTGACCACCTCAAACCTTGCTCATTCTTCAAGACTGATTGGGGAAGATGGGAAATAAACAATCTTTCCAGTAGAGGAGTACAGCATATGAGAGCACCTATTTTCCTCATTGTTCGAGTGTGAAAAGAGTGCAAGATATCTCCAAGCAATGTAGGCACCGGGTTGCAAGCCATGAAGATTTTGACAACACTCACATCTATAATTTGGTCAGGGTTAGGGAACAAGACCATCCCATAGATGAGAAGAGCTACAATCTCCTCAAAAGCTTGTAAGTCCAATGAATTCCAGCAGCTTTGGGCCTTCTCAAACAGAAACTTTGACAAGAAACCTTTGACACCACTTCTAGTTTCCCAATGGCCTATGATATCAGATAGTTGCAAGTGTAGGGCTTGAGCAACATCTTCAGGCTTTGGATCTCTTTCCGTACCGTTGTAGGGTAGTTGATGGAGAATAGGAATCCTCAAGAGTTGAGAAAATTCCTCCAAAATAGGCACAAGTTGGTAGTCAGGAAATTTAAAACAATGATGCAAAGGGTCAAAGAACTGGAAGAGAACTTTCAACATATCCTCCTCAATGTTG
This sequence comes from Vicia faba, assembly GCA_948472305.1. Taxonomy (NCBI): domain Eukaryota; kingdom Viridiplantae; phylum Streptophyta; class Magnoliopsida; order Fabales; family Fabaceae; genus Vicia; species Vicia faba. Next base: position 1,034,320,592 of record OX451740.1, on the reverse strand, counting down.
GCAGTGACTAAGTTGAGAAGACGACCATGCCTCTCGGTGAATGGAGAATTCTCAAGAATCCTTGAAGCTAGCTCCTTGAGTTGAGGAGGAATTTTTACAAGGTTGACTTGGATAGTTTTCCTGCGAAGTGAATCCATTACCTACAAAACAAGAACAAAGATGAAAAACCAAATCCTTGAAATGGTTAGTGGATGCATATGATGCTTCATGATGTCCATGATGTTATGCACAAGTATATATGTACAAACAAATCACACAAGTTCCTAGTTTCAGGCTTGCATGGGGTTTCATAGGTAAGTACCCTCTTGAAGTTTAGTTGGCTCAACCTGTCCTAGAAATAGTAACCGGTGTTCTAAGGAGCTCAATATCACTGGATTGTTTTCTGTGTTCATTGTTTCAGATTAGCCACTTTACTGGCGATCGAAATTTTCCAAGAAAACAACCCTCAATTAGTGTAGTATCGAGTATCTACCAACTTCGGACTGCACCAAAGCCGGTCATCTCACTACATCCTAAAAGGCCAAGTTGGTCAAGTAAAGGTTCTAAAAGTCCATTAGTGCTTCATGACTTCACTCAGCGGCCTTGTATTCTCTTTGATTAACTCAAAGGCTACCGGTACCCACAAATATTTCGCACTAATATAGCTATTGCTTCAACCATGTCGGTATACCCCGCACACTTTCCACAACGTATTGCTATTTACCTATGAATGTTTCCCAAATTCTGGTAGAGGATTCAAACCCAAACAATGGAACCAAAGTGTAAAGCATACAAGTCAAGCAAGATAAGCATGTAAAGGTGATCTAAAACCCTAAGGTAACGTCACTTTTTAGATATTTCCCCAGCAGAGTCGCCAGTTCTGTGATGCGGTGGGAGAACTGACTTGAGGTTTTGCGTTTGTATTTGCAAATGTTGTGGTTTAGCAAGAGTCGCCACCGACTTTTATTTTATCCAAAAGGAAAGGTAAAAAAGCACAGGAAAGACCTTTGAGATTGTTTTTTGGGTTCGGGGGGTAGATTATGAAAAGGGAAGGTGCTAGCACCCTTTTCATCCATGGTTTTCCATGGGCTCTTAGTTTCTTGTTTTAGATCACTTGCTTTTTCTTTTCAATTATTTGAAATGGTGCTTTTGTGTGGTTTGGAAAGTATTTTGAAAAGAGGCCTTTGTTTAGGCAACCTTTGTAATGATTCTTGTTTGAATGTATACAAAGGTGTTTGTCTTTTGAAAAATGTTTCAATGTTTGAAAGTTGTTTGGAAATTGTTTTGAAATTGTGTGTGTTTGTTTGAAAATAGCAAGGATGGTTTGCAAGTTTGATCAAGTAACTAGAAGCATCTACCTACTCAAAAGTCTTTCCTACACATTTTTATTCCTTTGATATTGTTCTTTTACCATTGTATTTGGTAAACAACCCTATCTTTGGATGTTAAACGGGACGGGCGTGGGTCATCGTATGATCATGATAGCAATGGTGCCAAGTATCTTAGCAAGTATTTTAGGGACTAGATCATTTTTATTTAGGCAACCAAGATAGCGTCATCGAGGGACTATGATCTTTTTGTTTTGTTTTGTTTTGTTTTGCCAAGATACCTAGCATGCATACCATGGCCATTTTAAGGCAACAAAGTGGATGAAACCCTAGGGGTTCTTGTGTGCAATGTGTTGTCATTTTTCATGCATTTTTATCTTGTGTTAAGTCATGCTATTTGTTTGATTTTTGGTCTTTGCATACAAAACCCTAATTTACTATCATGGCATATGAAAGCAATAAAATGTGTAAAGTAAATCTAGACTATTACAATATTACTATGGGGATGGGGATACAAGTTTTGAATAGGGGGATATTGCACAAAAATAAAACCCTAAAATTATTACAACCAAACTGAATTTATTGTAAAAATAAATAAATAAGCAAATATTTAAATATGCAATAAAATGTAAATATGCAAGAAATGTTTTTGTAATTATTTAATGTATGAGAAAATAAATTTATTTATGTCTTAAAAATAAGAAAAATAAACTAATTATTTTTTGAAAGGGTGAAAACCCTAATTTTTTATTTAATAGAAAATATTCTATATTATTTATTTTTATTCAAGAAAAATAATGATAATAATATGTACAAAATATTATTAAAAAAATGAAACATGTATGAAAATATTATTTTAAGTGTATAAATAATAAAAATAAAAATATGTAATATGTAATATTTTTATATTATTTACAAGTTTTATTTAAGAAAATAAAAGTATATTAAACCTAATAAACTATTTATTATGCAAAAAATAAAAATAAAAAAATATGATAAAATGCAAAAAATAAAGAAAATATTTTTTGTGATTTTAAATGTTTTGAAAAAATAAATAAAGTCAGAAAATATAAAAGAAATGAAAAAATATATATAAATAAAGAAAATGGGCCAAGGGGGTGCAAATAACAAAATGGAGGGTGCAAACAGAAACAGGCCCAAGCGCCAGGCCCAAGCCACTTCGTCCCTGACCTCTAGACAGCAACTATGCGCGTGTTTCTTCCTCAACCTGTATCTCTTGCATACGTGCATAAAAACGAAATCTTGCAACATGAAACTTGTAGCATTTTTAGTCACGATTCCAATGATATAAAAAACATGACCTAACTCTCAAAGATCAAGAAGAATTTTATCACCCCTAATTTCTGACCTAAAATTTTCAGCAACTTCAACAATCAAATACTCCTAGCTCAGTTAATATAAATGGAAGCTATGCATATGTACAACTCAAGCACATTAAGGACTACATTTTTGCTTCACAAACCTAAGCCTAAGGATGTCTAAATAAGGAGATAAAACTTTTAATTACCTTGTTCAGTTGAGTTTGGATAGGACAATGTAGCAACTTTGAGTGAGGCCTGAAGGTCGTATGAGCTTGCTTGAAGTTCCCTCAACCTTTCCCAATGCTCAGCTTGCTTTGAAGTGGCCCGAATCTTCCTACATAAGTCAACCTGAAAACTCAGAAAATGGAAATGGTGAAGCTCAAAACAGGGGTTACAGTTGCTTGGCAAAGGCTTGTACAGCTTAGGTGTGATGTATGGAAGGTGTTTGAAGTGGTTCAAGGCAAAACGCACGAGGCAATATGGAAATGGCTTAGTGTTTGCAGAAGATGCCCTGCTTGGGCAGAAAAATGGGATTTCTGTGTTTGAGGGTGTTTTAGAAGTTAGGCAATCATGTTTTTGGCTTGTTACAATATGCTGAAGTTGTCTAGAATAATTCCAAGGCTTGGTTTTTACAGATCCTCAAGTTTTATGGACTTTTGCAAGTTTACTTGCTTTTGAAGAAAAGTTGGAAGTGACTTGCCAAAGGCTGTACTTGCTAGCTCGTGGGATGTAGAGGGTTGGTACACTTTTCCTGATGTTCATGGATCTTGTTTACAACCAAAGATCAGGTTCAATGCTCAAGGAATACAAAATTTCAAAAAGCATGCTTTATCGAAGTAACATTGTTACCTTTATGCCATTTTTGGAATAATTCTTTGTACAAAGCTCAAAGATCAGAATAATGCCATTATCCAATGTATTTTCATTAAATTAAGGAGTGTAGAAGGGATTAGAACCTGTAAACCAAGTACAAGCATGCTTAGGAAAGATTTGCAACTTGTATCAATGTGAAAAATGCCATGGACAAAAGTGAGAAATTGCCATTTTCTTTTCTACGATTCTCCCTAACCATAAATGATCTTGGAGATTTCTTGGACATTTTGGAAAGCTTGTAACATTATCTACAATCCATCTTTGAAATGCATTTTGAGATTCCAATTAGAACTAGGTGAAAAGTTTCCATGAAGTTAGGTCAAAAATCTGCCTAAACTAGGGCAAAATTTCACTAAGTTAAAAAGTTTTTGGATCCTTATTCACAAAATCATAACTTGAGATCCAAGCATAATTTGGGAAAACTTTGTGAATAAAAGTTGTATATTTCATGGAGGACTACAACTTTCATGTTGGAATTTTTGTTTGAATCCAATTGCATCATGGTGAAAAAGTTGGTAAAAGTTGGAAAAACATAAGAAATTTTCATAACTTAGAAAATTTCTAAGTTATGAAAAATTTCAAACTTAAACCCTAATTTTCAAAATTAGGTTTCTTGGTGAACAAGTTTCATGTTTTGACACATCTTGGTGAAATATGACCCTTGGCACTTGATTTTGACCAAAAAGTCAAAGTTTGACTTTTTAGTGTACAGTTGATTTCTGATCAGTTGACTGGAAAATTCATCTGTCAATCCAATGCATTTGAGATCTTTTGAACCTTGTGATTAGGTCAAGATGATGCCATTGATTCCTTGAAACCATGCTTGAACCCAATTTGCCATTGGCTAGGTGAAAAATCAGAAATTGCCCTTCTACAATCAAATCCCTAATTTTGACCATTTTGCCCTTTTGATGATCTGATCAAATTTCTTGAGGAGTTATGGTCCAAACTTGATCAAATGGTTCATATGAGTCTATAATGTTGATGTGGATCAAAAATTATGAGGTTTGACTGTAAATTGGCCACAGTTGACTTTTTCCCCAATACAGCTGATTTTTAGGTCAACTGTCCAATTGACTGGGCAAAAAAAGTGATTCAAGGCTTGAAACTTGGTATGAGCAATCTTAGAGGTCCAACATGAAGTATGAAAGTCACATGAGGCATTGGAAGTCCAAAAATCCTTGTTCAAACTCAAACCCTAATTTCAGGTCATCAGTGCAAGGAGATGTCTTGAGCTGAGCAAACCCTAATATTATCTTCAATCCAAGAAGTCTTGTGAGGGGAAATCTTGATAAAATGAGAGGGAAATTTTTTGGGTACAACAAAACCCAAACCCCTAAGCACAGAGCTAAAATCTAGGACAACAATAAAAAATATTTGTAAATCAAGTTTTATACAACGCCATGGGCAAAAAACTTATATGAGTTCAAAGTAAATACATATACAAACCCAACCAATAGAGAATACACAAAGAAAAAGATAAATGAATCACAAATCTATTGGTTTGTCAGATTCGATCGATGAGAAATCTACCCGGGATCATCCTATGCAAGCTCCATAATTGTTATCTAAGTTAATCCACTATAAAAATAAGGTTGATGGAATTAGGAGAACAAAAGCCATCCTCAAAACCATAACCAAACAAAATGAAATAAAAATGAAATATAAAAAAAATATGTTCCTCGACCATCGCCCGATGAGACAAACACGTCGCCCGGCGATGCTACCTAAACTCTTGGCCCAGACAACACAACATGAACAACTGGCCACAAATATCTTCTTTCGCCCAGCGGAAGACTAACGCTGCCTGATGCACCTACTCTTCTTCGCCCAGCGACACACTAACGAAGCAAAGCAGAATCAACTAGAAATTGGTCCATTCTCGCTCCACTGTCGCCTCGCGACGCAGAAGCGATGCCCCTCGCCCAACCACCGCCCGACAATGCACACTAGACCAGCAACTTTTGTTGCTTTCTCTGCACAACTTCAAATGGCTCTCTCATCTTGGTCTTATTCCTTTATTGATCCAACAATGCATCTTGAAGCTTTTATTCCTCTTGCTCCAAAAATGCTCAAATACATATGAAATTAATACAAAACTATCAATCAATACACTATGTACACAAAAACACAAATTAACACAAACTAAATGAATTTTTACACAAAGTTAGGTTATTCAACTGATATTAATAACAAAGAGTCGATAAGTGCAATAAAAAGTATATACAAAAATAGTTATAATTTGCAGTTATCAAACTCTCCCCAACTTGAACTTGTTTGTCCTCAAACAAGGCCAAACTACTCAAAGAAGCAAAAATAATCAACCAAAGAACCATGAATCAATAACTTTTAAAAACAAAAAATGTATGGTTAAAAAAACGCACAAGCAAGGTAAATACTTACCACAATTCTACAACGATAACATATAAACGAAACGAATCCTAAGTACAAAGATCATACTAATCATTCTAAAACAAAACAATATTAATCATGAATCACACCTAGCAAAAATTCGTCGATAGATGAAGAACACACAACAGTGAGGGACAAAAACCCTCATCCAAAATCTTGCAAATAATAGACTAAATTATGCATTCATCCAAAAATTCATACTAAAAATATAAAGACAAGTGCTTTTTAAGATTGTAATGTGTGTTGGTTAACAAACAAGGGATAAGTCCTAAAGCTAATCAAAATAAAAACTTGCCTAAACCTAAGGGAGTGATTAACTCACAAAGACTCAAGAAACACAATTTCAATCACACTATTTCTTCACTCCAAATTTCAAACCAACAAACATCACTTACTATCACAAAATTATTTTATACTCTTTTTGTTTTTCTTTTTCAAAGATTTTTCAATTTCATTTCTTTTTCTAATCTTTCTTTTTCACTTTTTTTTTATTTATTTTTTATTTTTCTCAACCTCATAGTAACCAACATATAAATGAGCAAACATTGCTCTTTCCAACTTGAATTCAACCAAAAACAATGAGTGAATACTCCCTACTTTCTAAGGCAAGGTAAAAATTCAAACAAAAAACAATGGTTGAAGGATCAAGAGAACAAAAGAATCAACGTCCATATAAAAAGATGAACTCAACACTCATAGACAAGAATTAAGAAAAAATAACATGGATGTTGACAAAAAGGCTCAAAAGGGGTTAACAAAAATTCACACACTCAGAAGGTGAATTGACTATTTGGCTAGGTAGTTGTGCTCAAAATGAAACAAAATGCCTTGATCACTTTCATGCATTCATACAATAAACACAAAACAAAAGATTAAGCATAATAAAATCCAATTAAAACAAGAATTGTGGCCTCATCATACATGAACAATGGAAAGCTTCCTCACAATTGGGATAAAAAGGGAACTAAAGTGATTCAAGTCATGAGCAAGTAATGCAAAAATAATGAATGGTATGGTAATTATATAATTAAAAAGTTTCCTGGACATGCTATGCTATAGAAAGTGATAAATGAGTACTTGGTGTGTACCAACTTTAAAACATTGTCACTATCGTACATCTGCAAGTTGAAACACTTAAATTCAGACAATCACCTCAAAATTCTTTAAGTTACCGAACCAAAATTGGAGTCCAAATAAAAACAAAAGAATTATAAAAAATCACACATATACAAATTTCCTCAAGCTAATAAAAGAAAGATCTCAGAAATTTAAACAAGTTGAAAAGTGAAGATTTGACAATTTAGAAATGGTCTAGTTTCAACTTGTTCAAACAACAATCAACATACTACCAAAACTAACAAAAATGAAAAACAATAAAACATGCTTTTTTTACATCGTAAACTAGACGCTTGTTATTTAAGAACGTTCCTCCATGTTTCTTCTACCCGGTTATTCCTAACCAACACACAAGCAAACGTGAAAGAAAACAAACAATGATATAACAAATTCACAAGTATAGAAAACATGTACAAGTGTGATAAACATAAGCAAATAAATTCACAAGTAAACATAAACAAGTTCATGCACAATTTCTATACAACATATACGTTAATTACAAAACTCAAAAACAAATGAATTATCGCGATGCGAAAGAGTAAACCAATCCTTCGTAACAACGCCTTTTTGCTGCGGTAAAGCGGCAAGAAAAAAGTAAAGTATTATTTTACCGGGTGATATTTAGGTTATATGTATCGTGTCCATAAAGATTAGTTATCCAGTCGTTGTTTGACAAATCATTCGTTAATGAGTTTGGGGGTTTTAATAGGTTTTAAGAAAAAGGTTATCAACAGAAAATAAGTGTAAAAAAATAAAATAAAAGGAATAACTTATCAAGAGTGAATATATACTTCATCTCACAGACTTAAACTTATTGACCAATTATACTTAACCTACAATACTCGTCAATGTCGCCACGTATCACTCACAGCCTAAGTCATTTCTAACCCAAATTGAGAGGCCTGATGTATCACCTCAGTAGCGATCTCTCAACCACCTTAACAACCAAAAGTCGAGCATGTTAATCGCGTCGATGATCTCTCAGAGTAACACAACCAACATGGAGGAATTAATCACATACACCCAAGTGAATGTCAGCTCTAAATCTATCTCTAGAATCCAGAAACTAATAGAATATCATCCTAGATAATAATTCTAGCAGTATATGTCTATAGCAACTCAAACCCCTAAGCACAGAGCAAAAATCCAGAACAACAATCGACAAAGATTTGTAAATCAAGTTTTATACAATGCCATGGGCAAAAAATATACATGAGTTCAAAGTAAATAAATGTTGTACCCCAAAATTTGCCCTTCCATATTCTTCAAAGTTTTGACAAGCATCATCTCAATTTGCTCAAGTCTACTCAAGGGCTACACAGTCAAACCATCCTCCTAAGCCAGTCAAAATTAGAGTTTTGGTTCTTGCAAGGAAGTTGAGGTTTTCAAGGGCTCAATCAAGTCCCATTTGCTCATATACATTGTCAAGCACCTACATGTCAAGTTTCAAGGCTCACAAGGTCAAGTTGCACAGTCAAAAACCCTAATTGCTTCACAATTAATTGCAGGGGCAAAATGGTCATTTGGCAGTCAAAAGTCAAAATTTTTGGTCAACATCTTATTTTGAAGCCACAATCATCATTTGGTCAAATCTTGACCATGATTTCACAAGAATGGCTCAAAAATCACCAAGGTGTCAAAAGTTTCTATTTTTGGACAGTTGAAAAGTCAACTGTAACTTGACCAAGGCATAACTTTTTCATGGTTCATCATAAAAATCCCATCCAATGCTCATCTTGAAGGGGAGGACATTTCCTACAACTGATCTTCACATTCCAAGTCCAAGAAATGCTCTCACAAAAAGTTATCAATTTCAACATTATAGGTCATTTTCAAAAGTCAACAAAAAGGCATTTTAAGTCAAAGACCATAACTTGAGATTGGTAAATCAAAATTACATGGGACCAAAGGCATTGGTTATAGGACTTCAATACCTTTCCAAAATGTCCAAGAACATTTTCATATGATCAAAATTGAGCAAGATATGCATTGGAGAAGTTGGGAAATTTTTGTGAAATGGCGAAAGTCAACTATCCTTGAAACATCAATTTTTGACAAAAGGGCCCACTTTTTTCCACTTGGATCACTTAATCATGCCACCCACGTGTACCATGATTTATTTCAAGATTAAACATTAATTTTTCTATTTTTATTTAATTTTATTGATTTAATTCATTTTAAATCCATAAAATTCAAATAAAAATCAAAAAAATTAATTAAGGGATATCTTGTGGCTTGAATGACTTTGATACATCATAATCCACCTACCAAATTCGTGTAAGGTCCATTTTAAGCATAAAATTCAAATTTGGACAAAAAAAGGCAAGTTTCTTCAATGGTGGTTATGGAAATCTCAAAACATCATTGCATTGGTTTTAAGGCTCCTAAAGTCACTTGATTACATTCATAGACATATATGCAAATGCTCCAGACCAAGAACACGACCTAGAAACCTCTGAGACAGCAAAACCAAATTCAAAAATTCCAAAGAAAAGTCACAAACTGAAATCCATATTCCATCATAATTCAAACCTTTCTTTTGATCCAAACAGATTCCCACATTGCCAGGAACCTATTGCAAGCATAAACAAGTCCTAACACTCAAGAACTCGTGCTACACAGTCATACGGTTCACCTTCTTTTTTCAAAATCACAATCATCAATTCATGCATTTTTAACATTTTTCATTGATTGTATTATGTTCACAGGACCCATACGAAGCTTTCTATATAATTTAATTTGATTATGATGCTCTAAAATGAAGTTGCCATTGTTAAGTTCTAGGGTTTCAGAGCTTTCGAATTGGGGCTTTGCACATGCTGTAAAATTAACCCTCCAAACACCCATGGTTGAAACCAGCGTGATGAGACGAATCCATTAGACACCTCGCGCCCTTTTTATATAGCTCAGGGGCCTAATCGCTATTTTGGACATTGGCATTTTGTGGGGGTTTAGAACCCCCATTATTTTTTTGTTATTTTTGTTTCAGGAACGAAGAAGATGATTACGTGGAAGAATGGGGTTGGTACATTCAAATAGGCGCGCACTTTTTCTTTGATCCAGCATATGATGCATTCTTTTTATATAATATTTAGTTCCCATTATGCTTACAAACGTGCATGAGTGGCCTAGTGGTACAGGTGTTGGCTGTGAATCTCTGGGGCCTGGGTTCGATTCCCAGGTCCCCCAAATGCTTATTTCCATTTTTTCTCACATACTTGTGTGCAGGCAACGTGAAGCAACTCACCATAAACCTCATAAACCAACGCGCCAAGTGTCCCTCAGAAGCATATCCAAAGGCCAAGAGAGGGAGCACACCATACTCCTAGTCAGCCAGCGCCCCACTCAATCCAGAAAGTCAACGGGCTTTGTGCTTAATGGGCCTGAATTCCAGAATCAAACACCCATTTCTGGCCCATACCTCCCTTTGGTTTTGTTATTTCTCTTTATCTCTTTATTTTTCTTTTCTTTTATAACCTTTTTTTTATTAATTATTAGTATTATTAACTTAATTAATATTTTCATAAAAAATAAAAAAAAAAAGAACTAATATTATTATTATTATTAATTTCATTTTATTTTTGTAAATAAATATTAATAAATTGAATTAGCTTTAATTAGGCAACTTTAACTTTTTTTAAATAACTAAAATAAATTTAGAATTAGGTTTTTATTAACTTTTAATTTTATTTCCTTTTATTTTATTTCATTAAAAAACATAAAAATACAAAAAACTTTTTTTCTTTTAATAAATTAATTAATTAGTTTAATCAGTAGTTTTAATTTCATTTAATCACAAAAAAGACAAAAAAATTCATTTCTTTTCTTAAAAGGGTCAAAACCCTTAAGTCATTCCCGATTAATTTTTATTCGCGCGCATTTATTTTATTTTGATTATTATGTAACTGCTTCAAGAATGTAATAGTAATTAGGTTTACCACTTTCTTTATTTTTCGCACTTTATCAAAACGGGTCTTTGTTTTTTTGGCGATGTATAGACCCGCGCCTTGTAATAGCGTAGCTTTACATTCCCGCACTTTAATTTTCCGCACCCCTAACTGTTAACAATGCATGAAAGAATGTATGTAAATAAAATTAATCCGTAGCTCACAAATAACATGTACAAAGACAAACATTAACTGAATCCAACACACAAAGCACATGCCACTCCTAGGGTACGCTTCACTCGTTGCCTCGAAACGTGGTCATCAAGTATAGGGTGTCTTAGAGGTCGCCCTTCTGTCCAAAAGATCCAGTTGCCTCGAAACGGTTGCCTCGGATACAAAGGATCTAGGACATTAGGGTTACTTCTAAGGTGTCCTACCATTGCTTCGGTGACCACACTGTCCCGATAATCGAATTGACCCGAATACCTCCAACGATGGTGCTACCTACCCCTCAATGGTGGGATAGCACTATCTAAAGGACTTTTACACAGCCTAATTCCTTAGAGTAGGTAGATTTCTCTTAAGTACTTGCTCTTTTCAAAACAAAACAAAAACATATTTTCACACCTCACACTTTCTAAAAAGTTTTCAAACAAACACTTCATACACTCTTGAGGACTGATACAAGAGTTACCTACAAGTTTTCAAAACGAAACTTTTTCAAAACCCACAAACACAAGAAAAGCAAATAATCTTTTGAAAACATAGTGAGCAAGTACCTAAGAGCCCGTGGATAACCACGGATAGAAAGGGTGCTAACACCTTCCCTTTCTATAATCTACCTCCCGAACCGAGAAACATTCTCGAATAAGGAATTTTGTTGTGCTTTTGTCCTTTCCATGTTGGAGAATATAAAAGACGGTGGCGACTCTTGCTTACCGCGACATTTTGCGAAACCAGCTTAAAAACAGTCAGTTCTATTCCCACCGATCACAGAACTGGCGACTCTGCTGGAGATGATAAAAGTGAGGTGTACCTTAGGATTAGATCATACTTATGTTTTCAATTGCTTTGCTTTGATTGCTTTATATTTGTGGGCTTTGCATCGGAGTTTCATAGATCCTAACCCGGATCTGGGGATACCCTTTTAGGTAGCATAAGCTGTGAGGGACCTGTCCGGCGTAGACCGACACGGGTGAAGCAGTGGCTACATTGGTGTGGCACCTTGGTATGTACCGATATCCCTTGTGTTGCAAAGAGGAGAATATGGGTCTTCTGAGGAGTCATTAAGCACCAACCGACCTTAGAACCCTAATGTGACCCAACTTGGCCATAGAACAGTAGCAGTATGCTACACCCATTGAGGCTAAACTCTCGCGATGGTTCTGGCCGCAAGAAAAGATTGCGACGCTAGAGTTATGACCGATTAAGGGTAGTCAGTGATATTGGGATCCGCTAGAACCCGATTACTTTTGATAGGACAGGTCTTAACCAACGAAACTGAAAGAGGGTAGTACCTGAACTTCATGCTGGCCTAAACTCTAAGGGCTGTCTGGTGTGACTTGTGTGCCTTATCATGTTTGCCTTTGTGAATACTTGTGGTGTGCTTTACCATAACATCATACCATCATACCATTGCATGCATCCTGCATAAGGAATGACCTATTTCAAAGACAAGAGGGTTTCACCTTTGCTCTGTTTTGTAGGACATCATGATGCCTGTACGAAGGAACACTATCCGGCTCAACTTTGTTCACCCACCTGATTTGCTGAAAGAGTTGGTTGACAGAATTCCAAACACTGCTTCCTTCATCCAGAGGCATGGTTCTCTTCTCGGTTTAGTCACTTCAAAGTGGGACCAACAACTGATGAGTGTCCTGACCCAGTTTTATGATCCTCTGTACCATTGCTTCACCTTTCAAGACTTCCAGTTGGTCCCTACCCTGGAAGAATTCTCTGATTTTCTTGGTATCCCTATCTTGGATCAGACCCCATTCACTGGTTGGGAAAAGACTCTTAGGCCCGAGGAGATTGCTGCGGCCCTTCCCTTGACCAACAAGGAGGTAATGGACAACTGGGTGACTAGAAGCGGAGTTAAGGGCTTTTCGGCTATGTTTCTGATTGGTAAAGCTAACAGTTTCTGGAATGATTTAGACTTCAGGGCATACGAGGACATTCTGGCTCTCTTAATCTATGGTCTAGTATTGTTTCCAAATCCTGATAACTTTGTCAATATCAATGCCATAAGGATCTTCATGTCTCGAAACCCTGTACCCACTCTCTTGGGTGATATCCTGCAACAAATATATGCTCGTACTGCCCGAAGACGAGGAACCCTGTGGTGTTGTACTCCTTTGTTAGTGAGGTGGTTTATTTCACACCTCCCCAAGTTCGTCCTGAAGAACCAAGAAGGAAGAGGCTGGGCTCATAGGTTAATGTCTCTCACTGATAATGACATCATTTAGACTCTCAGAGGTTTAGATGAGGTGGTGGTTATTGATCGTTGCGGAGAATATCCTAATGTTCCATTGATTGGTACTCAGGGCGGAATCTCTTATAATCCATGTTTAGCTCTCCGTCAATTTGGAAGAGCCAGAAGAGCAAGGCCTCATGAGATGTTGGTACCTCACATCAGTTTTGAGTTCCAGGAAGATAGTGACGAACTGCGCCGTAGATTCATCAAAGCTTGGGACAAAATTCACAAAGCTGGCCCCCATGAGTTGGGACTGAAGACTTCTCTACCAATGGAACCCTATTACAGATGGGTCCGCATCCGTGCTCAGAAGTTAGGTATGCCATATGAAGCTGTCAGGCCTATCATTCTTGAAATTCCTGATAGAGATGGGGTTCCTCCAACCATACTCCCTCCTCAGATACCCACTGATGTTGATACCCTAAAGAGGTCTTGGGCGCAACTGCAGGAAGAGCGGGATTATTATCGGGAAAAGTTCAACGAACAGGAACAGAAGATCAAGAAGCTGACCAAGCAATTGGAGAACGAGCGGATCATGAATGACTATATCCGTACTGAGAAGAGGAGGCCATGGGAGCACTGATGGGCTTTGGATGTTTCCTTTACAGCTTTTATTTCCTTTTTAGTATTTTCATTCCTGTAACGCCTAAGGGCAATTTGTTGAACAATTTAAATTCCAAAGTTTAAATCTAATAAAGTGTGTTCCTTTTGTTTACAAAGTTGATTCCCGATTGTCTTTGAAAACATAATTCATACGCATTTCATTCATCATATGCATCACAGGTACCCTTTTTCTACAGGTTGCTTAATCTTCTTCGCTGTTTATTTCAGCACTCAATCATCATGAATCCTGAATCAACTACCGAGCAAGCTATCAAGGCCCTCCAGGCCCAGAACGCCCAGTTTCAGGAGATGGTCATGAACTTGGCCCAGGGACAACAGGAGTTGAAGGCTTTGCTCCTGAAGAAGAAGAAGAAGAAGAGGACTGTGCTGTTCAACACTGGGCGCAGACTCGGGAATACACTGCAGAATGAAGCTGAGAGGACTACTCCATCTGTTGGGGAAGGCAGTCACCAAGGGAGAGAGGTTCCTAGTCCTGTGGTCTCTGACACAGAGACATATTTCAATGATGAGCAGTACCCTCCTGCTGAGGACCGGTACAAATAGCTGGAGGACAGGTTAAATGCTATGGAGATTCAACGCGTGCCTGGGTTGGATTTTGGAGACTTGGGGTTATCTTCTGGGGTGGTGATCCCACACAAGTTCAAGGCGCCTGCCTTTGTGAAGTACGACGGGGCTTCCTGTCCTAAACTGCACCTCCGCTCCTATGTAAGGAAGATCCAGCCTTACACTGCAGACAAGAACTTATGGATCCATTTATTCCAGGAGAGTCTTTCAGGGACTCATCTCGAATGGTTCTATCAACTGGATGGAACCAACATTCGTAACTGGGAGGACTTGGCTACTGCTTTTTATAAGCAGTATCAGTATAATTCCGACCTCGCTCCCACACGTACCCAACTCCAGGGTATGTCACTAGGAACGGGCGAAGGTTTTAAGGAGTACGCACATAAATGGAGAGACCTGGTTGGCAGGGTGCAGCCACCGTTGACTGATCGTGAACTCTTGGACATGTTCTTGGGGACCCTATCTGGTCCATTTTTCAACCATCTCATTGGTAATTCCTCTGCTGGGTTTACAGACTTGATCTTGACTGGTGAGAGGATCGTATCTGGTATCAAATCGGGGAAAATACAGAAGGGTGCCTCCTCGAGCTCTGAAAAGAAACCCTTCAAGAAGGAGGCCAGTGCTGTGTATGGTCCCAGGAGACATAACAAACCAGAACGCCGCCAAGCTGTCAACGCGGTGGTAATTTCAAAGCCTGCTGCTGCTCCTCAACAATACAACCAGCCAAGAGTTGAGAGGCCCAAAAGACAGTATACCCGGCTCAGCATGACTCTCTCTCAGATATTGCCACAACTGCTGTCAACCAGCCTAATAAATGTCAAGGAAGCTCCGAAGGTGGTAAACACAGCATTTCCGAAGTACAACCCCAACGCCCGCTGTGCTTATCACTCTGACAGCCCGGGGCATTCTACTGATGATTGTTGGGCTCTGAGAAATAAGGTTCAAGACCTTATTGATGCTAAGGAAATATAGTTCGAGGCGCCCGAAAGGCCCAATGTTGTGACTGCTTCCATGCCCCAGCATGGAGTGAATGCTGTGGAGGAGGAGTTGTATGTAGGTTCTGTGGATGATATTGCTACTCCGCTGTTGACCGTCAAGAGGAACCTGTTGCTAGCCGGTTTATTTCCGGGATGTAGTAAAGGTTGCCGTCTATATGCTGTTTCACCTGCTGGTTGTCCGTTGCTGAAGTCAGGCGTCCAAAACCTGATGGATAACAAAGAGATCTTGTTCAAGAAGATTGTTGTTCCTGCTGTCCCTGTTGAAGAAGTTTCAATTGTCACTATTTTCAATAACCCCCCTAAGGCTCCCTCAAAGAAGCCTGACAAAATTATGCCTGTTCACAAGATTGCTCCTATAACCATTATTGTTCCGGGGCCCATCCCCTATAAGTCTGACAAAGCTGTCCCGTGGCACTATGGGGCAGATGTTTATGTTCTGGGAGTGAAACAAGAGTTCAATACTAGTATCGGTGTCACCAACATCACCGGGCCTGCTAAAGTCACTCGTAGTGGAAGACTGTTCTCACCAGACATTGCACCTCCAGCAATTCAGAGACCTCTTGTCATCACACCTGCCAGTGTGCCTGTTTCCCCTCCTGATCAAGTTTCTACCCCTGCTGCCGAGTCATCTGACGCTCGGGGCAAGGGGATTGCTACTGATGTGCCTGCCCGGACGGAGGCACCGAAGACCACTGTTGAGGCTTCCAAGCAAGAGATGGAAGAGATCCTCAAAATTATCAAGAAGAGTGATTTCAACGTTGTTGAACAGCTGGGGCACACCCCCTCTAAAATCTCTATGATATCACTGTTGCTGTGTTCAGAGGCCCATGCCAAGGCCCTGATTGCTTTCCTGAAGACGGCCCACGTGTCACAAGAAACGTCTGCTGATCAATTCACCGACTGTGTGGCCAACTTAACTGCTGATAATGGTCTGGGTTTCTCTGACGCTGATCTGAAGGCCAAGGGGAAGAACCATAATGATGCCCTGCATGTCTCTATTGAATGCAGGGGAACTACTCTTGCTCGTGTGCTGGTTGACACTGGTTCTTCATTAAACGTACTACCCAAGAAAGCTCTAGACAGGCTGGACTGTGAGGGTTTAGAGCTCAAACCAAGTAACATTGTTGTCCGGGCCTTTGACGGGTCCAAAAGGATGGTACATGGTGAGGTTGACATCCCAATCAGGGTTGGTTCACAAGTCTTTGAATCAAAATTCTATGTGATGGATATCCGACCGTCCTACTCTTGTTTGCTGGGTCGTCCTTGGATCCACAAGGCAGGAGCTGTGACCTCCACATTGCATTAGAAGCTTAAGTACCCGGTCAGGGGGAACATCGTAATAGTGCAAGGGGAAGAGGAATACATGGTCAGCCACCTCAACTCGTTCCGATACGTAGAAATGGATGGGGAGTTCATTGAGACCCCATTTCAACACTTTGAAGAGGTGCCTCAGACATTGTCAGCAGCAGAGACTGTGACTGAAGAGGGTTCTCCCTTGAAGATGGCTTCCTTGAAGGATGCCCGGGCTGTGATTGAGAAGGGTGAGTGCGCAAACTGGGGAAGACTTCCTGATTTCACTCCAAAGATTGACAAATTTGGCTTGGGTTTCACTGCAGAAGCTCAGAAGGCTGTGCGTAAGGCAAGGATTGGAAGACCTCCCGTGCTCATCACCAACCCGGGAGTGAATGCTATTGAGGACGAAGCGGACGAATCTGAATTTGACAGCTGGATCTACCCAACGACCAACGATGGACCAAGCAACTGGACTGCAAAAGATTTTATACCTATTACTTTTGTCACTCAGTAATGAACTCTTTTGTTTTAAATTTGTAACAAACAATGATTTGAAACTTTATGGCCCGGTGTCTTACCCGGGGCACCGTGGCTTCATTTGTGAGGGCTTTTGTGTGTCACTTCCATATATCATGAATAAAAGCATTGGACATTTTTTACATTTCAAATCTTGTGTTCCCTTTCTTTCTTTACATATTGCAAAACAACTATATTTACACACACTCACTTATACAGGTTCCAATCCACTCTGGATCTCATTGGTAATGACTCTGCTACTGCCAGTTATGACTTTGAAAATCCGATCAACTTAGCCGAAGACGAAGGTGAAGATGATTGCGAAGTGCCTGGTGAGCTTACAAGACTATTACTCCAGAAAGAGAGGGCCATTCAACCACATGAAGAGCCAGTGGAAATGGTAAATCTGGGTACTGAGACAGACAGAAAAGAAGTCAAGATTGGTGCCAATCTAGAGCTCAGTGTGAAACAACGGTTGATCCAGATGCTGCATGACTATGTGGAAATCTTTGCCTGGTCTTATGAAGACATGCCTGGTTTGGATACTGACATTGTGGTTCATCACCTGCCTACCAAGGAAGACTGCCCTCCGGTTAAACAGAAGGTCCGCTGTATGCGTCCAGAGATGTCCGAGAAAATCAAAGCTGGAGTTATGAAACAATTTGATGCCGGGTTTCTAGTAGTGACTTCTTACCCTCAGTGGGTTGCCAACGTGGTTCCAGTGCCGAAGAAAGATGGTAAGGTCAGAATGTGTGTTGATTACAGGGATTTGAACAGGGCGAGCCCTAAGGATGATTTCCCTCTGCCTCATATCGACGTTCTGGTTGACAACACTGCTCAGCACAAGGTGTTCTCCTTCATGGACGGTTTCTCTGGATATAACCAAATCAAGATGGCTCCTGAAGACATGGAAAAGACTACTTTTCTTACTCAGTGGGGCACCTTTTGCTACAAGGTCATGCCTTTTGGGTTGAAAAATGCTGGGGCAACTTACCAACGTGCCATGGTTGCTTTGTTTCATGACATGATCCATCATGAGATTGAAGTATATGTCGACGATATGATTGCAAGGTCCCAAACTAAGGAGGAACACCTTGACCATCTACAGAAGCTGTTTGACCGTCTGAAGTTGTACAAGCTGAGGTTGAACCCAAACAAGTGCACCTTCGGGGTAAGATCTGGAAAATTGCTAGGCTTCGTCGTAAGCGACAAAGATATTCAAGTGGACCCTGCCAAAGTGAAAGCCATACAAGAGATGCCGGTTCCCAAGACAGAGAAAGAAGTCAGAGGCTTTCTAGGACGGCTGAACTACATTGCCCGATTCATCTCACATCTAACTGCTACCTGTGAACCAATCTTCAAGCTACTGAAGAAAGATCAAGTGGTACGTTGGAACGATGAATGTCATGCCGCTTTCGACAGAATCAAAGAGTACCTCCAAGAACCACCCATTCTTATGCCACTGGTTGAAGGGAGACCTCTAATACTATATTTGACAGTACTGGACAACTCAATGGGGTGTGTGCTGGGACACCATCACGAGTCTGGCCGAAAAGAGCATGCTATTTATTACCTTAGCAAAAAGTTTACCGACTGTGAGACCCGATACTCACTGCTCGAGAAAACTTGCTGCGCTTTGGTATGGGCTGCTCGCCGGCTGAGACAATATATGTTGACTCACACTACTCTGTTGATTTCAAAAATGGATCCAATCAAGTACATATTCGAAAAGCCTGCCTTGTCCGGAAGAATAGCAAGATGGCAAATGATCTTGACAGAATACGACATCCAGTACACAACTCAAAAAGTAATCAAGGGAAGTGTACTGGAAGACCATTTAGCACATCAGGCAGTGGACGACTACCAATCTATGAACTTTGAATTTCCAGACGAGGATATCATGGTAGTGACTGATTGTGAAGTACCTGGACCGGATGAAGGACCTGAGGAAGGATCCCGATGGTCTATGCACTTTGACGGAGCTTCAAACGCTTTGGGTAATGGCATCGGCGCTGTGATCATATCCCCAAAAGGCACTCATACTCTACTCACTGCCCGACTATGTTTCAACTGCACCAACAACATGGCGGAGTATGAGGCATGTATCATGGGTCTTCAAGCTGCAATTGACTTAAGGATCAAGTTTCTGAGTGTCTTCGGAGATTCCGCTCTCGTGATCAACCAGATCAAAGGCGAGTGGGATACGAAACACCCAAATCTTATTCCTTACAAAGAGTATGTTTTGACGTTGATTCCCCACTTCGAGGAGATAACTTTTGAACACTTCCCAAGAGAGGAGAATCAGTTGGCGGATGCGTTAGCTACGATGTCTTCCATGTTCATTGTCAAATGGGACAACGAGGCTCCCCGGATCGTTATCTGGAAATTGGATGAACCTGCACATTGCTGTGATCTTGAGGCTGAAGAGGTAACTGAAAAACCATGGTATCATGAAGTGAAGAGGTACTTGGAAGCTCAAGAATACCCTGAAGGCGCATCTGTTAATGATAAGAAGTTTCTGAGAAGGTTCGCAGCAAAGTTCTTCCTCAGCAATGGCATTCTATATAAGCAAAACCATGATTCAACCCTACTGCGTTGTGTGGATAAGACTGAAGCAGAAAAGATCATGGCAGAACTACATGAAGGTACCTTCTGAACACATTCCAGTGGACATACCATGGCAAAGAAAATCCTTCGGGCAGGATATTTCTGGTCCACAACGGAAGCTGACTGTTACCAAACATTCTCGGACATGTCATAAATGCCAGATATATGCTGATAAAGTGCTCGTTCCTCCAGTACCTCTGAATGTCCTGACAGCACCTTGGCCTTTTGCAATGTGGGGAATTGATATGATCGGCGAGATCATACCTACGGCATCCAACGGGCATCGCTTCATCCTGGTAGCGATTGATTATTTCACAAAGTGGGTTGAAGCAGCTTCCTACGCCACCGTAACCAAGAACGTCGTGGCACGGTTCATTCGTCATAACCTGATCTGTCGATACGACGTCCAGGAAAGGATTATTACGGACAATGGTACCAATCTTAACAACAAGATGATCACTGAGCTCTGCAAGCAATTCAAGATACAACACCACAACTCTTCTCCCTACCGGCCGAAGATGAATGGGGATGTTGAAGCGGCAAATAAGAATATCAAGAAGATTGTGTAGAAGATGACAGTGACCTACAAAGATTGGCACGAGATGTTACCGTTTGCTCTTCATGGGTACCGTACCTCAGCAAGGACGTAAACAGGGGCAACACCCTTTTCCTTGGTCTATGGCATGGAGGCAGTCCTGCCTATTGAAGTCCAGATACCCTCCCTCCGGATAATGAAGGATGCAGGTTTGAGCGAAGATGGCTGGATCCAGACTCAGCTTGATCAATTAAACCTAATTGACGAAAAGAGACTCACCGCTATTTGTCATGGTCAGACGTACCAAAAACGGATGATCAGGGCATTTAACAAGAAAGTCAGACCACAAGAGTATCAAGTCGGAGACCTGGTAATCAAGCGCATCATTCTTCCTCAAAGTGATCCCAGGGGCAAATGGACCCCTACGTACGAAGGGCCATTTGTGGTTAAACATGTCTTCTCAGGAGGAGCTATGATTCTAACCACCATGGATGGTGACGACCTTCCTCACCCCGCCAATGCAGACATAGTAAAAAGATACTACGCATGAATTAAAGACCCGCTAGGTTGACACACCTAGGCAAAAATAAGGGCTTCCCGGCGAACCAAAAGGGTTCGGGCAAGAATAAGGGATGAAATGAAAAAAATCTGTACACCCGGCAAGTCGAAAACCTGAAAAGGCGGCTTGGGAAAAAATGGGTATCCCGGTGGACTGAAAACCCGAAAGGGCGGTCCAGGCAAAAGTTAGGGATAAGCGTAATACTATGTCTCATTGGATAACCTTGCATCCAGAATTCGGTATCAACTATCAGGCTCAGACGGCATCGATCAGTCAGCTTCATCTTCAACTGAGCAGCAAAGTGACGAGACGCTAGAAGACATAAAGGCGATAGCAGAGTTGGAACCCATTCGGATTTTTCACATAGCTGTTCTGTTTTCCTTTTCATAAAATTGTATAAACTCTATGTTGTTCGGCGGCGTTCTCTTACTAGGACGTCAGCCTCTTGTACATAAACGCCTATTTACAGGCAAATTCAAAATCAATACAAATCCACTTTTCCATACAAATTGCCAATTGTTTTTCCTTTTTTCTGTTTTTTTTTTGCAAAAAACGTCCAATGTTCAATTGTGATATATGCATTTGACACTAATTGCTAATTCATAAATACTTACATGCGAAACAAAGGGTTAATTACAGGTGACATCAGAAACAGGGGCAATAGTAAATTGTCTAAGTGATCTAGTTGCTCTGTCCACCAAGGTACCAAGGTAAGTTCGGTTGAAGAACGTAACCAGAATACCTTCACTCCCTGCAGAGTAAGACATGATTCAATAGTACTCTCCTCCGAGCAGAGTTGGTCTCCGTCAGCCCCGAAGAGGCACAATATCTCCAGCAAGTCAGCAACACTCTCCCCAAGCAGAGTTTAGCCTACAGTCAGCCTTATGGAAGTTGGGTATCCCCAGAAAATCTCAATATTCCCCAGCGGAGTATACAGACGCTCCTAAGCAAGCATCCCCGGCAGTCTTGGTATAAGATTGTTCCCCGGCGGAATACCAGACACCCCAGTGGAGCCACTTCCCCAGTGCAGTCCAAAAGTCTCCCCAGGAGAGTTAAACCATCTCCCTAGTAGATTCTTGAAGCTTATCCCCAGTAGATTCTGGAAGCTTATCCCCTGCAGAGCAAACGCGTCTCCCCGACTTTATTCAAAGGTTATTTTCCACCAGAGCTTATAACTGGGTTATCCTCAACTAATTGCCACGGAAAGATCGTCCTCGGCGAAGCTCTTCCTATCCCTCCAGCGGAGTTCATCAACTCCCCAACATAACATATCAACGGCATCCCCAGCGGAGTTATCATCAATTTCAAAACCTCAGCAAAGTATCTCTTCCCACAGAGTATTCCCCACAGAGTAATCTCTCCAACAAGTTTATTCCCCAAACGGAGTCATCTTCTCCTACTGGTTTGTTCTTGCAATCATCGTCCCCAGCAGAAATGAAGAACTCTACTCTTCATACATCAGCCCAGGATTCAAGCTCCCGGCATTCGTCAAGGATTTATTTTCCTAGACGAAAATACATTTATAAACATTACATTATCATACACCATGACGCATGCATATACGCATCATAAATACGCAATCTCATTTATTTT
This sequence comes from Vicia faba, assembly GCA_948472305.1. Lineage (NCBI taxonomy): Eukaryota > Viridiplantae > Streptophyta > Magnoliopsida > Fabales > Fabaceae > Vicia > Vicia faba. The sequence continues at coordinate 1,034,297,913 of OX451740.1, read as the reverse complement.
TTAGAACATCATGACATCATGCAGTTCATACATCATGACATTGCATACAACTGACATCTTGCCTTTTCAGGAAAAAGGTCAATCCAAAGATGATTACTATCAACTGTCGCAATTCCATATTCGATACATGTATCTAGCCAGGGCATATCTGTGAGCGATCAATTCCAGATTCGATTCCTGTATCCAGCCAGGGCATATCTGAAGAGTTTGAAGATTCGATTCCTGTATCCAGCCAGGGCATATCTGTTGACGATTAATTCCATATTCGATTCCTGTATCCAGCCAGGGCATATCTATTGACGACTAATTCCAGATTCGATTCCTGTATCCAGCCAAGGCACGTCTGAAGAGTTTGAAGATTCGATTCCTGTATCCAGCCAGGGCATATCTGTTGACGACTATTTCCAGATTTGATTCCTGTATCCAGCCAGGGCACGTCTGAAGAGTTTGAAGATTCGATTCCTGTATCCAGCCAGGGCATATCTGTTGACGACTAATTCCATATTCGATTCCTGTATCCAGCCAGGGCACATCTGAAGAGTTTGAAGATTCGATTCCTGTATCCAGCCAGGGCATATCTGTTGACGACTAATTCCAGATTCGATTCCTGTATCCAGCCAGGGCACGTCTGAAGAGTTTGAAGATTCGATTCCTGTATCCAGCCAGGGCATATCTGTTGATGACTAATTCCAGATTCGATTCCTGTATCCAGCCAGGGCACGTCTGAAGAGTTTGAAGATTCGATTCTTGTATCCAGCCAGGGCATATCTGTTGACGACTAATTCCAGATTCGATTCCTGTATCTAGCTAGGGCACGTCTGAAGAGTTTGAAGATTTGATTCCTGTATCCAGCCAGGGCATATCTGTTGACAACTAATTTCAGATTCGATTCCTGTATCCAGCCAGGGCACGTCTGTAAGCAACCTTTTGAAGTTCCGGATTTGATTCCTGTATCTAGCCATGGCACATCTGTGAGCAACCAATTGTAGATTCGATACCTGTTTCCAGCCAGGGCATGTCTGCATGAAGAGTTTGAAGATCAACCCCTGTAACAGGCCAGGTAATTATCTTTCTTTCTCAGGTACGCAAGTTCTCGCTAAGGAATCTCTTACGTGATTGACACCTAGATGGCATCTATAAGCCCATCCTCCCATTACAGTTCCAAATGGCATCTATAAGCCCATTCCCGACAAGGTTCTGTCACATCTCCAGATGGAATCTATAAGCCCATCCTTCTATCCACCATCTCTCCAAATGGCATCTGTAAGCCCATTCCCGACATCACACTGCTGATACTCTACTATGTGAGTGCAAATTTCTGGGCACTCTAGTGTTCAATCATCTTCCACCTTCGGATCACGAAAGGCACGCAAGCCAATCTACATCCTCAGGTCTAAGAAGATTGAACAGGGGCAACTGTTGTACCCCAAAATTTGCCCTCCCATATTCTTCAAAGTTTTGACAAGCATCATCTCAATTTGCTCAAGTCTACTCAAGGGCTGCACAGTCAAACCATCCTCCTAAGCCAGTCAAAATTAGGGTTTTGGTTCTTGCAAGGAAGTTGAGGTTTTCAAGGGCTCAATCAAGTCCCATTTGCTCATATACATTGTCAAGCACCTACATGTCAATTTTCAAGGCTCACAAGGTCAAGTTGCACAGTCAAAAACCCTAATGGCTTCACAATCAATTGCAGGGGCAAAATGGTCATTTGGCAGTCAAAAGTCAAAATTTTTGGTCAACATCTTATTTTGAAGACACAATCATCATTTGGTCAAATCTTGACCATGATTTCACAAGAACAGCTCAAAAATCACCAAGGTGTCAAAAGTTTCTATTTTTGGACAGCTGAAAAGTCAACTGTAACTTGACCAAGGCATAACTTTTTCATGGTTCATCAGAAAAATCACATCAAATGCTTATCTTAAAGGGGAGGACATTTCCTACAACTCATCTTCACATTCCAAGTCCAAGAAATGCTCTCACAAAAAGTTATCAATTTCAACATCATAGGTTATTTTCAAAAGTCAACAAAAAGCCATTTTAAGTCAAAGACCATAACTTGAGATTGGTAAATCAAAATGACATGGGACCAAAGGCATTGGTTATAGGACTTCAAGACCTTTCTAAAATGTCCAAGAACATGTTCATATGATCAAAATTGAGCAAGATATGCATTGGAGAAGTTGGGAAATTTTTGTGAAATGGCGAAAGTCAACTATCCTTGAAACATCAATTTTTTACAAAAGGGCCCACTTTTTTCCACTTGGATCACTTAATCATGCCACCCACGTGTCCCATGATTTATTTCAAGATTAAACATTAATTTTTCTATTTTTATTTAATTTTATTGATTTAATTCATTTTAAATCCATAAAATTCAAATAAAAATCAAAAAAATTAATTAAGGGATATCTTGTGGCTTGAATGACTTTGATACATCATAATCCACCTACCAAATTCGTGTAAGGTCCATTTTAAGCATAAAATTCAAATTTGAACAAAAAAATGCAAGTTTCTTCAATGGTGGTTATGGAAATCTCAAAACATCATTGCATTGGTTTTAAGGCTCCTAAAGTCACTTGATTACATTCATAGGCATATATGCAAATGCTCCAGACCAAGAACACGACCTAGAAACCTCTGAGACAGCAAAACCAAATTCAAAAACTCCAAAGAAAAGTCACAAACTGAAATCCATATTCCATCATAATTCAAACCTTTCTTTTGATCCAAACACATTCCCAGCATTGCCAGGAACCTATTGCAAGCATAAACAAGTCCTAACACTCAAGAACTCGTGCTACACAGTCATACGGTTCACCTTCTTTTTTCAAAATCACAATCATCAATTCATGCGTTTTTAACATTTTTCATTGATTGTATTATGTTCACAGGACCCATACGAAGCTTTCTATATAATTTAATTTGATTATGATGCTCTAAAATGAAAGTTGCCATTGTTAAGTTCTAGGGTTTCAGAGATTTCGAATTGGGGCTTTGCACATGCTGTAAAATTAACCCTCCAAACACCCATGGTTGAAACCAGCGTGATGAGACGAATCCATTAGACACCTCGCGCCCTTTTTATATAGCTCAGGGGCCTAATCGCTATTTTGGACATTGGCATTTTGTGGGGGTTTAAAACCCCCATTATTTGTTTGTTTTTTTTGTTTCAGGAACGAAGAAGATGATTATGTGGAAGAATGGGGTTGGTACATTCAAATAGGCGCGCACTTTTTCTTTGATCCAGCATATAATGCGTTCTTTTTATATAATATTTAGTTCCCATTATGCTTACAAACGCGCATGAGTGGCCTAGTGGTACAGGTGTTGGCTGTGAATCTCTGGGGCCTGGGTTCGATTCCCAGGTCCCCCAAATGCTTATTTCCATTTTTTCTCACATACTTGTGTGCAGGCAACGTGAAGCAACTCACCATAAACCTCATATCCAACGCGCCAAGTGTCCCTCAGAAGCAGATCCAAAGGCCAAGAGAGGGAGCACACCATACTCCTGGTCAGCCAGCGCCCCACTCAATCCAGAAAGTCAACGGGCTTTGTGCTTAATGGGCCTGAATTCCAGAATCAAACACCCATTTCTGGCCCATACCTCCCTTTGGTTTTGTTATTTCTCTTTATCTCTTTATTTTTCTTTTCTTTTATAACCTTTTTTTATTATTAATTATTAGTATTATTAACTTAATTAATATTTTCATAAAAAAAAAAAAAAAAAGAACTAATATTATTATTATTATTATTAATTTCATTTTATTTTTGTAAATAAATATTAATAAATTGAATTAGCTTTAATTAGGCAACTTTAACTTTTTTTAAATAACTAAAATAAATTTAGAATTAGGTTTTTATTAACTTTTAATTTTATTTCCTTTTATTTTATTTCATTAAAAAACATAAAAATACAAAAAACTTTTTTTCTTTTAATAAATTAATTAATTAGTTTAATCATTAGTTTTAATTTCATTTAATCACAAAAAAGACATAAAAAATTCATTTCTTTTCTTAAAAGGGTCAAAACCCTTAAGGCATTCCCGATTAATTTTTATTCGCGCGCATTTATTTTATTTTGATTATTATGTAACTGCTTCAAGAATGTAATAGTAATTAGGTTTACCGCTTTCTTTATTTTTCGCACTTTATCAAAACGGGTCTTTGTTTTTTTGGCGATGTATAGACCCGCGCCTTGTAATAGCGTAGCTTTACATTCCCGCACTTTAATTTTCCGCACCCCTAACTGTTAACAATGCATGAAAGAATGTATGTAAATAAAATTAATCCGTAGCTCACAAATAACATGTACAAAGACAAACATTAACTGAATCCAACACACAAAGCACATGCCACTCCTAGGGTACGCTTCACTCGTTGCCTCGAAACGTGGTCATCAAGTATAGGGTGTCTTAGAGGTCGCCCTTCTGTCCAAAAGATCCAGTTGCCTCAAAACGGTTGCCTCGGATACAAAGGATCTAGGACATTAGGGTTACTTCTAAGGTGTCCTACCATTGCTTCAGTGACCACACTGTCCCGATAATCAAATTGACCCGAATACCTCCAACGATGGTGCTACCTACCCCTCAATAGTGGGATAGCACTATCTAAAGGACTTTTACACAGCCTAATTCCTTAGAGTAGGTAGATTTCTCTTAAGTACTTGCTCTTTTCAAAACAAAACAAAAACATCTTTTCACACCTCACACTTTCTAAAAAGTTTTCTAACAAACACTTCATACACTCTTGAGGACTGATACAAGAGTTACCTAGAAATTTTGAAAACGAAACTTTTTCAAAACCCACAAACACAAGAAAAGCAAACAATCTTTTGAAAACATAGTGAGCAAGTACCTAAGAGCCCGTGGATAACCACGGATAGAAAGGGTGCTAACACCTTCCCTTTCTATAATCTACCTCCCGAACCGAGAAACATTCTCGAATAAGGAATTTTGCTGTGCTTTTGTCCTTTCTATGTTGGAGAATATAAAAGACGGTGGCGACTCTTGCTTACCGCGACATTTCACGAAACCAGCTTAAAAACAGTCAGTTCTATTCCCACCGATCACAATACATATACAAACCCATCCAATACAGAATACACAAAGAAAAAGATAAACGAACCATAAATCTACCGGTTTGATAGAGACGATCTATGAGCAATCCACACTAGATAATCCGTATGCGAACTCCATAGTTGTTATCTAAGCTAATCTACTACAAAAATGAGGTTGATAGAATTGGGAGGGAAAAAGCCACCCCCAAAACCATAACCAAACAAAATGAAATGAAAATGAAATATAAAGAAAATATGTTCTACGACCGTCGCTCGATGACACAAACGCGTCGCTCGACAATGCTAGCTAAACTATTGGCCCCGACTACGCCACATAGGCAACTGGCCACAAATATCTTCTTTCTCCCAGTGACACACTAATGCCGCCCGGCGCACCTACTCTTCCTTGCCCAACGACATAGTAGCGAAGCAAGGCAGAATCAACCAGAAATTTGTCCATTCTCACTCCACAATCGCCCCGCGACGTAGAAACGATACCCCTCGTTTGAACATCACCCGACGATGCACACCAGTCTAGCAACTTCTGTTTCTTTCTCTGAACAACTTCAAATGGCTCTCTCTTCTTGGTCTTATTCCTTTATTGATCCAACAACGCATCTTGAAGCTTTTATTTCTCTTGCTCCAACAATGCTCAAATACCTACGAAATGAATACAAAACTATCAATCGATACACTATGTACATAAAAACGCAAATAAACATAAACTAAACGAATTTATACACAAAGATGGGTTATTCAACTGATATTAACAACAAATAGTCGGTAAGTGCAATAAAAAGTATATTCAAAAATAGCTACAATTTGCACTTATCAGCGGACACAAGTAAGAGTCAGGGGGTGCAGATGAATCCCCTCAAGTTCTTAACTTAACATCAATTATTTTATAGTTTTTCTTCTTGCACCCCCTCAAATATAATCATTGCATTCAGCCACCAACTCCCAACCAAACCAAAATTTATAAACTACAGTAGTAAAAACAGGAATAGATTCTCTCCATTGTGATTTTCATTGGATAGGCAGAAGTTGAGATCTCCACCTTTAAAACTTTCTCTTTCCTTAATTTATGTAATTTTATATGGTGAAGATTTCACTGAAAAATCACTCCATGGGAGACAATCCCTTCCTCGTAAAAACTGTACTAATTATTCCCTCAAAAAATTAAAGTTGCGCATACTGACACTACAAAGTCTAACATATAAACTTTATATAAACTATTGTATAAACTATTAAAAATTTAAACTATTGTATAAACTACTATAAAGCTGCACAGACTAAAACCTGTTATAAATCTTCGAACAAAAAGTTAAAAATGTACTCCCTCCGTTTCAAAATGACTGTCGTTTAAGGTTTTTGCACACAAATTAAGGAATGTAATGATGTTGTTATAACACATTGCACTTTTACAAAATTAACAGTATGAATGTATTGGAAGTAGTGCATAGAGTAAAAAGTAAAGGGAACAGTTGGAAAATAGTAATCATTACTATATTGAAAAGTGAAAATGAGAGTCATTTTGAAACAAAATTTATTTGTTAAAACGACATGCATTTTGAAACGGAGGGAGTATTATGTAATATAAAAACTTAACCACTTAAAAATAAATTGATCAATATAATTTTTGTTTCTAAAAGCCATATATATTTAAAACATCTAAAACATATAATATATATAATGATTTTTATAAATTATAATTAATAAAAAATAGAATTTAATTAAAATACACCAATAGTGTAAAGCAGTTTTACACCATCAATGAATCATAACCGTTAAATTTTCATAGATGTTTGATTTTTTCTTTAATCATATATAAAGTATTATTTGTGAGTGATTATGATGTACTGACTGTGTAAAATATTTTACACTGACGGTGCATCACAATTATTGTCTAAAAAATATTATATAATATATATTTTTTGCTTATATATATAACTATTTTTAGTTAAAATTGTTAATAAATACATCTTGCATCCCCTTGTTTGGGGTCCCTGTGCCAGTGCTTATTGATAGAAGGATCAATGATGTAAACCACTTGTTTTGTTCGAGATGTCAAGATGAAAAATATATTCATACAAGTTGAAATGAGAAGGTCAACGATGATTTATACACTGATATTACTATCAATCTATCTACACTCAAATTGTTGAAATATTAAAATAGAATAGATTATATTTGATTAAATTTAATATTTAAATATAATCCAAGTTGTGTTAGCCCAACCCCAACTAGGATTGTATATAAATAGTCATAGTATGTATCCTTATTTTGTACAATTTCATTCAAGTGAATAAAATAATCCTTATTTCATTTATTATTCTTTGTTTCTATCCTCATTAAAAGTGCCTCACGCGTTAACAATATGGTATCCAGAGCTTTCGGTTATTGTTCTTGATCGAGTTTTCAAGAATTTCACGTTAGAGATCGTATTTCCAGAACAAGTGAATCAACTGCTGCGAAGATCGCTAGTGATAAGGGAATTCTGAATTCTCTTCTAATGCTTGATGGAAAAAATTGGATCTGATGGAAAAAAACAGATGTAATCCTTATTTGGCTTCCATGAAACCCTATAAGTGGTTACTGACGGTGTTCTTATATTGGCTGCAAGTGCAACCGACGAACTGAAAAAATCCCACAACAAAGTCAAGAAGAAAGAATTCAAAGTTTCTTATTGCATTCATATGATGGTCGATGCTTCTAACTTCGACAATATTTCTCATACTGAAACAGTGAAGGAGGCATGGGATATTCTAGTAAAGTATTACGAAGGAGGTGAAAAAGTCAAGGTTGTCAAGTTACAAACCTTACATCGACAACATGAGTTTTTGTCGATGGGAGAAGACGAAAAAGTTATAGAATATGTGTTGAAGGTTCAGAAACTCTTTCATCTCATGAAGGTTTATGGTGAAACCATAACTAATAATACGATAGTTGAGAAGGTAATGAGAATGTTGGCCTCTCACTTTGATCACGTTATTGTAGCTATTCAATAATCTAACAATATTGAACCCCTAAAAGTGGAAGATTTGGTTGGTTCGTTGGAGGCGTATAAGATGAGGATTATCGAAAGGAAAGGAGTTCAGGACTCGATATAAGTACTGTAAGCTCAGTCATGGAAAAGGAATGGTGGTTCCAACAAGTTTAAAGTAAATTTTGATAAGACTCGGGGAAAGAAGCCTTGGTCGAACCCTTACAAGCACCAGGTCAAAGACAGAGCTTCTGAATCCTCGAAAAGAGGAGGAGGAAAATATCAAAAGGACAAAGAAGATAAAAAGGTGTGCAGTGCTATAATTATGAAAAGTGGGGTCATGTAGCCAAGAATTGTTGATATAGAAAAGACAATGGATCGACGGGAAAGGACGAAGGAGTGAACCTTGCACGCCAAGATTCATATGACTCTGAAGGTCGTAAGGTGGTTATGGCTACAATTGCAGATAACCATGTTGAGTCCAAGATCTAGTTCCTCGACTCAGGCTGCTTGGACCACATGACTGATCGAAAGGAATGGTCAGAAGATTTCGAAAAGTTAAAGAAGAGCAAGGTAAAACTTGTTGATAATAGTTCATTGCAAACAGAGGGTACTAGCAACATAATATTTCAAATGAGTAATGGAGGGAAAGCTATGATCAAAGATGTTCTCTATGTACCTGGAATGAAGTGCAACTTGCTTAGTGTTGGAACACTAGTTGAAAAAGGTTTCTCATTTGTCATGAAAGATGGAGTTTTAAAATTGTTCGACACCAACAGTAATTTGGTCTAAAAATCTCCTTTGTCGAAGAACAAGGTGTTTAAGAACATGATCAATTCAACTGAAGTTCAATTTCTAAAAACTATTGTCGACCACAAGGATAGTTGGCTGTGGCATTTGAGGTTTGGACATTTGAGCTTTCGACCACTCACTCAGTTTATTATTCAAGATATGGTATCTGGTATCCCAAGTCTTGAGATGCCCGAAAAACATTGTGAAGGTTGTTTAGTCGAAAACCAATCCATAAATTCTTTCATTTCGACTATGACAATGAGATTATCCTGCATACTCGAAGTGGTACATTCAGATGTATGTGGTCCATTAGAAGAACATACCATTGGTGGAAACAAATATTTTTTTATTTGTCGATGAGTTTAGTCAAAAGTTGTCGATCTATGTGATCAAGAGAAAGGACAAAGTATTTGAAATCTTTAAGAGATTCAAGATGCTTCTCAAAAACCAGAGTGAGAAGAGGATCAAAGTTCTGCGAACAGATGGAGGTGGCGAATACAGTTCAAAGATGTTTGACAAATTCTGTGCAGAACATGGTGTTGATCATGAGGTAACTGCTCCTTATATGCCTCAACATAATGAAATTGTATAAAGAAGAAACATAACCATATTAAATACAGCGAGATGCATGTTGAAGCAAAAGAAGTTGCCAAAATCATTATGGGGTGAAGCTGTTTTGACAACAGTTTATATCCTGATTAGTTATCCTACCCTGATATTAAAGAAAAAGGTTCTTGAAGGAGTGGAAAACGACCATCAGTGATCCATTTGAAGGTGTTTGGCTTTATGTGTTACAAGCATGTTCCTGATGCGAGAAAAAGGAAGCTTGATGAAAAGAGTGAACCTATGATTCTTGTAGGATATCAAAAGACTGGTGCATACAGGCTATTCAATCCAATTAATGAGAAGATTGTGTTAAGTCAAGATATTGTGATTGATGAAAATTATGCATGGGATTGGAATTCTAGTAATTCAATTAACAAGCCATTGATGAGCTCTAATTGTGACGAAGAAACTGATAAAGTTGAAGTCGAAGGAATTACTGAGAATCCAGTCGAAGTTGAAGTAGAAGTAGTTGCTAACATTCCAAAAACAGTTGAAGTTGAAAAGGTTGTGGCTGAAACAAGCCAAAGACCTCAAAGAAATAGAGTTCTTCCAACAACACTTCATGTTTATGAGGTAGTAGATGATGATGAAGTCACACCAGATGGCGAATTAGTTCATTTTGCTTTACTTGCAGGTGTTGAAGGAAAGATTTGAAGATTTAATAGTGGAAGTTAGCTATGTTTAAAGAGTTACATAAAATTGAAATAAACAATACATGGGAGTTAGTTGGATTGCTAGCATATACAAAAGCTATCAAAGTGAAGTGGGTGTTCAAGTTAAAATACAATGAAGATGGTTCGATAGAAAGACATAAAGAAATATCAGTAGCTTAAGCGTTTCTTCAACGAGAAGGACTTGACTACTCTGAAGTATTTGCACTAGTAGCAAGATTGGATATTGTTCGACTAGTGGTAGCATTACCATGCAATCAAGGTTGGTCGATATTTTTTTTAGATGTGAAATCACCATTTCTGAATGGTCCTCTATATGAACAGGTATATGTCACGCAACCTCCAGGGTTTATGATTGAGAAGGAAGCGAGTAAAGTATATAATTTGCACAAAGCACTTTATGGCATCAAGCACGAACCTAATGAATTGTACAAGAACATTGACTCATACTTAGTCGAACTGGGATTTGTCAAATACAAATCTGAGTATGGTGTCTATGTTCAGGTTGTAGCACAAGATATAACAATCATCTACTTATATGTTGATGACTTGCTAGTAACTGGAAACAGTTTATAGAACTTGTTGGAATTCAAAGAGTTGATAATGAAGGAATTTGAAATGTCGGATCTGGAAAAATTGTCTTATTTCCTAGGCATGGAATTTCAAATGTCGAACCAAGGTATGGTGCTACATCAAAGAAAGTATGTCAAAGAGATACTAAAGAGATTCAGAATGGATGATTTGAACCCTTCATCCTCACCTGGCAAACCAAATGTGAAGTTGGAGAAGAATGGAGAGAAAGACAAAGTTGATGTAACTTTGTTCAAGCAAATCGTGGGATCCCTGAGATATGTGTGCAACAGTAGACCTAATATAGGTTTTATTGTCGGATTAGTAAGCAGACATATGAGTGAACCAAGAGTGTCACATATAAAGGCTGCAAGAAGAATCCTGAGATATTTGAAGGGTTCGATAAACTGTGGAATACTATTTCAATGAGATTGTAAAGATAAAGAAGAAATATTTAATTACTTTTCAGATGATGATTGGTGTGGAGATAAGGAAGATTGAAGAAGAATAACTGGATATTTCTTTCAATTATTTGGTGCCCCAATCTAATGGTGTTCGATGAAGCAACCTATGGTGGCATTGTCATCGTATGAAGCTGATTATATAGCAGGATCCTATGATGCATGTTAAGTAGTTTGGATCATACCTGTACTTGAAGAAATAGAGGTCGAAGTGAAGAAACCTCTAGTGTTGCGAATCGATAAAAAGTCAGTCATAAATCTGATGAAGAATCCAGTTCTGCAAGGAAGAAGTAAAACATATCGAAGCTAGATTTCACTTCTTGAGGAAAAAGGTAAATCAAGGAGAAGTTGAAGTTAGGCATTGCTCAAGTAAAACACAGTTGGCCAAAATTTTCACCAAAGAATTGAAGATCGACAGATTCCTAAATTTGAGAAAGAAATTAGGAATAGTTCAGATCGACTGAGACTAGCGTAGGTTCGACAACTTGAATTATGGGGGTGTGTTGAAATATTAAAATAGATTAGATTTGATTAGATTAGGTTTAATATTTAATTATAATCCAAGTTATATTAGCCCAAGCCCAATTAAGATTGTATATAAATAATCATAGTATGTATCCTTATTTTGTACAATTCATTCAAGTGAATAATATAATCCTTATTTCCTTTATTATTCTCTCTTTCTCTCCTCACTATAAGTGCTTCACACAATAACACAGATAAAGACAATTTAATATTAATAACATGAATAAACGAATCTTCAAGAGTGTTGCTTAATTCTGTTATTTTAAAAAAATGAAAATTTTATGAGACAAATTTTAATCATTTGGAGATCTTACAATATTAAAAAAAAAGGAAGGGATTTTGTGAGCAAAAAAATTGGTGATTTCATATTTTACATACAAAATTGTAATATTCATCCCCTCCTTCAAATGGAGGATTGTTGAACTTGTCCTTGCCTCAAAGTTGAATGTTTTCAAAACATGTGATCGGTCACCATTTTCACTATACTTTTGTATCTTTTCCAACGATAATCCAAGTATTATGCATCTCTTTGTGTCATATTGTGTTATCGTTTGAGTCGTTTTGATGCTTATTTAGTCTCTGATGTATTTTAGGATTTCTAGTTTATTTCGAGTAATTATGCGTATTATGCTTTGGTTGGTTATTATGATTGTTTCAGATTCATATGAAAGACCCAAAGTACTTGGTGTGATAGAGTAAAGAAATTGGAAGTTTCGAAAAGGAAAAATTGAAGTGACATGAGGGATGTTATGGAGCATGGAGAAACTCAGGGGGCTGACACGCCACCTGTGTCACCTGACACTGGCCGTGTTAATAGATGTGATGATTTAATGCTTATGAAGCTTCAGGATGGCCAACATGGCCATCTGTATCAGCTGACATGGGCCGTGTTGGCATATGCGCTGATTTTCAGTATTTTCATGATTTTTCATTAGTTCTGACCCAGAAGGGAATTTTTGACTTTTCGAACCAGAATCAAGGGTTTTGCACTATTTGAGAAAGTTTCTATGACAAAAGAAGAGAGCTTTCTTGCACACGAGGAATTCAGGAGATTGGAGATTGGAGCTTATGTGATAGTTGGAGGACGAAAGACTTTTCATAAGCGGAAGCCATTTAAAATCAAAGTTCACCATAAATTGTAATATCTATTTCTGTTGAATCTGAAATTATTTTGAACAATATTATGAGTAGCTAAACCCCCAATGCTAGGGGGTGTCCCTGATTTGCAATTGTAATGATGTTGAATGCTTAATTTTAATACAATAGTCTCTTTTTAATTTAATCGTTCAATGTTCTTATGTTTTTCCTTTCGGGCAAATAGGGATTGATTCACGATTAACAATTAGGGTTGGACCGCCATTGTTAATTTTTTTTTCTATGATTAGGCTATAGTAGATATCACCTAGGACTAGGGATACTCTATAGTTACCAAATAACTTTGATAAAATAAAGGCCTGACTCCATCAATTATGTTCAATTATTATGAAAAATTCAGTTGATGGTTATAGTAGATATCGTCAACTGAATTTCCTTTTGACGCAGAAATCAAAAGAACTTTTCACGTAAGGCGCAGACAAGATCACTTAGTTAGACTATAATCAGAAGGTTCATCAGATCATTGAGGTTCAGAGTCTGAAGAAGAAATACCAATGGTTGAAGATCTACCACCACCTGAGAGACTTCATGGGGACTATTGAGGAGCAAATGCTCCAGCACGTCAGTTGACTATTGTGAATCAACCAGTAACTGTCGTAAATTTTCAGTTACACCCCTAATAAATTGACATCTTGAGAACAAATCTTTCACCGAAAAGATTAATGAAGATGCCAATAAGAATTTGTAGAGATTCCTCACCATGAGTACTACTTTGAAGATTGAGGGGCACTCTGAAGAAGCCAAGAAATTAAGGATGTTCCTGTTCACACTTTCTGAAGATGCTGAAGAGTGGTTTTACTCATTATTTGTTGGGAGTATTACTACTTGGGAATAGATGGAGAATACTTTTCTTGATGAGTACTTTCCTTCTTTTGTTTATATTCGCAAAATATATGATATTGTGAATTTTAAGCAGAAGGAATGAGAGTCACTAGGTGATAATTATAAGAGGTTCAAGAGGGTATTAGTAGCCTTCCTACTCACAACATAGATCAAACTTAGCAAATGCAATTGTTTGTAAATGGCCTTCGAATATAGACAAATCAGCTTATTGATACAGCAGTCGGTGGCTCATCCAACTTTACAACAACCATTGGTGTGAAGAAGATTATTGGAGCAATTGCTGCAAATGAACATTTGGAGCCATATATATGATAGAGTTGTAAGTAAACCAGAGGGGGTGATTGATCTGAAGTTAAAAGTTAATAAGTAGCTAAAACTTAAAGAGGCAATTGTTGCAGAAGTGGAGAAAAAGCTGAAAGCAATGAACATGGGTACTCAACAAGTAGCTCAGTTTCAACAGGCACGGAAGGCAGGTTGTGAAATTTATAGTGGACCGCACATGAATGTCTGATGTCTAGAAACTCTACAACAAATTGAGGAGATAAAATTTTTGAAGCAGAATAACCCATATTTTAACACCTATAATCATGGGTTGAAGAATCATCCTAACTTCTCTTGGAAATACCAGCAACAACAAGCTCCTCAAAAGGCGGAGTGGGAGGTAGCTATTCAAAGGATGGCTTCCCACACATCTCAATTCCAAGAAGAAACAAGAAGCAACCACAGGAATACCATAACTGCAATAAAAAATTTGGAAATTCAAATGGGACAGATTGCACAACAATTATTTCAGCAAGCACAAGGCCATCAGAAAACTCATGAGAATGTTAATGTTTGTACAACAAGAAGTAAGAAGGGGTCAGAAAGTGAATATGAGGTAAAATTTGATGATAGTATCATAGAAGTTGATTTGGAAGTGAGAGAGAGCCAGAAAAAGTAGGAAGAAATGGTATCACCTATGAAGCCAACTGAAGAGAAGAGCACAAAGGATGCTAAACCAGTGATCAAGTTGCCATATCCCTTTCGAGTGGCAAATAAAGACATGAAAGAAAAAGATTTTGAGAAATTTGTCAAAATTTTCAAAATGCTAGAGATCCATATACCGTTCTTTGAAGCACTCAAGAAAATGCCCGTGTACCAAAAATTCATGAAGGGTGTACTTATAAAAAAGAGACTGATAGAAGATGGACAGTGTTGTACCCCAAAATTTGCCCTCCCATATTCTTCAAGAAATTGCCAAATCAAGTCTCAAGATTCCCCAAGGGTTGCACAGTGCAAAGGTCTCCTATACAGTCAAGATTAGGGTTTGTGTTCTGATCAAGAAAATGAAGTTTTCAAAGGTCCAATCAAGTCCCACATGCCTACAAATATGGTCAAGCATCCTCATATCAAGTTCCAAGGCTTTCAGCACAAAATTGCACAGTCAAAACCCTAAATTGCACTACATTCAACTGTAGGGGCAAAATGGTCATTTGACAGTCAAAAGTTCAAATTTTTGGTCAACATATCATTTTTAAGCCACAAACATCATTTGATCAATGCTTGATCATGATTCTCAAAATTTGGCTCAGAAATCATCAAGATGCAAAAGTTTCCTTATTTGGACAGTTGAAAAAGTCAACTGAAATTGACCAGGGCATAACTTTCACATGGATTATCAGAAAAATTCCATCCAAAGCTCATTTTGAAGAGAACGACATTTCCTACAACTCATATTCATACTTCAAGTCCAAGAAATGCTCTCACAAAAAGTTATCAATTTCAACATTATAGGTCATTTTCAAAAGTCAACAAAAAGGGACTTTAAGTCAAACACCATAACTTGAGATTGGTAAATCAAAATCACATAGGACCAAAGACATTGGTTAGAGGACTCAAAGACCTTTCCAAAATGTCCAAGAACATGAGAAAAGCTTAAAAATTGAGCAAGTTATGCCTTGTAGAAGTTGGGAAATTTTTGGATATTTTGAAAAGTCAACATTGATTCAAATGACCTAAAAATGCTAATGGGCCCATTTTTCTTCCATAATTCATCATCCATGACATGTGCACGACCACTTGGCCCAAAGGGGAGTTTTTATTCATTTTTTATTTATTTATTTGAATTTTTATTTATATTAATTCACTTAAATCAATTAAATATGTGAAAAATACTTAACTTAACCTAACAAATCTTTTTGTACATGTTTTAGTCTCAATAATTCGTGCATATGCAAATAAGGAAAGATTTGGAGAGATTGGAGCTGATTTGAACCAAAAACACATGGAAAAAGATATGGAAATCATGGTGGAAAAATCAAATCTTCAAATTCATGAATACAAGAGATTCTGATCAAATTTGTTAACCTAATGGACTCAGTACATAAGCCTAAAGGAAACCCTAATGTGAAGACACGCACAACTGCTCAAGAAGGCCATAACAAAACTTGAAATTTTTCTCAAAAAAGTCAATTCTGAAAACACCTTTGCAAGGCGATTCAAGACATAATTCTTGTTCCATTAGCTTCCTTGGAGATTACTGAACATATTCCAATCAAAGACAACCATCAAGACTCAAGGAATTGGTAACATGAATGCAAACTGTACCAAGAAAAATTCATAATCGTGCATCATGATTTACGCATCCTTTGTAATTTCTAATACTTGATTCATGTTCATTATGAAGTTCTGAAGCTAACCAATACATTTAATTGTATTTTTATTTGCTACACGCGATTATGCCATGTTTGAGTTTTAGGGTTTGCAGGATGTGAAATTAGGGCTTTTGAAACAAAGAAAAATTAGCCCTCAAGACCACCACCATTCAACTCAGCACACTCAGGCGACCTTAAGACCACCCTCGCGCTCAATTTATGAGTGACTGAGGGCTAATCGCTATTTTCTAATAGCATGCCTAAAAGAATGCGTATAAAACCGTGGCCATTGTTTTGATATTTTCAGGAACGAAGAAGAAGACAACTAGGTGGCAGGGAGCGATTGGCTTGTTTGAATCTCGCGCGCGTTTCCAAAGCCATTGACAATTTTCTTTTATAATATTTATTTGTTATATTAGTTTACAGATGAACAAAGCGCTTCAGTGGCAAGGTGTGTGTGTTGGCAACGCTAAAAACCTGGGTTCGAGCCCCATGTTTATATTATTTCCCATATTATTTTGCAATTTACAATCCCATGCAGGGTCAACATCAAGACGCACCATATGCCTTCCAGCATCCCACATCCACGTGCCCCTGGAGATCAAATCAAAGGCATAGATTGGAAGCGCATCATAAGCCTGGTCAAAGCGCTAGCACGCTACCTGGAAAAGGTCAAACGGACCCAGGTTGTTGGGCCAGAATTCTTGGATTAAACCTCCTATTTGGGGACTATCACCCCCCCCCCCCCCCCTGGTTTGCAATTCTCTATATTTTCCTTATATTTTATTTTCAATTATTATTTTATTTTCTTTATTGTTTTGAATTAATTAATTATTTTCACAAAATATAAAATATCACAAAAAAATCAGAAAAAGGAAAAACACAATAAATATTTTTTGTTTTAATATTTTCATGAATAAATTTGCATGTAATTAAATTTAGTTTTAAATTAGGTTAACTTTAATTCTTTTGATAAAAAATCTAAAAAATGTAGAACTAGGGTTTAATTAATAATTTTTCATCCTTTTTTATTTTTCATTCAAATAATTAAATATTTATTTTATAATCAAATTTGCATGTAAAAATTAGGTTTAATTTAGGTTAAAAATTTCAATATTTCTTAATAAATTAAAAATAACTAGAATTAGGGTTTACCTCTTATTTTAATTTTAATTAATTCTTTTTCTATTAAATCTTAAAATACATAAAAATACCAAAAAAAAAACAAAAACAATTTCTTTTCT
Organism: Vicia faba; assembly: GCA_948472305.1. Taxonomy (NCBI): domain Eukaryota; kingdom Viridiplantae; phylum Streptophyta; class Magnoliopsida; order Fabales; family Fabaceae; genus Vicia; species Vicia faba. The sequence goes on along the minus strand of OX451740.1, from coordinate 1,034,280,371 downwards.
TAAATTAATTAATTCATGTAATTTTAATATTTTGCAAAAAAAGGGTCCAACGCCCTCATTTCGACTTAATTGTTTATTCGCATATTTATTTTATCTCGCTTAAATATTTATGTACCTCTCCCGAAGCCATGTAAATTACTTCTCGCACTTTTATTTTTTTACTTTATTTATTTTCTGTCAAATCGGGTTCGAGAAACTTTTGGCGATGTGGACCCGCGCCATTTGTAATAGCTTTAGATTTTACATTCCCACAATATTTTTAATTGTTAATCAAAAGCATGAAAGAATGTATGGACAAAATAAAAACAAGCGTAGAACACCAATAACATGACAAGATAAATGCAAACGAAAACGACACACAAATCGCACACACCACCCCTAGGGTACGCCTCACTGTTGCCTTGCCTCGAAAGGTGATCGTCGAGTAGAGGATGTCTTAGTAAGTCCTCATGATCCGGGAACCTGGCATGAGGGTAGCTTCTAAGGTGTCTTCCCATTGCTCTGGTGATCACCATGTCCCGAACCTCGAATTGACCCGAACACCTCCAACGGTGGTGCTACCTACCTCTCAATGGTGGGATGGCACTACTTTAAAGGACATTTACACAGACGAATTCCTTAGGGTAGGTAGACGACTTGTGGATACTTGCTCTAAATTCAAAACAAAACAAATCAAAAATACTTTTCACACCAACACATTTTCAAAAAAAAAGCTTTCGAAAGCATTTTTCAAACACTCTTGAGGACCGATACAAGAGTCGAACTGAAATTTTCAAAGAAACTTTTTAAAAACCCACAGTTGAAAAGAAAACAAACCATTTTGAAAACACAAGTGAGCAAGTATCTAAGAGCCCATGGATAACCATGGATAGAAAGGGTGTTAACACCTTCCCTTTCTATAATTTACCTCCCGAACCGAGAGCAATCTCTATAAGGAATTTTTTTGTGCTTTTGTCCTTTCCATTTGGAGAAAATAAAAGACGGTGGCGACTCTTGCTTCCGCGACATTTCGCGAACCAGCGTTAAACAGTCAGTTCCAGATCCACCGATCACAGAACTGGCGACTCTGCTGGGGACCAAACTTAAAGTGAGGTGTACCTTAGGGCTAGTTCATAAACTGTGTTTTCAATTGTATTGATTTGCTTGCTTTACTATTGTGGGTTGCATCGGAGTTACATGGATCCTAACCCGGATCTGGGGATACCCTGTTTAGGTAGCATAAGTTGTGAGGGACCTGTCCGGCGTAGACCGACACAGGTGAAGCAGTGGCTACGTTGGTGTGGCACCTTGGTCTGTACCGATATCTCTTGTGTCGCAACGAGGAGAATACGGGTCTTCTAAGGAGTCATTAAGCACCAACAACCTTAGAACCTTAATTGACACAACTTGGCCTTTAGAATTGTAGCAGTATGCTACGCCCATTGAGGCTAAACTCTCGTGATGGTTCTGGCCGCAAGAAAAGATTGCGATGTTGGAGTTATGACCGATTGAGGGTAGTCAATGATATTGGGATCCTCTAAGAACCCGGTTACTTTTGATTAGGACAGGTATGAACCAACAAACTGAAAGAGGGTAGTACCTAGACCTCATGCTGGCCTAAACTTTAGGGGCTTGCCTTGTGTGACTTGTGTGCCTTACCATGTTTGCCTTCGTATCTATTTGTGGTGTGCTTTATCATAACATCATAGCATCATGAGCATTGCATGCATCCTGCATAAGGACTGACCATTTCAAAGACAAGAGGATTTCACCTTTGCTCTGTTTTGTAGGACATTATGATGCCTGTGCGAAGGAATACTATCCGGTTCAACTTTGTTCGTTCACCTGAGTTGCTTGATGAGTTGGTTAGCAGAATTCCGAATACCACTTCCTTCATTCAGAGGCATGGTTCCCTTCTCAGTTTAGTCACTGCAAAGCGGGATCAACAGTTGATGAGTGTTCTGACCCAGTTCTATGACCCTCTGTACCAGTGCTTCACCTTTCAAGACTTCCAGCTGGTCCCTACCCTGGAAGAATTCTCTGATTTGCTTGGTATCCCTATCTTGGATCAGACTCCCTTTACCAGTTGGGAAAAGACCCTCAGGCTTGAGGATGTTACTGCAACTCTTCCTTTGACCCATCAAGAGGTAACAGACAACTGGGTGACTAGAAGCGGAGTTAAGGGTTTCTTGGCTAAGTTTCTGATTGGTAAAGCTAACAGTTTCTGGAATGACCTGGACTTTAGGGCATATGAAGACATCTTGGCTCTCCTAATCTATGGGTTAGTCCTGTTTCCTAATCCTGACAACTTCATCAATGTCACTGCCATAAGGATCTTTATGTCTCAGAATCCTGTGCCCACTCTCTTGGGTGACATCTTGCAACAACTTCATGCCCGTACTACCCGAAGACGAGGAACCCTATGGTGTTGTATCCCTTTGTTGGTGAGGTGGTTTATTTTGCACCTCCCTAAGTTCGTACTGAAGAATCAAGAAGGAAGAGGTTGGGCTCACAGGTTAATGTCTCTCACCGACAAAGACATCATTTGGACTTGCAGAGGTTTGGATGAGATGGCTATTATTGATCGATGCGGGGAATACCCTAATGTTCCTCTGATTGGTACCCAAGGAGGGATCTCTTACAATCCATGTCTAGCACTCCGTCAGTTTGGAAGAGCAAGAAGGGCAGGTCCCCATGAGATGTTGGTGCCTCACATCAGTTTTGAATTTCAGGTGGATAGTGACGAGCTACGTCGTAGGTTCATTAAGGCTTGGGACAAAGTTCATAAAGCTGACCCACAAGAGTTAGGGCCAAAGACCTCTTTACCTATGGAAGCCTACTACAAATGGGTTCGCATCCGTGCTCAGAAGTTAGGTATGCCGTATGAAGCTGTCAGACCTGTCATTCTTGAGTGTCCTAACAAAGATGGTGTTCCTCCAACTGTCCTCCCTCCCCATATACCTACTGGTTATGAGACATTGAAGAGATCTTGGTCGCAACTATGGGAAGAGCGGGATTCTTATCGGGAAAAGTTCAACGAGCAGGAATCAAAGATCCAGAAGCTGACAAAGCAGTTGGAGAATGAGAGAGCTCTGAATGCCTACATCCGTACTGAGAAGAGGAGACCATGGGATCAATAAAAAGCTCCAGATGTGTTCTTACAGTTTTATTTCCTTTTCAGTATTTCCTTTCATGTAATGCCTAAAGGCAACCTGTTGAATAATTTCAGTTTCAAAGTTGAATTTAATGAAGTGTGTTCCTTTTTGTTTACAAAGTTGATTCCCGATTGTCTTTGAAAACATAAATCATACGCATTTCATACATCATGTGCATAGCAGGTTTTTCCTCTTTTCAGGTTGCTTACAGTTCTTCGCTGTTTATTTCAGCATCATGAATCCCGACTCTGCATCAACTGAGACATCAATCAAGGCTCTTCAGGTGCAGAATGCACAATTTCAGGAATTAATCAAGGGTTTGGCTCAGGGCCAGGAAGAACTGAAGGCTATGCTCCTGAAGAAGGAGAAGAAGAAGAAGAGAAGAACTGTTCTGTTCAACTCGGGCCGAAGGTTTGGCAATACTCTGCATCATGAAGAGGCTGGTTCTTCTGTCGGCAAGAGTAGTCCTCAGGCAGAAGCAAGGGTTCCTAGTCCGGTAGTCTCCGACAACGAGACAGATTTTGATGAAGAGCAGTACCCTCCTGCAGAAGACAGATACAAGCAACTGGAGGACAGGTTGAAAGCTATGGAGGTTCAACAGGTACCTGGGCTGGATTTCGGAGATTTGGGTTTGTCAACTGGTGTGATTATCCCGCATAAGTTCAAAGCACCATCCTTTCCTAAATACGACGGGGCGTCTTGTCCCAAGCTGCATCTAAGGTCCTATGTTCGGAAAATTCAACCGTACTCTGCGGATAAGAATTTGTGGATCCACTTCTTCCAGGAGAGTCTTTCAGGGACTCATCTCGAATGGTTCTATCAGCTGGATGGGACCAAGGTTCGTAACTGGGAGGAGTTGGCTACTGCTTTCTACAAGCAGTATCAATATAATGCCGACCTTGCCCCTACGCGTACCCAACTCCAGGGTATGTCGTTAGGTGCAAGCGAAGGTTTTAAGGAGTACGCTCAGAAGTGGAGAGACCTGGCTGGAAGGGTGCAGCCACCGTTGACTGATCGGGAGTTGGTAGACATGTTCTTGGGGACCCTATCTGGGCCATTTTTCAACCATCTCATTGGGAATTCATCTGCAGGGTTCACTGATCTAATCTTGACTGGAGAAAGAATTGAAGCTGGGTTGAAGTCTGGGAAGATTGCGAAGGGTGCATCGTCTGGATCGGAAAAGAAACCCTTCAAGAAGGAGTCTAGTGCCGTGTATGGTTCCAAGAGATCAGAGAGACCTGAGCGCCGCCAATCTGTCAGTGCGGTAATGATTGCTAAGCCTGCTGCCGCTCCTCGGCCGACCAATCCTCAAAGGGCTGAAAGACCCCGGAGGGAGTTTACTCGGTTAAGCATGACCCTATCGCAGATCCTGCCACAGTTGCTATCCACCAATTTGGTGACTGTCAGGGAGGCTCCGAAGTTCCCCAATACTGCATCTCCCAAGTACAACCCGAATGCTCGTTGTGCTTATCATTCTGATAGCCCGGGGCACGCCACTGATGACTGTTGGGCGTTAAGGAACAAGCTGCAGGACCTTATTGACGCCAAGGAGGTACAGTTTGAGGCATCTGAGAAGCCTAATGTGGTGACAGCGCCCCTGCCTGCTCATGGAGTGAATGCTATTGGGGACGAAGAGGAAGTTGATGAAGCTGAGTTTGATAGCTGGATCTACCCGGCAACCGACGGTGGACTTAACAATTGGAGCGCAAAAGACAATCTCCCTGTTTCTCTTGTTACTGAGTAATGAATTCCTATGTTTCATTATTTTGTAATAAACAATAAATAAACTCTACAGCCCGGTGTCTTACCCGAGGCACCGTGGTTTCATTTGTGAGGGCATATAAATTGTCATTTCATATATCATGAATGAAAATCTTGGACGTATTTTCGCATTACAAATATTGTGCTCCTTTTTTGTCTTTCTTTCCTTTACATATATTTCAAAACAGCTGTATTTACACACACACTCACTCATACAGGTTTCAATCCACTCTGGATCTTACTGGTAACGACTCTGCTACTGCCAATTATGACTTCGAAAATCCGATCAACTTAGCCGAAGACGAAGGTGAAGATGATTGCAAAGTGCCTGGCAAGCTTGCAAGACTGTTACTTCAGGAAGAGAGGGCAATTCAACCCCATGAAGAGCCAGTGGAAACAATAAACTTGGGTACCGAGGCAGACAGGAAAGAGGTAAAGATTGGTGCCAACCTAGAGCTCAGCGTGAAGCAACGGTTAACCAAGATGCTGCATGATTATATGGAGATCTTTGCCTGGTCCTACGAAGACATGCCCGGGTTGGATACCGATATTGTGGTCCATCACTTGCCAACTAGGGAAGACTGCCCTCCAGTTAAGCAAAAGGTCCGTCGGATGCGTCCAGAGATGTCTGAGAAGATTAAAGCCGAGGTCATGAAACAGTTTGATGCTGGGTTCCTTGCAGTGACTTCTTACCCTCAGTGGGTTGCTAACGTGGTGCCGGTACCTAAGAAAGACGGTAAGGTCAGAATGTGTGTCGACTACAGGGATCTGAACAGGGCCAGCCCCAAGGATGATTTCCCCCTACCTTACATTGATGTCCTTGTCGATAATACAGCTCAGCACAAGGTATTCTCTTTCATGGATGGCTTTTCAGGTTACAATCAGATCAAGATGGCACCTGAAGACATGGAAAAGACTACATTTGTTACTCAGTGGGGCACCTTCTGTTACAAGGTCATGCCTTTTGGATTAAAGAACGTTGGGGCAACCTACCAACGTGCCATGGTTGCCTTATTTCATGACATGATCCATCATGAGATAGAAGTGTATGTTGACGACATGATCGCAAGGTCTCAGACTGAGGAAGAGCACTTAGATCATCTGCAAAAGTTGTTTGACCGGTTGAAACTGTACAAGCTGAGGTTGAACCCGAACAAGTGCACCTTCGGGGTAAGATCTGGGAAGTTGCTAGGCTTTGTGGTAAGTGACAAGGGAATTCAAGTGGACCCTGCTAAGGTCAAAGCTATTCAAGAGATGCCAGTTCCTAAGACAGAGAAGGAAGTCAGAGGTTTTTTAGGACGCCTGAATTACATTGCTCGCTTCATCTCACATCTGACTGCTACCTGTGAGCCAATCTTCAAGCTGCTGAAGAAAGATCAGGTAGTACGTTGGAACGATGAATGTCAGGCTTCCTTCGACAGAATCAAAGAGTATCTCCAAGAACCACCTATCCTTATGCCACCGGTTGAAGGGAGACCTCTGATACTATATCTAACAGTGCTTGATAATTCAATGGGGTGTGTGCTGGGGCAGCATGACGAGTCTGGCCGAAAAGAGCATGCCATTTATTACCTTAGCAAAAAGTTTACCGACTGTGAGACCCGATACTCACTTCTTGAGAAAACTTGTTGCGCTTTGGTATGGGCTGCTCGCCGGCTGAGACAGTATATGCTGACTCACACTACCTTGTTGATCTCAAAAATGGATCCTATAAAATACATATTCGAAAAGCCTGCTCTGTCTGGGAGAATTGCAAGATGGCAAATGATCTTGACGGAATACGACATTTAGTACACGACCCAGAAAGCCATCAAGGGAAGTGTATTGGCAGACCACCTGGCACATCAGGCCGTAGATGACTATCAGTCAATGAACTTCGAGTTCCCGGATGAGAGCATCATGATAGTGACAGATTGTGAAGTACCTGGACCGGATGAAGGACCTGAACCAGGATCCCGATGGTCTATGCACTTTGACGGAGCCTCCAATGCTTTGGGAAATGGTATCGGCGCCATAATCATATCACCTCAAGGTACTCATACTCCACTCACTGCCCGGCTATGTTTCAACTGCACCAACAACATGGCGGAATATGAGGCGTGCATCATGGGTCTTCAAGCTGCGATCGACCTAAGGATCAAATTTCTGAGTGTCTTCGGAGATTCCGCTCTTGTGATCAATCAGATCAAAGGAGAGTGGGATACGAAACATCCAAACTTGATTCCTTACAGAGAATGTGTGTTGACCCTGATCCCCCACTTCACAGAGATAACCTTTGAACACTTTCCGAGAGAAGAGAATCAGTTGGCGGACGCGTTAGCTACAATGTCTTCTATGTTCAAGGTCAAATGGGATAATGAGGCTCCCCGGATCATCATTTGGAAACTGGACGAACCGGCATACTGTTGCGATCTCGAGACTGAACTGGTGACTGAGAAGCCTTGGTACCATGAGGTGAAGAGATATCTGGAAGCTCAGGAATACCCTGAAGGTGCATCTATCAATGATAAGAAGTTCCTGAGAAGGTTTGCAGCCAAGTTCTTCCTTAGCAACGACATCTTGTATAAGCGAAACCATGATTCAACCTTACTGCGTTGTGTGGATAAAACTGAAGCAGAAAGAATCATGGAAGAGCTGCATGAAGGGACCTTTGGTACACATTCCAGTGGGCACACTATGGCTAAGAAAATCCTACGGGCAGGATATTACTGGTCCACAATGGAAGCTGACTGCTACCAACATTCCAGGACATGCCACAAGTGCCAGATTTATGCAGACAAGGTGCATGTTCCTCCGGTTCCCCTGAATGTTCTGACTGCGCCTTGGCCATTTGCAATGTGGGGCATAGACATGATCGGCGAGATTAAACCTACGGCATCTAATGGTCATCGCTTCATCCTAGTGGCGATTGATTATTTTACGAAGTGGGTTGAGGCAGCGTCCTATGCTACGGTAACCAAGACTGTTGTGGCACGGTTCATTCGGCACAACCTGATCTGTCGGTACGGCGTCCCTGAGCGGATTATTACAGACAACGGTCCCAATCTGAACAACAAGATGATCGCTGAGCTCTGCAAACAGTTCAAGATACAGCACCACAATTCTTCTCCTTACAGACCGAAGATGAATGGGGCTGTAGAAGAAGCAAATAAAAACATCAAGAAAATCGTGCAGAAAATGACAGTGACTTATAAGGATTGGCACGAGATGTTACCGTTCGCCCTACATGGGTACCGTACCTCAGCTAGGACGTCAACCGGGGCAACTCCTTTCTCTCTGGTTTATGGTATGGAGGCAGTCTTACCGATCGAAGTGCAAATACCCTCTCTCCGGATAATGAAGGATGCAAATCTGAACGAAGATGATTGGATTCATACACGACTTGATCAGCTCAACCTTATTGATGAAAAGAGACTCGCTGCTATCTGTCATGGTCAGACGTATCAGAAACGAATGATCAGGGCATTTAACAAAAAGGTCAGACCACAGGAATATCGAGTTGGGGATCTGGTAATCAAACGAATCATCCTTCCTCAGAGTGATCCAAGGGGAAAATGGACCCCTACGTACGAAGGGCCATTTGTGGTTAAGCATGTGTTCTCAGGAGGAGCCATGATATTGACCAACATGGATGGTGACGACCTTCCTCACCCCGCCAATGCAGACATAGTAAAAAAATACTACGCATGAAAAAAGACCCGCTAGGCTGACATGCCTAGGCAAAAATTAGGGCTTCCCGTCGAACCAAAAGGGTTCGGGCAAAATGAAGGGATGAAATGAATGAAAAAATCTGTACACCCGGCGAGTCGAAAACCTGAAAAGGCGGCTTGGGCAAAAATGGGTATCCCGGTGGACCGAAAACCCGAAAGGGCGGTCCAGGCAAAAATTAGGGATAAAAGCGTAATACTATGTCTCATTGATCACTTTGCATCCAGAATCCGGTATCTACATCAAATTCAAACGGCATTGATCAGTCAGCTTCACCTTCAACTAAGGTCATCAAGTGATGAGACGCTCGGAGTTATAAAGGCAATAGCAGAGTTGAAACCCAGTGGGATCATTCATTTCACACAGCTGTTTTATTTTCTCTTGTACAAAATTTGTATAAACTCTTTTGTTCAGCGGCGTTCTCTTACTAGGACGTCAGCCTCTTGTACACAAAACGCCTATTTTCAGGCCATTCAAAAATCAATACAAATATATTTTCCGTTAAACGTGCCAAGTGTTTTTCTTTTTCTGTTTTGTTTTGCGAAGAACGTCCAAGGTTCAATTTGTGATATATGCATTGACAATAATTTGCTAACTCATAAATATTTGCATACGAAACAAAGGATTAATTACAGGTGACACTAGAAACAGGGGCAATAAAGAGTTGTCTGAGCAGTCTAATTGTTCTATCCTCCAAGGTACCAAGGTAGGTTCGGCTAAAGAATACGACCGGTACATCTTAATTCCCCAGAGAGTAAGCAAGTCAGTGCACTCTCTCCAAGCAGAATCATCAAATCTTAAGGAAATTGAGTATCTTCCAGTAGATCTCAATACTTCCCTAGCAGCACATATATTCTTAACAAGCATCCCCGGCAGTCTTGGTCTAAAGATTGTTCCCCGGCGGCATACCAGCATTCAAAGGAATCACTTCCCCAGCATATCAAAACTCCCCCAAGAGAGTCCAATTCAGTTCCCCAGGAAATTTGGAATCCATCTCTCCAAGCAGTAAGCTTATCCCCAGTAGATTCTGGAAGCTTATCTCTTGCAGAGCACGAACGCGTCGTCCGGCTTTATTCAAAGAGTTATTTCCTTAATAGGATATAACTGGGTTATCCTCAGCCAAAAACCACGGAAAGAGCGCCCTCGACGAAGTCTTCTTACCCCAGCAAAGTCCATCAACACTACCAACAACAAGGGTATCCCCAGCAAATTATTATCAACACTCAGCAAGGCATCCCTCTCCCCACAGAGTATCACTCCCCAGCATGGTCGCTAGAGTATTTTTTCTCCCCGCAGAATCTTCCATTTGCCAAGTTTATTCCGCAACGGAGTCATCTTCTCCTACCGGTGTTCTTGCAGCCATCATCCCCAGCGGAAGCGAAATCTATTCTCCAACAGCAGCCCAGGAGTGACTTCCCGGCACCCGTCAAGGATTTACTTTCCTAGACGAAAACATACATTCATAAAACATCACATACATCATTATAGCATGCATAAACGCATCATATCATACAAATCTCATTTATGTTGAGAACATCATTGCTTGATCCATATCATCCATTGCATATGACTGACCTTTACCTTTCCGGAAAGATTCAGCTAAATTCTCAGTCATATTTCAAGACCTAGACCGGTTCAGTTAATCGACTTCGAAGATTTCTTATCCAGTCCCAGGCCTTCTCTAGTCCAGCTAAATCGACTCCCAACAGATTTTTCTGATAAAGACTCAGTAGAAGTTATCCCAGGTTATAATTTCCTTATGGTTCCCTCTCCGACGGTGAGTGAGGTGATAATTCCTTTTCAGATGGTTCCCTCTCCGACGGTGAGTGAGGTGGTAATTCCTTTCCTAATGGTTCCCTCTCCGACGGTGAGTGAGGTGATAATTCCTTTTCAGATGGTTCCCTCTCCGACGGTGAGTGAGGTGGTAATTCCTTTCCTAATGGTTCCCTCTCCGACGGTGAGTGAGGTGGTAATCCCTTTTCAGATGGTTCCCTCTCCGACGGTGAGTGAGGCGGTAATTCCTTCCCTATGGTTCCCTCTCCGACGGTGAGTGAGGTGGTAATCCCTTTTCAGATGGTTCCCTCTCCGACGGTGAGTGAGGCGGTAATCCCTTCCCTATGGTTCCCTCTCCGACGGTGAGTGAGGTGGTAATTCTTTCCTTATGGTTCCCTCTCCGACGGTGAGTGAGGCGGTAATTCCTTCCCTATGGTTCCCTCTCCGACAGTGAGTGAGGTGGTAATCCCTTTTCAGATGGTTCCCTCTCCGACGATGAGTGAGGCGGTAATCCCTTCCCTATGGTTCCCTCTCCGACGGTGAGTGAGGTGGTAATCCCTTTTCAGATGGTTCCCTCTCCGACGGTGAGTGAGGTGATAATTCTTTCCTTATGGTTCCCTCTCCGACGGTGAGTGAGGCGGTAATTCCTTCCCTATGGTTCCCTCTCCGACGGTGAGTGAGGTGGTAATCCCTTTTCAGATGGTTCCCTCTCCGACGGTGAGTGAGGCGGTAATCCCTTCCCTATGGTTCCCTCTCCGAAGGTGAGTGAGGTGGTAATCCCTTTTCAGATGGTTCCCTCTCCGACGGTGAGTGAGGTGATAATTCTTTCCTTATGGTTCCCTCTCCGACGGTGAGTGAGGTGGTAATTCCTTTCCTTATGGTTCCCTCTCCGACGGTGAGTGAGGTGATAATTCCTTTTCAAATGGCTCCCTCTCCGACGGTGAGTGAGGTGACAATTCCTTTTCAGATGGTTCCCTCTCCGATGGTGAGTGAGGTGATAATTCCTTTTCCTATGGTTCCCTCTCCGACGGTGAGTGAGGTGATAATTCCTTTTCAGATTATAATTTCTTATTGGTTCTCTTCCCGATCCTGCGAAGATGGTAATTCTCACCAAGATTTTCTCGACGAGCGTTGTTGAAGTTAAAGTCGCCCAAGGTTCTCTTACCATTCATGCTAAGGTAGTGAATACCCCTGGTTCATTCATCACCTTTTGAAGATCTAGATCCAGCTCCTGTAACCAGTCAGGACACATCTATACCAAGCATCTGAAAACCAGCTCCTGCAACGTGTCAGGTACTCATTTTTCTGTTGCAAGTATGCAGGTTCTCGCTAAGGAATCTCTTACACGATCAACATCCAGATGGCATCTATAAGCCCATCATTCTATTCATCAACCTCTAAATGGCATCTGTAAGCCCATTTCCACCATCACTGATACTATGTGAGCGCAAATTTCTGGGCACTCTAGTGTTCAATCATCTTCTACCCTCGGATTACGAAAGGCGCATCAGCCAATCTGCATCCTCAGGTCTAAGAAGATTGAACAGGGGCAACTGTTGTACCCCAAAATTTGCCCTCCCATATTCTTCAAGAAATTGCCAAATCAAGTCTCAAGATTCCCCAAGGGTTGCACAGTGCAAAGGTCTCCTATACAGTCAAGATTAGGGTTTGTGTTCTGATCAAGAAAATGAAGTTTTCAAAGGTCCAATAAAGTCCCACATGCCTACAAATATGGTCAAGCATCCTCATATCAAGTTCCAAGGCTTTCAGCATAAAATTGCACAGTCAAAACCCTAAATTGCACTACAGTCAACTGTAGGGGCAAAATGGTCATTTGACAGTCAAAAGTTCAAATTTTTGGTCAACATATCATTTTGAAGCCACAAACATCATTTGATCAATGCTTGATCATGATTCTCAAAATTTGGCTCAGAAATCATCAAGATGCAAAAGTTTCCTTATTTGGACAGTTGAAAAAGTCAACTGAAATTGACCAGGGCATAACTTTCACATGGATTATCAGAAAAATTCCATCCAAAGCTCATTTTGAAGAGAAAGACATTTCCTACAACTCATATTCATACTTCAAGTCCAAGAAATGCTCTCACAAAAAGTTATCAATTTCAACATTATAGGTCATTTTCAAAAGTCAACAAAAAGGGACTTTAAGTCAAAGACCATAACTTGAGATTGGTAAATTAAAATGACATAGGACCAAAGACATTGGTTAGAGGACTCAAAGACCTTTCCAAAATGTCCAAGAACATGAGAAAAGCTTAAAAATTGAGCAAGGTATGCCTTGTAGAAGTTGGGAAATTTTTGGATATTTTGAAAAGTCAACATTGATTCAAATGACCTAAAAATGCTAATGGGCCCATTTTTCTTCCATAATTCATAATCCATGACATGTGCACGACCACTTGGCCCAAAGGGGAGTTTTTATTCATTTTTTATTTATTTATTTGAATTTTTATTTATATTAATTCACTTAAATCAATTAAATATGTGAAAAATACTTAACTTAACCTAACAAATCTTTTTGTACATGTTTTAGTCTCAATAATTCGTGCATATGCAAATAAGGAAAGATTTGGAGAGATTGGAGCTGATTTGAACCAAAAACACATGGAAAAAGATATGGAAATCATGGTGGAAAAATCAAATCTTCAAATTCATGAATACAAGAGATTCTGATCAAATTTGTTAACCTAATGGACTCAGTACATAAGCCTAAAGGAAACCCTAATGTGAAGACACGCACAACTGCTCAAGAAGGCCATAATAAAACTTGAAATTTTTCTCAAAAAAGTCAATTCTGAAAACACCTTTGCAAGGCGATTCAAGACATAATTCTTGTTCCATTAGCTTCCTTGGAGATTACTGAACATATTCCAATCAAAGACAACCATCAAGACTCAAGGAATTGGTAACATGAATGCAAACTGTACCAAGAAAAATTCATAATCGTGCATCATGATTTACGCATCCTTTGTAATTTCTAATACTTGATTCATGTTCATTATGAAGTTCTGAAGCTAACCAATACATTTAATTGTATTTTTATTTGCTACACGCGATTATGCCATGTTTGAGTTTTAGGGTTTGCAGGATGTGAAATTAGGGCTTTTGAAACAAAGAAAAATTAGCCCTCAAGACCACCACCATTCAACTCAGCACACTCAGGCGACCTTAAGACCACCCTCGCGCTCAATTTATGAGTGACTGAGGGCTAATCGCTATTTTCTAATAGCATGCCTAAAAGAACGCGTATAAAACCGTGGCCATTGTTTTGATATTTTCAGGAACGAAGAAGAAGACAACTAGGTGGCAGGGAGCGATTGGCTTGTTTGAATCTCGCGCGCGTTTCCAAAGCCATTGACAATTTTCTTTTATAATATTTATTTGTTATATTAGTTTACAGATGAACAAAGCGCTTCAGTGGCAAGGTGTGTGTGTTGGCAACGCTAAAAACCTGGGTTCGAGCCCCATGTTTATATTATTTCCCATATTATTTTGCAATTTACAATCCCATGCAGGGTCAACATCAAGACGCACCATATGCCTTCCAGCATCCCACATCCACGTGCCCCTGGAGATCAAATTAAAGGCATAGATTGGAAGCGCATCATAAGCCTGGTCAAAGCGCTAGCACGCTACCTGGAAAAGGTCAAACGGACCCAGGTTGTTAGGCCAGAATTCTTGGATTAAACCTCCTATTTGGGGACTATCACCCCCCCCTGGTTTGCAATTCTCTATATTTTCCTTATATTTTATTTTCAATTATTATTTTATTTTCTTTATTGTTTTGAATTAATTAATTATTTTCACAAAATATAAAATATCACAAAAAAATCAGAAAAAGGAAAAACACAATAAATATTTTTTGTTTTAATATTTTCATGAATAAATTTGCATGTAATTAAATTTAGTTTTAAATTAGGTTAACTTTAATTCTTTTGATAAAAAATCTAAAAAATGTAGAACTAGGGTTTAATTAATAATTTTTCATCCTTTTTTATTTTTCATTCAAATAATTAAATATTTATTTTATAATCAAATTTGCATGTAAAAATTAGGTTTAATTTAGGTTAAAAATTTCAATATTTCTTAATAAATTAAAAATAACTAGAATTAGGGTTTACCTCTTATTTTAATTTTAATTAATTCTTTTTCTATTAAATCTTAAAATACATAAAAATACCAAAAAAAAAACAAAAACAATTTCTTTTCTTAAATTAATTAATTCATGTAATTTTAATATTTTGCAAAAAAAGGGTCCAACGCCCTCATTTCGACTTAATTGTTTATTCGCATATTTATTTTATCTCGCTTAAATATTTATGTACCTCTCCCGAAGCCATGTAAATTACTTCTCGCACTTTTATTTTTTTACTTTATTTATTTTCTGTCAAATCGGGTTCGAGAAACTTTTGGCGATGTGGACCCGCGCCATTTGTAATAACTTTAGATTTTACATTCCCACAATATTTTTAATTGTTAATCAAAAGCATGAAAGAATGTATGGACAAAATAAAAACAAGCGTAGAACACCAATAACATGACAAGATAAATGCAAACGAAAACGACACACAAATCGCACACACCACCCCTAGGGTACGCCTCACTGTTGCCTTGCCTCGAAAGGTGATCGTCGAGTAGAGGATGTCTTAGTAAGTCCTCATGATCCGGGAACCTGGCATGAGGGTAGCTTCTAAGGTGTCTTCCCATTGCTCTGGTGATCACCATGTCCCGAACCTCGAATTGACCCGAACACCTCCAACGGTGGTGCTACCTACCTCTCAATGGTGGGATGGCACTACTTTAAAGGACATTTACACAGACGAATTCCTTAGGGTAGGTAGACGACTCGTGGATACTTGCTCTAAATTCAAAACAAAACAAATCAAAAATACTTTTCACACTAACACATTTTCAAAAAAAAAGCTTTCGAAAGCATTTTTCAAACACTCTTGAGGACCGATACAAGAGTCGAACTGAAATTTTCAAAGAAACTTTTTAAAAACCCACAGTTGAAAAGAAAACAAACCATTTTGAAAACACAAGTGAGCAAGTATCTAAGAGCCCATGGATAACCATGGATAGAAAGGGTGCTAACACCTTCCCTTTCTATAATTTACCTCCCGAACCGAGAGCAATCTCTATAAGGAATTTTTCTGTGCTTTTGTCCTTTCCATTTGGAGAAAATAAAAGACGGTGGCGACTCTTGCTTCCGCGACATTTCGCGAACCAGCGTTAAACAGTCAGTTCCAGATCCACCGATCACAGACAGGTACTCGTGGATGAGAAATTGTGTACAATCATGCCCGAGAGGAAAATTCCTATCAAGCAGAAGAATTTTAGGTCAGTTGCAATACCGTTTACAATAAAAGAAAGAAAATTCAAGAGGGTTCTAATTGATTCTAGTTCTAGTGTGAGTTTAATTCCATTGTCTATTTTAAAAACGTTGGGTATTGAGAAGATAAGAAAGAGTGGGACAAAATTGAAATTTTCTGATTATATCATCAAGCAGACATATGGGATAGCTGAAGATGTGTTGGTGGAAATTGATAATTTTGTCTTTCCCATTTATTTCCAGGTCATGGATATCCCTAAAGATGAAGAGACTCATATCATTCTTGGTCGACCTTTTGTGCTGACTAGTCGGTGTAATTTTGATATCGAGACAGGTAATTTAGCATTAAAATTGTTTGATTAAGAGATAACCTTAAAAGTTTTGGAGATCAAGAAGCAGGGTGCAGGTGGAAAGAAACAACCTTCAGTTGGAATGATCAAGCTTGAAGGAGAAAGCAACAATTCAAAGCAACCCCCAGAGGAAGTCTCAGGCATAATCTCTCAAGTGGCATCAATAAAAATTCTCAACTTCATTCAAGATGTCAAAAAGAAAAAGAAAAATAAACACTGAGGTGAGAAGATGGAAGTTGGAAGTGATCTGAAGCATAATGTGAGAAATAATTTTGATCTGAATGAGTTATGGGTTGCGAAAAAGACAAGCAACAAGGTGTGGAAGAGGAAGTACCCCCCATAAGGGGATGAACAATCGAGCCATGCGACGTTAAACAAAGCGCTTCGTGGGAGGAAACCCACGCGTTTTATTGCTAACGTTTTTCTTTGTTTTTGGTTAAGTTTTTTGTAGGTTGAATTTAGGTTTACAAAGTGCCCTATACGGAGAAGAGGAGGTGAAATTTGAGCAAGCATCGGGGAAGGAAGCTGTGCCAGGAGAAGCGAGAGAATTTTGAAAAAGAGGAAAAACTTTCCGAAAGAAATCAGACCCCTGACACGGCCGCCTGTATCAGCTGACACGGCCCGTGTTAGGGTACCTAAAGCGTGCGCGAGAAAAAATAGGATTTAATGAGATTAGAGATCCCTGACACGGCCGGCCATGTGGGATGACACGGCCCATGTCAGGGTTGCATGTAATTTTATTTAATTTGGTTTTTTCATCTTGTGGAACCATCCTTCCTGTCCTCTACAGTGAGGCGCTATGAGTTCCCCTCTATATCTTGTACTACAATAGTGAGGTCAATATTTGGTTCAAGTGTGGGGGGTTTATTGCTTTTATTATTTTTTTTATTGTTTCTGTTAATTTTGGTTGCGTTATTATTCCTTTCTTGTTGTGTTGTTATCGTTGGTGTCTTGTTGTTTGACGTAGTGCAGGATCATTAATTATTGTCAGGATAAGAGACGAATATCGGTGATAGTGGATGAAGAGATTACTCCACTTGCTATTTTTCCGATTAACATATCATTGTTATATGAAAATTTCTAGACACACACCGTTTTATGACTTATACTAATTAAGGTCAAGTCCAATAACAATAACTTGAAGAGCAATTCCCCAATCAAAATAGCATCGATCAAGTGTTTGATTCATTATCATAAGAATGAAGTTCTTCGTCATCTTCATCTTGATATCCAATATTTGAATTTACATTTGAAGATTATGAAGTTTATAAAGAAACAAAAGGCAAAAGGATTATAAGTTATGCCACTATTTTCATTTGAATTGTAAAATCAATCTTCTTAAACTCTCCTCTCTCTATCTTACAATAAATGATTTATTTGGAATAAATTTTCTTTTCAAAATGAATGATTAATTTAAATTTATAATGCAAATTAATATTTTTCCAATTGTATACTTTAATTATTAATACTTTCATCACTCTCAATATATGGTAATAAATATCTATCATATAAGAAAAGATTATGTTGTGGAAAGCTCAATTTTGTCCTTTTGTATCAAAGCCTAAATTTTGATTTTTTTTAGGGTTATTTATGTCTTTAAGGATCGTAGATACGAAAATGATGATGTCCCACTGTTGTACCCCAAAATTTTCTCTCTCTTTTTCAAGACATTCCTCACAAATGGTCTATAATTCTCAAGGATTCTCAAGGAATTGATCAGACAAAATCATCTCCGAAGCACTGTGACTCCAAATTAGGGTTTTGATTGAGAATGACCAATCTTTGACTTTTGACCTAGTACATGAGTTATTGGTTAGAAACATGATCTCAAGGGTTCAAGTACATCATTTTAGTTTAATCACATATTTCGATTTATCTCCCGAGATTAGTGGGTTGATAGATGAAGTTTGGTCAACTGATGAAGAAGTCAATTGTATACTGAAAAGTCAAACTTTGACTTTTTAATCAAATTTGAGTTTCAAAGATCACATTTCATCAAGACGTTCAAAATATGAAATTTGATCATCAAGAAATCAAGAAAATCAAAAATCAAACTTTGCAAGACTTGGGAAAAATTTCTAAGTATTTTCTATACATGATTAATTTCATTTCTTCATGACACATTTTCACCATAATTCAAGACAATTCAAATTATTACAAGCTTTCAAGTAAATAAAAAGGCTGCATTTTTAAAAGTTAAAAATTGTAAGTTACAAATCATAAGCTTTGTCTTGTTTGAATTTTTCCATTTGACTCAATCTTCAAACCTTGCCATTATGTTGTCCACAAAACCAAACTTGTATCATGCTACAAACAATGTTGTCCAATTTACTACTGTATAAAGCCCAAAATTTGCACCAACTAGTCCAAGCATATCAGTCCAAAACTTGTTGTTCCTACACAAAATAGTCTATGCAAAACCAATCCTGCTATACTGCCTCTAAACACTGTCACAACCTGCTCCTAAAACCTGCTATGTTGTCCAAGCCTACCCTATATCAGTCCCTATATTTGCACCAAATTAGTATATAAGAGTTGCATCTCAAAAGCTATGAAACAGCATACCCACAAAGTTCAAAAAAATTATTTGTTTCC
Source organism: Vicia faba (assembly GCA_948472305.1). Taxonomy (NCBI): domain Eukaryota; kingdom Viridiplantae; phylum Streptophyta; class Magnoliopsida; order Fabales; family Fabaceae; genus Vicia; species Vicia faba. The sequence continues at coordinate 1,034,261,697 of OX451740.1, read as the reverse complement.
CCCCTAAATCTCAGCCAAACTTCATCTACAGATAAATTGTTCTTACAACACACAAAGGGTGGGATTTTAGAGAGAGAATAGAGAGTTTTTTTGAAAAAATCTAATATAACTTTTCTTATAACTTCTGCTCATCTTCAAATCTATTTTAATTCACAAAAACAAAACCTCAACCCATTATTCCACCTTGCAAGCTCTCCCATAAACCAGCCATCCAAACACTTCATATCACACAAAGATTATTCAAACACAAGAACAGTTTCTGTAGTGCCATTATCATCACCTTTCAAACACAAACAAAAGATAATATTGTATAACTTGACTGGTTTGGAGTTGGTTCAACATCTTTCAATACAAAGGAAGGACTGGAGCAGCATCCTGGAGGTTCACTGAAGCCATCACATCATCTTGAAAGAGGTTTAGACTCAAAACAAATTGCAGTCTGAAGGTAAGTCTTCTTGACTTTGAACCTTTCATTTCAAGCATTATTAGTGATTCATTTTTTAGGATAAAATGTAGTAATCATTGCCTTTTAAAGCTAACCATTTACTTGCTTTTCATTTTTGTCAACACTATGTTAAGAACTGGCCTATACACACAATAGAATAATGTTTGAGGCAAAAAACGACAGCATGAGTCGATACATACTCACATGAGTCAACTCATATCAGTTGTAGAACAGGGTCTGAGTCGACACAAGACCTTATGTGTCGATGCATACTATTTTTCCAGACACAATACAGAGAGACAAAAGGTGCATGAGTCGACACAAAACACGAATGTGTCGATAAAAACAAGAAATGAGTCGACACATCCCATTATGCATCGACTCATACTGAGTTAATTTGGATTTTTTTTCAGAAACAGGAAGTGGAATAAGTCAACACATCCCACTATGAATTGACTCATACTGAGTTGATTTGGATTTTTCAGAAACAGGAAATGGCATGTGTCGATGCATGCAGCTATGTGTCAATACATAAAGTTTGTTTTACTTTCTTTGTACACTATTTTCCTTTTATATTTTTTTATTGTTATTCATTTTATTCAATATGGTTGTAATAATTTAATTAGGCGTATGCTTCATCCCCATTTGTAAATTGTACCCCCATCCCCCAAATGATGTAATAGCTTAGGATTTTAATTTCTGCAATTTACCGCTTTAATATAATTGTTAGTAATTAAGGTGTGTATGGTAAGATAAAATCTACCGTTAGAAAATTCTAATCTCAAAGACAAAAATGCATGCAATCAAACACACTTTTCACACGCGCATCTCTAGGGTAACCTCGTTTGTTGCCTCATAAAATAGTCATGTCCCTCGAATATGAGACGTTTTAGAAAAAACCCTCGAATGAAAAGATCTTAGTCCCTCGATGAGCCTTCAATGTTTCCTTCGGTAAAACGACCTTAGTCCCTATGAAAATTGCTAAAGCGTCTCATAAGTTGCCTTCTATGACTATACGGTGACCCACGCCCGTCCCTTCACATCCAAAGATAGGGCTTCTTATCAATCAATGGTAAGGTAGCAATATCTAAAGGAGGAGGAAAAGAAAAAAGACCTTTAAGTAGGTAGGACACTCGTAGTTGCTTGCTCACAAACTCAAACCATCTCCACACTCACACTTTCAAAACATCTTCAAAAACAAACATCTCTTTGAACTATTTTCAAAACTAACACTTTGTATACATTCTTATAGAGACGAGAATCATTACAAAGTTTTCCGAAAAAAAGGCGTTTTCAAAATATTTTCAAACTCACACCAATCACAAACACATTTTAAACAAAGCATTTTCAAAGTGTTCAAGCAACTAAGAGCCCGTAGATAACTACGGATGAAAAGGGTGCTAACACCTTCCCTTTTCATAACCTACCCCCTGAACTCAAAAAAAAATCTCAAAAGGTATTTCCTGTTCTTTTCACCCTTTCCTTTATTGGATAAAATAAAAGTAGGTGGTGACTCTTACTATCCGCAACAATTATGATAAAATGCAAAATACCCAAGTCAGTTCTCCCACCATATTGCACCTACACTAACTCAGAGATTGAGACGGGTAGGAACTCCTTAAGGATAAAAAAAGACGAAGAAGAATCCCTAAGTCCAGGGATTAATATTTTCAAAAGGAAATCCCTACTGGCTAGGGGTTATATCATAAAAGATGGAAGCCCTACGGGCTAAAGATAGTAGTGGAAGAAAAGACATCTCTTACAAGTTTAGGGATTATAATGGGATTTGTGAAAGGTATCCTTAGTTGATAGGTTCCTAATATTGGCCTACGGATCTTCTACCCTCCCCATAAGGTAGTTTCCTTAAGGGTATCATGAATAACATTAGAGGGAAAGGCACAAGGGTCTCCCCTAAGTGGAGCCTCTTTACAGACTGAAACTTCGTCTCTAAGTCGTGAAAGGTCTTGTCATGAGATTCTAGTTTAAAGGTTGTACAAAAGCCATATGTTTCATTCCAAAGTCCTACTTTCCAAGAGGATATCTCTTGAGACGTATTTCTTTTGTGTAATTCCACCGACTCTAGTTGAAGTCATCACATAAACTCATAAGGCTGATGCATCCCCTTGGTTAATAAACGAACCTTCATTCTAAGGGTTTTTTTTATAAATATTTTTGCAAAATTTAAATTCCACCACAGATATAATAACATGATAAATAAAATAATAAAAAATAATAATTTAAAAAAAAAAGCAAATAAAAAAAAACCCAAAAAACAAAAAGCCCTAAAAACCCTAAAACCGAAAGACAAGGCTTCTAAACCTAGGGTTGAGTCCCTAACAGAGTCGCCATGTGTTGTAAATGGTTTTTAAATCGAGAGTCGCCACCCTTAATTTTTATCCTAAGGAAGGGAATATAAAGGTTAACCCTAAAAAGTTAGAGATTCTAGGTTTTTTGACTCGGTTCTAGATGAAGGGAATGTGTTAGGCACCCCTCATCTACCTTGCTCGCAAGGATACTAGGGTTAAAAGCATGATTTTTTAAGAAGTATGGTTTTAATATTTATTAGGGTAACTCGTCACGTTTTAGTCATATTCCTACTTATCCTCTTATGAGGAATCAAAGTCCCAATTCGTACTTCACAATGTTGGTTGGTGTTTTTTATGAGTTATGAAAATATTTGAATTTCCTGGATGCTTTGCCTAGATGTGTGACTAGCGGAGTTTGTTAGACAAAGCGCGCGGTTGATTTAAATATTTTTTTAACCCTTTTGAAAATTATTTGATTGTTGAATTAATTTGTTGTGAAAATGGTTTATTGTTGGTTGAATATTTTTTAGAGTATTAATTGTAGAAAATATCTTATTTAAATGCATGATTAAAAAAGTAATTTAATGCAATAAATAAAATATATTTGAATGAGTTAAAAAAATGTTTCATTTAATAATTATAATTAATATAATATTATAATATAAATAATATAAAATATAGAAATTATAAAATAATAACTAATAAATAAATAAATAATTGAATTAAAACACAAAGGTGAAATATATCAGGCTAGTAAAGATGGGGGTGCAGGTATTAGGGCCCTGATTTCAGGCCCAAAAGACATGGTGGGGGGTATAGGTTTGAATTATGCAGTAAAATGGGGGGTGTGAGCAGTAGGGGCCCAAGTCTGGATTTTGGACTTGGCCCGTTAGGCAAGGGAGGTGTGCTTTTGCGCTAATTAGTAAAAACAAAAAAAAAGGTGCATTCAGATATGGGCCAGGCCCAATGATATTTGGGAGTCCGCTTGGACTCTATGCGGTGGGTATACCGTAACATGGTAGGCGCGCGCGTTTCTAATCTTTTGACAAGAATCATACGAACATAAAATGGGGGCGCATGGTAGGGGATACAGGGTGGCACACATCAGATCTCTTGACACAATATATTTGTTTTTGTAAAACAACATTTTATTTTGTTATTCTTTTTATCCCTCTCTATCTCTCTCTGAACGCTCTCTCTCATCCTCTCGCCTAACCTTCTTCTCCCTTCTCCCCATAAACCCTAACCCATCTTAAGCGATAGCACTGATCATTCCTCTTCTTCTCCAACACAACAATAACAACATACAACCCAACAATAACCCCAAACCTACAAAAAAACGTAACAAGAAATGTCCCTAAAGCTAAGTGTTTACCTTAGGCCGTGTTTGTTCTTGTTTGCTTCTGATCTGAGTTTTTTTATTTCTCTCCCTTCATTTTTTTGACAGGTACAGAAGATGAGGATTTGGAGCGGCGGCGACGATCAAAGAGGTCTAGGTTTTCATATATTAAAACCCTAGATACGACTTACGGTGTTAATATCAGTCCTTCTTCTCTCCCTCTGTCAACTTCTCTCCTTTACTATTTTGTTTCTTAGATTTTTATAGCATTTTTTGGGTTTATGTTTTAGGAAATAAAGTTATGATATTCTTTATTATTAAGTTGTTTTAGGGATTTTCAAGATTGTAATTTGATTATGTTTTAAGAATTAGTAAAGACTTTGTTCGTAAATCTGATTCTGTTTCTATATTTGGTTATGGATTTAATTTGTTCTGATATGGAGAAATGAATTTAAAGATATGATAATCTTGATGAATAATGACTTGATGTGTTAAATTCTGGTTAATTTTTACAGTAGTTGTTGCACAGTTAAAACATGTATTTTATTTTCTTAAATCCGAACAGTGCTTGTTGGTTCTTGGACCGTGTATATTTTCTATTGGGCCTGGGCTACATGAGTTTGGACTGTGTAATTTGGAAGCCTTTTTAATGATTTTTGTATACTTGACCAAAACACCATTTTTTGATTAAGTTAAAAAATAAGTATCATTATAATAATGATTAATAATAGTTATATAAATATATTCCCAAAAATCCTGAAACGGACCATTCTGTTTTGGGCCAGCCAGTTCAGTTTTATCCTAAATCAATCTTTTTTCAAAATTAATAAAAAAAACACCTTAATAAAAATTATAAAACAAACATAGTTTCTAATGAAAAATAAAAATGGGCCAGATGTTAACTATTGGGCCACTCATCTTAAAAACATACCCCTCCTCCTTTCTTATGCGTAAATGAGCCTACTAATTATATTGAGTTTTAAACAAATAAGAATTGTTTTATACACCTTTCCACCTAAATGGGCCATTCTAATTTAGAAATGGCCCAAGATGTTTTTAATAGCGTGCACCCCCCCCCCCCCCCCTCCCCCTTCAGCATTCGAATTGGATTTTAACAATTCACATGGGCCTTCTCTGATTTAGAAAGGCCCATGACTTTTTAATGATAATTCTGGGTAATAAGAGATGGAAATTAGTAGGGCAAATTTGGGGTATGACACTAGGAGATACAACATTTCTATTCATAATCCTTTTGACTCTCTGTAAAAGATCAATTGCTTCTAGTGATAGGAAATCATAAATGTCAAAGGCAAATGATACAAAATCCTGTTGATTGTTGGAACATACGTTATCATGTTTGACCCCTTTACTTGAAGTAGTTTGGAGAGCTAATTCTCACACAATAAAACCTCATGTCCTCTGTCCCACCAATGGAGAAACTCTAGCCAAGTTCGCACAAGCATGATTCCATATTACTCACCTATACACCAAAATATATGTTGGCCTAAGTGTTAATATACCCTCATGTGGGTCTATCAAGAAATTTGTAGCACCTATTTCTTCATAGATACTTTAGAATATATCAAACAGGACATTCCTAACAGGGTCGTTTTTATATTTGAAGTCTAGAAGCTCCCAATAATGAATTGTTTCTCAAATGTATCCAAACACACCTTACAACAAACAAGGAAACCCTCATCAATAGGAAATAAAGGAATTATATGATAGTATTTTAGGATAGTGCGATACTTCACCATTGACATATGTTGGTTTAACCCATCAATATGAATAACAAGGAGAAAGTTTTAAGTATGTGCGACTTTCAAACAACCAAAAACTGCTTTCTATCTTATGGTCATGTCAAACTTTATATCCATATCCTTAACGCTTTAATTAAAAAGGGAACTTGTCAAAATATGATGTGCTTTAGGAGGGACGATGTGTTTACTAATAAAAATTGCTAAGGTCAAAATCTAAAATGGAAACACTAAGACCATTTAAACCTATGTCGAAATTCAAATTCATGTCATATACCCCACTATCTCTCAATGTATGATCATATAACACGCAAGCCCTACACTACTACAAAACATGCAAACAACAACGACCAATTCACCACGGTTCTTCCCAACACCGTGGTGACATCTCTAAACCCAGGCGCTAACATTTTTTTATATTTTTTTAATTAAAAATTGTTAGGATATAATAACGATTGTTGGCATAACCGTGGTTATATAATCAAGTTTTCTTGGGTTCGAACCTCAGCACCATCAAATAATTATTCCTTTAACATTAAGACACACCTTTTATTTTTTTATTTATTTTTAAATAAAAAATAAAAGGAATATCACTAGGGGGATTGACACAACAGTTTTTAGATTATTTAAATTCCCACTATAGTGCTGGTGTTTATCTGTGATCAAAGGTTTTATTGACAAATTAAAACAATTTATTCCGCATTTCTTTCATTAGATGTCCTAGGCGAACAAGCAAATCGGAGACGACAATGGTACTTTTTATCTTCAATATATTCATTCTTGTTCATTTCAATTGCAAATCTTCAACATCTTCATTCTTGTTCTTGTCCTCATCTTCGAAGTATGGTACTCTTCTTCTTCATTTTTCAATCCTTTTTTCGTCCAATGTTGTATAATGTTCTTGGTTCATATATACAATTTGTTAGTTGTTCTGTTTATTCCCCCGAATACCTTTCTTGTGTAAAATGTTGTATATTGTTCTTGGTAGATATATATGTTGTTTGTTAGCTGTTTTGTTGGACATATAAGTGAACAAAAATATTATATTCTTACGCTTAAGGTTTAAAGTTATATTTTTGTTATGAATACACTTTAGTTTTTGGTTTAGATTTTGGCGTTTCATTCACATTATTATTCTGTATAAGTTTCAGAAGTTGTTATGGACTGTAGTTGGACGAAATCCGATAGATTAGGTTTGGTTTATGAGAATGGAGTTCATGAATTCCTTGAATACACTGATAAAAAATCTTTATGATAATAATGGTATACTTTATTATCCTTTTGTTAAATGCGGGAATGTCAGGTACAAAGAATAAAATATTCCATCACCTATGTGTTGCTGGTATATGTCAAAATTATACATTATGGACGTGGCAGGGTGAGGTGGATAAAGATGGAAGTTGGGCACCACAAAGTCAAAGAGTGGATGAAGAAGAATATATGGATGATCGACTAGAGGATATGTTCCGTGATGTTGGATATTTTTCTTTTAAGAATGCTCATAATTATGATACTTTATGTAGTGATAAAGACACCCCTTTATATAAGGGATGCACAAGTTTTACACGATTTCCTGCGGTGTTAAATTAAAGTTGTTTAATCTGAAGCAAAAATGGATGGTTGGATAAAAGTTTCACAAAATTACTTGATATGCTAAAGCAAATGTTACCAGAAGATAACAATTTTTCGAATCATTGTTATGAGGCCAAGAATATATCATTTACAATGGGTTTGGAGTATATCAAAATACATGCATGCCCTAATGATCACATATTATACAAGAAAGAGTACGAAGACTTGAATCAATGTCTAAAATGTGGTGTGTCGCGTTACAAGATGAGTGTCAACAATGGTGATGATAATGACTATGACAATATTAGTAGGAAGCATCCTCCTACTATAGTGTTATGGTACTTGCCAATATTTTCACAATTTAAGATACTTTTTACTAATTTAAATGACACAAAGAATATGAGATGGCATGCAGATGAAATGAAACATGAGGGAAACATTCACCATGCAGCTGATTCATTACAAATGGCAGAAAATTGATTCGTTGTTTCCGGATTTTGGAATTTAGCCAAGAAACCTTAGGCTTGGGCTTGCCACTGATGGAATGAACAACTTTGGTAATCTTAGCACTAATCATTCTTTGTGGCATGTTCTTCTCACTATTTATAACCTATCTCATTGGTTGTGCATGAAGCACAAGTATATTTTGTTAAGTATGATGATTTCTATACCACAATAGCCTGGTAACGACATAGATGCTTATCTTACTCCATTAATTGAAGATTTATGACTTCTGTGGGATAAAGGTGTTGAAGTTGATGATGCATATTTTTGGAAATTATAAGATGCGTGCAATGTTATTTTGCACAATCAATAAATTTCATGCTTATGGTAATTTGGCTGGCTATAGTGTCAAAGGACATAAAGTGTGTCCTTATGTGAATATGATACATGCTATCACCAACTTGAGATTGGAAAAAATATCGTTTACCTCGGCCATCGAAAATTTCTAAAATCATGTCATCCATATCGTAGATTGCAGAAGGCTTTTAATGGAGAGCAAGAGTTTGATATGGCTCCTAAACCTTTAACCAGGGAATAAGTTTATCAAAGACAATAACACATTAATGTTGTCTTTGGAAAGAGAGAAAAAGAAAAAGGACTAGTTGAGAAAAAATATGGAAAAAGAGGGTTGTGTTCTTTGATCTTTCATATTGGTCAAGTCTTGATGTTAGACATTGTCTTGGTGTGGTGCACGTTGAGAAAAATATGTGTTATAGTTTTATTCGAACACTTCTAAACATTCTAGGAAAGACTAGATATAGTAAGACTTCCCGTCTCGATATGAAGGCGGTGGGTTTACGAAAATAGTTGGCTCTGATAGATAGAGGAAATGGAACTTATCTTCCTCCAAGGTTACTCATTAAACATCAAGAAACTTGTATGAATATAAGATCTCAAGTTAATTGGTTTGAAATCACATGATTGCCATGTATTGATACAACAACTTCTACCAGTGGCTATCCGTGAGATCCTACCAAAAATGTGAGAGTAATTATAACCAGATCATACTTATTCTTCAATTCCATATGTAATAAAGTTCTTGATTTCAAAAAATTAGACGAATTAGAAGATGAGGCTTCCATAATCTTGTTTCAATTGGAGATGTATTTTCCTTCATCATTTTTTTACATTATTATTCACATAAGTATTCATCTAGTCAGAGAAATCAGATTTTGTGGTCTAGTTTATTTAAGGTGGATGAATCTAATAGAGCAATATATGAAGATCTTTAAAGGATATACGAAGAATCATCACCGACCAGAAGCTTAAATTTTTTAAAGGTACATATTTGAAGAAGTTGTTGAGTTTTGTACAAACTATTTGTCGGGAGCAGATTCTATAGGTATTCCAAAGTCTCGTCATAATGATCACACAGAAGGAAGAGGTACTCAAAGTTTCAATGTTACGTCAATGGCTCGGGATGTAGTTATTTAAGCACATTTATATATATTTAATAATATTGATGAAGTGCAACCTTACATGGATAATCACAAAATACTTTTGAAGAAAAAATATTCCCGAATGAGCGACAAGTTATTGTTGATAGAGCATAACAAGAGATTCATAGATTGGTTTAATAAAATGGTATCTAATGATCATAGTGTCTCTGAGATACTTAAGTGGGTGTCGTACGAGCCAAAATTTAATGTGATAACTTGGACTTTATACGACATTGGTCATTATACCTTTTATACAAAATCAAAAGATGATTGTAGTATAATGAAAAATAATGGGGTTATGGTTGAAGTCGAATCGATGTATTTCTCTAGTTTGAAAGATAAGAATCATGTATTGGCAACTACTGCGTTCTATGGTGTCATTGATGAGATTTGGTAGATTGATTATGTAATTTTAAAAGTGTCTTTATTTAAATGCAAGTGGATTCCAAATGATAGTAATGTTGTACACATTAATGACATAGGATTCACACGGGTTGACCTTGCCAAGGCATCTTTTATGACTGAACCATTCATCATGGTTTTTCAAGCAAAACAAGTTTTCTATGTGACTGAATCTTCTGACATATCGGGGAAATGGTCAATCGTTCTCCAAGGAAAATACATTCCTCTTAGTGATGAAAGTCTTGATATTCTATCAACTCCTTCTTTCACAACACAAGTTCCTACCTCATATGATGAAGTTGATGGAGATGTTGTGCATGTTATTCGAATCGATCATGAAGAAGGCGTATGAGAAAATTAACAAGTATTTTATTCTTTTTTCATAATATATTAATTATATGTTATAAGTCCTACGTACTTTTACTAAAGCGAGTATGATTTTTTGAAATCACAGGTCTTTATATGTCAGGACACCAAGAGATAAGACACCTAGAGACAAGACACTTAGAGATAAGACACCTAGAGATAAGAAACTAAAACACCAAGATACAAATTATATGTTGTTATGTAATGTGTAAGTTGTAGGTAGTTTTATGACATTTTGGTTTTGAAGTAATATGCAATTTTTGGTTCTTAATCCAATTTTTATTGTTATTATGATACAATTATAATTATGATAACTATATCACAAATGCAAGTTATCTGTTCTACTATGATTGTTTGTTCTGCTGTGATATGATCCACCAAAATACAAGTAAAAATGGGGAAAATTATAAAAGCAAGATTAAGTTTATTACTTCAGCAGAAAGTTTAACAATCATTGTAATATCTCGTGCGCTGTCCAAAATAATATAAATACCAAAACGAGGATGTTGAGAATCAAATGTAGGACCTTTATGTATATCATAACAGTTCTTTGCTCAACCATTGTCATACGATGCACACTTTCCAGAATACTACAATGGTTCCAGGACCATGATTGTAAGTAACACATTTACAACAACTCTCTACATAAAAATGCTTGGACCTACGTGATTATATGTATTTTCCAACCGTTATTAAATGGTTTTCCGTAGTAGTGCTAGAAGTCACAAGAAGTATGAGGCAGCCTCTACTACCGAGTACAATCTCGATCCTCAAACTCTAATGGATAAAAAACCCACCCTCCATTGAATATTCCCGAATAATGAACCTCTACCAACTACAAAATATTAATAACACATTAATGCTCATTGATGTACGACTAATCTATTAATATGTATTTTAAAACGGACCCCTAATATATTTGACACATAAAATCATTTTTGTCACATAAAACCATTTCATCCACATCACTCATACTTCTATGTGACATCTTCTAAGATTTATTTTCACTTTTTAAAATTTAAAATCAGATAGAGCCTCTACATGAGGTTATGAGTTCAAATCCTGAAAAAAAATATATTAGCCTAATAACTACTTACATATTTTAATGAAAATTATAAACCAATATTTATATTTTTATTGCAATAATTTTTTAATTATAAAATTAAAAAATGAAAAATTATATTAACCTAATAGCAACTTACATATTCTCATAAAAATTTATAAATTAATATTTCGATTTTCCTTGCAATTATTTTTTAATTAATAAAATAAAATGGTATACTACTCTTTCGTCATATTATTTTCAACAAATAATACTCTTATAACAAATCAATTGTTTGTTATAACATTTGATATTAAAATTACTTTCCAAAAACTTAAATACAATATAAGATTCATAATTTTTTTAATATAATTTTTACCCTATATCTTCATTTGTAGTCATTTTTTTTTGTTTTATTTTACTTTATATGTGAGATCTCAGTTGTTTTGATACTAAAAAGTGTTAATGTGTATCATGCTAGACGATATCGACTTATCTAGAGGTGGGTGAATGGATCACCAAGTCAAAATACCAACTAAAATTGGAGTTTAAAAAATTATTTGAAAAGAGTGCAAGTGGAAATTTTGATATAGATCGATTAAAGTCGTCTATACGAACCTAATTATTAGAACTCGGATGTGCAAAGAGCCTTATGGAGTAAACGAAATAATAAGATGAACTTATACACTTGAAACAAGCAACACAATATTATTTATTTATATCAAATTCACTAGCAATCTATTTCTAATGAAATTAAGCATAAATAAGGAACAATGTAATTTGTCAAACACTTGGTGTGCAAACGAATTTTCAAAAAATGTCCTTGGGTTGTGTTGATATGAAAAATCACTTATAATCAAAATGATTCTAAGATATTCAAAAATAAATTAAAAACATAAACAGCCACAGAAAAATTCTTACCAGTCGATCGATCAAGCAATGTTATTTAACAAATTGTTTAATGAAAATTAAAGCAAGTAAAGAATAAGAGAGAGGGACACGAGGAATTTTTTAGGAAGTTCACCAATCATCACGAATCATTTTTGGAATTAGGATAATTTCTTACTATGCAAAAAGCTAATTATAAGAGAAGTGTTCCACGAGCAACCCTACAAACTCTAACCATTTGTTATTGATTCAACTCCTTCTCTCCATTTGATCTTGATCAAGACCGAGACCCAATAGCTATCAATTAATTTATCAAATCTTGCTACTCCTCTGGGTACCAAACTTCAAAACTCTTTCGCCCATGATCAATTGTAACTATTGAACATGCACTTTCAATTAGATTCCCCGTTCTCTCGCTACTCCCTTGGGTACCAAACTCCAAAGGAATTTCACTTGGCCGCAATCCTCTTTTGAAAGTCTTGAACAAAACCCCCAAATCTAACAAAGATCTTGGAGGACAAACCCTAGGTTATTCTAGGTGAAGCCCCTCACAATTCTCAACCCAAAATTCTCGATTACACAAAAACCTAATTTGACTTTATCAAACCTCGCCTAGATGGCACCCCGACAAAAGATGATTATGTGAAGTTTAATAATGTGTATGCATATGTTGAAGGTTAAAGGTGAAGAGAAATGGTGGTAAGTGTTTATAGATGCATGAATGATGTATTTATAGTTGTGGAAGTTTGGATGCAAAGAGGTAATTTTCAGCATTAAACATAATTAAAAATTTGACCCATTCAAACAGTATGTGTCGGCCTGAAATGCGGATGTGCCAATAAATAAGGATAAAATTACTAGTATGTGCCAGCATGAAATGGATTATGTTTCGGCCTATGAGAAACAGAGGCTACAACATTTAATATTAAAGCAAATATGCCAACCTAAAAATCGTATGTACCGGTACATAAAACTGAAAGTTACAGTATATGCCGATCTGAAAGCTGCATGTGTCGGCCTGTACCAAACAGAAGCTACAGGCTTCATTATTGAGTTACTTGTGTTGGCCTGAAAATCGTGAGTGTCGACACATGCAGATGATTTTTGTGCATAAAATGAATTTAGATGTTTATGGCCAATTTCAATGTGCTTTTGAATGATTCCTAAGACCTCTAATACAATGGAGAGCCATATGATATAGAGATACCGTCCAATATACAGAAATTATAAGTTTTCCCAGTTTTGACATCATGAAAAGCATCTAATAGTGGATTTGCACTCACATACTCCCACTTTTTGATAATGGAAAAACTTGCGACGATGCATTTCATGTTGTTATCGAACGCTCCCCCTGACTTTGTGCTTCCCAACTTCATCTCGCATATTCTTCTCCCCCTTTGAAAACAACAAAAATAAAGATAGAAAATCGTGAGAAGTATCATATTCCAACACAAATACCAATATCATTGTTAGGTGTGATGTTTTATCATCTAAAATCACAATGTTTTGTCATTCTTGCCATGATATTTTGCCATCTTTTCTCTGATGTTTCACCATCGCACGTGTTTGTATCCTACTTTGATTCTCAATATCATTGTTAGGTATGATGTTTTATCATCTAGTTTGTTGATGTCTCACCATCTTTGCCATGTAATCTTGCTATATTTTAGCCGATGTTTCACCATCGCATATGTTTATTGCCGATGTTTCCCCATCGCATATGTTTGTTATCCTAATTTGATTCTCAATACCATTATTAGGTGTGATGTTTTATCATATGATTTATTGATGTATCGACATCTTTACCATGTTATCTTGCTACCTTTTTATCGATGTTTCACCATCGCATATGTTTGTTGTCGATGTTTCGCCATCCCACATGTTTGTTATCCTACTTTGATTTTCGATATCATTGTTAGGTGTAATGTTTTATCATCTTGTTTGATATTTTGTTATCGTGCCAACGCGAGATATTCCCATGTATCGATATGAATTCACTCCAATTGCATGTACCAATCTAGAGATACCCCACTTAAACTGTCTTTGAAACAATGGATCATCAGCTTCTGGTCTTGAGCATATGCATGCATATTTCTACAATACATCCGTAGATGGTTCCTCGGACATATCATCCCCTTATATTTTCCAAAGTCATACACTTTGAATTTTGGAGGGATCACTACATCAAGAACTAGACCCATTTCAAGAGCGTCGACATTGAAAGCATCGTAACCCCCCACAACCTTTAACCTTTCTTCAAGGGCTTTGTACTGGTTGAGCGCCAATAGATTTTCAGTAGCATGAGTACAGGTTGTTCTTTGAGGTTCTTGATTAAAATCTTCTAAGTCATGGTCCCCATACTACAAGTGTGATACGGTGGGAGAACTGACTTGAGGTTTTGTGTTTGTGTTTGCAAATGTTCTGGTTTAGCAAGAGTCGCTACCGACTTTTCTTTTATCCAAAAGGAAAGGTGAAAAAGCACAGGAAAGACCTTTCAAGATGTTTTCTTGAGTTCGGGGGTAGATTATGAAAAGGGAAGGTATTAGCACCCTTTTCATCCATGGTTTTCCATGGGCTCTTAGTTACTTGCTAGATCACTTGCTTTTGTTTGAAAATGCTTGTGGTGTGTGTTTTTTAAAGTATTTTGAAAATGTCTTTGTAACGGTTCTCGTCTCTATAAGAACGCGTACAAAGTGTTTGTTTGGAAAATAGTTCAAAGGAGTGTTTGTGAAATGTGTTTTTGAAAGTATTTTGAAAATGTAACTTCATAATGATTCTCGTTTCTATAAGAACCCATACAAAGTGTTCTTTTCGAAAATAGTTCAAAGATGAAAGTGTAAGTGTAAAAAATGTTTTGTTGTGAGCAAGCGAGTAACTGAGAGCGAACCTACCTACTCGAAAGGTCTTAGATATGCTTTTCCTCCTCCTTTAGATGTTGTTATCTTACCATTGTTTTGGTAAGAATCCCCATCGTTGGATGTGAAGGGACGAGTGTTGGGTCATCGTATGACCATGATAGCAATGTTGTGAGATGACTTAGCATTTTTCCTTAGGGACTAAGATCATTTCGAAAGGCAACTTTGATAGTGTCATCGAGGGACTATGATATTGTATTTCGATTGTTTTTGCTAAGACACCCCATGTGCATAACATGACCATTTTTTAGGCAACAAGTGGAATTACCCTAAGGGTTCATGTGTGCAAGTGTGTTTGATTTGCATGCATTTAGTTTTGATTAGGGTTGTCTATTTTGTTGTTTTTATCTTGCCATACACGCCTAATTACTAGCATTTACATTTGAAAGCGATAAATTGCAGAAATGTAAAGTCCTACGCTATTACAATATTTAGGGGATGGGGTACAAATTTATGAATGGGGTTGCAAGTAAAAATAAGTCCTAAATTACTATTATAACCATATTGAAATGCATAAGAATGTACAAGAAAATGTGAAACAAACTTGTCTTGTTTTAAGAAACTATTTTTGGTCTTTTGTTTTAAGAAATAAAATAAAGTGTGAAGGAAATACTTTTGATGTTTGCTGATTAATGGAATGAAGAGTGATAAAAAAAATAATGAAAAAAAGGAAAAAAGAATCAGTGTGTCGCTGATAAAATGAAGTCAGAGGTTTTGACTCTGGCACGCTGCAAAACAGAAACCTGTTACTGAAAATGTATAAGGTCAGAAACTCTGAACCCACTGGGAACACAGTAGTTTTTAGAAGTTTTGATACCACTGGCAACAAAACAAGCTTCAGAAGTTCTGATACCACTAGTTTATTCTCTACTTAAGCAGGCAAGTGCATGAAATCTCAGAATTTGTACAACATCAGAAACATGATATCTACATTGTATTTTTGAGCATGTAAATATGGTAATGCTTAAGTAATATGGTGAGGGTCAGCAGAAACTTACCTTGCAGCTGGAAGAAGTTATGTGAACCAGAGTTAACCTCAACTCTGATGATGCTCTGAACAGCTTCTTCACGTACTCAGTAAGCTGAAAGTTTTCAACTTCGGGGGATGGCAAGGAGGTGATGTTCTGATTTCTTTGAGTGGATGGATGGAAAGTGTATAGCAATATGAACACAGAAGTTTAGACAGTTTCCAACGTGTGGATCAGAAACTGTGTGAATGGTTTTTAGTCAAGAAATAATTGAGAACAAGTGGAGTTTTGAATGCAAGGAATCAAAAGTTAACGAGGTTTTAGGTATTGTGTTTACAGTTCTTGGAACTCTTGGAATTTTGGCAGGGATTCAAGGCTTTTCTTTCTCAAAATTTTGACCTCTTTCACAAATTTTTCTGGCCCCTTTCTCAGTGAATAATGGTGTTCTATTTATAGGAAAAGTTTTATGGGTTTGAAATGTCAAGTAGCGCCAACATCATACGCTAGATGCTGACTTGTTCTTGAAGCAAGTTCAAAAAGGTGTGATAGTTGACAGTTTTATAGCCTTGGTCGGATTAGCAAGCAGGGATTAAGGAAAAGTTAACCCATAAGCAAAAAGTAGCGCATGGACCCTTACTTAATTTTGTACAAAAGTATTTCCATGCTACACGTGGAGAGATCCTTTGGACAAACACTCAAAAGTGGTTATGAGCATTAATGAGCATTAAATGATGATGAGATTTGTCAAAATCAGAAATCCTGTAATGTGAGATTTTGCATCATTGCTTAATTCTGGATCAAAAGTTCCATTTCAGCGTAGTCTAGAACAAAATACCCCTCTTCTGATCTTAGTATCCTGTTGCCTCAGCATACTCTGAAGGATTACCCAAGCTTTCCAGTAACCTTCTTTGATTTACCTTTGAAAACTATGGATTAGAAGTTCTGCTTCAGCGTAGCATCCAATCTTCTGATCCTCTTAACTTCTGGCTCCAGCATGTTCTGAAGGAGCTTTCAGGCTTAGTATTACGCTTTATTACCTTCTTTGCATTACCCTAGCAAACTCTGACTGAACTTGTGTAGATGCTGAAGAGCCATGTTCTGACTGAAGACTATGTGCTGAAACATGTTTACAACTTCTGACCGCACCTGCCTGGAGGCTGGCTCAGAAGTTCTGAAGTGTCATTTTTCTTAAATACTTAGAAAAATCCCAAGTATTTAGAAATTTGACTTTTCCATAGCAAATTTGACTTTTAAACTTTTTGCTGATACAAACTTCATATTCCAACATGTCTTGATGAAATATGATTTCAGAGATTTGATTTTGATCCAAAAGTCAAAGTTTGACCTTTTGATGTGAAAATGACTATTTTGCCCTTGCAGGCGACTTTCTAGAAAAATTTGTAATTCAAAGCTCGGGATTCGATGGAAGTAAACCTGAGGATCCAGGGTTATTTCTTGAGAAAATGAAAGGGAAAACTTTAGGGTACAACGGCTGCCCCTGTTCAATCTTCTTTAACCTGAAGAGTTAGATTGGCGAGATTTGCCATTCGTGATTCGAAGGTGGAAGATTATTGGACACCAGAGTGCCCAGAAATTTTCACTCGCCGGCGATAGGAGGAATGGAGTTAAAGATGCCATTTGGAGAGGTGATAGAATCTTGTTGGAGATGGGCTTGTAGGTGCCATCCAAGAATGCTTGTTGAGATGTAATCTGTAATTTGAACATCAGAATGGCGTCCGTTTCTGGAGCCTGTCTGTATTGTATCAAAAGTTGAGTCTGAATGAGTATCAGAATGGCTTATATGTCTGGAGCATATCTGAATTGTATCAAGAGTAGAATTTGAATGAGTATCAGAATGGCTTTCGTGTCTGGAGCGTATCTGAATTGTATCAGGAGGTGTCTTTAAATGAGTATCAGAATAGGTTCTGTGGCTTGGAGCGTATCTGAACTGTATCAAAAGTAGAATCTGAATGAGTATCAGAATGGCTCCCGTGTCTGGAGCGTATCCGAACTGTATCAGGGGGTGTCTTTGAATGAGTATCAAAATGGCTTTCGTGGCTTGGAACGTATCTGAACTGTATCAAAAGTAGAATCTGAATGAGTATCAGAATGGCTTCCGTGTCTGGAGCGTATCCGAACTGTATTAAGAGGTGTCTTTGAATGAGTATCAGAATGGCTTCCATGGCTTGGAGCGTATCTGAACTTTATCAAAAGTTGAATCATAGTTGTTAACCTTATCCTGAAAAGGGTAAAATGTTTGCTAGAATGCAAAGTCACGTTGTATGAAATGCATGGTGTAATGTATTTGTTTTATCAATGTTTATGATAAATGTATGTGATGGCTGCGTATGTGAGCTGATTTGTTGTATTGCTGTCGGATTGAGGAAAATAAATCCCTGAATGCTGCTGAGGATATGTGAATCTTCATGTCTTGAAGCTGAAGTATCGATGAACTTTTGTCGAGAGAAGTAAATTTTGTAGTGAGGGCAATGATATGTACTGCTTGCAAGTTCTGCTTAGGGAATCTAGAGAAATTGGATGATTTCTACCGGGGATTGACAAACTGGAAGCTTTCTTCCACTGGGGAGTTATTGAAAACTATGTGGGGAGGGAATATGGAATGGTCTAGAGATATGTTCTTATCCTTTCGACCCATCAATAATTGCCTTTCTTATTTTGTTTATTTGTAGCCAGTGATTATGTTCAAATGCATATGTTCAACAATGAATCATTGGATATTTTTACAAACAAAACACAAGTGTGAAGCAAAAGACAAATAGTTTTGGAAATTTCAGAGTGATATCTTTGTATTGACTTTGAATAAGTATTTTTGTACAAAGGGACAAACATTCTAGTAAGAGAATGTTGTCGTAGAAAAGGAAAATTTTGATACAAAGAAAAGATAGCTATATGTATAAAATCCCATGGGGTTCCCATTCTTCTATAGCCCTTGTATCTCCGAGCATCTTGTCCATTTTTGCCTTGTCTGAAGATGACTGAATTGATCAGAGCCTCTGAGCTTGTCGATGGAAGCCAAAGATTGCCTACAAAGTGATCCGACCAGACATAGTCACACGCTTAAATTCCCTAATTTTTGCCTGGACCTCCCTTTTGGGTTTTCAGCCCACCAGGAAACCCTTTTTTGCCCAAGTCACCCTTTCGAGTTTTCAACTTGCCGGGTGTACAGATTTTTTCATTTTATCCCTAATTTTTTCCCTAACTTTTGGTTCACCGGGATGCCCTTGTTTTGCCTAGGTATGTCAACCTTGCGGGTCTCTTATGCGTAGTATCTTTTAACTATGTCTGTGTTTGCAGGGTGTGGCAGGTCATCGCCATCCAAGGTGGTCAATATCATTTCCCCACCGGAGAAGATGTTTTTGATTACAAATGGTCCTTCATAGGTAGGAGTCCATTTGCCCCTGAGATCACTTTGTGGCAAGATGATACGTTTGATCACTAGATCCCCAACTTGATAATCTTGGCGTCTAACTTTCTTGTTGAAAGCCTTGATCATCCGCTTTTGATACATTTGACCATGGCAAACAGCACTAAGTCTCTTTTCGTCAATCAGATTTAATTGATCAAGCCGAGTCTGGATCCAATCGTCTTCATTCAAGCCTGCATCTTTCATAATCCTCAGAGAAGGGATCTGAACTTCAATAGGCAAGACAGTCTCCATACCGTACACCAAAGAAAAGGGTGTTGCCCCGGTTGATATACGAGCTATGGTACGATATCTGTGGAGAGCGAATGGTAGCATCTCATGCCAGTCTTTGTATGTGACTGTCATCTTTTGTATGATCTTTTTAATGTTTTTATTTGCCGCTTCGACAGCACCATTCATCTTTGGCCGATAGGGAGAAGAATTGTGATGCTGAATCTTGAATTGCTCGCACAATGCGGTGATCATAGCGTTATTGAGATTTGTACCATTGTCAGTAACGATCCTTTCCGGGATACCGTACCAGCAAATGAGATTTTGCTTGATAAAGCGGGCAACAACATTCTTGGTAACAGAGGCGAAGGAGGCTGCTTCGATCCACTTTGTAAAATAGTCAATGGCCACTAGGATGAAGCGGTGTCCATTGGAGATTGTCAGCTTGATTTCCCCAATCATATCAATTCCCCACATAGCAAAGGGCCAAGGAGCCGTCAAGACATTCAGAGGCACCGGAGGTACGTGCACCTTGTCAGCATAAATTTGACACTTATGACAGGTTCGAGAGTGTCGATAGCAATCTGCTTCCATGGTAGACCAGTAATAGCCTGCCTGTAGGATTTTCCTTGCCATCGTATGCCCACTGGAATGGGTGCCAAAAGTACCTTCATGTAATCCAGCCATGATCCTTTCAGCTTCAACCTTGTCTACGCACCGAAGCAATACGGAGTCATGATTGCGTTTGTACAGGATGCCATTACTAAGGAAGAATTTAGCAGAGAATCACCTTAAGAACTTCTTATCATTGACTGAAGCTCCTTCTGGATATTCTTGAGCCTCGAGATACCTCTTGACTTCGTGAAACCAAGGCTGGTCCACTACTTCTTCAGTATTAATCTCGTGATAGTATGCTGGTTCATCCATTCGTTTGATGGTGATCTGGGGAGCCTCGTTATCTCAATTAAGTTTAAACATGGATGACATTGTGGCTAGAGCGTCTGCTAGCTGATTTTCTTCCCGCGGGAAATGCTCGAAGGTAATCTTCTCAAAATGTGATAGCAATGTCAAAACAAGTTCTTTGTAAGGGATAAGGTTTGGGTGCTTAGTGTCACATTCCCCCTTGATCTGGCTGATGACCAAAGCTGAGTCTCTGAATACATTCAAGGATTTGATCCCCAAGTCTATGGCAGCCTTGAGACTAACGATGCATGCTTCATACTCCACTATGTTGTTTGTATAATTGAAGCAAAGTCTGGCGGTGAAGGGAGTGTGACACCCTTCTAGAGATATGAGTATAACACCGATTCTATTTCCGAGTGCATTGGAGGCTCCATCAAAGAACAGGGTCCATCGGGATCCTTGTAAAGGTCTGTCATATGGCCTGAATTCTTCACAGTTGTCTAATGTCATGATGTCTTCATCCGGGAATTCAAACTTCATGGACTGATAGTCTTCTACAACTTGGTGAGCAAGGTGATCAGTTAGTACGCTACCCTTTATAGCTTTCTGGGTAGTATATTGTATGTTGTATTCTGTTAGGATCATCTGCCATCTCGCTATTCTCCCGGAAAGAGAAGGCTTCTCGAAGATGTATTTTATCGGATCCATCTTAGATATCAACTGTGATACGGTGGGAGAACTGACTTGAGTTTTGCGTTTGTATTCGCACTTGTTCGGTTGAGCAAGATTCGCCACCAACTTTTTATTTTATCCTAAAGGAAAGGTTAAAAAGCACAGGAAAAACCTTTTGAGATGTTTCGTGGGTTCGGGGGGTAGATTATGAAAAGGAGAGGTATTAGCACCCTTTTCATCCATGGTTATCCATGGGCTCTTAGTTACTTGGTTTTTAGATCACTTGCCTTGATTTTCGATTGCTTGAAATTGTGGTGTATGTGTGTGTTTTGAAAATGTTTTTGAAATAGACGCCTTTGTTTTGGCAACCGTTGTAATTGACTCGTGTTTGAGTGTTTTACAAAAGTGTGTATCTTTTCGAAAAGATGTTTCAAATGTTTTTTTGAGAGTTTGTTTTGAAAGTGCGTATGAAGCGTGGTTTTTGAAAAGAAGGCAAGTGTTTTTGCAAATTGATCTCAAGTAACTAAGAGTTTTGTCTACCCCTATTGTACTCAAAGGTTTTATCTATGTTTTCAACCCCTTTTTAACAATTTTGTTTCACCATAGAATTTGGTGGACAATCTTGCGTTTAGGAAGTTTAACGGGACGGGCACGAGTCATCGTATGGACCATGAATGCAATGGCGCCAAGTGTCTTTGGCAATTTGCTTAAAGGGACTTGATCATTTTGATAGGCAACTTTCGAAAGCGTCATCGAGGGACTTATGATCATTTGATTGTTTTGCCAAAGAAACTCGACGTGCAAGCATGGCCCATTTTGGAAGGCAACATGTGGGATTACCCTAGGGGGTGCAAGTGTGATTGTGTATTGATTTCAGGTATTTGTCTTGTATTAGGTTATCTAGCGTTTGATTTTATGTACATGCAAACCCCAGGTCTAACCATGGTATAATTCGAAAGCGGTAAATTGCGGGAATTTTAAAGTCTACGCTATTACAAACAGTATCCGGGAGTGGGGGTACAAATTTACAAATGGGGATGAGACTTTAGGAATATAGTGTCCAATAATTTACAACTAAATCGAATTGCAATCAAATTTAATCAATGTATAGCAAAGTATAAGAATAGTAATTGTATGCGTATCAAATGTAAGTATATTGTGTAAGTGCAAGTGTACATGTATTTTATTTACAAGTTGTAAGATGTGATTTTAAGTGTATTATTAAGTATTATATGTTTGATTTTAAATTTGTATTTTTATATTCTTTGTTTAATATGTACAAACAATGTGTTTATTAAAAGAAAATAAAATGTTTCAAATTCTATTCTTTATGGTATTAAGATAAAAAATATATTTTAATTGATTATGTACAAATAATATTTTTAAGAAAAAGAGAAGTATTTTAAAGAAAAAATTGTTTTTTTGGTATTAATATTTTCATACAAAAAACCCTTTTTTTTAGTTAAAAAAGAAAACTCGAACTAAAGCCTATTTTTTATGTATCTTTTATAAATGTTTTAGGTTAAATTTACATTAAAAAAGTTTTAATAAAAGAAAAGAAAAAAAGTTTTAAGTTTTAATTATTAATATAATTCAGTGTTAAAAAAAGAAAGAGGTTTAGTACATATTATTCTATCAAGAAAAAGGATTAAGTGAAAAAAAGAAATGGGCTTAAGTATGGATTATCTTGGCCCAAGCAGTTAAACAAAAGCCAGGGGGGTTAATTGAAGACACGCTTGGGTTTTGGCATTTTCAGAAAAGGGCAAGGCCCAACACTTTGAGACAAATGTTTCAGGGTTCTTTGGTTTTGTTCATTGGGATTTAGGGTTCGTGTGATACAGAGGCGCGACGTTTTCATTCGTCTTCGTTCCTTCTCCGGCCAAGCGTCCAGAACAGTGCCCCTTGCCCAGCCACCCACACCATCGCCACCTCCTCCTTCTTCCATGGGTCATTCAACGGCGGTTCAAGCGAGGTAAAATTTCCGTCTCAATCTCGTTAGGGTTTTATGTTCTGCATGTTTAGGATTTCGCCCATTTGATTCTGATTTTAGTTTTATTGTTGTTTCCTGTTGAGGTGTGAAGAGAAATAAAAAATTGGATTACCTTCGTTGGAGGAGGACGGTGGCTCTGGAGGCGTCTCCGGCGGCTTGACGGCGAGGGGCGGTGACAAACTAGGTGCTAGCTTGCTTGGATTCCTGGTTTGTGTATTCTTTGGCTCTTTTGAGTGTTGATTCAATGATGATGCTTGAGAACACCTCTTTATCCTCTTCTTCTGTTTGCCCTTCTTGTATGCTCGATGCCTTGTATGCTGAGTCTTTGCCCAATGATGAATATTTCTGAGGGCTTGTGATGTTTGACACTGCGTGTTTCTGAGTATGCTTCTTTATCTCTTTCTGGTTGCCTTTTGGAATGCTTGCCCTGTGATGAGAATGCTCTGAGGGCCTTGGTTGCTTCAGTTAGGGGCTTGGCCTTTTGACAAGTTAAAGGCCTTTGTTTGAAAAGCCTTTTGATGTTTTGAACTAATCCTTTTAGTTTAGAAACATAGGTTCAGGTTTGTGGAATGGTGAGGCTTTGAAAGGCTTATGCATTAGCAGGTTTATGGATGGCTTTCTGTTTGAGTTTTTTGATGCAGGTTTACTGGTTTTGATTGAAAGGTTTGGTACAGTTTTAGGCTTATGCTCTTTTGATATGGCTTGGACAGGTTCTGGTTTTTGAACTTGTTTTTTAAGCTTCAAGCAGGTTTGTGCTTTTAGGACATTGAGCTTGAAAGGGCAGGCTTAGGCTTACCAGTTTGAAGCTTGGCTTTGCTGTTTGGATATACTGGTTTAGTTTTGGTTCTTTGGTATGCTTGGCTTATGCAGGTTTAAGGTATGTTATGAGCTTGGTTAATGCAGGTTCTTAAGCTTGAGGGCTTAGACAGGTTATGCGCTTTTTGTGCTCAAGCTTGTGGAGGCCACTTTGTATATTTTTTGATACAGTTTTGTGAAGCTCTCCCCCTTTTTTTATGATATTTCTGCCCCCTTTTGATATGCTGGTATATTCGTTGTTTTATATATTTTCTCTTCAAGCCTAAGCCTGCTGTAAGCCTCCTCCTTTTCCTCTTCTCTCTCTCCCTTTTTGACAGATTAAAAGCATATTTTATATTGCTGATGTTTGTCCTATTCTGAAAAGGTAGTTGGCCATAGGAAAATGATGTTACATGAACCTTGCTTGCATTGTTGGTTTATTCTGCATATTTTCTGCTTTTCTGCACATTTGTTGACAGCATTCTGTACTTCTTTGATAGCTTTTCATCTTTTGGCAGCTTGTGGACAGTTTAGTTTACATTCAGTTTGTCTTTTGAACTTGGTTAGGCATTTTGGACTTCATAGTTTCGTACATGCTGTTCAGTTTGGACTTTGGTTTGAATTTTGAAATGCTTTGCTTGACAATGCAGTATGTTTGCTTTTGTGCACTTCACTTTTTTTTTGCAAGACATTTTTCTATCTCTCTTTGTGAACCGGGAGAAATCTCGTGATTTGCAGAGAGGGGAAAAACTGATTCCGGCCAGTTGCTTTTAATGATGAATCTCTTTAACTGTCTACTTTTAATTATTTCATCTGCTTCTGACTTTTCTTCTTTTCTTTCGCAGATAAAAATTAAATGGAGAGGAAAAGCAACAGATGGAGGATGAAGAATTGAAGACTTAGAAAAATATTAGGATAGTTTTATTTAAATTTAAATAAAATGTAATATTATTATTGTAAACATTTTGTAAACAAAACAATTATACAAATTATTTAAAGATAAATAAAAGGTCCTTTTATTTGATTAATTCTTTTCTTCTTTTCAATTGTTTACTTTATTATTTATAATTCTTTAAATTAAAATAATTGAAAATAAATTCCAACTATTTAATCTCAGAATAATAAATAATTAAATAAACATTGTTTCAGCATTGATCAATTAATAAACTTGGCGCTTCCAACATCCAAATCAATGCACAACCAATCACAACAAACTGCCCAGACGTTTCTCCTTTTACTGATTTTAACCAAACACTGCAAATTCAATCCAAATGCATCTTTTCACTGATTTAGTCAAACACTGCGAACTCAATCCAAATGTTTCAGTCCACATCTCAGAATAAACTTGAAAAGCACTGTAGAACTAGTCTTCCTAAAAAATCTGCGCGCAAAACCCTAGTTCCTGATTAAATGCCAAAGAAGCGTTCGCCTGATCGAAGTTGAACCAAAATCAACCAAAACCCTAAACAAACTGTTTGAATTGTTCTAGAGCCAGGAAAACCAATGAAAACCCTAATTTTGTCTGACTGACGAGAAAAGTCTGTTTGACCGATTCTTGAGCCAGTTTGAAAAATCAGGAAACGCCTGAAGCTGTGATTTCTTGAGGAAAAATGCAAGGGCAAATTTTGGGGTACAACAGTTGCCCCTGTTCAATCTTCTTGGACCTGAAGAGTTAGATTGGCAAGTTTGCCTTTCGCGACTCGAAGGTAAAAGGAGATTGGACACTAGAGTGCCCGGAAATTTGCACTTGGTGACGTGACGGTAGAGGGAATGGGCTTAAAGATGCCATTTGGTGATGGGCTTAAAGATGCCATCTGGTGACTGCTGGTAGGAGGATGGGCTTATAGATGCCATCTGGAAATGGGCTTAAAGATGCCATTTGGGAATGCTTGTTGAGGAGAATGGGCTTATAGATGCCATCTGGAAATGATTGTTGAACTGTATGTCACTGGTGAGTGGACGAGTATCAGAAAGGTATCCATGTTTTGGAACGTCTCTGAACTGGGGATCTGAATAAGCAATAGATCGACATCCGTGTTTGGAGAATCTGTAAACTGTTTTCAGAAGTCTTGAAGTCGAGAAAGAACCGGTGTAGAGTTTCCTGATGATGAGTCCGTGTAAAACTGCATCTGGATGAATCTGGAACAAGTATCAGAATGTCGCTGTGTCTGGGTCACATCTGAATTGTCTCTGAGTGAATCTGGAATAAGTATCAGAATGTCGCCGTGTCTGGGTCACATCTGAACTATTTCTGGATGAATCTCGGAAGATGATGGTCTTCGTCTGTTGACTGATCTTTCCTGAAAAGGTAAAGAGTTAGATGTATGCAATGTCATGATGCATGATGCAATGTATGTTACACCAATGTTTATGATATGAATGTGATGAATGCGCATGTAAGCTGATGAGCTATCTTGTTGAGGATAGATGAATCCTGGATGGCTGAAGATAAAGGAATCTTGACTGCCGTCGGGGAAAATAAATCCCTGGCTGTCGGGAAGGGCAAGAATCTTTTGATCGTTGAAGATGAGGAGTCCTGGGACCACTGCTGGGGGATCAGGAGCTTGGGTTGCCTGTCAAACTACTGGGGAATTCCTGTCTTGAGGAGATCTTCACCGGAGAATATTCGAATATTCTGTGAGGAACTGAGAATGAGAGTCTTCAACTCTGCTTAGGGATTGATAGTTGGAAGTTTTAGCTCCGCTGGGGATTTTGAAACTTGACTCTGAGGGGAATTAGATTCTAAAAGTCTTTGACTGGGGATTGCAAGAATCTTCTGATTGCTGCAGGTGTTGGTCTGGAATAAGTTACTGAATGTCGCCATCTCTGGGTCACATCTTGAACTATCTGGAATGAAAATCTGAATAAGTTGTGGAATGTCGCCATCTCTGGGTCACATCTGGAACTATATCTTGAATTATATCTGGAATGAAAATCTGAATGAGTTATAGAATGTCGCCAAACTTGGGTCACATCTTGAACTATATCTGGAAGAAGATCTGAATGAGTTGCGGAATGTCGCAAAATCTTGGGTCACATCTTGAACTATATCTGGAATGAAAATCTGAATAAGTTGCGGAATGTCGCCAAACTTGGGTCACATCTTGAACTATATCTGGATGAAGGTCTGAAATGAAAATCTGAATAAGTTATAGAATGTCGCCATCTCTGGGTCACATTTGGAACTATATCTGGAAGAAGATCTGAATGAGCTATAGAATGTCGCCATCTCTGGGTCACATCTTGAACTATATCTGGAATGAAAATCTGAATGAGCTATAGAATGTCGCCATCTCTGGGTCACATCTTGAACTATATCTGGAATGAAAATCTGAATGAGCTATAGAATGTCGCCATCTCTGGGTCACATCTTGAACTATATCTGGAAGAAGATCTGAATGAGCTATAGAATGTCGCCATCTCTGGGTCACATCTTGAACTATATCTGGAATGAAAATCTGAATGAGCTATAGAATGTCGCCATCTCTGGGTCACATCTTGAACTATATCTGGAAGAAGATCTGAATGAGCTATAGAATGTCGCCAAATCTGGGTCACATCTTGAACTATATCTGGAATAAGATCTGAATGAGTTATAGAATGTCGCCATCTCTGGGTCACATCTTGAATTATATCAATCTTCTGAGGTGATGAGGGAATTGTTGAACACTTTTGACATTTGAATGCCCCAAGTGGTGATGAAGGAGTCTTGAATCAGATTACTCTGCGGATTGAGAGATTTCCTGAAATCTTGACTGGACTGCCCCAGGTTAACTGAACTTTGAAAGATCTGTCGAAACCTTGACTGGACTGCCCCAGGTTAACTGGATAGTGCCATGTCATGCCCCTTGTTGATAGGAGATTTGTCGTTGGAAGTGCCATCCTTTTTGAAGTGATCTTACTCACTGAGAGAGTTTTCGTTCCTCCGAACATTCGCTGTATGAATTTCTTCGCTGTCAAACAAATAGTCAAATGCGAACAGTGATATTCAAGTAATGCAAAGTTTATGTTTGTCTCGAAGTTTTGAAAAATGCGTTTTTTAGCAGAAAACTTTTTATAAGACAAGTCAACATCAGATCTTAGAGCAAAGCCTTACAGGAGTCAGGATACCTTTTGTAACAGTATGCTTTCGAACTAACCCATGCTTCAATTAGGACTTTTGAAGGGTTGTAATGATGCTTGGTTCATGGTTTAAGAAACAAAGGATAAAGGCTCAAAGTATATTTGTACCCACCCGCTCTTCGTGATGTTCTTCAACCCTAAGCTCAGTTAATCATGCGTCGAACTCTGTTTTGAGTTTAGAACGACTTTTGGGCGATGGTTCACCAGTTGAAATTGGGAGACAGTCATCATCTCCTTTTTCTTTTCAACATTTTTCATGTTGTTAAGGATTTGTCATGACCTCACTATTTTGATTTTGATTTGTTATCCCTAACTTTTGCGTGACTGTTCCCATTTTCGAGATTACAGTCAGCGGATGCCCCAACTTTCTTAAGCCTCCTTTATAGGTTTTGGCTTGGTGGGCTTTTCTCTTTTGAGAGATTGACTGCCTATGTGATAGGGAACCACCCTTGTCTTTTTATTCCAAAGGAATGCTTTTCGTCGCTCGTTGTATTATGAATTGAGAGCTTGCGACTTCAATGCGCATTTTCTTTTGAATTAACTAAGATACTACCCTGCCCCAGGTTTATATCAAAGGTTTTGATTGTTTAGAACAAAAAACTCCTACTTCTTTGGCTCGAAGGGGTTGACTAAGGATTATCTTCCTTATAACTCCAGTGTTTGGGAATTGAAAGAAATGCCTGTACATCATCAGCAAGGTCTGTTCAAAAGCATACGGTATGAGATTATGGTATTGTTTCGTCATCCTCCCTCTAAAGGCTTGTAGCTTTTTATCAAGAGTTAAGTATCATAAAGAAAGCATAAGAGTAGTGAAAACGAATGAATGAATTCAAGACAAACATATGCAATGCATTAATGAAACAGAGTTTGGCATTAAAAGATAATCGTTTGAATAATACAAGAAGTTACAACTTGAAAATTCGAACGGAACAAAAAACAATCTCAATGATTTGGCATAGGAGGAGTGATCATGCTGGGGTCTCTGGGGGACCAAACTCAATCTCCTTGGCATCGATCATGTCTTGGATCTTGTTCTTCAGAGGCCAACAGTTGTTGGTATCATGCCCCGGGCTATCAGAGTGGTATTCACATCTTTCATTGGGGTGATAAGTAGGAGCAGAAGTGTTTGGGTTCCGGAGAGGAGCCCTCAATGTAATCAGATCCCTCTTCAACAAGTGTTGCAGTGCTTGAGACAGTGACATGTTGATCTTAGTGAACTGCCTCTTAGGTGCGATCTCCTTATGTTGATGCCCCTGTCTTTGCTGAGTAAGTGTAGGGTTAGAGATCACGACTGCCCCTACATGTTGGTCAAGACGACCCTTTTGACTGCTCGCGGAATTGGACTCCTTCTTTCTGTTGTAGGGAATTATCCGAGTATCGGAGGTTGTAGCTCCTTGGATCTTTCCACTTTTGATGCCAGCTTCGACCCTTTCGCCGGTCAGTATTAGCTCGGTGAACCCAGCTGAGGAGCTTCCAATTAAGTGCTTGAAGAAAGGCCCTGACAAAAATCCCATGAAGATGTCAATCAGCTCTCTGTCAGTTAAAGGGGGTTGCACCCTACTAGCCAGATCTCTCCATTTTTTAGCATACCCTTTGAAGCTCTCGTCAGAACCCATGGTCATGCTCTGCAATTGCACTCGAGTTGGTGCGAGATCAGCATTGTACTGATACTGTTCGTAAAAAGCCCTGGCTAGATCTTCCCAGGTGTGGATGCGAGAACTCTCCAATTGATAGAACCACTCGAGTTGAGCCCCTACCAGACTTTCTTGGAAGAAATGGATCCAAAGCCTCTTATCAGCTGTGTATGGTTGAATCTTGCGGACATAAGACTTTAGATGCATCTTAGGGCAAGAGACTCCGTCGTACAGAGCAAAGGTAGGAACTTTGAACTTTGAAGGGATGACCAATCCAGGAACTAGGCCCATGTCTCCTAGATCCAAGCCAGGTATTTGTTGGATCTCCATAGCACTGAGGCGATCCTCCAACTCTTTGTATTTGTCATCAACGAGAGGATATTGCCCCTCGGAGTAGTCAGCTTCTTCTTCAACAATCTCCACATTGTGGTCTTCTTCAAGACTACCTCCTGTGTTGGATGGAGTTGCAAGGTCTTGGGTCTTAGGTCTTCTCCTCAAGTTCAGGATGCGGACTGCCTTCTTGGACTTCTTCTTCTTGTCTTCGAGAAGAAGATCTGTCAGATCCTCTTGCCCTTTACCCATAGCCAGCAGCATTTGTTGGAATTGAGCATTTTGAGCTTGAAGATCTTTCACTGTTTGTTCTATATCCATCTTACTGAAATAAACAGTGGGAAGAATAAGGAGACCTGTACGGGAGAAACCTGTTATGCAATGATATGTGTGATATATATGCAATGTTTTAAAGGATCTCTTGGGGTAAACACAAGAGAATGTTAGAGGTTGAACTTCGATCTTTGATTGGGGAACTTTGCACCTGTGGATGTCTTTCCACGAGAATCAAGCTCACCATGTCGAGTGGGTCATAGCCACTGATTCAAGTTGTTGCACTTGAACTTTGATTGGAGAACTGTGCACTGGTGGATGTCTTTCCACTAGAATCAAGCTCACCATGTCAAGTGGGTCATAGCCACTGATTCAAGTTGTTGCACTTGATCTTTGATTGGCATTGGTTAGAGGAGAAACCTCTTGCCCCTTGGTAGACGTTTGGTTCAACGTAACCCTGCATCAAAAAGAACCCTCGAGATTCTTGAAATGGTTATTGAAAATGCTATGGTATGATGTTATGATGTTATGTACATGCATGCAAAAAGCAAGTGAGTGTATATACAGACAAACATATTCACACAAAGCAAACAAGTCCTTAGGTTTAGGCTTGCATGAGGTTCAGGTACTACCCTCTTTCAGCTTCGTTGGTTAAAACCTGTCCTATTAAAAGTAACCGGGTTCTAGAGGATCTCAATATCATTGACTATCCTCAATCGGTCATAACTCCAGCATCGCTATCTTTTCTTGCGGCCAAAACCATCGCGAGAGTTTAGCCTCAATGAGTGTAGCATACTGCTACTGTTCTAATGGCCAAGTTGGGTCAATTTAGGGTTCTAAGGTCGGTTGGTGCTTAATGACTCCTTGGAAGACCCATATTCTCCCCGTTTCAACACAAGGGATATCGGTACAGACCAAGGTGCCATAGCAACGTAGCCACTGCTTCACCCATGTCGGTATACCTCGGACAGGTCCCTCACAGCTTATGCTACCTACAAAAGGTAATCCCCAGATCCGGGTTAGGATCTATGAAACTCCGATGTGAAGCCCACAAATGTAAAAGCAAACAAAGCAATCAATTGAAAACAAAGTTGATCTAAACCCTAAGGTAACCCCACTTTTAAAAGGATCCCCAGCGAAGTCGCCAGTTCTGTGATACGGTGGGAGAACTGACTTGAGTTTTGCGTTTGTATTCGCACTTGTTAGGTTGAGCAAGAGTCGCCACCGACTTTTTATTTTATCCTAAAGGAAAGGTTAAAAAGCACAGGAAAAACCTTTTGAGATGTTTCGTGGGTTCGGGGGGTAGATTATGAAAAGGGAATGTATTAGCACCCTTTTCATCCATGGTTATCCATGGGCTCTTAGTTACTTGGTTTTTAGATCACTTGCCTTAATTTTCGATTGCTTGAAATTGTGGTGTATGTGTGTGTTTTGAAAATGTTTTTGAAATAGACGCCTTTGTGTCGGCAACCGTTGTAATTGACTCGTGTTTGAGTGTTTTACAAAAGTGTGTATCTTTTCGAAAAGATGTTTCAAATGTTTTTTTGAGAGTTTGTTTTGAAAGTGCGTATGAAGCGTGGTTTTTGAAAAGAAGGCTAGTGTTTTTGCAAATTGATCTCAAGTAACTAAGAGTTTTGTCTACCCCTATTGTACTCAAAGGTTTTCTCTATGTTTTCAACCCCTTTTTAACAATTTTGTTTCACCATAGAATTTGGTGGACAATCTTGCATTTAGGAAGTTTAACGGGACGGGCATGGGTCATCGTATGGACCATGAATGCAATGGCGCCAAGTGTCTTTGGCAATTTGCTTAAAGGGACTTGATCATTTTGATAGGCGACTTTCGAAAGCGTCATCGAGGGACTTATGATCATTTGATTGATTTGCCAAAGAAACTCGACGTGCAAGCATGGCCCATTTTGGAAGGCAACATGTGGGATTACCCTGGGGGTGCAAGTGTGATTGTGTATTGATTTCAGGTATTTGTCTTGTATTAGGTTATCTAGAGTTTGATTTTATATACATGCAAACCCCAGGTCTAACCATGGTATAATTCGAAAGCGGTAAATTGCGGGAATTTTAAAGTCTACGCTATTACAAACAGTATCCGGGAGTGGGGGTACAAATTTACAAATGGGGATGAGACTTTAGGAATGTAGTGTCCAATAATTTACAACCAAATCGAATTGCGATAAAATGTAATCAATGTATAGAAAAGTATAAGAATAGTAATTGTATGTGTATCAAATGTAAGTATATTGTGTAAGTGCAAGTGTACATGTATTTTATTTACAAGTTGTAAGATGTGATTTTAAGTGTATTATTAAGTATTGTATGTTTGATTTTAAATTTGTATTTTTATATTCTTTGTTTAATATGTACAAACAATGTGTTTATTAAAAGAAAATAAAATGTTTCAAATTCTATTCTTTATGGTATTAAGATAAAAATATATTTAAATTGAATATGTACAAATAATATTTTTAAGAAAAAGAGAAGTATTTTAAAGAAAAAATTATTTTTTTGGTATTAATATTTTCATACAAAAAACCCTTTTTTTAGTTAAAAAAGAAAACTCGAACTAAAGCCTATTTTTTATGTATCTTTTATAAATGTTTTAGGTTAAATTTACATTAAAAAGGTTTTAATAAAAGAAAAGAAAAAAAGTTTTAAGTTTTAATTATTAATATAATTCAGTGTTAAAAAAAGAAAGAGGTTTAGTACATATTATTCTATCAAGAAAAAGGATTAAGTGAAAAAAAGAAATGGGCTTAAGTATGGATTATCTTGGCCCAAGCAGTTAAACAAAAGCCAGGGGGGGTTAATTGAAGACACGCTTGGGTTTTGGCATTTTCAGAAAAGGGCAAGGCCCAACACTTTGAGACAAATGTTTCAAGGTTCTTTGGTTTTGTTCATTGGGATTTAGGGTTCGTGTGATACAGAGGCGCGACGTTTTCGTTCGTCTTCGTTCCTTCTCCGGCCAAGCGTCCAGAACAGTGCCCCTTGCCCAGCCACCCACGCCATCGCCACCTCCTCCTTCTTCTATGGGTCATTCAACGGTGGTTCAAGCGAGGTAAAATTTTTGTCTCAATCTCGTTAGGGTTTTATGTTCTGCATGTTTAGGATTTCGCCCATTTGATTCTGATTTTAGTTTTATTGTTGTTTCCTGTTGAGGTGTGAAGAGAAAGAAAACATTGGATTGCCTTCGTTGGAGGAGGACGGTGGCTCTGGAGGCGTCTCCGGCGGCTTGACGGTGAGGGGCGGTGACGAACTTGGTGCTAGCTTGCTTGGATTCCTGGTTTGTGTATTCTTTGGCTCTTTTGAGTGTTGATTCAATGATGATGCTTGAGAACACCTCTTTATCCTCTTCTTCTGTTTGCCCTTCTTGTATGCTCGATGCCTTGTATGCTGAGTCTTTGCCCAATGATGAATATTTCTGAGGGCTTGTGATGTTTGACACTGCGTGTTTCTGAGTATGCTTCTTTATCTCTTTCTGGTTGCCTTTTGGAATGCTTGCCCTGTGATGAGAATGCTCTGAGGGCCTTGGTTGCTTCAGTTAGGGGCTTGGCCTTTTGACAAGTTAAAGGCCTTTGTTTGAAAAGCCTTTTGATGTTTTGAACTATTCCTTTTAGTTTAGAAACACAGGTTCAGGTTTGTGGAATGGTGAGGCTTTGAAAGGCTTATGCATTAGCAGGTTTATGGATGGCTTTCTGTTTGAGTTTTTTGATGCAGGTTTACTGGTTTTGATTGAAAGGTTTAAAACAGTTTTAGGCTTATGCTCTTTTGATATGGCTTGGACAGGTTCTGGTTTTTGAACTTGTTTTTTAAGCTTCTAGCAGGTTTGTGCTTTTAGGACATTGAGCTTGAAAGGGTAGGATTAGGCTTACCAGTTTGAAGCTTGGCTTTGCTGTTTGGATATACTGGTTTAGTTTTGGTTCTTTGGTATGCTTGGCTTATGCAGGTTTAAGGTATGTTATGAGCTTGGTTAATGCAGGTTCTTAAGCTTGAGGGCTTAGACAGGTTATGCGCTTTTTGTGCTCAAGCTTGTGGAGGCCACTTTGTATATTTTTTGATACAGTTTTGTGAAGCTCTCCCCCTTTTTTATGATATTTCTGCCCCCTTTTGATATGCTGGTATATTCGTTGTTTTATATATTTTCTCTTCAAGCCTAAGCCTGCTGTAAGCCTCCTCCTTTTCCTCTTCTCTATCTCCCTTTTTGACAGATTAAAAGCATATTTTATATTGCTGATGTTTGTCCTATTCTGAAAAGGTAGCTGGCCATAGGAAAATGATGTTACATGAACCTGCTTGCATTGTTGGTTTATTCTGCATATTTTCTGCTTTTCTGCACATTTGTTGACACATTCTGTACTTCTTTGATATCTTTTCATCTTTTGGCATCTTGTGGACAGTTTAGTTGACATTCAGTTTATCTTTTGAACTTGGTTAGGCATTTTGGACTTCATAGTTTCGTACATGCTGTTCAGTTTGGACTTTGGTTTGAATTTTGAAATGCTTTGCTTGACAATGCAGTATGTTTGCTTTTGTGCACTTCACTTTTTTTTTGCAAGACATTTTTCTATCTCTCTTTGTGAACCGGGAGAAATCTCGTGATTTGCAGAGAGGGGAAAAACTGATTCCGGCCAGTTGCTTTTAATGATGAATCTCTTTAACTGTCTACTTTTAATTATTTCATCTGCTTCTGACTTTTCTTCTTTTCTTTCGCAGATAAAAATTAAATGGAGAGGAAAAGCAACAGATGGAGGATGAAGAATTGAAGACTTAGAAAAATATTAGGATAGTTTTATTTAAATTTAAATAAAATGTAATATTATTATTGTAAACATTTTGTAAACAAAACAATTATACAAATTATTTAAAGATAAATAAAAGGTCCTTTTATTTGATTAATTCTTTTCTTCTTTTCAATTGTTTACTTTATTATTTATAATTCTTTAAATTAAAATAATTGAAAATAAATTCCAACTATTTAATCTCAGAATAATAAATAATTAAATAAACATTGTTTCAGCATTGATCAATTAATAAACTTGGCGCTTCCAACATCCAAATCAATGCACAGCCAATCACAACAAACTGCCCAGACGTTTCTCCTTTTACTGATTTTAACCAAACACTGCAAATTCAATCTAAATGCATCTTTTCACTGATTTAGTCAAACACTGCGAACTCAATCCAAATGTTTCAGTCCACATCTCAGAATAAACTTGAAAAGCACTGTAGAACTAGTCTTCCTAAAAAATCTGCGCGCAAAACCCTAGTTCCTGATTAAATGCCAAAGAAGCGTTCGCCTGATCGAAGTTGAACCA
The DNA here is from genome assembly GCA_948472305.1 of Vicia faba. Lineage (NCBI taxonomy): Eukaryota > Viridiplantae > Streptophyta > Magnoliopsida > Fabales > Fabaceae > Vicia > Vicia faba. Next base: position 1,034,226,051 of record OX451740.1, on the reverse strand, counting down.
AAATCAACCAAACCCCTAAACAAACTGTTTGAATTGTTCTAGAGCCAGGAAAACCAATGAAAACCCTAATTTTGTCTGACTGACGAGAAAAGTCTGTTTGACCGATTCTTGAGCCAGTTTGAAAAATCAGGAAACGCCTGAAGCTGTGATTTCTTGAGGAAAAATGCAAGGGCAAATTTTGGGGTACAACATCAACAAGGTAGCATGAGTCAACATATATTGTCTTATCCGGCGAGCAGTCCATGCCAGAGCGCAACAAGTTTTCTCGAGCAGTGAATATCTGGTTTCACAGTCGGTAAACTTTTTGCTCAGGTAGTAAATGGCGTGCTCTTTTCGGCCAAACTCGTCATGCTTCCCCAATACAAACCCCATTGAGTTTTCTAAAACAGTCAGATACATGATCAACGTTCTTCCCTCGATTGGCGGCATCAACACAAGAGGCTCTTGTAAATATTCTTTTATTTTGTCAAAGGAAACTTGGCATTCATCATTCCACTTGACTACTTGATCTTTCTTCAATAGCTTGAAGATTGGCTCACAAGTAGATGTTAGGTGAGAAATGAATCTGGCAATATAGTTCAAGCGTCCCAAGAATCCTCTGACCTCCTTCTCAATACGAGGAGCAGGCATCTCTTTTATTGCTTTAACTTTGGTAGGATCGACCTCAATACCTTTGTTACTGACGACAAAGCCCAAGAGTTTACCGGACCGCACTCCAAATGTGCACTTGTTTGGATTTAACCTCAGCTTGTACTTCTTAAGCCTCTCAAACAACTTTTGTAAGTGACCCAGGTGTTCTTCTTCCGTTTGCGATCTGGCTATCATATTGTCTATGTAGACCTCTATTTCATGATGTATCATGTCGTGAAATAAAGCTACCATGGCGCGCTGATAGGTTGCCCGAGCATTCTTCAATCCGAATGGCATCACCTTGTAGCAGAATGTGCCCCACTGTATGACAAATCTTGTTTTCTCCATGTCCTCAGGTGCCATTTTGATTTGGTTATAACCTGAGAATCCGTCCATGAAGGAAAACACTTTGTGTTGTGCTGTATTGTCAACCAGGATATCGATGTGGGGGAGTGGAAAATCATCTTTAGGGCTGGCCCTATTCAAATATCTATAGTCCATGCACATTCGTACTTTGCCATCTTTTTTAGGTACGGGAACAATGTTGGCAACCCATTGAGGGTAGGAAGTGACAGCCAAGAATCCAGCATTAAATTGCTTCATGACCTCCGCTTTAATATTTTTCGACATATCAGGTCTCATGCGGCGAACCTTTTGTTTTACTGGCGGACAATCTTCTCTTGTAGGCAGACGATGTACCACGATGTCTGTATCCAGTCCTGGCATGTCTTCATATGACCAAGAAAAGATTTCAACATAATTATGCAACAGCTGAATCAGACGCTCCTTGACACTGGGTTCCAGATTGGCACCCATCTTGACTTCTTTTTTATCCTCCTCGGTACCCATGTTGATTGTATCCACAGGTTCCTCGTGAGGCTGAATGGTTCTTTCCTCTTGTTTTAGTAGTCTGGCAAGTTCCCCTGGTACTTCATAATCTTCCTCACCTTCGTCTTCGGCTTGGTGGATTAGATCCTCAGAGTCACAAAAGGCCAGAGCAGTATCGTTACCCATGGGATCCAGAATGGAGGGGTACCTGCATTTGTGAGTGTGGGTGTGTGTAAGGGTATAGCCATCCTTAAAAATAAAATGTAAAAGAAAAACAATGAGCACAAAAGTTTGTATGCGAAAAACGTCCATGATTCATTGAATGTCATATGAAGATAAAATAATAACCCTTACAAATGGACCATTGTGCCTCGGGCAAGACACAAGGTTTTAAGAGTGCGAATTGTTTTTGAATATTACAGATCCAACAAAAAAAGTAAAGGTAAATTACTGAGGGATTAAAGTTAATGGGACAAAGTCTCTGGCTTCCCAATTACGGAGCCCTCCATCGATAGTCGGAAAGATCCAATCCTCCAAGCTTAAATCCTCTTCACCATCTTCTACCACATTGACCTCACGGTCGCTAATCTTCAAGGGTGGCCCTCCAGCACGGGCACGGTGTACAGCCTTTTGAGCACTTGAAGTGAAACCTAAGCCAAACTTATCGGACTTAAACGGGATATCCGGAAGTTGCCCCCAGATAGTTCATCCACCCTCCTCTACTACTGCCTTGGCATCCTTTAGAGATGACATCCGGAGTGGAGGCCTTGTAATATTGGGAGTCTGGGACACAGTCTTGGTCACTGCTACCTCTTGGGGGACATCTTCGAAGTGTTGAAAAGGAGTTTCAATGAACTCGCCATCCAATTCCACATATCTGAAGGAATTGAGATGGCTAATCATGTATTCTTCCTCTCTGTGGACAGTAATAATTTTTCCCTGAACCGGATACTTCAACATCTGGTGCAATGTAGAGGTGACAGCGCCAATGTTATGGATCCATGGCCAACCTAGCAGACAAGAGTATGAAGGGCGGATGTCCATTACATAGAAGGTTGAGTTGAAAGTTTGAGTCCCAACCTTTATGGGGATATCCACCTCCCCATGTACCATCCTATTCGAGCCATCAAATGCCCTTACTACTATGTTGCTTGCTTTAGCGTCAGTCCTTCGCAGTCAAGTCTGTCAAGAGCTTTCTTCGGTAATACATTCAAGGATGAGCCATTGTCCACCAAGACATGGGCCAGAGTTGTGCCCCTACACTCTACTGAAACGTGCAATGCCTTATTGTGCTTCCTTCCCCTCGGTGTCAGATCGGCATCCGAGAAGCCTAGGCCGTTATCCACTGTCAAGCTGGCCACGCAGTCTTGAAATTGATCAGCAGACGTCTCTTGAGGCACATGGGCCGTTTTTAGGAATTTCACCAAGGCTTTCGCATGAGCCTCAGAACACAGCAGTAATGCCAGCATGGAGATCTTGGAGGGAGTCTGCCCCAATTGTTCAACTACATCGTAGTCTCTCTTCTTGATAATTTTCAGGATTTCCTCCATTTCCTTTTTAGATGTCTCGGGGATAGTCAGTGATTGAGTCTTCGTCCGGACAGGCTCCACTTGAATACTTTTTCCTCGAGTTTCAAAAGCAGAAGTGTTGGTAGGAATGACAGCAGGGGTTGTAACGGCTTCGTCAATAGGAGCACTTGCAGAGAAGATTATGGGTACGGAAGTAACCTTTGGAGCAGCCACGGGTCCAAAAACTGCCTTTGGGAGGGAAATTTCTAGAGAAAAGATCCTACCGCTTCGGTTAATTTTACTAGTTCCGGTAATATTGCTAATGTCAGAATCTTCTTCTTCTGAGTTTATCTCTTCGGCGTCCAGCCCATCTTGTTTGATGCCATGGTAGTAGATGCACCCACCGTAATTCCATGGCACAGTTTTGTCGGATTCATATGGGACTGGCCCAGACATTGTGATTATAAGAGGAGTAGTTTTTGGAACCGATGTAATTCTAACGGGTCTTTTGGGGACCCTGGAAGAATTGGCGGAGATGGTAATGATTGAAACATCTTCAACAGGAACAGGTGAGATAGGAGTACTTTCAAACAGAATCTCTTTATTGTCTATCAAGCGTTGAATGTTTGTTTTCAACAAAGGGCAATCAGTTGGTGAGGATAAGCAGAGGTGGCAGTGTTCATTACAACCCGGGAATACACCGGCTTTCAACAAGTTTATCTTAATGATTGGGAATGGAGTCATGAGTTCATCAATTATGGTAATAAACAAATCTTCTTCAATAGCATTAGTGTTGTGACCATGTCTGGGCATAGGAGCAGAAATGACATTTGGCTTCTCTGGCGCATTAAACTCAATTTCGTTTGCTTCAATGAGGTCTTGTATTTTGTTCTTTAAGGCCCAACAGTTATTAGTATCATGACCAGGACTTTCCAAATGATATGTGCAATGGGCATTGGGGTGATAATAAGGAGATGTTGTATTGGGGGTTTTCAAAGCTTCTTTCAAGGTTTCCAAGTTGGATCTCAGAAGATGTGGTAATACTTGAGACAGAGTCATGTCATTTCTGGTGAATTTCCTGATTGGCCTCTCCATCCTTGGTTGATTATTTCTTTGTTGATTAGGCATAGGCTTTGGAATCATAACAGCCCCTACTATTGGTCGGTGTTCGGCTCTCCCTTGGTTTCTTTATGGATGTACAGTAGTTACCTCTTTCTTCCCAACAAGAGGCTTCCTTACAGTTGTAGAAGAAGATGAATCCTTCTGAATCTTTCCACTTTTTATACCGGCTTCCACCCTCTCTTCGGTTAATATTAGTTCAGTAAAGCTTGCAGATGAGCTTCCGATCAGATGGTTGAAAAAGGGACCAGACAAAGTGCCTAAGAACATGTCCACCAATTCCCTTTCAGATAGTGGAGGTTGAACTCTTCCAGCCAAATCTCTCCATCTTTGGGCGTAATCCTTGAAACCATCATTGGAAACCATGGCCATACTCTAGAGTTGAGTACGGGTAGGCGCCAAGTCGGTGTTGTATTGATATTGCTTGTAGAAAGTTGCGACAAGATCTTCCCAATTATGGACGTTCGCTCCTTCTAGTTGGTAAAACCAGTCAAGTTGTGTTCCAGACAGACTATCTTGGAAAAAGTGCACCCATAAGTATTTATTGGCAGTGTGGGGTTGGATTTTTCTTACATATGAGCGGAGATGCATCTTAGGGCATGACACTCCATCATATTTGGCAAATGTAGGTGCTTTGAATTTTGGAGGAATCATAATCCCGGGCACTAGTTCGAATTCCTCAAAGTCTAAGCCTGGCACCTTTTGTACTTCCATTACGCTCAATCTCTCTTCAAGATGTCTATACTTGTCATCTACTGGAGGATACTGTTCCTTAGAGTAGTCTTCCTCTTCTTCTGATTCTGACGAGACCACTGTTTCCTTACCTTTCCCTTCCTGATTGTCTTTTTCTCCGGAGGTGGTTGCAAAATTTAGAGTCCTTCTCGTCTGCCCATGAAATCTTCTCCCCATGTTCAAGACTCAATTTCCCTTCTTTGTTTTCTTTTTCCTCTCTTCAGCTAGCAGAGTCTTCAATTCTTCTTGCCCCTTGGCCAGGGTTACGAGCAACTATTGAAACTGCGTGTTCTGAGTCTGGAGATCTTTCACTATTTGTTCGAGATCTATCTTACTGAAATAAACAGTAGAGAGAGATGAGGAACCTTCGTTGCAAAAGACCTGTTTATGTTATGATGAATGATATGTGCATATGCAATGTTTTCGTGGACCTACGTGATTATATGTATTTTCCAACCGTTGTTAAATGGGTTTTCCGTAGTAGTGCTAGAAGTCACAAAAAGTATGAGGCAGCCTCTACTGCCGAGTACAATCTCGATCCTCAAACTCTAATGGATAAAAAACCCACCCTCCATTGAATATTCCCGAATAATGAACCTCTACCAACTACAAAACTATTAATAACACATTAATGCTTATTGATGTTCGACTAATCTATTAATATGTATTTTAAAACAGACCCCTAATATATTTGACACATAAAATAATTTTTTCCACATAAAACCATTTCATCCACATCACTCATACTTCTATGTAACATCTTCTAAGATTTATTTTCACTTTTTAAAATTTAAAATCACATAGAGCCTCTACATGAGGTTATGAGTTCGAATCCTGAAAAAAATATGTTAGCCTAACATCTACTTACATATTTTAATGAAAATTATAAACCAATATTTATATTTTTATTGCAATAATTTTTTAATTATAAAATTAAAAAATGAAAAATTATATTAACCTAATAGCAACTTACATATTCTCATAAAAATTTATAAACTAATATTTCGATTTTCCTTGCAATTATATTTTAATTAATAAAATAAAATGGTCTACTACTCTTTCATCATATTATTTTCAACAAAGAATACTCTTATGACAAATCAATTGTTTGTTATAACATTTGATATTGAAATTACTTTCCAAAAACTTAAATACAATATAAGATTCACTATTTTTTTAATATAACTTTTACCCTATATCTTCATTTGTATTCTTTTTTTTTGTTTTATTTTACTTTATATGTGAGATCTCAGTTGTTTTGATACTAAAAAGTGCTAATGTGTATCATGTTAGACGATATCGACTTATCTAGAGGTGGGTGAATGGATCACCAAGTCAAAATACCAATTAAAATTGGAGTTTAAAAATTTATTTGAAAAGAGTGCAAGTGGAAATTTTGATATAGATCGATAAAAATCGTCTATACGAACCTAATTATTGGAACTCGGATGTGCAAAGAGCCTTATGGAGTAAACTAAATAATAAGATGAACTTATACACTTGAAACAAGCAACACAATATTATTTATTTATATTCACTAGCAATCTATTTCTAATGAAATTAAGAATAAATAATGAACAATGCAATTTGTCAAACACTTGGTGTGCAAACGAATTTTCAAAAAATTTCCTTGAGTTGTGTTGATATGAAAAAGCACTTATAATCAAAATGATTAAAAGATATTCAAAAATAAATTAAAAACATAAACAACCACAGAAAAATTCTTACCATTCGATCGATCAATCAATGTTATTTAAAAAATTGCTTAATGAAAATTAAAGCAAGTAAAGAATAAGAGAGAGCGACACGGGGATTTTTTTAGGAAATTCACCAATCATCACGAATCATTTTTGGAATTAGGATAATTTCTTACTATGCAAAAAGTTAATTATAAGAGAAGTGTTCCACAAGCAACCCTACAAACCCTAACCATTTGTTATTGATTCAACCCCTTCTCTCCATTTGATCTTGAGAAAGACCAAGACCCAATAGCTATCAATTAATTTATCGAATCTTGCTACTCCTCTGGGTACCAAACTTCAAAACTCTTTCGCCCATGATCAATTGTAACTATTGAACATGCACTTTCAATTATATTCCCCGTTCTCTCGCTATTCCCTTGGGTACCAGACTCCAAAGGAATTTCACTTGGCTGCAATCCTCTTTTGAAAGTCTTGAACAAAACCCCCAAATCTAACAAAGATCTTGGAGGATAAACCCTAGGTTATTCTAGGTGAACCCCTCACAATTCTCAACCCAATATTCTCGATTACACAAAAACCTAATTTAACTTTATCAAACCTCGCCTAGATGGCACCCCGACAAAAGATGATTATGTGCAATTTAATAATGTGTATGCATAGGTTGAAGGTTAAAGGTGAAGAGAAATGGTGGTAAGTGTTTATAGATGCATGAATGATGTATTTGTAGTTGTGGAAGTTTGGATGCAAAGAGGTAATTTTCAGCATTAAGCATAATTAAAAATTTGACCCATTCAAACAATATGTGTCGGCCTGAAATGCGGATGTGCCGACAAATAAGGATAAAATTACTAGTATGTGCCAGCATGAAATGGCTTATGTTTCGGCCTATGAGAAACAGAGGCTACAACATTTAATATTAAAGCAAATGTGCCAACCTAAAAATTGTATGTACCGGTACATAAAATTGAAAGTTACAGTATATGCCAGTCTGAAAGCTGGATGTGTCAGCCTGTACCAAACAGAAGCTACAGGCTTCATTATTGAGTTACATGTGTTGGCCTGAAAATCGTGAGTGTCGACACATGCAGATGATTTTTGTGAAGAAAATGAATTTTGATGTTTATGGACAATTTCAATGTGCTTTTGAATGATTCCTAAGACCTCTAATACAATAGAGAGCCATATGATATAGAGATACCATCCAATATACAGAAATTATAAGTTTTCCTAGTTTTGACATCATGAAAAGCATCTAATGGTGGATTTGCACTCACATACTCCCACTTTTTGATAATGGAAAAACTTGCGACGATGCATTTCATGTTGTTATCGAAGGCTCCCTCTGACTTTGTGCTTTCCAACTTCATCTCGCATATTCTTCTCCCCCTTTGAAAACAAAAAAAAAGATAGCAAATCCTGAGAAGTATCATATTCCAACACAAATACCAATATCATTGTTAGGTGTGATGTTTTATCATCTAAAATCATAATGTTTTGCCATTCTTGCCATGATATTTTGCCATCTTTTCTCTGATGTTTCGCCATCGCACGTGTTTGTTATCCTACTTTGATTCTCAATATCATTGTTAGGTATGATGTTTTATCATCTAGTTTGTTGATGTCTCACCATCTTTGCCATGTAATCTTGCTATCTTTTAGCCGATGTTTCACCATTGCATATGTTTGTTGCCGATGTTTCTCCATCGCATATGTTTGTTATCCTACTTTGATTCTCAATACCATTATTAGGTGTGATTTTTTATCATCTGATTTATTGATGTATCGCCATCTTTACCATGTTATCTTGCTACCTTTTTATCGATGTTTCGCCATCGCATATGTTTGTTGTCGATGTTTCACCATCGCACATGTTTGTTATCCTACTTTGATTTTCGATATCATTGTTAGGTGTAATGTTTTATCGTCTTGTCTGATATTTTGTTATCTTGCCAACGTGAGATATGCCCATGTCTGGATATGAATTCACTCCAATTGCATGTACCAATCTAGAGATACCCCACTTAAATTGTCTTTGAAATAGTGGATCATCAGCTTCTGGTCTTGAGCATATGCATGCATATTTCTAAAATGCATGCGTAGATGGTTCCTAGGACATATCATCCCCTTATATTTTTCAAAGTCAGGCACTTTGAATTTTGGAGGGATCACTACATCAAGAACTAGACCCATTTCAAGAGCGTCGACATTGAATGCATCGTAACCCCCCACAATCTTTAACCTTTCTTCAAGGGCTTTGTGATGGTTGAGCACCAATAGATTTTAAGTAGCATGAGTACAGGTTGTTCTTTGAGGTTCTTGATTGACATCTTCTAAGTCATGTTCTCCATACTACAAGTGTGATACGGTGGGAGAACTAACTTGAGGTTTTGCTTTTGTGTTCGTAAATGTTCCGGTTTAGCAAGAGTCACCACCGACTTTTCTTTTATCCAAAAGGAAAGGTGAAAAAGCACATGAAAGACCTTTCGAGAAGTTTTTTTGAGTTCGGGGGGTAGATTATGAAAAGGGATGGTATTAGCACCCTTTTCATCCATGGTTTTCCATGAGCTCTTAGCTACTTTCTAGATCACTTGCTTTTGTTTGAAAATGCATGTGGTGTATGTTTTTGAAAGTATTTTTAAAATGTCTTTGTAACAGTTCTCGTCTCTATAATAACGCGTACAAAGTGTTTGTTTGGAAAATAGTTCAAAGGAGTGTTTGTGAAATGTGTTTTTGAAATTATTTTGAAAATGTAACTTCGTAATTATTCTCGTTTCTATAAGAACGCATACAAAGTGTTTGTTTTGAAAATAGTTCAAAGATGAAAGTGTAAGTGTAAAAAATGTTTTGTTGTGAGCAAGCGAGTAACTGAGAGCAAACCTAACTACTCGAAAGGTCTTAGATATGCTTTTCCTCCTCCTTTAGATGTTGTTATCTTACCATTGTTTTGGTAAGAATCCCCATCGTTGGATGTGAAGGGACGAGCGTTGGGTCATCATATGACCATGATAGCAATGTTATGAGATGACTTAGCATTTTTCCTTAGGGACTAAGATCATTTCGAAAGGCAACTTTGATAGTGTCATCGAGGGACTATGATCTTGTATTTCGATTGTTTTTGCTAAGACACCCCACGTGCATAACATGACCATTTTTTAGGCAACAAGTGGAATTACCCTAAGGGTGCATGTGTGTAAGTGTGTTTGATTTGCATGCATTTAGTCTTGATTAGGGTTGTCTATTTTGTTGTTTTTATCTTGCCATAAACGCCTAATTACTAGCATTTATATTTGGAAGAGATAAATTGCAGAAATGTAAAGTCCTACGCTATTACAATATTTAGAGGATGGGGGTACAAATTTATGAATGGGGTTACAAGTAAAAATAAGTCCTAAATTACTATTATAACCATATTGAAATGCATAAGAATGTACAAGAAAATGTGAAACAAACTTATCTTGTTTTAAGAAACTATTTTTGGTCTTTTGTTTTAAGAAATAAAATAAAGTGTGAAGGAAATACTTATGATGTTTGTTGATTAATAGAATGAAGAGTGATAGCAAAAATAATGAAAAAAAAGGAAAAAAGAATCAGCGTGTCGCTGATAAAAGGAAGTCAGAGGTTCTGACCCTGGCACGCTGCAAAACAAAAACCTGTTAGCGAAAACGTATAAGGTCAGAAACTCTGAACCCACTGGGAACACAATAGTTTTTAGAAGTTCTGATACCACTGGCAACAAAACAAGCCTCAGAATTTCTTATACCACTGGTTTATTCTCTACTTAAGCAGGCATGTGCATGAAATCTCAGAATTTGTACAACATCAGAAACATGATATCTACATTATATTTTTGAGCATGTAAATCTGGTAATGCTTAAGTAATGTGGTGCTTGTCAGCAGAAACTTACCTTGCAGCTGGAAGAAGTTCTGTGAACCGGAGTTAACCTCAACTCTGATGATGCTCTGAACAGCTTCTTCACGTACTCAGTAAGCTGAAAGTTTTCAACTTCTGGGGATGGCAAGGAGGTGATGTTCTGATTTCTTTAAGTGGATGGATGGAAAGTGTATAGCAATATGAACACAGAAGTTTAGATAGTTTCCAACGTGTGGATCAGAAACTGTGTGAATGGTTTTTAGTCAAGAAATAATTGAGAACAAGTGGAGTTCTGAATGCAAGGAATCAAAAGTTAACGAGGTTTTATGTGTTGTGTTTACAGTTCTTGGAACTCTTGGAATTTCGGCAGGGATTCAAGGCTTTTCTTTCACAAAATTTTGACCTCTTTCACAAATTTTTCTGGCCCCTTTCTCAGTGACCAATGGTGTTCTATTTATAGGCAAAGTTTTGTGGGTTTGAAATTTCAAGTAGCACCTACATCATACGCTAGATGCTGACTTGCTCTTGAAGCAAGTTCAAAAAGGTGTGATAGTTGACAGTTTTTTAGCCTTGGCCGGATTAGCAAACAGGGATTAAGGAAAAGTTAACCCATAAGCAAAAAGTAGCACATGGACCCTTACCTAATTCTGTACAAAAGTATTTCCATGTACACGTGGAGAGATCCTTTGGACAAAGACCCAAAATTGGTTGTGAGCATTAATGAGCATTAAATGACGATGAGATTTGTCAAAATCAGAAATCCTGTAATGTGGGATTTTGCATCATTGCTTAATTCTGGATCAGAAGTTCCATTTCAGCGTAGTCTAGAACAAAATACCCCTCTTCTGATCTTAGTATCCTGTTGCCTCAGCATACTCTAAAGGATTCCCCAAGATTTCCAGTAAACTTCTTTGATTTACCTTTGAAAACTCCGGGTTAGAAGTTCTGCTTCAGCGTAGCATCCAATCTTCTGATCCTCTTACCTTCTGGCTCCAGCATGTTCTGAAGGAGCTTTCAGGCTTCGTATTACGCTTTATTACCTTCTTTGCATTACCCGCAAACTCTTACTGAACTTGTGTAGATGCTGAAGAGCCATGTTCTGACTGAAGACTATATGCTGAAACATGTTTACAACTTTTGTCCACACCTGCCTGGAGGCTGGCTCAGAAGTTCTGAAGTGTCATTTTTCTTAAATACTTAGAAAAATCCCAAATATTTAGAAATTTGACTTTTCCATAGTAAATTCGACTTTTGAACTTTTTTCTGATACAAACTTCATATTCCAACATGTCTTGATGAAATATGATTTCAGAGATTTAATTTTGATCCAAAAGTCAAAGTTTGACCTTTCGATGTGAAAATGATTATTTTTCCCTTGCAGGCGACTTTCTAGAAAAATTTGTAATTCAAAGCTCGGGATTGGATGGAAGTAAACCTGAGGATCCAGGGTGATTTCTTGTGAAAATGAGAGGGCAAATTTTGGGGTACAACAACAGGTCTACGTAGTTGTCCATGTTGTTAACCAGAATTTGCAAGGTATGACATGCCCCTACCTTTGGTGGAGGAGGGACACACTCTTTAATATATACTTTCCTGACTTCTTGTTGAGCCATGGTTGACTTTTGGGGTCCTGACTCTGGTCTCTTCTTGGTTGGTGACTGCTCGATGCACCAATAGTCCGGGCTACTTCCTCAAAGGCTGCCTTAGGGATCTGTTACTGCCTTTCAATGATATTCTTCAAGGCTAGAAGGACTTGACTCATATCTCCTTTCATTGAGTCGATGTTTCCTTTGACTTGCTCCAGATCCTCTTTGAATGCCTCTTGGTTCTCTTCGATTTATTCCACCACTTTTTGTTGATAGGCTCTTGTCTGGTATGATGGTCGAAGAGGCATTGCTTTTTTACCAATGTTTTAACTGGTGAATGTTTTTGAAAAATGATAAGTTTTTTGCATGAAGTTATGAAATGCAACATTTGTGAATGCATGGATGCGTATGAATATGTTGAGAGTTTCTTACCTTTGTCTTATTCACATTGGATTCCTTTATATATTTTTTCTAGGTTTAGCTTTTTATTGGTAAGTATCTTGAAATGAATATGTAGTTCGAATATGGAAACAAAAGTACTTTCATTAATAATAATCATCCTCAAAAGGGTATACAATTCAGATATTGAAAAATATTTGAACCAAAAAAGAAACTATTGGAAGCACTAATATCTTCATAGCTCTTTCAAGCAGTTTCTCCTTGATGATTATTATCTTTGTCATATCTGACTTGACAACACTAACACAGACAAGTTGTTTCCCTCTGGCATTCATTTTTAAGAGACTCTCTAAAACGATTGACTTATTATTTTTAATCCTGTGAATAAGACAGACAAAAAAGAATGGAGAATAATGAATATGTGAAATGTAAGATGCATGAATGCATGATTGTGTGGCTTAGTGACGGGATTTCGTGAAAGGTATCCTTAGATGGTAGGATCCTCATTTTGACCTACTGATATGCTATCCTCCCCATAAGGTTGTTTCTTTAAGGGTATCATGGATAACACTAGAGGCAAAGGAACAAGGCCCTCCCTTAAGTGGAGCCTCTTTGTAGACCGAAACTTTCGTCTCTAAGGTCGTGAAAGGTCTCACCATGAGTTTAGTTTAGGGTTTATACAAAAAGTCATAGGTTTTGTTCCAAAGTCCTACCCCTAAGAGGATATCTTTTGAGACATATTTCTTTTTTGGAATTCCACCGATTCTAGATAAAGTCGTCACAAAAACTCATAGGGATGATGTATCCCGTTGGCCAATAGACGAGCCTTCTTTCTAAGGTTTTTTGAAATAAAATCCCACCAACAAATGATAAAATATAAAAATTTAATAATAAACAACAATAAATAAATAAATAAAGTGAAAATAGAAGAATAAAAAAACCATAAAAACCCTAAACCAAAAGAAAAGGTTTATAAACCCTATGGTTGAATCCCAGCAGAGTCGCCAGCTGTTATAATCGGTTTTAAAATGAGAGTCGTCACCCTTAATTTTTATCCTAAGAAAGAGAATATAAAGGATAACCTTAATTTGGTCAGAGATTCTAAGTTGTTTGATTCGTTTCTAGACGAAGGGAATGTGTTACGCACCCCTCATCTACCTTGTTCACAAGGATACTAGGGTTTAGAATTACAATTTTATAGGAAATAGGGTTTTAATTTTTATTAGGGGAACTCACTACAATTTTAGTCGTATGCCTACGTATCCTCTTATGAGGAATCAGAGTCCCAATTCGTAGTTCGTAGTTGTTTGGTTAGTGTTTTTTTGGATTATGAAAATATCTCGAATTCTCCTTGAACCAAGTCTAGATGTGGGAATAACGGAATTTGTAGACGAAGTTCACAAGAGATTAAAGGTATTTCCATTATCCTTTTTGAAAATAATCTTGAGTTTATTAAGTTAGTAAAAAAACAGGTTAATATTGGATTAGTTAGATGTTTTTTAAAATATATTAATATATGAAGAAAATCTTTGATGATGCATGAGAAAAAATAATTTTAATTCAATTAAAGAAATATTTGAATGGGTTAGTAAAAATAAAGATTTGAATTAATAAATAAATAGATTTAGAATTTATTATAAAAATAAATATTAATTATGAAAATATAAGAAAATAAACAAATAAATAGATAGATAAAAGAAAACATAAAAAAATATAATTTTAATTAATTATGCATGAGGGTGTATTTTCAGTTTATAAGTAAAAGGTCAGAGATGCAATTAGCAGGGCCTTGAATCCATATATTAGATTTAGGCCTAAATCACAAAGGAATGTGATTAGAAATGGATAAAATTATAAACAATACTAAATAGAAATAGGTCTTAAGGCCCCCAAGAAAAAAATCTATTTTTTCTTAAAATACTTGTTAGTAATAATAATACTAATATATAAAATAAAAAATAAAAAAAAACAATCTTGTACGAAAAGGGATGCGTGAACGACGGATAGGCGGCGGTTGAGGGTGTTGGATCGGAAGGGTCGAAGGGTTATTAGAAATTTTTGGATTTGTTTCTCAAAGTTTCTGTTCATAAACCCTAGAATAAACCAAAAATAAGAGAAAGATTGAGATTGTGAAATTGTAGATGAAAAATAGTGTGAAAGAGTGATCTATTTATAGTGATAATAAGGTCAACGAATTAAAAAATAAAGTTAATTGAAAAATCAAATTTTTATTGGTCACCGAGTTAACCAATCATAAGACGAGTATGGCACAAATTGACACTCATTGACCAATAAAAAACAATTAAATATAAAAGGAAATATTTTTTATATTTATTATAGTTTTTGAATTCAATTTTGGTAAAAAGTGCATAAAATCTAATAAATAATTTTTTTAAATACATTGTTTAAAAGTACGAAAATAATATTTAAATAATAAAAAATGACTTTTTTGTTATTTTTTTGAATATAAATGGAAATAAAATTTGTGACATATAGATAGAATAATATTCAAAATACACCAAATGAGATTCAAATCCATGACCTTATGTTTACAAGCCTTATTTCTTATCAAATGTGCTATGTTGCTTATTTGAAATAAACACCCAATTGAAAGTATTTGAAGATGAGTAAGTATTTGTTATTTTAAAAAATATAAATAAATTATTATGTATATTTTTAAATAAGAAAAATAATTTTAAAATGAATATTCATAAAAACTAAAGAATGTTAGTGTAAACGAACCAAAAGAATGTTAAAACCTAAATTTGAAAATAATTTTGACTGCAGCACCGAGGCGGATAAATTTGGAGTATGACACGTAGTCCTTTAAGTTTTTTTTGTACAAGTTGGTTTTTTAAGTTAACTAACATGTGCACCATTTTATTTTTTGACATAGAAAAGATGCTAATTGTGGATGCAATTATTTTTAGTGGTATGAAAATGATAAAGTGCAACAAGAAATACAACAATCAACATTTTTGAATGTTCAAAATGTAAAAAAAAAAGGTAGAAATCACTCTAAATGACTAAGTTGTTTAAAAAAATTTAAAGGACCACATAGTTACAGTAAAATAACTTATGGGATCCCTAATATATTTTTTCCTATTTTTTATTTGTAAACTAAATAATCTATCCCTTCGTTTTTCGTAATAACCGGGGGAAAAATAATCATATTTTACTATAAAAGCACTCGTTAAACATATTTTAACCTAATCCTAACTTATATGTAGCTACCCCAAAGTCGTACATGTCATTCTTTGGGATGCATTACAAGACAAAAAAATCTTCAACATTCTTCTATCTTGAACAACACGTTTTTTCTGTCCTTGCAATCTATCTCATATAATGGTGTTGATGTTTGTGTTGTATTTTTACAATAACCTTCCTATGTTGTCAATAAATAAAAATAGCATTGTTTTCCTTGATTTACAACATTGAGAAATTTATTCCTAAACATAGTGTAAATTGCACACACAAAATAATGACTGGTAAAAAATTGAAATAGAAACATTACATGTTACTTTCGATTCTTTATCATTCACCATTTTTTTCTTGAAACTTATTACCTCGGTTTTTTTCTAAAATCGAGAGGTTTACTTATTTTATTTTGTTACTTTATTTTAAAAAGAAAATATTTTCCCCTTGGTTTTTTAACAAAATCGGGAGATTTTGTTACACAGCTACAACAACGAATATCTACCCTACATTCATAAAGGAACAACTCACAAGATACTGCTATGACATCAATCCGCAACAAAATATCTACATCCACCAATATATATCTTATTCTCTTTCTTGTCAAAGCATTTGTCATTAATATTTGGAACTTAAAGAAGCTTGGAAAAATTCTCTGTAATGGATTGCAAGTGCAGAAAAATAATTCTTGCTTCAAGTTAAATAGAGAAGAGATATCAAAATTTGAATAACTTATTAAAAGTCGAATCTATACAAGGTATGCAACAAAATCTGGATTACAATAGAGATTTGTTGTTCTCCAAGAATAACAACGATGGTGATGAATATGTATTTGTTGTCTTTAATGTACTTTAATATTCCATGTAAACAATTTAATGTTAAAAAAAAATTATTCACCTCGGTTTTCAACAGAAATCAGGGGTAAATACTTTTTACCTCGGTTTTTTCCATAATTGGGATAATAATTAAGCGTGTTTATTGAGGATATTCATTGTACTTAAATAAATATTTGTCTTCTATTTAATGAGTATCAATGCTCAAGACACTACCATTAGTGATCTGTGTGAAATATAATAAACTTTTATAATAAAAGCATTATGAATATAAAAATTAATAATGAAACATCATGAAGCGTTTGAAACTATCTACATCTGCCACTATATATCTAGTTCTTTTTCATGTGAAAGCATTTGCCATGAAAAATTCTCTATGATAGATTGCAAGAGCAGAAAATTATTTGGCTGTAAGGTTTGTGTTCTTCACTATTTATTTTTGCAGAAAATAATTTATTTATCTAACTCTTTTTTTGTTTTAGATCTAAAAAAATGCAAGCAAAAAAATTGAAAATATCCTGACACCTAGCTTTTGATCTTTCCCAAAATTTAATGTTTCGAAGATCCAACATATGATCTTTATGGACAAATTAACTTTTACTTTAATATTCTGTGTAAACAATATAATATTTTGGGTAAACAATGTAGTCTGTAAACAAATTAATTTCTTAATATTCTGAATAAATAACGTAACGAGTTTTTTTATAAAAAAGACAAACTATCTTATCCCTCGGTTTTATTGATAAATCGAGTATTGAAATATTAAATTAGATTAGATTAGATGTTATTAGATTTAATATTTAATATAATCCAAGTTGTGTTAGCTCAAGTCCAATTAGAGTTGTATATAAATAGTCATAGTGTGTATTTTTATTTGTACAATTGAATAATACAAATCTTTATTTCCTTTATTATTCTCTCTTTCTCTCCTCACTAAGAGTGACTCACGCACTAACAAATTGATATCCAGAGCTTCCAGTTGTTGTTCTTGATCAAGTTTTCAAGAATTTCACGCCAGAGATCGTTTTTCTAGGGCAAGTAAATCAACCGCTATGAAGATGGATAGTGATAAGAGCATTCTGAATTCTCTTCCAATGCTCGACGGTAAAAATTGGATCCGATGAAATCCTTGTTTGGCTTCCATGAAACCCTAGAAGTGGTTACCGAAGGAGTTCTTGCGTTGGCTGCAAATGCAACTGACGAACAGAAAAAAGCTCACAACGAAGTCAAGAAGAAAGATTGCAAGGCTTCTTATTGCATTCAAACGGTTGTCGATGCTGCTAGCTTCGACAGAATCTCTCATGCTGAAACAGCGAAGGAGGCATGGGATATTCTGGTAAAGTATTTCAAAGGAGGTGAGAAAGTCAAGGTTGTCAAATTACAAACCTTGCATCGACAATATGAGTTGTTGTTGATGGGAGAAGATGAAAAAGTTGCAGAATATGTGTCGAAGGTTCAGAAACTCGTCCATCTCATGAAGGGTTATGGTGAAACCATTACTGATAAGATGATAGTTGAGAAGGTAATGAGAACATTGTCCTCTCACTTTGATCACGTTATCGTAGCTATTCAAGAATCCAACAATATTGAAACAAATAAAGTGGAAGATTTGGTTGGTTCATTGGAGGCGCATGAGATGAGGATTGTCGAAAGGAAAGGAGTTCAGGACTCGATACAGGCACTGCAAGCTCAATCATGGAAAAAAGATGGTGGTTCCAACAAATTCAAAGGCAAGTTCGACAAGACTCGTGGCAAGAAGTCTTGGTCGAATCCCCATAAGAATAAGATCGAAGATAGATCTTCTGAATCCTCGAAAAGGGGAGGAGGAAACTATTGAAAGGACAAAAAAGATAAGAAAGGTATGCAGTGTTATAACTGTGAAAAGTGGGGACACTTGGCCAAGAATTGGTGGTACAGAAAAGACAAGGGATCGAAAGGCAAGGACGAAGGAGTGAACCTTACACGCAAAAATTCAGATGATTCTGAAGGTGGTATGATGGTTATGGATGCAGTTGTAGATAACCATGTTGAATCCAATATCTGGTTTCTCGACTCAGGCTGCTCGGACCACATGACTGGTTGAAAGGAGTGGTTGGCAGATTTTGACGAGTCGAAGAAGAGCAAGATAAAACTTGATGATAATAGTTTGTTGCAAGCAAAAGGTATTGGCAACATAGTCTTTCAAATGAGTAGTGGAGGGAAAGCTATGCTCAAATATGTGCTCTATGTACCTGGAATGAAATTCAACTTGCTAAGTGTTGGACAACTAGTCGAAAAAGGTTTCTCAGTTGTCATGAAAGATGGAGTTTTGAAATTTTTAGACACAAAGAACAATTTGATCTTAAAATTTCCATTGTCGAAGAATAGGACATTTAAGACTATGGTAATCTTAGCACTAATAATTCTTTGTGGCATGTTATTCTCACTATTTACAACCTATCTCATTGGTTGTGCATGAAGCACAAGTATATTTTGTTAAGTATGATGATTTCTGGACCACAATAGCCTGGTAACGACATAGATGCTTATCTTACTCCATTAATTGAAGATTTATGACTTCTGTGGGATAAAGGCGTTGAAGTTGATGATGCATATTCTGGGAAATTATAAGATGCGTGCAATGTTATTTTTCACAATCAATAAATTTCATGCTTATGGTAATTTGGTTGGCTATAGTGTCAAAGGACATAAAGTGTGTCCTTATGTGAATATGATACATGTTATCACCAACTTGAGATTGGAAAAAATATTGTTTACCTCGGGCATCGAAAATTTCTAAAATCATGTCATCCTTATCGTAGATTGCAGAAGGCTTTTAATGGAGAGAAAGAGTTTGCTATGGCTCCTAAACCTTTAACCAGGGAGTAAGTTTATCAAAGACAATAACAGATTAATGTTGTCTTTGGAAAGAGAGAAAAAGAAAAAGGGCCAGTTGAGAAAAAATATGGAAAAAGAGGGTTATGTTCTTTGATCTTTCATATTGGCCAAGTCTTGATGTTAGACATTGTCTTGGTGTGATGCATGTTGAGAAAAATGTGTATTATAGTTTTATTCGAACACTTCTAAACATTCTAGGAAAGACTAGATATAGTAAGACTTCCCATCTCGATATGAAGGCGGTGGGTTTACTAAAATAGTTGGCTCTGATAGATAGAGGAAATGGAACTTATCTTCCTCCAAGGTTACTCATTAAACATCAAGAAACTTGTATGAATATAAGATCTCAAGTTAATTGGTTTGAAATCTCATGATTTCCATGTATTGATACAACAACTTCTACCAGTGGCTATTCGTGGGATGCTACCAAAAATGTGAGAGTAATTATAACCAGATCGTACTTATTCTTCAATTCTATATGTAATAAAGTTCTTAATTTCAAAAAATTAGACGAATTAGAAGATGAGGCTTCCATAATCTTGTTTCAATTGGAGATGTATTTTCCTTCATCATTTTTTTTACATTATTATTCACTTTAGTATTCATCTAGTCAGAGAAATCAGATTTTGTGGTCTAGTTTATTTAAGGTGGATGAATCTAATAGAGAAATATATGAAGATCTTTAAAGGATATACGAAGAATCATCACCGACCAGAAGCTTCAATTTTTTAAAGGTACATCTTTGAAGAAGTTGTTGAGTTTTGTACAAACTATTTGTCGGAAGCAGATTATATAGGCATTCCAAGTCTCATCATAATGATCACACAGAAGGAAGAGGTATTCAAAGTGTCAATGTTACGTCAATGGCTCGGGATGTAGTTATTTAAGCACATTTATATATATTTAATAATATTGATGAAGTGAAACCTTACATAGATAATCACAAAATAATTTTGAAGAAAAAATATTCTCGAATGAGCGACAAGTTATTGTTGATAGAGCATAACAAGAGATTCATAGATTGGTTTAATAAAATGGTATCTAATGATCATAGTGTCTCTGAGATACTTAAGTGGGTATCGTACGAGCCAAAATTTAATGTGATAACTTGGACTTCATACAACATTGGTCATTATACCTTTTATACAAAATCAAAAGATGATTGTAGTAATGAAAAATAACAGGGTTATAGTTTAAGTCGAATCGATGTATTTCTCTAGTTTGAAAGATAAGAATCATGTATTGGCAACTACCACGTTCTATGGTGTCATTGATGAGATTTGGTAGATTGACTATGTAATTTTAAAAGTGTCTTTATTTAAATGCAAGTGGATTTCAAATAATAGTAATGGTGTACACATTGATGACATAGGATTCACACGGGTTGACCTTGCCAAGGCATCTTTTATGACCGAACCATTCATCATGGTTTTTCAAGCAAAACAAGTTTTCTATGTGACTGAATCTTCTGACATATCGGGGAAATGGCCAATCGTTCTCCAAGGAAAATACATTCCTCTTAGTGATGAAAGTGTTGATATTCTGTCAACTCCTTCTTTCACAACATAAGTTCATACCTCATATGATGAAGTTGATGGAGATGTTGTGCATGTTATTCGAATCGATCATGAAGAAGGCGTATGAGAAAATTAACAAGTATTTTATTCTTTTTTTCATAATATATTAATTATATTTTATAAGTCCTACGTATTTTTACTAATGCAAGTATGATTTTTTGAAATCACGGGTCTTTATATGTCAGGACACCAAGAGATAAGACACCTAGAGACAAGACACTTAGAGATAAGACACCTAGAGATAGGAAACTAAACCACCAAGATACAAATTATATGTTGTTATGTAATGTGTAAGTTGTAGGTTGTTTTATGATATTTTGGTTTTGAAGTAATATGCAATTTTTGGTTCTTAATCCAATTTTTATTGTTATTATGATACAATTATTATTATGATAACTATATCACAAATGCAAGTTACCTGTTCTACTATGATTGTTTGTTCTGCTGTGATATGATCCACCAAAATACATGTAAAAAATGGGGAAAATTATAAAAGCAAGATTAAGTTTATTACTTCAGCAGAAAGTTTAACAATTGTTAACTAACACAATGATTGTAATATCTCGTGCGCTGTCCAAAATAATATAAATACCAAAATGAGGATGTTGATAATCAAATGTAGGACCTTTATGTATATCACAACGGTTCTTTGCTCAACCATTGTCAGACGACGCACACTTTCCAGAATACTACAATGGTTCCAGGACCATGATTGTAAGTAACACATTTACAACAACTCTCTACATAATAATGCCTGGACCTACGTGATTATATGTATTTTCCAACCGTTGTTAAATGGGTTTTCCGTAGTAGTGCTAGAAGTCACAAAAAGTATGAGGCAGCCTCTACTGCCGAGTACAATCTCGACCCTCAAACTCTAATGGATAAAAAAACCACCCTCCGTTGAATATTCCCGAATAATGAACCCCTACCAACTACAAAACTATTAATAACACATTAATGCTCATTGATGTTCGACTAATCTATTAATACGTATTTTAAAACAGACCCCTAATATATTTGACACATAAAATCATTTTTGCCACATAAAACCATTTCATCCACATCACTCATACTTCTATGTGACATCTTCTAAGATTTATTTTCACTTTTTAAAATTTAAAATCACAGAGAGCCTCTTCATGAGGTTATGAGTTCGAATCCTGAAAAAAAAATATTAGCCAAATAACTACTTACATATTTTAATGAAAATTATAAACCTATATTTATATTTTTATTGCAATAATTTTTTAATTATAAAATTAAAAAATGAAAAATTATATTAACCTAATAGCAACTTACATATTCTCATAAAAATTTATAAACTAATATTTCGATTTTCCTTGCAATTATTTTTTAATTAATAAAATAAAATGGTATACTATCTTTCATCATATTATTTTCAACAAAGAATACTCTTATGACAAATAAATTGTTTGTTATAACATTAGATATTAAAATTACTTTCCAAAAACTTAAATACAATATAAGATTCACAATTTTTTAATATAATTTTTACCCTATATCTTCATTTGTATTCATTTTTTTTGTTTTATTTTACTTTATATGTGAGATCTAAGTTGTTTTGATACTAAAAAGTGCTAATGTCTATCATGTTAGACGATATCTACTTATCTAGAGGTGGGTGAATGGATCACCAAGTCAAAATATCAATTAAAATTGGAGTTTAAAAAATTATTTGAAAAGAGTGCATGTGGAAATTTTGATATAGATCGATAAAATTCGTCTATACGGACCTAATTATTGGAACTCGGATGTGCAAAGATCCTTATGGAGTAAACGAAATAATAAGATGAACTTATACACTTGAAACAAGCAACACAATATTATTTATTTATATCAAATTCACTAGCAATCTATTTCTAATGAAATTAAGCATAAATAAGGAAAGAGGCAATTTGTCAAACACTTGGTGTGCAAACGAATTTTCAAAAAATTTCCTTGAGTTGTGTTGATATGAAAAAGCACTTATAATAAAAATGATTATAAGATATTCAAAAATAAATTAAAAACATAAACAGCCACAGAAAAATTCTTACTAGTCGATCGATCAATCAATGTTATTTAACAAATTGCTTAATGAAAATTAAAGCAAGTAAAGAATAAGAGAGAGCGACACGAGGATTTTTTTAGGAAGTTCACCAATCATCACGAATCATTTTTGGAATTAGGATAATTTCTTACTATGCAAAAAGTTAATTATAAGAGAAGTGTTCCACGAGCAACCCTACAAACCCTAACCATTTGTTATTGATTCAACCCATTCTCTCCATTTGATCTTGAGCAAGACCAAGACCCAATAGCTATCAATTAATTTATTGAATCTTGCTACTCCTCTGGGTACCAAACTTCAAAACTCTTTCGCCCATGATCAATTGTTACTATTGAACATGCACTTTCAATTAGATTCCTCATTCTCTCGCTACTCCCTTGGGTACCAAACTCCAAAGGAATTTCACTTGGCCGCAATCCTCTTTTGAAAGTCTTGAAAAAAAACCCCAAATCTAACAAAGATCTTGGAGGATAAACCCTAGGTTATTCTAGGTGAACCCCTCACAATTCTCAACCCAATATTCTCGATTACACAAAAACCTAATTTAACTTTATCAAACCTCGCCTAGATGGCACCCCGACAAAAGATGATTATGTGCAATTTAATAATGTGTATGCATAGGTTGAAGGTTAAAGGTGAAGAGAAATGGTGGTAAGTGTTTATAGATGCATGAATGATGTATTTGTAGTTGTGGAAGTTTGGATGCAAAGAGGTAATTTTCAGCATTAAGCATAATTAAAAATTTGACCCATTCAAATAATATGTGTCGGCCTGAAATGCGGATGTGCCGACAAATAAGGATAAAATTACTAGTATGTGCCAACATGAAATGGCTTATGTTTCGGCCTATGAGAAACAGAGGCTACAACATTTAATATTAAAGCAAATGTGCCGACCTAAAAATTGTATGTACCGGTACATAAAATTGAAAGTTACAGTATATGCCAGTCTGAAAGCTGGATGTGTCAGCCTGTACCAAACATAAGCTACAGGCTTCATTATTGAGTTACATGTGTTGGCCTGAAAATCGTGAGTGTCGACTCATGTAGATGATTTTTGTGCAGAAAATGAATTTTGATGTTTATGGCCAATTTTAATGTGCTTTTAAATGATTCCTAAGACCTCTAATACAATGGAGAGCCATATTATATAGAGATACCATCCAATATACAGAAATTATAAGTTTTCCTAGTTTTGACATCATGAAAAGCATCTAATGGTGGATTTTCACTCACATACTCCCACTTTTTGATAATGGAAAAACTTGCAACGATGCATTTCATGTTGTTATGGAAGGCTCCCCCTGAATTTGTGCTTCCCAACTTCATCTCGCATATTCTTCTCCCCCTTTGAAAACAACAAAAATAAAGATAGCAAATTGTGAGAAGTATCATATTCCAATACAAATACCAATATCATTGTTATGTGTGATGTTTTATCATCTAAAATCATAATGTTTTGCCATTCTTGCCATGATATTTTGCCATCTTTTCTCTGATGTTTCGCCATCGCACGTGTTTGTTATCCTACTTTGATTCTCAATATCATTGTTAGGTATGATATTTTATCATCTAGTTTGTTGATGTCTCACCATCTTTGCCATGTAATCTTGCTATCTTTTAGCCGATGTTTCACCACTGCATATGTTTGCTGTCGATGTTTCTCCATCACATATGTTTGTTATCCTACTTTGATTCTCAATACCATTATTAAGTGTGATGTTTTATCATCTGATTTATTGATGTATCGCCATCTTTACCATGTTATCTTGCTACATTTTTATCGATGTTTCGCCATCGCATATGTTTGTTGTCGATGTTTCGCCATCGCACATGTTTGTTATCCTACTTTGATTTTCGATATCATTGTTAGGTGTAATGTTTTATCGTCTTGTATGATATTTTTTTATCGTGACAACGCGAGATATGCCCATGTCTGGATATGAATTCACTCCAATTGCATGTACCAATCTAGAGATACCCCACTTAAACAGTCTTTGAAACAATGGATCATCAGCTTCTGGTCTTGAGCATATGCATGCATATTTCTACAATACATGCGTAGATGGTTCCTCGGACATATCATCCCCTTATATTTTCCAAACTCAGGCACTTTGAATTTTGGAGGGATCACTACATCAAGAACTAGACCCATTTCAAGAGCGTCGACATTGAAAGCATCGTAACCCCCCACAATCTTTAACCTTTCTTCAAGGGCTTTGTACTGGTTGAGCGCCAATAGATTTTTAGTAGCATGAGTACAGGTTGTTCTTTGAGGTTCTTGATTGACATCTTCTAAGTCATGGTCTCTATACTACAGGTCTACGTAGTTGTCCGTGTTGTTAACCGGAATTTGCAAGGTATGACATGCCCCTACCTTTGGTGGAGGAGGGATACACTCTTCAGTATCTACTTTCCTGACTTCTTGTTGAGCCATGGTTGACTTTTGGGGTCCTGACTCTGGTCTCTTCTTGGTTGGTGACTTCTCGATGCACCAATAGTCCGGGCTACTTCCTCAAAGGCTGCCCTAGGGATCTGTTACTGCCTTTCAATGATATTCTTCAAGGCTAGAAGGACTTGAATCATATCTCCTTTCATTGAGTCGATGTTTCCTTTCACTTACTCCAGATCCTCATTGAATGCCGCTTGGTTCTCTTCGATCTGTTCCACCACTTTTTGTTGATAGGCTCTTGTCTGGTATGATAGTCGAAGAGGCAGTGCTTTTTTACCAATGTTTTAACTGGAGAATGTTTTTGAAAAATGATAAGTTTTTTGTATGAAGTTATGAAATGCAATATTTGCGAATGCATGGATGCGTATGAATATGCTGGGAGTTTTTTACCTTTGTCTTATTCACATTGGATTCCTTTATATATTTTTTCTAGGTTTAGCTTTTTATTGGTAAGTATCTTGAAATGAATATGTAGTTCGAATATGGAAACAAAAGTACTTTCATTAATAATAATCATCCTCAAAAGGGAATACAATTCAGATATTGAAAAATATTTGAACCAAAAAAGAAACTATTGGAAGCACTAACTTCTTCATAGCTCTTTCAAGCAGTTTCTCCTTGATGATTATTATCTTTGTCATATCTGACTTGACAACACTAACACAGACAAGTTGTTTCCCTCTGGCATTCATTTTTAAGAGACTCACCAAAATGATTGACTTATTATTTTTAATCCTGTGAATAAGACAGACAAAAAAGAATGGAGAATAATGAATATGTGAAATGTAAGATGCATGAATGCATGATTGTGTGGCTTAGTGACAGGATTTCATGAAAGATATCCTTAGATGGTAGGCTCCTCGTTTTGACCTACCGATATGCTACCCTACCCATAAGGTGGTTTCCTTAAGGGTATTATGGATAACACTAGAGGCAAAGGAACAAGGGCCTCCCTTAAGTGGAGCCTCTTTGTAGACCGAAACTTTCGTCTCTAAAGTCATGAAAGGTCTCACCGTGAGTTTTTAGTTTAGGGTTTATACAAAAAGTCATAGGTTTCGTTCCAAAGTCCTACCCCTAAGAGGATATCTCTTGAGACATATTTATTTTTTGGAATTCCACTGATTCTAGATGAATTCGTCACAAAAACTCATAGGGATGATGTATCCCGTTGGCCAGTAGACGAGCCTTCTTTCTAAGGTTTTTTGAAAATAATTTTTTTGAAATAAAATCCAACCAACAAATGATAAAAGATAAAAATTTAATAATAAACAATAATAAATAAATAAATAAATAAAGTGAAAATAGAAGAATAAAAAAAACCTAAAAACCCTAAACCAAAAGAAAAGGTTTATAAACCCTAGGGTTGAATCCCCAACAGAGTCGCCAGCTGTTATAATCGGTTTTAAAATGAGAGTCGCCACCCTTAATTTTTATCTTAAGAAAGAGAATATAAATGATAACCTTAATTTGGTCAGAGATTCTAAGTTGTTTGATTCGTTTCTAGATGAAGGGAATGTGTTACGCACCCCTCATCTATCTTGTTCACAAGGATACTAGGGTTTAAAATTGCAATTTTTTAGGAAATAGGGTTTTAATTTTTATTAGGGGAACTCGCTACGATTTTAGTCGTATGCCTACGTATCCTCTTATTAGGAATCAGAGTCCTAATTCATAGTTCGTAGTTGTTTGGTTAGTGTTTTTTATGGATTATAAAAATATCTCGAATTCTCCTTGAACCAAGTCTAAATGTGTGAATAACGGAATTTGTAGACGAAGTTCGCAAGAGATTAAAGGTATTTCCATTATCCTTTTTGAAAATAATCTTGAGTTTATTAACTTAGTAAAAAAACAGGTTAATATTGGATTGGTTAGATCTTTTTTAAAATATATTAATATATGAAGAAAATCTTTTATGATGCATGAGAAAAAATCATTTTAATGCAATTAAAGAAATATTTGAATGGGTTAGTAAAAATAAAGATTTGAATTAATAAATAAATAGATTTAGAATTTATTATAAAAATAAATATTAATTATGAAAACATAAGAAAATAAACAAATAAATAGATAGATAAAAGAAAATGTAAAAAAATATAATTTTAATTAATTATGCAGGGGGGTGTATTTTCAGTTTATAAGTAAAAGGTCAGGGATGTAATTAGCAGGGCCTAGAATCCATATATTAGATTTAGGCCCAAATCATAAAGGGGTGTGATTAGAAATGGATAGAATTATATAACAATACTAAATAGAAATAGGTCTTGATGCCCCCAAGAAAAAAAATCTATTTTTTATTAAAATACTTGTTAGTAATAATAATACTAATATATAAAAAAAAGAAATAAAAACAATCTTTTACAAAAAGGGATGCGTGAGCGGCGGAGAGGCGGCAGTTGAGGGTGTTAGATCGGAAGGGTCGAAGGGTTATTAGAAATTTTTGGATTTGTTTCTCAGAGTTTCTGTTCATAAACCCTAGAATAAATCAAAAATAAGAGAAAGATTGAGATTGTGAAATTGTAGATGAAAAATAGTGTGAAAGAGTGATCTATATATAGTGATAATAAGGTCAACGAATTATAAAATAAGGTTAATTGAAAAATCAATTTTTTATTGGTCATCAAGTTAACCAATCATAAGTCGAGTATGACACAAATTGACACTCATTGACTAATAAAATACAATTAAACATAAAAGGAAATATTTTTTATATTTATTATAGTTTTTGAAATCAATTTTGGTAAAAAGTGCATAAAATCTAATAAATAATTTTTTTTAAATGCATTGATTAAAAGTAAGAAAATAATATTTAAATAATAGAAAATGACTTTTTTGTGATATTTTTGAATATAAATGAAAATAAAATTAGTAACATATAGATAGAATAATATTCAAAATACACCAAGTGAGATTCAAATCCATGACCTTATGTTTACAAGCCTTATTTCTTATCAAATGTGCTATGTTGCTTATTTGAAATAAACACCCAATTGAAAGTATTTGAAGATGAGTAAGTATTTGTTATTTTAAAAAATATAAATACATTATTATATATATTTTTAAATAAGAAAAATAATTTAAAAATGAATATTCATAAAAACTAAAGAATGTTAGTGTAAACGAACCAAAAGAATGTTAAAACCTAAATTTGAAAATAATTTTGACTGCAGCACCGAGGCGGACAAATTTGGGGTATGACATGTTGTCCTTTAAGTTTTTTGTACAAGTTGGTTTTTTAAGTTAACTAACATGTGCAGCATTTTCTTTTTTAACATAGGAAAGATGCTAATTGTGGATGCAATTATTTTGAGTCGTATGAAAATGATGAAGTGCAACAAGTAATACAACAATGATCATTTTTGAATGTTCAAAATGTAAAAAAAAAAAAAAGGTAGAAATCACTCTAAATGACTAAGTTGTTTAAAAAAATTTAAAGG
Organism: Vicia faba; assembly: GCA_948472305.1. Lineage (NCBI taxonomy): Eukaryota > Viridiplantae > Streptophyta > Magnoliopsida > Fabales > Fabaceae > Vicia > Vicia faba. The sequence continues at coordinate 1,034,197,234 of OX451740.1, read as the reverse complement.
ACCACATTGTTACAGTAAAATAACTTAAGGGATCCCTAATATATTTTTTCCTATTTTTTATTTATAAACTAAATAATCTATCCCTTCGGTTTTCGTAATAACCGGGGGAAAAATAATCATATTTTACAATAAAAGCACTCGTTAAACATATTTTAACCTAATCCTAACTTATATGTAGCCGCCCCAAAGTCGTACACATCATTCTTTGGGATGGATTACAAGACAAAAAAATCTTCAACATTCTTCTATCTTGAACAACACGTTTTTTCTGTCCTTGCAATCTATCTCACATAATGGTGTTGATGTTTGTGTTGTATTTTTACAATAAACTTCCTATGTTGTCAATAAATAAAAATAGCATTATTTTCTTTGGTTTACAACATTGAGAAATTTATTCCTAAACATAGTGTAAATTGCACACAAAAAATAATGACTGGTAAAAAATTGAAATAGAGACATGACAGGTTGCTTTCAATTCTTTATCATTCACCATTTTTTTCTTGAAACTTATTACCTCAGTTTTTTTCTAAAATCGAGAGGTTTACTTATTTTATTTTGTTACTTTATTTTAAAAAGAAAATATTTTCCCCTCGGTTTTGTTAACAAAATCGGGAGATTTTGTTACACAGCTACAACAACGAATATCTACCCTACATTCATAAAGGAACAACTCACAAGATATTGCTAAGACATCAATCCGCAACAAAATATCTACATCCACCAATATATATCTTATTCTATTTCTTGTCAAAGAATTTGTCATTAATATTTGGAACTTAAAGAAGCTTGGAAAAATTCTCTATAATAAATTGCAAGTGCAGAAAAATAATTCATGCTTCAAGTCAAATAGAGAAGAGATATCAAAATTTGAATAACTTATTAAAAGTCGAATCTATACAAGGTATGCAACAAAATCTGGATTACAATAGAGATTTGTTGTTCTCCAAGAATAACAATGATGGTGATGAATATGTATTTGTTGTCTTTAATGTACTTTAATATTCCATGTAAATAATGTAATGTTAAAAAAAAAATTATTCACCTCGGTTTTCAACAGAAATCAGGGGTAAATACTTTTTACTTCGGTTTTTTCCATAATTGGGGGAATAATTAAGCGTGTTTATTAAGGATATTCATTGTACTTAAACAAATATTTATCTTCTATTTAATGTGTATCAATGCTCAAGACACTACCATTAGTGATCCGTGTGAAATATAATAAACTTTTATAATAAAAGCATTATGAATATAAAAATTAATAATGAAACATCATGAAGCGTTTGAAACTATCTACATCTGCCACTATATATCTAGTTCTCTTTCATGTGAAAGCATTTGCCATGAAAAATTCTCTATGATAGATTGCAAGAGAAGAAAATTATTTGGCTGTAAGGTTTGTGTTCTTCACTATTTATTTTTGCAGAAAATCATTTATTTATCTAACTTTTTTTTTTTGTTTTAGATCTAAAAAAATGCAAGCAAAAGAAATTGAAAATATCCTGACACCTAGCATTTGATCTTTCCCAAAATTTAATGTTTCGAAGATCTAACATATGATATTTATGGACAAATTAACTTTTACTTTAATATCCTGTGTAAACAATGTAATATTTTGGGTAAACAATGTAGTTTATAAACAAATTAATTTCTTAATATTCTGAATAAATAACGTAACGAGTTTTTTTATAAAAAAGACAATCTATCTTATCCCTCGGTTTTATTGATAAATCGAGTATTGAAATATTAAATTAGATTACATTAGATTTTATTAGATTTAATATTTAATATAATACAAGTTGTGTTAGCCCAAGTCCAATTAGGGTTGTATATAAATAGTCATAGTGTATATTTTTATTTGTACAATTGAATAATACAAATCCTTATTTCCTTTATTATTCTCTCTTTCTCTCCTCACTAAGAGTGACTCACGCACTAACAAATTGATATCCAGAGCTTTCGGTTGTTGTTCTTGATCAAGTTTTCAAGAATTTCACGCCATAGATCGTTTTTCTAGGGCAAGTAAATCAACCGCTAAGAAGATGGATAGTGATAAGGGCATTCTAAATTCTCTTCCAATGCTCGACGGTAAAAATTGGATCCGATGAAAAAAATAGATGAAATCCTTGTTTGGCTTCCATGAAACCCTAGAAGTGATTACCGAAGGAGTTCTTGCGTTGGCTGCAAATGCAACTGACAAACAGAAAAAAGCTCACAACGAAGTCAAGAAGAAAGATTGCAAGGCTTCTTATTGCATTCAAACGGTTGTCGATACTGCTAACTTCGACAGAATCTCTCATGCTGAAACGGTGAAGGAGGCATGGGATATTCTGGTAAAGTATTTCAAAGGAGGTGAGAAAGTCAAGGTTGTCAAATTACAAACCTTGCATCGACAATATGAGTTGTTTTTGACGAGTCGAAGAAGAGCAAGATAAAACTTGATGATAATTGTTTGTTGCGAGCAGAAGGTATTGGAAACATATTCTTTAAAATGAGTAGTGGAGGGAAAGCTATGCTTAAATATGTGCTCTATGTACCTGGAATGAAATTCAACTTGCTAAGTGTTGGACAATTAGTCGAAAAAGGTTTCTCAGTTTTCATGAAAGATGGAGTTTTGAAATTGTTCGCCACAAAGAACAATTTGATCTTAAAATCTCAATTGTCGAAGAATAGGACATTTAAGACTATGATCAGTTCGACAGAAGTTCAATGCTTGAAAATTATTGTCAACCACAAGGATAGTTGGTTATGGAACTTGAGGTTTGGACATTTGAATTTTCGATCACTTAATCAACTGATTACTCAAGATATGGTTACTGGTATTCTAAGTCTTGAGATGCCTGAAAATCTTTGTGAAGGTTGTTTAGTGGGAAAGTAATCCAGAAATTCTTTCGTTTTGACTATGTCAATGAGATCATCCTGCATTCTCTAAGTGGTGCATTCATATGTATGTGTTCCATTCGAAGAACATACATGTGGTGGAAACAGATATTTTGTTTCATTTGTCGATGAGTTTAGTCGAAAGTTGTGGATCTATGTGATCAAACAAAAGGATGAAGTATTTGAAATCTTTAAGAGATTCAAGATACTTGTCTAAAACCAGAGTGAGAAGAAGATCAAAGTTTTACGAACAGATAGAGGTGGAGAATACACATCCAAGATGTTTGAAGATTTTTGTGCAGAACATGGTGTTGATCATGAGGTAACTGCTCCTTACACACCTCAACATAATGAAATTGCTGAAAGAAGAAATAGAACCATATTAGATATGGCGAGATGAATGCTGAAGCAAAAGAATTTGCCAAAATCTTTATGGGAAGAAGTTATTTCGATTGCAGTTTATATTTTGAATAGGTGTCCTACTAAGATATTGAAGAACAAGGTTCTTGAAGAAGTGTGGAGTGACAAACGACCATCAGTAAGTCACTTGAAGGTGTTTGGCTCTATGAGTTACAAGCATGTTTCTGATGCAAGGAGAAGGAAGCTTGATGACAAGAGTGAACCTATTATTCTGGTAGGATATCATAAAACTGGTGCATACAGACTATTCAATCCAGTTAATGAGAAGATTGTGTTGAGTCGAGATATTGTGATTAATGAAAATTCTGCCTGGGATTAGAATTCTAGCAACTCAATTAACAAATCATTAATGAACTTTTATTTCGACGAAGAAACTAATAAAGTAGAGGTTGAAGGAATTATTGAGAATCCAATTCAAGTCGAAGAAGAAGCGGTTGCTAACACTTCTGTCACAGTCGAAGCCGAAGAGGTTGTGGATGAAACAAGCCAAAGACCTCAAAGAAATAGAGTTCTTCCAATAAGACTTCATGATTATGAAGTGGTGGGTGATGATGGAATCACACCAGATGGAGAATTAGTTCATTTTTCTTTACTTGCAGGTGCTGAACCAATCAACTATAACGAAGCTTTGAATATTAGCAAGTGGAAGTTAGCTATGGTCGAAGAGTTACAGGATATCGAAAGAAACAACACATGGGAGTTATTCGAATTGCCAGCATATACAAAAGTTATCGAAGTAAAGTGGGTGTTCAAGTTGAAACACAATGCAGATGGGTCAATAGCAAGACATAAAGCAAGATTAGTAGCTCGAGGTTTTCTTCAAAGAACAGGATTTGACTACTCTGAAGTATTTGCTCCAGTAGCAAGATTAGAGACTGTTCGACTAGTAGTAGCATTGGCATGTAACCAAGGTTGGTCAACATTCCATCTAGATGTGAAATCAGTATTTCTGAATGGTCCCTTAGAAGAAGAAGTTTATGTCACATAACCTCCTGGGTTTGTGATTCAGAAGGAAGCGAGTAAAGTATATAGATTGCAAAAAGCGCTCTATGGCCTCAAGCAGGCACCTAGGGCATGGAACAAGAAGATCGACTCATACTTAGTCTAATTAGGATTTGTCAAATGCAAATTACAGTATGGTGTCTATGTTCAGGTTGTAGCACAAGACATAATAATCATCTGCTTGTATGTTGATGACTTACTAGTAACTGGAAATATTTTGGAGAACTTGTCGAAGTTCAAAGAGCTGATGACGAAGGAATTTGAAATGTCGGATATAGGAAACTTGTCTTATTTTCTAGGCATGGAATTTTAAATGTCGAAGAAAGGTATGATGCTACATCAAAGAAAGTATGTCAAAGAGATACTCAAGAGATTCAAAATGGATGATTCAAATCATGCATCCTCACCTGTTGAACCAAATGTGAAGTTGAAGAAGAATGGAGAGGAAGACAAAGTCGATGCAACTTTGTTCAAGAAAATTGTGGGATCTCTGAGGTATGTATGCAACAGTCAACCTGATATAGGTTTCGCAGTCAGATTAGTAAGCAGATATATGGGTGAACCAAGAGTGTCACATATGAAGGCTGCAAGAAGAATCCTTTGATATTTGAAGGGTCTAATAAATTGTGGAATACTATTTCGACAAGATTTTGAAGGCAAAGAAGCAATAGTTAATTGTTTTTCAAATGCTGATTGGTGTGGAGATAAGGGAGACCGGAGAAGCACAACTGAATATTTCTTTCAAGTATTTGATGCCCCAATCTCATGGTGTTCGAAGAAGCAACCTGTGGTGGCATTGTCATCGTGTGAAGCTGAATATATAGCAGGATCCTATGCTGCATGTCAAGCAATTTGAATCAGATCTGTACTTGAAGAAATGACTGTCGAAGTGAAGAAACCTATAGTATTGCAAATCGACAACAAGTCAGCCATAAATCTGACGAAGAATTCAGTTCTGCATGGAAGAAGTAAACATATTGAAGCAAGGTTTCACTTCTTGAGGGAAAAAGTAAATCAAGGTGAAATTGAAGTTAGGCATTGCTCAATTGAAGCACAGTTGACCGACATTTTCACCAAAGGATTGAAGATCGACAGATTCCTGAATTTGAGAAAGAAATTAGGAATAGTTCATAATGACTATTTTTGAGGATGTTCGACAACTTGGATTATGGGGTGTGTTGAAATATTAAATTAAATTAGATTAGATTTGATTAGATTTAATATTTAATATAATCCAAGTTGTGTTAGTCCAAGCCCAATTAGGGTTGTATATAAATAGTCATAGTGTGTATTATTATTTGTACAATTGAATAATACAAATTCTTATTTCCTTTATATTCTCTCTTTCTCTCCTCACTAAAAGTGCCTCACGCATTATCCTTAAGGTTTTAGGTGGATAAGTGATGTGTCTCTCACAAAGGTACTTATTCCCACACTATGTATTAATGCTCCTAGTATCTCCCCCTCAACATGATATCATGAGCCTTTGGATCGAGAAAGAGACCAGAAGGAACTTGTATCGAAATTCGTCCAAGAAGTGGTGTTGTACAAGTGGGAGAGCATTGTGGACTCACACTTGAGGGAGAGTGTTGGATTGTGAGTAAGTGGGGAAATAATCTCATATCGAATAGGAATGTGGAGACTTAAGCATATATAAGTGGGAGAACCCACTCACCTCCTTAAGGTTTTAGGTGGAGAAATGGTGTGTCTCTCACAAAAAGGTGTTTGTTCCTACACTATACATCAATATTCCTAGTATTTCCCCCCAACATTGAGATGTATGATGTGTTAGTTTTAAAAATAATAAAAGTCCAGAAATTAAAGTTCAAACCCATGTGCAAATGACTTATCCCTTAATTTTTAAAATACTGAGGGGTAAAGTGACGGGTTTTCATAACGCCGTTCATTATTTCACTTTTGTGATTGAGGTTAAATATATTTTACATTTAAGGTGAAATGTGTTTTTTTTAGTAGTGAAATCTGATTTACATTTAACTTTCATTTTAGTTGCTGTATAAACTGAATCTCATTTAATTAGTTGTAATGATTGAATCACAATTTGAGATATAAAATTTATTAGAAAGTTAGTTATAGTTTCTTTCTTTCTCTACATTGTCTCATCTTTCTCTTTTTCAATTATTGTGCATCAATAAAGATCAATGAAGATGTGAACTTCAAAAAAAAATGGAAAAAATCACTTTACCAAATTATGTATTTGATTTAATTGAAATGTGATAAAATTTACTAACAATAAAGATTTGTGATATTTATAAGGTAATTTTTTAAGAGAGGTAACCATTTTGACGAAGAAAGAGAGATTGTAAAAGAGAGGGGATAAATTTACATAAGTTTTGACAATTTCTAAGAAGAAAGCGAACAAGTTTAATTTTAATTTTTAACATGTGATGAGAGAGAAATAATATTAATTTTTTATTGTTATATATTTTAAAATTATATGTTAACCTAAAATATCACGTCAAAATCATGGTAAGGGAAAATTATACTAAATTATACTAATCATCGCCTTATAATAATATCTAGTATAATTTTAATCCAATGTCTCTTTTTATGCTTTCTCATTCCTAAGGCTCTGTTTGGTTGTATCGAGCGGAGGAGTGGAGAAATATTTTTATTAAGGGGAGTAGAGGTGAGAAGAAAGAAGGGGAAAAATTTATATATATATATATATATATATATATATATATATATATATATATATATATATATATATATATATATATATATATATATATATATATATATATATATATATATATATATATATATATATATATATATATATATATATATATATATATATATATATATATATATATATATATATATATATATATATATATTTGATTCAAAGTAAAAAAGAGGAGGAGAATGAAGATATTTTATTTAGAAATATATTTGATTTATAAAGGTAAAAGAAATATTTTAAAATTAATTTATTTTTATATCTTTATAATTTTATCACAAGACTAATGATATTTATCGTTTATAATTTAAAAATATAAATTTAAAGATAAAATATAAATATTTAATTAGAAAATATTATTAAAAAAATTATAATAACGTAAAATATTTTATAATAACATAACAATCATAATATATAATTTTAAAAATATTATCGAATATAATTAAATTAAATAAAAATAAATAAACACATATAATAATAATAAGATGAAGATATAAAAAAATAAAAAATATAAAAAGAAGATAAAATTTCTTTAAAATAGAACTTTTAATATTTTAATAAATTAAATTTATATTTAAATAAATAAATAAAAATAAATATATAAATATAATTATAATTAAAATAAAATGTATTCTCTCTCCTCCAAATACCTTCAAAACGGAAGAAAACAAAAAATTATTCAAAAGAGATTTTAATCTCTACTATTTACCTCTCATCCCTTTGTTAAAATATATACTAAATACATAAACTATTAAATATTTTCCACTATCCTTCTCTTTTGTCCGTTTACTTCCAAATAAATATTCTAACATTTTTTATAAATTTTTTTTTTTTTTATATTCATGAGTTTTGATTTGATACTTATACTCTTAGACAAAATTTATTTAAAATCTTAACTTATATTTTAATAAGTTATTATTAAGTATTGGAATGTTCAATTCCTTTTTATTGGTTTCCATCATCAAATGTAATTTTTTTTGGATGAAGTAGGCTAGTAACATTTAAAGATGAACAAATAAGGTGACAACAGCTACCAACTCAGGTAGTTTAATATGATGTAATTTTGTTTTCTTTAACAACATTAAATAATAGTGCAAAAGTAGTGCAATTATAATTTGAAAGTAGGAATGAGTTTAGACGTGGGATTGAAACTAGGATTTGTTATTTTTTGCAAATTTTATTTTTCTTCTTTTCTATTTAAACAAATTAATTTAACGTATTGGAACTAAGGATTTGTTATTTTTGACAAATTTTATTTTTCTTCTTTTCTATCTAAACAAATCAATTTTTTTGGTTAAATATAGTGTATCTTTTTTTGCAAGAAATATTAATTATTAACAAAATTGTGTAAGCAAAATACGTTATAGTAATTTGTATAAAATGATAATGTTTATTCATAAAAAGCAAAAATATTTCTTTTTATATAAAAGGTGAATGAATAAGTTGAAAAGAAAAGGGATAATACCTTAAAGTATAAATTTATTGTTAATTAATCACGATCTTATATTTCATTAAATCATATTAAAAATTTTAAATTATTAATATGAGATGACATATTAATATATTCTTATTAGATAATTATATAAAACTTTTTTATATTTTCAATGCATCTTTATTAAACTCTAAATTAAAAACCGTTTATTAAAATAAAAAATAAAAGAAAAATTGAAAACCATATTTGACATGCTTGAACCTATATTACATGATTGGGTTTGGGTGAATTTAGAGTTGGGTTTGGGTGAATTTGGAGTTGGCTTTTGTTTTTATCTCTAAGTCATTTTTCTCTCTCAATAAATAATATACTCTAATCATACAATGTCGCAGTACATTTTTGCCTGAGTTTCTAGCAAGTGTATCATCATTTGCATACTTTTTAGCATCAATGTAAGTAAAAAAAAAATTTATTTTTTTTAGATTTAAATATATTTTTCGTCTCTCTATTTTTAATTTTTTATTTTAAAAGTTAATTTTTTGGTTTTTAAATTTTATTGACCCCTTATAATTTTATATAGGTAATGCATATATTTATGACATTAGCTTCCTTCAATAATTCTTTACAACGTGTGTTTATCTAATATAAAATTATTGTAACAGTGTCATGTCATTAATAATGACGTCACATATATAAAATTATAAGGGATCAATAAAATTACGAATAAAGTAAAATCTAAGAATTAAAAAAGTTAATTTTTAAAATGGAAAAATTGAAACTTAAAAAATATAAAAATAAGGAAAAAAATACATTTAATTTTTTTAAATTATATTATGGAGAATATAAATGGGTCAGGTTGGCCCTTTAGAGTTCTATAATCTGATTTATTTAAGTTTGGTCTTATATGTGAAATTAACACTATATTTTTTTAGTTTTTTACATTCCAACATTTTATAGTATTAAAAAAATCAACAGAAGAATTCCAATCGATTCCTTATGTTGCTACATTGTTCAATGCAATGCTTTGGCTTTTTTATGCCTATAAGAAGAAGAGGGAAACTCTTCTCATTATCACCAATGCATTCGCCTATGTAATAGAGACTATCCATGTTCTCATTTACCTCTTTTATTGCTTCAAAGAGCTATAGACAATGGTTGGAAATGCATTAAAATTTATGATAAATAACTATTAATTTAATGAGTAAAATAATTATCATCACACAATGATAATGAAAAATTAAAGAAGATAAAAGAAGAAAGGAGATTTAGGCTTACTGCAGAGTAACTTTATATCCATAACTGTGGAAAACTTTCTATTCACTTGCAACTGCAAATTCGGTGAATACAACTTAAATTCAAAAATAGGGGTCACTTCCTCTATTTATAGGAAAAGTCTAAAATACATATTTTAGAACTAAATCAAATCTATCTATTTTAGATCTAAATCAAATAAATCTAAAACTAAATCAAATCTGTGTGCAGCCTGTTTCGGTACACAAGCTCTTCGATAGGTCGTTCGTTTCTATCGAGCAACCTGCTTCCACAATCTCTAACCCTTCTACACACACATAGTTTCGACACCAAAAATTATAATTTAACACACCACCTATATCATTGTGTCTAAACTATCTATATTCATCATGGCTCTTAGTCTTCTGAATATTTCTACATGTACTCCCTTCGTTATGATATCTGCAATCTGATTCTCAGTTCTGCATCATTCCAAGTTCATCTTCCCATCTTCCACCTGCTCTCGAAGATAGTGGAACCTTATTTAGATGTGTTTGCTTCGACCGTGAGCTATCGAATTCTTCGCCAAATTGATAGCTGACATGTTGTCGATCTTCATGGTAATTGCTCCATGATCTTTACATGTAATCTCTTTAACCAAGTTCACCATCCAATTTGCTTGACATGCACAAAGATAAGCAACTATGTATTCTGCTTCGCATGATGATAATGCCACTACTAGTTTATTTCTCAAACTTCAAGAAACTGGTGCACCACCTAGCATAAACACATACCCTGCTGTGGATTTTTGATCCTCAGCATCACTACACCAACTTGAATCAGTGTACTCCACTAACTTGCATTCTTTTCCTTTATTAGCTGCAGGGAATAGAATTCCATAGTCGAGAGTTCCTTTCAAATACCTCAATATCCTCTTCCCGCTGCTAAGTGTGATACTTTTGACTTTTGCATAAATCTGCTTACCATACCTACATTGTATTTTAAGTCAGGCCTCATATGACAAAGGTATCTCAATGACCCAATAAGTCTTTTGTACTGGGTTGGGTTGACATTATGATCATATGCATCTTCCGACAGTTGCAGTCTTGGTTCCGTAGGTGTCATAGTCGAGTTGCATTCTTCCATCTCAAATTTCTGGAGAATTTCTTCTGCATATCTTCTTTGACGCATCATCAAATCTCTACTACTTTTGTAGAATTCGATACCAAGGAAATATGAAATGTAACCCAAATCAGATATTTCGAATTCCTTGCTAAGATCACTTTTAAAGTCTTCGATCTCCTTCTTTCAGCTACCTGTTATTAACAAGCCATCAACATAGAGACATTGTATAAGCAATTCACTATTGCTTCTTCTTACATATACTCCATATTCATTTGTTCACTTCACAAATCCCTCCTTCCCCTTAAAAAACTATCTATCTTCTTATTCCAAGCTCTTGGAGCATGCTTCCATCCATACAAAGCTTTATGCAGCCTATACACCTTTCGCTCTTTGTCATTCTTCATAAACCCAACTGGTTGTGCAACACATACTTTTTCGTATAAGGGTCCATTCAGGAATTCACACTTCACGTCTATCTGACATATATGCCAACTGTTCATTTCTGTTAGACCAACAACCAACCTGATTGTTTCGATCCTAGCTACAAGTGCAAAAACTTCATCGAAGTTAATTCCTTCTTTCTGAAGAAATCCTCTCGCCACAAGCCTTGCCTTGTGTCGAGTTACTTACCCCTTTGGATTCAACTTCACCTTTTATACCCACTTGACATTAATTACCTTCTTAGCTTGAGGAAATTCGATAAGTGACCAAGTGTTGTTGTCTTCGATGGATTTCACTTCTTCTTTCATTGCTTTCACCCACTTTGAATCTTTCAATTCAGCTGCATTGACATGTTCGACATTTGCATAGAAGGCATAATGAACTAGCTCAACCTCATCATTAACTAAATCATCTGATGTAACAACACAATCTTACAACCTTGCATGCATGTGTCTTGTTCTCTGAGGTCTGCTTGTACTTGGTTGATCTCTAACCTTCTCACATCTTACATCCAACTTTTATGTTCCAACGTTTCGAAAATTATGATTAATTCAACAAGAACAATGATGGTGAAGGTATTCCCACAACCTGCTTGATCCAATTCCGCGCGCGAGGCCTCGTTTTGTTGGGCAAACTTTCCATCTCCAGGCCTGAATCCTAAACCTTATATTTCTCTCTACACTTTATCATTGGAGATGATTCTTGAATCAAAAGTGAAGAGAAAGTTCCAAACTCCAATTTTGATGTTGACAACTTTTTGATTTGAGCTCAAATGGACATTTTAAATTAGCCATGAAGAAATCAGGTCTTGTGCACATATTTAGAAATTTCACTAAGTGGCCAGAATTTTCCAAGCTCAATAACTTTTTCTCCTTTAACTTTTTGAACTTTTTGTGTTAAGGACAAAATTTAAGAACATTTATTTCTCTTCCCAACCATATAAAGTTTGCATATTTTTAATAGAAATTGAGAAAGTAATGATCAATCAAATTTCAGCACTGTGAACACTTTAAAAATTCAAAACTTCAAGTAACTTTGTTGACAAGTTATCTCTAATTCAACACTTCCTCTTGATCTTATGCCACCATTGACCATGAAATTTGAAAATAGGGACATTAAATTGATGGTTGACCAAAAGTCCACTTGGTCAATCTTGATTTTGGTTGACTTTTAACAAAATGACCATTTTACCCATTTTGATCAATTGAACTTTTTCCAATCAAAATTGATGATCAATCCTCCAATCATAGATGCTCATGAACATGTAGAGAAGCATTGAATCAAGTCTTGCCCAAAAAGTTAGAGATTTCCTAATTAAATTCAAAACCCTAGTTTTGACCCACTGTGCTAGGAGATGGTGAGATGAATGCAATTGTGCCATCACCTACAATATAAGCATTCAAAGAAACATATATACATATTTTGATGTTAGTTGAAAGCATACATGTGCAAGATACACAATTCAAGGTGCTTGATGATCCCTCAAGAACAAACATAAAGATATGATGAAGTAGAAAGAGAGAAACAACCCTAGTGTGTGATCTTGATGGATTGATAATAATGAGATGATGAGAAATCTTAGGGGCGAAAATTGGGGTATAACAGATGCCCTTATTTAAGTATCTTCCATCTGGAGATACGAAGGTTAAAATCTTCATCTCGACGCGATTGAAGATACTTAAATACAAAACAAACCCTATATTTTCCCCTAAAATGCCATGAAATGTTTATGATCATGAATGCAAATGACCAACTCCAAAGGTGACATAGAACACCATTGGGTAAGCAGAAGATTAAAAAAAGATCAAAAAGAGAGTCCATCTGTTGTACCCCAAAATTTTCCCTCCTATATTCTCCAAGATTTGTCAAAAATCATCTTCAATTGGTTCAAGATTACTCAAGGGTTGCACAGTCCAAACCATCTCCTAAGCCAGTCAAAATTAGGGTTTTGGTTCTCTCAAGGAAGTTGAGGTTTCCAATGGCTCAATCAAGTCCCATAGGCCTATATACATTGTCAAGCATCTACAGGTCAAGTCTCAAGACTCACAGGGTCAAAGTCCACAGTCAAAAGCTCCATTTGATCCACAGTCAACTGCAGGGGTAAAATGGTCATTTTGCAGTCAAAAGTCAGAATTTTTGGTCAACGTCTTATTTTGAGCTCACAATCATCATTTGATCAAATCTTGATCATGATTCCACAAGCATGGCTCAAAAATCATCAAGATGCCAAAAGTTACTATTTTTGGATAGTAGAAAAGTCAATTGTATCTTGACCAGGGCATAAATTTTTTATGGTTCATCAGAAAAATCCCATCCAATGATCATTTTGAAGGGGAGGACATTTCCTACAACTCATCTTCACATTCCAAGTCCAAGAAATGCTCTCACAAAAAGTTATCAATTTCTACATTATAGGTCAATTTCAAAAGTCAACAAAAATGCACTTTAAGTCAAAGACCATAACTTGAGATTGGTAAATCCAAATGACATGGGACTAAAGGCATTGGTTAGAGGACTTCAATACCTTTCCAAAATGTCCAAGAACATGTTCATATGATCAAATTTGAGCAAGATATGCATTGGAGAGGTTGGGAAATTTTTCTGAATTTGCAAAAGTCAACTTTGCTCAAAACACATCACTTTTGCTAATGGGCCTCAAATTCCTTCTTGAAACTTTGTCCAAGGCCTATGCACGACCCATTGAGATTAAATTGATTTATTTTATTATTTTTTATTAATTAATTGAATTTTTAATCAATATTAATTCATTTAATTTATTTAATTGTAGGAAAATATCAAGATATGATTTCTCAATCTTTTTGTGAAGCAAAAGTGGTCAACATATGCTGGAGATTTCGTGTATCAATCAAGGGGACCAAAATCTTCAAAATTAGCAAGTTTTGTCAATCAAAAAGATGCAAAAAGATGTGATTGAAAATCAAATATGCAAACCATAATTCCATGGATTTTTGGTCAAAGATTTAACCTAAATCGATTCTACTATATATGCATAACCTAAACCTAATGCCACACACGTGAAAACTCTGCAAGAAAGCCATATGCAATATTGAAAAAAAGTCAAGCAAACTCAAAACTGTTTTCTCACTCCCAGGCCCTTTCAAAGCAATTTAAGGATTCTAATACATTGCTAGCATTCCCAGGAACGTATTGGAATCAAAATCAAGCACTAACACTCAAAGAATACGCAAGAACAGTGATACGGTTTGCTTACTATTTTGATAATCGAAACTCATATTCCATGTGCATTTAACATGATTTGTTGGTTGTTTTGCATTGCTTGAATCTACAGGAAGCTTTTGGCATAGGTTAATTGAGTTATTATGTAGTGAATCCAAAGATGCCATGAACACGTTCTAGGGTTTCCAAGCTCTTAATTTGGGGCTTTGCTATATAGGAAAAATCAGGACCCCTAATGCACATGTTTGAACTCGTTGCATTCAGACGAACCTAATGGAACCCTTGCGCCATATTTATATAGCCTAGGGAGGTAATCGCTATTTTTCCATGTCAGACTTTGTGGGGGTTAAAAACCCCCGCTATCTCTTTATCTTTTTGCAGGTTTAATGAAGAAGACGATTGCGTGTTTACATGTGATTGGACAGTTCAAATATAACGTGCACTTTTTTATGTTTCCAGCATATGTTGTTGTTTTATATAATATATTCAATTGCCATTATACTAACACAAGCGTTCAACTGGCGTAGTGGAGGATGAGCTGTCTGGTAACCATTGGGACCTGGGTTCGATTCCCAGGTCCCCCAAACCTTTGTTTCATATTTTTTCTAATGTAATCATATGCAGGCTATCCAAAGCGTCTCATCATGCACCTCACAATCAGTGTGCCATGTGGCCATGATCATAAATCCAAAGGCCAAAAGGTGATGAACACCATGTTCCCAAGTCAAAGCCAGCGTGGACAATTCCAGAAAGTCAGAAGGGGTTTGAGTGCTATTGGGCCAGATTTCCAAATTCACCTCCATACATGGGCCAGCACCCCCCCTGGTTTACTATTTCTTTTTATTTTCTTTTTCCTTTTAATTTCTTTTATTAATTAATTATTATTATTACTTAACTAACTTAATTAATTAATTTTTCATAATAAATTCAGACAATTAAATATTTTTATTATTATTTATTACTTTCACTATTAATTATTATTTTGTAAATAAATTCTAATTAATTAGTTTAGTTGTTTAATTAGGGCAATTTTAATCTTTTTCATAATAAATAAAATTAGTCTAGAATTAGGGTTTTGATAATTTTAATTCCTTTTATTTTATTTTCATTAAAACATAAAAAATATAAAAAATACTTTTTCTTTTAATTAATTAATTAATTAGTTTTTAGGTTTAATTTGAATTAATTGCAAAAAGGACCAAATTCCATTCTTTTCTCAAAAAGGGTCAAAACCCTAAGGACGTTCCCGATTAAATTTCTATTCGCGCATTATTATTTTTGATTATATTGATGTATCTGCTCCGAGAATGTAATAGATAATTATGCTTTTATCGCTTTCTTTACTTTCCGCACTTTTATTTTCAAGGGTTATGTTTTTGGCGATGTAAATACCCGACGCCTTGTAATAGCGTAGATTTATCTTTCCGCAATTTATTTCCCGCAAATTATTAACTGTTAATTATGCATGACAAGACTTGTATGAAAAATAAAATCAACCCGTAGCTCACCGATAACATGTACAAGACAATTTAACATGAAACTTGACACACATGCACATGCCACTCCTAGGGTACGCCTCACTTGGTTGCCTCGAGGTGGTCATTAAGTATAGGGTGTTTTAGAGGTCGCCCTCCTGTCTAAAGATCTAGTTGCCTCGAAAAGGTTGCCTCAGATAAAAAGGATCTAGGACATTAGGGTTACCGCTAAGGCGTCCTATTATTGCTTTGGTGACCACACATGTCCCTAATAATAGAATTGACCCGAACAACTCCAACGACGATGCTACCTACTTCTCAATAGTGGGATAGTACTGTCTAAAGGACTCTTACACAACTTAATTCCTTAGAGTAGGTAGATTTCTCCGGGGTACTTGCTCTTTCAAACAATAAAAACAACTTTTCGCACTCACACTTTCAAAAAGTTTTCAAACAAATACTTCATGCACTCTTGAGGACTGATACAAGAGTTACCTAGAAGTTTTTCAAACTAAACTTTTTCAAAACCCACATACACAAGAAAAGCAAACATTTTTTGAAAACATAGTGAGCAAGTACCTAAGAGCCCGTGGATAACCACGGATAGAAAGGGTGCTAACACCTTCCCTTTCTATAATCTACCTCTCGAACCGAGAAACATCTCGAAAAGGAATTTTGCTGTGCTTTTGTCCTTTCCTTGTTGGAGAACATAAAAGACGGTGGTGACTCTTGCTTACCGCGACATTTCGCGAACCAGCTTAAAAAACAGTCAGTTCTATTTCCACCGATCACAGAACTGGTGACTCTGTTGGGGATTTTATAAGTGAGGTGTACCTTAGGATTAGACCACTCTTATGTTTTCAATTGTATGCCTTGATTGCTTTTATATTTCTGGGCTTGCATCGGAGTTTCATAGATCCTAACCCGGATCTGGGGAATACCCTTTAGGTAGCATAAGCTGTGAGGGACCTGTCCGGCATAGACCGACACGGGTGAAGCAGTGGCTACGTTGGTGTGACACCTTGGTCTGTACCGATATCCCTTGTGTTGCAACGAGGAGAATATGGGTCTTCTGAGGAGTCATTAAGCACCAACCGATCTTAGAACCCTAAATTGACCCAACTTGGCCATAGAACAGTAGCAGTATGCTACACTCATTGAGGCTAAACTCTCGCGATGGTTCTGGCCGCAAGAAAAGATTGTGACGCTGGAGTTATGACCGATTGAGGGTAGTCAGTGATATTGAGATCCTCTAGAACCCGGTTACTATTTTCTAGGACAGGTCTTAACCAACGAAACTGAAAGAGGGTAGTACCTAAACTTCACGCTGGCCTAAACTCTAAAGGCTGTCTTGTGTGACTTGTGTGCCTTATCATGTTTGCCTTTGTGAATACTTGTGGTGTGCTTTATCATAACATCATACCATCATACCATTGCATGCATCCTGCATAAAGACTGACCCATTTCAAAGACAAGAGGGTTTCACCTTTGCTCTATTTTGTAGGACATCATGATGCATGTGCGAAGGAATACTATCCGGCTCAATTTTGTTCACCCACCTGATCTTCTTAAAGAATTGGTTGACAGAATTCCAAACACTACTTCCTTCATCCAGAGGCATGGTTCTCTTCTCGGTTTAGTCACTTCAAAGTGGGACCAACAACTGATGAGTGTCCTGACCCAGTTTTATGATCCCCTGTACCATTGCTTCACCTTTCAAGACTTCCAGCTGGTCCCTACCCTAGAAGAATTCTCTGATTTGCTTGGTATCCCTGTTTTGGAGCAGACTCCATTCACTGGTTGGGAAAAGACTCTTAGGCTTGAGGAGATTGCTGCAACCCTTCCCTTGACCACCAAAGAGGTAATGGATAACTGGGTGACTAGAAGCAGAGTTAAGGGCTTTTTGGCTAAGTTTCTGATTGGTAAAGCTAACAGTTTCTGGAATGACTTAGACTTCAGGACGTACGAAGACATTTTGTCTCTCTTAATCTATGGTCTAGTATTGTTTCCAAATCCTGATAACTTTGTCAATATCAATGCCATAAGGATCTTCATGTCTCGGAACCCTGTGCCCACTCTCTTGGGTGATATCCTGCAACAACTCTATGCTCGTACTGCCCGAAGACGGGGAACTCTGTGGTGTTGTACTCCTTTGTTAGTAAGGTGGTTTATTTCGCACCTCCCTAAGTTCGTGCTGAAGAACAAAGAAGGAAGGGGCTGGGATCATAGGTTAATGTCTCTCACTGATAATGACATCATTTGGACTCTTAGAGGTTTGGATGAGGTAGCTGCTATTTATTGTTGCAGAGAATATCCTAATGTTCCATTGATCGGTACCCAGGGAGGAATCTCTTATAACCCATGTTTAGCTCTCCGTCAGTTTGGAAGAGCCAGAAGAGCAGGGCCTCATGAGATGTTGGTACCTCACATCAGTTTTGAGTTTCAGGTAGACAGTGATGAGTTGCGTTGTAGATTCATCCGGGCTTGGGACGGAATTCATAAAGCTGACCCCTATGAGTTGGGACCGAAGACTTCTCTACCAATGGAACCCTACTACAAATGGGTCCGCGTCCGTGCTCAGAAGTTAGGTATGCCATACGAAGCTGTCAGGCCTATCATTCTTGAATTTCCTGATAGAGACGGGGTTCCTCCAACTGTTCTCCCTCCTCAGATACCCACTGATGTTGATACACTAAAGAGGTATTGGGCGCAACTGCAGGAAGAACGAGATTCTTATCGGGAAAGGTTCAATGAACAAGAACAGAAAATCCAGAAGCTGACAAAGCAGTTGGAGAACGAGCGGATCCTGAATGACTATATCTGTACTGAGAAGAGGAGGCCATGGGAGCACTGATGGGCCTTGGATGTTTCTTTTACAGCTTTCATTTCCTTTTCAGTATTTCATTTATGTAACGCCTAAGGGCAATTTCTTGAACAATTTAAAATTGAATCTAATAAAGTGTGTTTCCTTTTTGTCTACAAAGTTGAATCCCGATTGTCTTTGAAAACATAAATCATACGCATTCCATTCATCATATGCATAACAGGTACCCTTTTTCTACAGGTTGCTTAATCTTCTTCGTTGTTTATTTCAGCAATCATCATGAATCCTGAACCTACTACTGAACAAGCTATCAAGGCCCTCCAGGCCCAGAACGCCCAGTTTCAAGAGCTGGTCATGAGTTTAGCCCAGGGTCAACAGGAATTGAAGACTCTGCTTTTGAAGAAGAAGAAGAGGACTGTGTTGTTTAACACTGGACGGAGGTTTGGGAATACACTGCAAAATGAGGCTGATCTGGCTACTTCCTCTGTAGGGAAAGATAGTCCCTGTTGTACCCTAAAATTTGCCCTCCCATATTCTCCAAGAAATTGCCAAGTCAAGCTTCAAAGTTCCCCAAGGGTTGTACAGTGCAAAGGTCTCCTATACAGTCAAGATTAGGGTTTGTGTTCTGATCAAGAAAATGAAGTTTCCAAAGGTCCAATCAAGTCTCACATGCCTACAAATATGGTCAAGTATCCTCATACCAAGTTTCAAGACATTCAGCTCAAAATTGCACAGTCAAAAACCCTAATTGCACTACAGTCAACTGTAGGGGCAAAATGGTCATTTGACAGTCAAAAGTTCAAATTTTTGGTCAACATATCATTTTGAAGCCACAAACATCATTTGATCAATGCTTGATCATGATTCTCAAAGTTTGGCTCAAAAATCATCAAGATGCAAAAGTTTCCTTATTTGGACAGCTGAAAAAGTCAACTGTAAATTGACCAGGGCATAACTTTCACATGGATTATCAGAAAAATTCCATACAAAGCTCATTTTGAAGAGAAAGACATTTCCTACAACTCATCTTCATACTTCAAGTCCAAGAAATGCTCTCACAAAAAGTTATCAGTTTCAACATTATAGGTCATTTTCAAAAGTCAACAAAAAGGGACTTTAAGTCAAAGGCCATAACTTGAGATTGGTAAATCAAAATGACATGGGACCAAAGGCATTGGTTAGAGGACTCAAAGACCTTTCCAAAATGTCCAAGAACATGAGAAAAGCTTAAAAATTGAGCAAGTTATGCCTTGTAGAAGTTGGGAAATTTTTGGATATTTTGAAAAGTCAACATTGATTCAAATGACCTAAAATTGCTAATGGGCCCATTTTTCTTCCATAATTCACTATCCAAGGCATGTGCACGACCACTTGGCCCAAAGGGAAGTATTTCTTCATTTTTTATTTATTTATTTGAATTTTTATTTATATTAATTCATTAAATCAAATTAAATATGTGAAAAATACTTAACCTAAAGTTTTAAATCTTTTTGTGCATGTTTTACCCTCAAGATCTCGTGCATAATTCAATATGGAAAGAATTGGAACAATTGGATATGATTTGTGCAAAAATAGCATGAAAAAAAAGATTGGAAAAAATCTTGAAAAATCAAATCTCTAAAACCATCAATGAAAGAGATTTTGCTCAGAATTGTTGACCTAATTGACTCAATACAAAAGCCAAATCACAACCCTAGTGCAAGGACAGACGCAGCTGCTCAGAAAACCATTATCAAACTTGAACTTTTTCTCAAAAAACCTCAAATCTGAAAACACCTTTGCAAGGCGATTCAAGTATCAAAACCTATCTCATTAGCTTCCTCAAGCATCACTGAACGATTTCCAATCAATATCATCCATCAAAACTCAGAGAATTGGTAACATGAACCGCCCCTGTACAGAAAAAAATCCATGATCGTATTTTAAATTCTATGCGTTTTCATGGCATTTTAATTATTGATTCATGTTCCTGGTATGATTCTAAAGCTAACCCATGCGTTTAATTGGATTATTACATGCTATAGGTGATTTCACCATTATTGAATTTTAGGGTTTACAGGACCTTAAATTGGGGATTTTGAAACAAGGAAAAATTGGAGCATGTGAATTGGACCATTCGCTTCAGCGCGTCTGGACGATCTCAAACCTACCCTCGCGCCTAATTTATAGAGCCCCTAGGGCTAATCGCTATTTTCTGCTATACTATCTTAGGCAACGCGTGAAAACCGTTGCCTATGTTTCTTTTGTTTCAGGAAAATCAAGAACCAGCGAAGGAGATGAATTCGTGGCAAATGGTGATAGGTTGATTCAAATTTGAACCTGCTGAGACCCCCAACATGATCACTGCTCCCTTGCCAAAACATGGCTAGGATTGAGGGATTTATGTTCATTTAAATTCAAGTTGTATCTTTCTTTTCTTATTCAAACAAACAGTTATTATGTTAAACTCTTTTATTTCATGAATGCATTACACATGTCTGTCTTGAATTAATTATGTTTACTGTACTTAAAACTGCTTTCATATTTTGTGATGATCAACTCTCGACTGAAAATTCTAAACCTCTTGAGGGAGGATGACGAAAACGATACCATAATTTACAGTATGCTTTTGAACAGACCCCGCTGATGAGGTAGAGGCATTGTTTCAATCCCTAAACACTGGAGTTATAAGGAAGATAATCCCTCGTCAACCCCATCTGAGCCAAAGAAGTAGGAGTTTTTCTTTTCGAAATTTAAAACCCTTAATCATAACCTGGGGCAGGATAGTTCTCTCAGTTGATCCAAGTGCATAACGAATGGCACCAAAGAAGTCCTTACAAAACAAAAGACAGTGATGGTTCAGAACAATCATAAAGACAGGCAGTCGTGATAAAAAAAATCATAAATGAAAAGCCCAAGAAGTCAGAACCTATAAAAGGGACTTATGAAACCGGGGCATCCCGCTGACTGTAATTCCAAAAAAGGAAATAGTTCAGGCAAAAAAAGAAAGGGATAACTAAATCAAAAAGAAAGAGGTCCTACAAAACCTCAACAAAAAAGGAGATGACTGCCTATTCAAAATAAATTGTCAACATCCGAACCATCACCGGAAAAACAGAGCAAAGACTCAAACAAGGTCTAACGCACGATCAACTGAGTGTAGGTTTGAAGAACATCACGAAGAGCGGGTGGGTACAAATAGTTTGAGCCTTTATCCTTTGTTTCTTAAACCGTGAACCAGGCCACGTTACAACCCTTAAAAGTCCTAGCTGAAGCATGGGTTAGTTCGAAAGCATACTGTTACGAAGGTATCCCGACTCCTGAAGGTTTGCTGTAAAATCTTGAGTTGACACGACACTGTATTACAAAAAATACATTTTCAAAATTCAAAGACAGACATAGGCTTTTGCATTCTTAAAATAACCTTGTTTGCATATAACTATTTGTTTGAACAGCAGGGAAATTCGCACGATGAACACCTTGTGAACAGAAGTACCTCCAATCAAGGGGCACAGTAGGAGCATTGCCCAGTATCTGGGGCATGACAAAATACTTCCAACAGGGGCAACTCCTTACATTCTGAGAGCGTGGACATAGTCGAAAAAATACTGCGCATAATCAAAGACCCGCTAGGTTGACACGCCTAGGCAAAAATAAGGGCTTCCCGTCGAACCAAAAGGGTTCGGGCAAAAATAAGGGATGAAAACGGAAAAATATGTACACCCGGCAAGTCGAAAACCTGAAAAGGCGGCTTGGGCAAAAATGGGTATCCCGGTGGACTGAAAACCCGAAAGGGCGGTCCAGGAAAAAGTTAGGGATCAAAGCGTACGACTATGTCCCGGCATCTCGTCACTTGTCTACCCGAAGATTTGTCAATCACCCACACAGGTATCCTCTTCCCTCATCTCCGAAGCAGGGGCAATAATGAGTTATCCAGGCGATCCAATTGCTCTGTCAACCAAAGTACAAAGGAAAGATCAACATAAGGATGATTACCATCTACCTTTACAAATTCCAGATCGTGGGTTAACATCCGAAACCAAACAGGACAATCATCCACTTAATCAAAATCATGCAACCCTACACCGGTTCCTTCTCAATTTTCAGAAGAAGTTTTACACGAACTTATCCCACAAGTAACCTTACCCCGGTTCATCCAGAAGTTTTACACGAACTTATCCCGAAGCAATCTAACCCCGGTTCCTCTAGAAATCTTACATGGATTTATCACAAATAACCCTACCCCGGTTCATCAAGAAGTTTTTACACGAACTTATCCCGAAGCAACCTAACCCCGGTTCCTCCAGAAGTCTTACATGGACCTATCTCAAGATGACCTAACCCCGGTTCATCAAGAAGTTTTTACACAAACTTATCCAAGTAACCTAACCCCGGTTCCTCCAGAAGTCTTACATGGACCTATCTCAAGATGACCTAACCCCGGTTCATCAAGAAGTTTTTACACAAACTTATCCAAGTAACCTAACCCCGGTTCCTCCATAAGTCTTACATGGACCTATCTCAAGATGACCTAACCCCGGTTCATCAAGAAGTTTTACACAAACTTATCCTGCCGTAACCTAACCCCGTTTCCTCCAAGAGTCTCACATGGACCTATCTCAAGATGACCTTACCTCGGTTCGTCAAGAAGTTTTACACGAACTTATCCTGCGGCAACCTAACCCCGGTTCCCCCCAGAAGTCTTACATGGATTTAGCTCAAGATAACCTCACCCCGGTTCATCAAGAAGTTTTACATGAACTTACCTCACCAAGCAACCATACACCGGTTCCCTCTCTTCAAGATGCAGTTTTACATGGACTCGTCACCCAGAAACCCTACACAGGTTCTCCCTTTCCAAGAACGAAGTTTTATACGAACTCATCATCAAAGTAACCCTACCCAGGTTCCTTCTCCATTTCAGATACGGTTTTACACGAGCTCATCAGCAGGCAACCCTACATATGTGCCCTCTTTCAACTTACAAAATTACAGTTCAAAATCTCCCCAGGAGAGTCCAATCCAGTTTCCCCAGGAAAGGTCGGAATCCATCTCCCCAAGCAGTAAGCTTATCCCCAGTAGATTCTGGAAGCTTATCCCTCGCGGAGCACGAACGCGTCGTCCAGCTTTATTCAAAGAGTTATTTCCTTACCAGGATATAACTGGGTTATCCTCATCCAAAAGCTACGGAAAGTTCGTCGTCAACACAGTTCTTTCTTATCCCCAGCGAAGTCTATCAACACTTCCAATACAGTAAAGACGTCCTCAGCAAGTTACTATCAACACTCAGCAAAGTACCTCTCTCTCTCCACAGAGTATCACTCCCCAGTATGGTCGCTAGAGTATTGTTCTCCCCGCAGAACCTTCCATTTGCCAAGTTTATTCCTCAACGGAGTCATCTTCTCCTACCGGTATTCTTGCAGTTATTACCCCCAGCGGAAGCGAAAGCTTATCCTTCAATATCAGCCCAGGATGTGACTTCCCGGCACCCGTCAAGGATTTACTTTCCTAGACGAAAAACACATACATAAACATCACATACATCATTATAGCATGCATAACGCATCATATCATACAAATCTCATTTATGTTGAGAACATCATTGCTTGATCCATATCATACATTGCGTATGACTGACTTTTATCTTTCAGGAAAGATTCAGCTAAATTCTCAATCATATTTCAAGACCTAGACCGGTTCAGTTAATCGACTCTAAAGATTTCTTATCCAGTCCAAGGCCTTCTCTAGTCCAGCCAAATCGACTCCCAACAGATTTTTCTGATGAAGACTCAGTAGAAGTTATCAGGTTATAATTTCCTATTGGTTCTCTCTCCGACGGTGCATGAGATTTCCATTTTAGGTTTTTCTTTGAGATTATAATGTCCTATTGGTTCTCTCTCCGACGGTGCATGAGATTTCCATTTTAGGTTTTTCTTTGAGATTATATTTTCCTATTGGTTCTCTCTCCGACGATGCATGAGATTTCCATTTTAGGTTTTTCTTTGAGATTATAATGTCCTATTGGTTCTCTCTCCGACGGTGCATGAGATTTCCATTTTAGGTTTTTCTTTGAGATTATATTTTCCTATTGGTTCTCTCTCCGACGGTGCATGAGATTTCCATTTTAGGTTTTTCTTTGAGATTATAATGTCCTATTGGTTCTCTCTCCGACGGTGCATGAGATTTCCATTTTAGGTTTTTCTTTGAGATTATAATGTCCTATTGGTTCTCTCTCCGACGGTGCATGAGATTTCCATTTTAGGTTTTTCTTTGAGATTATAATGTCCTATTGGTTCTCTCTCCGACGGTGCATGAGATTTCCATTTTAGGTTTTTCTTTGAGATTGTATTTTCCTATTGGTTCTCTCTCCGACGGTGCATGAGATTTCCATTTTAGGTTTTTCTTTGAGATTATAATGTCCTATTGGTTCTCTCTCCGACGGTGCATGAGATTTCCATTTTAGGTTTTTTCTTTGAGATTATATTTTCCTATTGGTCCTCTCCCCGACGGTGCGTGAGGTGATAATTCCATTTCGGGTTATAATTTCCTATGGTTCCCTCCCCGACGGTGCGTGAGGTGATAATTCCATTTCAGGTTATGATTCCCTATGGTTCTCTCCCCGGCGGTGCGTGAGATGTAATTCCCTTTCAGGTTATAATTTCCTATGGTTCTCTTACCATTCATGCTAGGGTAGTAACCGTCCCTGGTTAATTCATCGCTGTTTGAAGCTCCAAAACTCAGCTCCTGTAACCAGTCAGGACACATCTATACCGAGCATCTGAAAATCAGCTCCTGCAACATGTCAGGTACTCTTTTTTCTTTTGCAGGTACGCAGGTTCTCGCTAAGGAATCTCTTACGCAATCAGCATCCAAGATGGCATCTATAAGCCCATCCACCTTCCAGCACATCCAGATGGCATCTATAAGCCCATCATCCTATTCATCAACCTCTAAATGGCATCTATAAGCCCATTCCCATCACCACACGGCTACTATGTGAGCGCAAATTTCTGGGCACTCTAGTGTTCAATCATCTTCCACCTTCGGATTACGAAAGGCGCGTCAGCCAATCTGCATCCTCAGGTCTAAGAAGATTGAACAGGGGCAACTGTTGTACCCCAAAATTTTCCCTCCCATATTCTCCAAGAAATTGCCAAGTCAAGCTTCAAAGTTCCCCAAGGGTTGTACAGTGCAAAGGTCTCCTATACAGTCAAGATTAGGGTTTGTGTTCTGATCAAGAAAATGAAGTTTCCAAAGGTCCAATCAAGTCTCACATGCCTACAAATATGGTCAAGTATCCTCATACCAAGTTTCAAGACATTCAGCTCAAAATTGCACAGTCAAAAACCCTAATTGCACTACAGTCAACTGTAGGGGCAAAATGGTCATTTGATAGTCAAAAGTTCAAATTTTTGGTCAACATATCATTTTGAAGCCACAAACATCATTTGATCAATGCTTGATCATGATTCTCAAAGTTTGGCTCAAAAATCATCAAGATGCAAAAGTTTCCTTATTTGGACAGTTGAAAAAGTCAACTGTAAATTGACCAGGGCATAACTTTCACATGGATTATCAGAAAAATTCCATCCAAAGCTCATTTTGAAGAGAAAGACATTTCCTACAACTCATCTTCATACTTCAAGTCCAAGAAATGCTCTCACAAAAAGTTATCAGTTTCAACATTATAGGTCATTTTCAAAAGTCAACAAAAAGGGACTTTAAGTCAAAGGCCATAACTTGAGATTGGTAAATCAAAATGACATGGGACCAAAGGCATTGGTTAGAGGACTCAAAGACCTTTCCAAAATGTCCAAGAACATGAGAAAAGCTTAAAAATTGAGCAAGTTATGCCTTGTAGAAGTTGGGAAATTTTTGGATATTTTGAAAAGTCAACATTGATTCAAATGACCTAAAATTGCTAATGGGCCCATTTTTCTTCCATAATTCACTATCCAAGGCATGTGCACGACCACTTGGCCCAAAGGGAAGTATTTCTTCATTTTTTATTTATTTATTTGAATTTTTATTTATATTAATTCATTAAATCAAATTAAATATGTGAAAAATACTTAACCTAAAGTTTTAAATCTTTTTGTGCATGTTTTACCCTCAAGATCTCGTGCATAATTCAATATGGAAAGAATTGGAACAATTGGATATGATTTGTGCAAAAATAGCATGAAAAAAAAGATTGGAAAAAATCTTGAAAAATCAAATCTCTAAAACCATCAATGAAAGAGATTTTGCTCAGAATTGTTGACCTAATTGACTCAATACAAAAGCCAAATCACAACCCTAGTGCAAGGACAGACGCAGCTGCTCAGAAAACCATTATCAAACTTGAACTTTTTCTCAAAAAACCTCAAATCTGAAAACACCTTTGCAAGGCGATTCAAGTATCAAAACCTATCTCATTAGCTTCCTCAAGCATCACTGAACGATTTCCAATCAATATCATCCATCAAAACTCAGAGAATTGGTAACATGAACCGCCCCTGTACAGAAAAAAATCCATGATCGTATTTTAAATTCTATGCGTTTTCATGGCATTTTAATTATTGATTCATGTTCCTGGTATGATTCTAAAGCTAACCCATGCGTTTAATTGGATTATTACATGCTATAGGTGATTTCACCATTATTGAATTTTAGGGTTTACAGGACCTTAAATTGGGGATTTTGAAACAAGGAAAAATTGGAGCATGTGAATTGGACCATTCGCTTCAGCGCGTCTGGACGATCTCAAACCTACCCTCGCGCCTAATTTATAGAGCCCCTAGGGCTAATCGCTATTTTCTGCTATACTATCTTAGGCAACGCGTGAAAACCGTTGCCTATGTTTCTTTTGTTTCAGGAAAATCAAGAACCAGCGAAGGAGATGAATTCGTGGCAAATGGTGATAGGTTGATTCAAATCTTCGCGCGCAGACCCACTAACATTCTTGTTTTCTTTTATAATATTTATTAGTCGTTTATTAATCAGAACGCGCAATTGGCTCAGCTGGCAAGCAGAATTGGTGGTAAAGCACATGACCTGGGTTCGAGCCCCAGGTCTTCAATATTCTCAATGTTATTTTGCAATTCATATTCCCATGCAGGCTCAACATCAAAGCATACCATGCACTGCCAAATCAAGCGTGCCACGTCCATCTTGAGATCAATCCAAAGGCTGAGAGTTAGAGAATAGCGTGGACTTGAGTCAACGTGCCAGCACGCGTCCAGCAAAGGTCAACAAGGCCATGCTAAATGGGCCAGGTCTCTTGGACTATACCTCCCATTTGGGGTCTGAACCCCCAAGGTTTGTCAATTTATTTTCTTTCTTTTATTTTTTTTATTATTATGTATATTTTCTTAATTATTGCTTTATTTAATTAATTAATTATTTCCATAAAAAACCTAAAACACATAAAAAATCAGAAAAGAGAAAAAATATAATAAATATTTTGTTTTAATATTTTTGTAATTAAATTGTATATAATTAAGCTTAGTTAAAATTAGGTTTCAAATTTAATTCTTTTGATAAAAACATAAAAAACATAGAATTAGGTTTAATTAACAATTTTTTCATCCTTTTTATTTTTCTTTCATAAATATTTAATATTATTTATTTTCATAATTAAAATTGTAAATTAATTAGGGTTAATTTTTAGGTTAAAAAATTCAACATTTTTCTTAAATTAAAAGCCATTAGAATTAGGGTTAGTATTAATTTCAATTAATTTTTTTCCTTTTTTACATTAAATCCTAAAATACTAAAAATACCAAAAACATTCCTTTTTTTAATTAATTAACTCCATCATTAATTTAATTTTGCAAAAGGGTCCAACGCCCTCGTTCTTAACTTCTTATTAATTCGCGTTTTTATTTTATTCCGTTTAAATATTTATGTATCTCTCCCGAAGCCGTGTAAATAATTGCTCGCACTTTTAATTCCTTATTTTCTTTTACTTTATTTATTCTCTGTCAAATCGGGTTCGAGAAACTTTTGGCGATGTGGACCCGCGCCATTTGTAATAGTTTAGACTTTTATTTTTCTCGCAATATTTTAACTGTTAAATCAAAACATGAAAGAATGTATGGACATAAATAAAAACAAGCATAGATCACTTTGACATGAACAAGATAAATGCAAATGAACATGACACACAAATCACACACCACCCCTAGGGTACGCCTCACTGTTGCCTTGCCTCGAAAGGTGATCGTCGAGTAGAGGACGTTTTAGTAAGTCCTCATGATCCGGGAACCTGGCATGAGGGTAGCTTCTAAGGTGTCTTCCCATTGCTCTGGTGATCACCATGTCCCGAACCTCGAATTGACCCGAACAACTCCAACGGTGGTGCTACCTACCTCTCAATGGTGGGATGGCGCTACCTTAAAGGACATTTACACAGACGAATTCCTTAGGGTAGGTAGGTTCTCGTAGATACTTGCTCTAAATTTCAAAACAAATTCAAAAATACTTTTCACACCAACACATTTTCAAAAAGCTTTCGAAAGCATTTTTTCAAACACTCTTGAGGACCGATACAAGAGTCGAACTGGAATTTTCAAAGAAACTTTTTTAAAGCCCACAGTTGAAAAGCAAACAAACCATTTTGAAAACACAATGAGCAAGTATCTAAGAGCCCATGGATAACCATGGATAGAAAGGGTGCTAACACCTTCCCTTTCTATAATCTACCTCCCGAACCGAGAGCAATCTCTTTAAGGAATTTTTCTGTGCTTTTGTCCTTTCCATTTGGAGAAAATAAAAGACGGTGGCGACTCTTGCTTCCGCGACATTTCGCGAACCAGCGTTAAACAGTCAGTTCCAGATCCACCGATCACAGAACTGGCGACTCTGCTGGGGAACCTTAAACTTAAAGTGAGGTGTACCTTAGGGCTAGTTCATAACTGTGTTTTCAATTGTATTGATTTGCTTGCTTTACTATTGTGGGTTGCATGGGAGTTACATAGATCCTAACCCGGATCTGGGGATACCCTGTTTAGGTAGCATAAGCTGTGAGGGACCTGTCCGGCGTAGACCGACACAGGTGAAACAGTGGCTACGTTGGTGTGGCACCTTGGTCTGTACCGATATCCCTTGTGTCGCAACGAGGAGAATATGGGTCTTCTAAGGAGTCATTAAGCACCAACAACCTTAGAACCTTAATTGACACAACTTGGCCTTTAGAATTGTAGCAGTATGCTACGCCCATTGAGGCTAAACTCTCGTGATGGTTCTGGCCGCAAGAAAAGATTGCGATGCTGGAGTTATGACCGATTGAGGGTAGTCAATGATATTGGGATCCTCTAAGAACCCGATTACTTTTGATTAGGACAGGTATGAACCAACGAGCTGAAAGAGGGTAGTACCTAGACCTCATGCTGGCCCTAAACTCTAAGGGTTTCTCTTGTGTGACTTGTGTGCCTTCGTACTTGACTACTTGCATACTTGTTATCTGACACATACTACTTGCAGGTTTTGTTCATAGTCCTTAACCAGGGCTCATGATAAAGTGTACTAAGTCTCTTGCAGGTTTTGTTTACAGCCCTTAACTGGGACTCATGACAGGTTTTACTTGAGCTTCTTGCAGGTTTTGGTTTGCAGTCCTTAATAAGGGCTCATAACCGGGTTTATCTGTACTACCCCATGCATACCATAACATCATACCATTGCATACACCCTAACCCATTTCAAGGATCTCACGGGCTTGTGATGCAGGTCATGGTGAATCAACTATCCCAGCAAGGGGCAAAGAGGATTTATTTTCCTCTAGCCAAGGTTTTCAGGGGCTATGACCCACTCGATATGGTGAGCCTTGACTCTTGAATAAGGACTCTCAACAACCTGAAGTTCCTTCAATCAAGCTACGAATTCAAATTCTAACAATTTCTCTGTTTACCCCGCGAGGTCCTTGAAATCATTGCATGCACATCATACATATCATTGCATAACAGGTACCCTTTCTCTGCAGGCTACTTACCTTCTTCGCTGTTTATTTCAGCAGTCTCGTCATGAATCCTGAATCCTCAACCGAGCACACTATTAAGGCCCTCCAAGCTCAGAACGCCCAGTTCCAAGGGCTGATCATGAATTTGACCCAGGGGCAACAAGATCTGAAGGCTCTGCTCTTGAAGAAGGAAAAGAAGAAGAAGAGGACTGTTTTGTTCAGCCCTAGACGCAGATCTGGGAACACCCTGCAGGATCAAGCTGAGAGGACAACTCCATCTGTGGGGAAAGGCAGTCAGCAAGAGGAAAGGGTTCTCAGTCCAGTGGTCTCTGACAATGAGACAGATTTCAACGACGAACAGTACCCTCCGGCTGAGGATAGGTACAAACAGTTGGAAGACCGGCTCAGTGCTATGGAGATACAAAAAGTGCCTGGCCTGGACTTCGAGGATCTAGGTCTGTCTTCTGGGGTAGTGATCCCGCACAAATTCAAGGCACCTGCCTTTGCGAAGTATGACGGGGCATCCTGTCCTAAATTGCATCTCAGGGCTTACACAAGGAGGATCCAGCCCTATACAGCTGACAAAAACTTATGGATCCATTTCTTCCAAGAGAGTCTTTCAGGGACTCAGCTCGAGTGGTTCTACCAATTGAATGGAGCCAACATCCATACCTGGGAAGACCTAGCCACTGCTTTCTACAAGCATTACCAGTACAATGCCGACCTTGCTCCTATACGTACCCAACTCCAGGGTATGTCGCTAGGGTCAAGTGAAGGTTTCAAGGAATACGCGCAGAGATGGAGAGACCTTGCTGGAAGGGTGCAACCTCCATTAACTGACCGGGAACTCGTTGATATGTTCTTGGGGACCCTATCCGGGCCATTCTTCAATCATCTCATTGGTAATTCATCTGCAGGATTTACCGACCTCATCCTGACTGGCGAAAGAATTGAAGTTGGTATCAAGAGTGGGAAAATCCAAGAGGCCACACCTTCTGACACTCACAAAAAGCCTTACACGGGAAGGAAAGAATCTAATGCTACATACAGCCAAAAGAGTCGTGACCAACATGCAGGGGCAGTCATGATCTCTGGTTCTGCACCACGCCGCCAACCACAAAAGGGAAATCAGCGAAGGCCGGACGAGCCTAAAAGACAATTCACCAACATTAACATGCCATGGTCACAAGCATTGCAGCACATGTTGAAGATGAACCTGATTGCAGTAATCAACCCTCCTGCAAACCCTAAGACCTCCTCTCCAAGCTATAATCCAGAAGCCAGATGTGCTTATCATTCCGATAGCCCGAGGCACGATACCGAGGATTGTTGGGCGCTGAAATACAAGATCCAGAATATGATCGATGCTAAAGAGATCGAATTTGAACCTGCTGAGACCCCCAACATGATCATTGCTCCCTTGCCAAAACATGGCTAGGATTGAGGGATTTATGTTCATTTAAATTCAAGTTGTATCTTTCTTTTCTTATTCAAACAAACAGTTATTATGTTAAACTCTTTTATTTCATGAATGCATTACACATGTCTGTCTTGAATTAATTATGTTTACTGTACTTAAAACTGCTTTCATATTTTGTGATGATCAACTCTCGACTGAAAATTCTAAACCTCTTGAGGGAGGATGACGAAAACGATACCATAATTTACAATATGCTTTTGAACAGACCCCGCTGATGAGGTAGAGGCATTGTTTCAATCCCTAAACACTGGAGTTATAAGGAAGATAATCCCTCGTCAACCCCATCTGAGCCAAAGAAGTAGGAGTTTTTCTTTTCGAAATTTAAAACCCTTAATCATAACCTGGGGCAGGATAGTTCTCTCAGTTGATCCAAGTGCATAACGAATGGCACCAAAGAAGTCCTTACAAAACAAAAGACAGTGATGGTTCAGAACAATCATAAAGACAGGCAGTCGTGATAAAAAAAATCATAAATGAAAAGCCCAAGAAGTCAGAACCTATAAAAGGGACTTATGAAACCGGGGCATCCCGCTGACTGTAATTCCAAAAAAGGAAATAGTTCAGGCAAAAAAAGAAAGGGATAACTAAATCAAAAAGAAAGAGGTCCTACAAAACCTCAACAAAAAAGGAGATGACTGCCTATTCAAAATAAATTGTCAACATCCGAACCATCACCGGAAAAACAGAGCAAAGACTCAAACAAGGTCTAACGCACGATCAACTGAGTGTAGGTTTGAAGAACATCACGAAGAGCGGGTGGGTACAAATAGTTTGAGCCTTTATCCTTTGTTTCTTAAACCGTGAACCAGGCCACGTTACAACCCTTAAAAGTCCTAGCTGAAGCATGGGTTAGTTCGAAAGCATACTGTTACGAAGGTATCCCGACTCCTGAAGGTTTGCTGTAAAATCTTGAGTTGACACGACACTGTATTACAAAAAATACATTTTCAAAATTCAAAGACAGACATAGGCTTTTGCATTCTTAAAATAACCTTGTTTGCATATAACTATTTGTTTGAACAGCAGGGAAATTCGCACGATGAACACCTTGTGAACAGAAGTACCTCCAATCAAGGGGCACAGTAGGAGCATTGCCCAGTATCTGGGGCATGACAAAATACTTCCAACAGGGGCAACTCCTTACATTCTGAGAGCGTGGACATAGTCGAAAAAATACTGCGCATAATCAAAGACCCGCTAGGTTGACACGCCTAGGCAAAAATAAGGGCTTCCCGTCGAACCAAAAGGGTTCGGGCAAAAATAAGGGATGAAAACGGAAAAATATGTACACCCGGCAAGTCGAAAACCTGAAAAGGCGGCTTGGGCAAAAATGGGTATCCCGGTGGACTGAAAACCCGAAAGGGCGGTCCAGGAAAAAGTTAGGGATCAAAGCGTACGACTATGTCCCGGCATCTCGTCACTTGTCTACCCGAAGATTTGTCAATCACCCACACAGGTATCCTCTTCCCTCATCTCCGAAGCAGGGGCAATAATGAGTTATCCAGGCGATCCAATTGCTCTGTCAACCAAAGTACAAAGGAAAGATCAACATAAGGATGATTACCATCTACCTTTACAAATTCCAGATCGTGGGTTAACATCCGAAACCAAACAGGACAATCATCCACTTAATCAAAATCATGCAACCCTACACCGGTTCCTTCTCAATTTTCAGAAGAAGTTTTACACGAACTTATCCCACAAGTAACCTTACCCCGGTTCATCCAGAAGTTTTACACGAACTTATCCCGAAGCAATCTAACCCCGGTTCCTCTAGAAATCTTACATGGATTTATCACAAATAACCCTACCCCGGTTCATCAAGAAGTTTTTACACGAACTTATCCCGAAGCAACCTAACCCCGGTTCCTCCAGAAGTCTTACATGGACCTATCTCAAGATGACCTAACCCCGGTTCATCAAGAAGTTTTTACACAAACTTATCCAAGTAACCTAACCCCGGTTCCTCCAGAAGTCTTACATGGACCTATCTCAAGATGACCTAACCCCGGTTCATCAAGAAGTTTTTACACAAACTTATCCAAGTAACCTAACCCCGGTTCCTCCATAAGTCTTACATGGACCTATCTCAAGATGACCTAACCCCGGTTCATCAAGAAGTTTTACACAAACTTATCCTGCCGTAACCTAACCCCGTTTCCTCCAAGAGTCTCACATGGACCTATCTCAAGATGACCTTACCTCGGTTCGTCAAGAAGTTTTACACGAACTTATCCT
Source organism: Vicia faba (assembly GCA_948472305.1). NCBI lineage: Eukaryota > Viridiplantae > Streptophyta > Magnoliopsida > Fabales > Fabaceae > Vicia > Vicia faba. Next base: position 1,034,162,871 of record OX451740.1, on the reverse strand, counting down.
GCGGCAACCTAACCCCGGTTCCCCCCAGAAGTCTTACATGGATTTAGCACAAGATAACCTCACCCCGGTTCATCAAGAAGTTTTACATGAACTTACCTCACCAAGCAACCATACACCGGTTCCCTCTCTTCAAGATGCAGTTTTACATGGACTCGTCACCCAGAAACCCTACACAGGTTCTCCCTTTCCAAGAACGAAGTTTTATACGAACTCATCATCAAAGTAACCCTACCCAGGTTCCTTCTCCATTTCAGATACGGTTTTACACGAGCTCATCAGCAGGCAACCCTACATATGTGCCCTCTTTCAACTTACAAAATTACAGTTCAAAATCTCCCCAGGAGAGTCCAATCCAGTTTCCCCAGGAAAGGTCGGAATCCATCTCCCCAAGCAGTAAGCTTATCCCCAGTAGATTCTGGAAGCTTATCCCTCGCGGAGCACGAACGCGTCGTCCAGCTTTATTCAAAGAGTTATTTCCTTACCAGGATATAACTGGGTTATCCTCATCCAAAAGCTACGGAAAGGTCGTCGTCAACACAGTTCTTTCTTATCCCCAGCGAAGTCTATCAACACTTCCAATACAGTAAAGACGTCCTCAGCAAGTTACTATCAACACTCAGCAAAGTACCTCTCTCTCTCCACAGAGTATCACTCCCCAGTATGGTCGCTAGAGTATTGTTCTCCCCGCAGAACCTTCCATTTGCCAAGTTTATTCCTCAACGGAGTCATCTTCTCCTACCGGTATTCTTGCAGTTATTACCCCCAGCGGAAGCGAAAGCTTATCCTTCAATATCAGCCCAGGATGTGACTTCCCGGCACCCGTCAAGGATTTACTTTCCTAGACGAAAAACACATACATAAACATCACATACATCATTATAGCATGCATAATGCATCATATCATACAAATCTCATTTATGTTGAGAACATCATTGCTTGATCCATATCATACATTGCGTATGACTGACTTTTATCTTTCAGGAAAGATTCAGCTAAATTCTCAATCATATTTCAAGACCTAGACCGGTTCAGTTAATCGACTCTAAAGATTTCTTATCCAGTCCAAGGCCTTCTCTAGTCCAGCCAAATCGACTCCCAACAGATTTTTCTGATGAAGACTCAATAGAAGTTATCAGGTTATAATTTCCTATTGGTTCTCTCTCCGACGGTGCATGAGATTTCCATTTTAGGTTTTTCTTTGAGATTATAATGTCCTATTGGTTCTCTCTCCGACGGTGCATGAGATTTCCATTTTAGGTTTTTCTTTGAGATTATATTTTCCTATTGGTTCTCTCTCCGACGATGCATGAGATTTCCATTTTAGGTTTTTCTTTGAGATTATAATGTCCTATTGGTTCTCTCTCCGACGGTGCATGAGATTTCCATTTTAGGTTTTTCTTTGAGATTATATTTTCCTATTGGTTCTCTCTCCGACGGTGCATGAGATTTCCATTTTAGGTTTTTCTTTGAGATTATAATGTCCTATTGGTTCTCTCTCCGACGGTGCATGAGATTTCCATTTTAGGTTTTTCTTTGAGATTATAATGTCCTATTGGTTCTCTCTCCGACGGTGCATGAGATTTCCATTTTAGGTTTTTCTTTGAGATTATAATGTCCTATTGGTTCTCTCTCCGACGGTGCATGAGATTTCCATTTTAGGTTTTTCTTTGAGATTGTATTTTCCTATTGGTTCTCTCTCCGACGGTGCATGAGATTTCCATTTTAGGTTTTTCTTTGAGATTATAATGTCCTATTGGTTCTCTCTCCGACGGTGCATGAGATTTCCATTTTAGGTTTTTTCTTTGAGATTATATTTTCCTATTGGTCCTCTCCCCGACGGTGCGTGAGGTGATAATTCCATTTCGGGTTATAATTTCCTATGGTTCCCTCCCCGACGGTGCGTGAGGTGATAATTCCATTTCAGGTTATGATTCCCTATGGTTCTCTCCCCGGCGGTGCGTGAGATGTAATTCCCTTTCAGGTTATAATTTCCTATGGTTCTCTTACCATTCATGCTAGGGTAGTAACCGTCCCTGGTTAATTCATCGCTGTTTGAAGCTCCAAAACTCAGCTCCTGTAACCAGTCAGGACACATCTATACCGAGCATCTGAAAATCAGCTCCTGCAACATGTCAGGTACTCTTTTTTCTTTTGCAGGTACGCAGGTTCTCGCTAAGGAATCTCTTACGCAATCAGCATCCAAGATGGCATCTATAAGCCCATCCACCTTCCAGCACATCCAGATGGCATCTATAAGCCCATCATCCTATTCATCAACCTCTAAATGGCATCTATAAGCCCATTCCCATCACCACACGGCTACTATGTGAGCGCAAATTTCTGGGCACTCTAGTGTTCAATCATCTTCCACCTTCGGATTACGAAAGGCGCGTCAGCCAATCTGCATCCTCAGGTCTAAGAAGATTGAACAGGGGCAACTGTTGTACCCCAAAATTTTCCCTCCCATATTCTCCAAGAAATTGCCAAGTCAAGCTTCAAAGTTCCCCAAGGGTTGTACAGTGCAAAGGTCTCCTATACAGTCAAGATTAGGGTTTGTGTTCTGATCAAGAAAATGAAGTTTCCAAAGGTCCAATCAAGTCTCACATGCCTACAAATATGGTCAAGTATCCTCATACCAAGTTTCAAGACATTCAGCTCAAAATTGCACAGTCAAAAACCCTAATTGCACTACAGTCAACTGTAGGGGCAAAATGGTCATTTGATAGTCAAAAGTTCAAATTTTTGGTCAACATATCATTTTGAAGCCACAAACATCATTTGATCAATGCTTGATCATGATTCTCAAAGTTTGGCTCAAAAATCATCAAGATGCAAAAGTTTCCTTATTTGGACAGTTGAAAAAGTCAACTGTAAATTGACCAGGGCATAACTTTCACATGGATTATCAGAAAAATTCCATCCAAAGCTCATTTTGAAGAGAAAGACATTTCCTACAACTCATCTTCATACTTCAAGTCCAAGAAATGCTCTCACAAAAAGTTATCAGTTTCAACATTATAGGTCATTTTCAAAAGTCAACAAAAAGGGACTTTAAGTCAAAGGCCATAACTTGAGATTGGTAAATCAAAATGACATGGGACCAAAGGCATTGGTTAGAGGACTCAAAGACCTTTCCAAAATGTCCAAGAACATGAGAAAAGCTTAAAAATTGAGCAAGTTATGCCTTGTAGAAGTTGGGAAATTTTTGGATATTTTGAAAAGTCAACATTGATTCAAATGACCTAAAATTGCTAATGGGCCCATTTTTCTTCCATAATTCACTATCCAAGGCATGTGCACGACCACTTGGCCCAAAGGGAAGTATTTCTTCATTTTTTATTTATTTATTTGAATTTTTATTTATATTAATTCATTAAATCAAATTAAATATGTGAAAAATACTTAACCTAAAGTTTTAAATCTTTTTGTGCATGTTTTACCCTCAAGATCTCGTGCATAATTCAATATGGAAAGAATTGGAACAATTGGATATGATTTGTGCAAAAATAGCATGAAAAAAAAGATTGGAAAAAATCTTGAAAAATCAAATCTCTAAAACCATCAATGAAAGAGATTTTGCTCAGAATTGTTGACCTAATTGACTCAATACAAAAGCCAAATCACAACCCTAGTGCAAGGACAGACGCAGCTGCTCAGAAAACCATTATCAAACTTGAACTTTTTCTCAAAAAACCTCAAATCTGAAAACACCTTTGCAAGGCGATTCAAGTATCAAAACCTATCTCATTAGCTTCCTCAAGCATCACTGAACGATTTCCAATCAATATCATCCATCAAAACTCAGAGAATTGGTAACATGAACCGCCCCTGTACAGAAAAAAATCCATGATCGTATTTTAAATTCTATGCGTTTTCATGGCATTTTAATTATTGATTCATGTTCCTGGTATGATTCTAAAGCTAACCCATGCGTTTAATTGGATTATTACATGCTATAGGTGATTTCACCATTATTGAATTTTAGGGTTTACAGGACCTTAAATTGGGGATTTTGAAACAAGGAAAAATTGGAGCATGTGAATTGGACCATTCGCTTCAGCGCGTCTGGACGATCTCAAACCTACCCTCGCGCCTAATTTATAGAGCCCCTAGGGCTAATCGCTATTTTCTGCTATACTATCTTAGGCAACGCGTGAAAACCGTTGCCTATGTTTCTTTTGTTTCAGGAAAATCAAGAACCAGCGAAGGAGATGAATTCGTGGCAAATGGTGATAGGTTGATTCAAATCTTCGCGCGCAGACCCACTAACATTCTTGTTTTCTTTTATAATATTTATTAGTCGTTTATTAATCAGAACGCGCAATTGGCTCAGCTGGCAAGCAGAATTGGTGGTAAAGCACATGACCTGGGTTCGAGCCCCAGGTCTTCAATATTCTCAATGTTATTTTGCAATTCATATTCCCATGTAGGCTCAACATCAAAGCATACCATGCACTGCCAAATCAAGCGTGCCACGTCCATCTTGAGATCAATCCAAAGGCTGAGAGTTAGAGAATAGCGTGGACTTGAGTCAACGTGCCAGCACGCGTCCAGCAAAGGTCAACAAGGCCATGCTAAATGGGCCAGGTCTCTTGGACTATACCTCCCATTTGGGGTCTGAACCCCCAAGGTTTGTCAATTTATTTTCTTTCTTTTATTTTTTTTATTATTATGTATATTTTCTTAATTATTTCTTTATTTAATTAATTAATTATTTCCATAAAAAACCTAAAACACATAAAAAATCAGAAAAGAGAAAAAATATAATAAATATTTTGTTTTAATATTTTTGTAATTAAATTGTATATAATTAAGCTTAGTTAAAATTAGGTTTCAAATTTAATTCTTTTGATAAAAACATAAAAAACATAGAATTAGGTTTAATTAACAATTTTTTCATCCTTTTTATTTTTCTTTCATAAATATTTAATATTATTTATTTTCATAATTAAAATTGTAAATTAATTAGGGTTAATTTTTAGGTTAAAAAATTCAACATTTTTCTTAAATTAAAAGCCATTAGAATTAGGGTTAGTATTAATTTCAATTAATTTTTTTCCTTTTTTACATTAAATCCTAAAATACTAAAAATACCAAAAACATTCCTTTTTTTAATTAATTAACTCCATCATTAATTTAATTTTGCAAAAGGGTCCAACGCCCTCGTTCTTAACTTCTTATTAATTCGCGTTTTTATTTTATTCCGTTTAAATATTTATGTATCTCTCCCGAAGCCGTGTAAATAATTGCTCGCACTTTTAATTCCTTATTTTCTTTTACTTTATTTATTCTCTGTCAAATCGGGTTCGAGAAACTTTTGGCGATGTGGACCCGCGCCATTTGTAATAGTTTAGACTTTTATTTTTCTCGCAATATTTTAACTGTTAAATCAAAACATGAAAGAATGTATGGACATAAATAAAAACAAGCATAGATCACTTTGACATGAACAAGATAAATGCAAATGAACATGACACACAAATCACACACCACCCCTAGGGTACGCCTCACTGTTGCCTTGCCTCGAAAGGTGATCGTCGAGTAGAGGACGTTTTAGTAAGTCCTCATGATCCGGGAACCTGGCATGAGGGTAGCTTCTAAGGTGTCTTCCCATTGCTCTGGTGATCACCATGTCCCGAACCTCGAATTGACCCGAACAACTCCAACGGTGGTGCTACCTACCTCTCAATGGTGGGATGGCGCTACCTTAAAGGACATTTACACAGACGAATTCCTTAGGGTAGGTAGGTTCTCGTAGATACTTGCTCTAAATTTCAAAACAAATTCAAAAATACTTTTCACACCAACACATTTTCAAAAAGCTTTCGAAAGCATTTTTTCAAACACTCTTGAGGACCGATACAAGAGTCGAACTGGAATTTTCAAAGAAACTTTTTTAAAGCCCACAGTTGAAAAGCAAACAAACCATTTTGAAAACACAATGAGCAAGTATCTAAGAGCCCATGGATAACCATGGATAGAAAGGGTGCTAACACCTTCCCTTTCTATAATCTACCTCCCGAACCGAGAGCAATCTCTTTAAGGAATTTTTCTGTGCTTTTGTCCTTTCCATTTGGAGAAAATAAAAGACAGTGGCGACTCTTGCTTCCGCGACATTTCGCGAACCAGCGTTAAACAGTCAGTTCCAGATCCACCGATCACAGAACTGGCGACTCTGCTGGGGAACCTTAAACTTAAAGTGAGGTGTACCTTAGGGCTAGTTCATAACTGTGTTTTCAATTGTATTGATTTGCTTGCTTTACTATTGTGGGTTGCATGGGAGTTACATAGATCCTAACCCGGATCTGGGGATACCCTGTTTAGGTAGCATAAGCTGTGAGGGACCTGTCCGGCGTAGACCGACACAGGTGAAACAGTGGCTACGTTGGTGTGGCACCTTGGTCTGTACCGATATCCCTTGTGTCGCAACGAGGAGAATATGGGTCTTCTAAGGAGTCATTAAGCACTAACAACCTTAGAACCTTAATTGACACAACTTGGCCTTTAGAATTGTAGCAGTATGCTACGCCCATTGAGGCTAAACTCTCGTGATGGTTCTGGCCGCAAGAAAAGATTGCGATGCTGGAGTTATGACCGATTGAGGGTAGTCAATGATATTGGGATCCTCTAAGAACCCGGTTACTTTTGATTAGGACAGGTATGAACCAACGAGCTGAAAGAGGGTAGTACCTAGACCTCATGCTGGCCCTAAACTCTAAGGGTTTCTCTTGTGTGACTTGTGTGCCTTCGTACTTGACTACTTGCATACTTGTTATCTGACACATACTACTTGCAGGTTTTGTTCATAGTCCTTAACCAGGGCTCATGATAAAGTGTACTAAGTCTCTTGCAGGTTTTGTTTACAGCCCTTAACTGGGACTCATGACAGGTTTTACTTGAGCTTCTTGCAGGTTTTGGTTTGCAGTCCTTAATAAGGGCTCATAACCGGGTTTATCTGTACTACCCCATGCATACCATAACATCATACCATTGCATACACCCTAACCCATTTCAAGGATCTCACGGGCTTGTGATGCAGGTCATGGTGAATCAACTATCCCAGCAAGGGGCAAAGAGGATTTATTTTCCTCTAGCCAAGGTTTTCAGGGGCTATGACCCACTCGATATGGTGAGCCTTGACTCTTGAATAAGGACTCTCAACAACCTGAAGTTCCTTCAATCAAGCTACGAATTCAAATTCTAACAATTTCTCTGTTTACCCCGCGAGGTCCTTGAAATCATTGCATGCACATCATACATATCATTGCATAACAGGTACCCTTTCTCTGCAGGCTACTTACCTTCTTCGCTGTTTATTTCAGCAGTCTCGTCATGAATCCTGAATCCTCAACCGAGCACACTATTAAGGCCCTCCAAGCTCAGAACGCCCAGTTCCAAGGGCTGATCATGAATTTGACCCAGGGGCAACAAGATCTGAAGGCTCTGCTCTTGAAGAAGGAAAAGAAGAAGAAGAGGACTGTTTTGTTCAGCCCTAGACGCAGATCTGGGAACACCCTGCAGGATCAAGCTGAGAGGACAACTCCATCTGTGGGGAAAGGCAGTCAGCAAGAGGAAAGGGTTCTCAGTCCAGTGGTCTCTGACAATGAGACAGATTTCAACGACGAACAGTACCCTCCGGCTGAGGATAGGTACAAACAGTTGGAAGACCGGCTCAGTGCTATGGAGATACAAAAAGTGCCTGGCCTGGACTTCGAGGATCTAGGTCTGTCTTCTGGGGTAGTGATCCCGCACAAATTCAAGGCACCTGCCTTTGCGAAGTATGACGGGGCATCCTGTCCTAAATTGCATCTCAGGGCTTACACAAGGAGGATCCAGCCCTATACAGCTGACAAAAACTTATGGATCCATTTCTTCCAAGAGAGTCTTTCAGAGACTCAGCTCGAGTGGTTCTACCAATTGAATGGAGCCAACATCCATACCTGGGAAGACCTAGCCACTGCTTTCTACAAGCATTACCAGTACAATGCCGACCTTGCTCCTACACGTACCCAACTCCAGGGTATGTCGCTAGGGTCAAGTGAAGGTTTCAAGGAATACGCGCAGAGATGGAGAGACCTTGCTGGAAGGGTGCAGCCTCCATTAACTGACCGGGAACTCGTTGATATGTTCTTGGGGACCCTATCCGGGCCATTCTTCAATCATCTCATTGGTAATTCATCTGCAGGATTTACCGACCTCATCCTGACTGGCGAAAGAATTGAAGCTGGTATCAAGAGTGGGAAAATCCAAGAGGCCACACCTTCTGACACTCACAAAAAGCCTTACACGGGAAGGAAAGAATCTAATGCTACATACAGCCAAAAGAGTCGTGACCAACATGCAGGGGCAGTCATGATCTCTGGTTCTGCACCACACCGCCAACCACAAAAGGGAAATCAGCGAAGGCCGGACGAGCCTAAAAGACAATTCACCAACATTAACATGCCATGGTCACAAGCATTGCAGCACATGTTGAAGATGAACCTGATTGCAGTAATCAACCCTCCTGCAAACCCTAAGACCTCCTCTCCAAGCTATAATCCAGAAGCCAGATGTGCTTATCATTCCGATAGCCCGGGGCACGATACCGAGGATTGTTGGGCGCTGAAATACAAGATCCAGAATATGATCGATGCTAAAGAGATCGAATTTGAACCTGCTGAGACCCCCAACATGATCACTGCTCCCTTGCCAAAACATGGCTAGGATTGAGGGATTTATGTTCATTTAAATTCAAGTTGTATCTTTCTTTTCTTATTCAAACAAACAGTTATTATGTTAAACTCTTTTATTTCATGAATGCATTACACATGTCTGTCTTGAATTAATTATGTTTACTGTACTTAAAACTGCTTTCATATTTTGTGATGATCAACTCTCGACTGAAAATTCTAAACCTCTTGAGGGAGGATGACGAAAACGATACCATAATTTACAGTATGCTTTTGAACAGACCCCGCTGATGAGGTAGAGGCATTGTTTCAATCCCTAAACACTGGAGTTATAAGGAAGATAATCCCTCGTCAACCCCATCTGAGCCAAAGAAGTAGGAGTTTTTCTTTTCGAAATTTAAAACCCTTAATCATAACCTGGGGCAGGATAGTTCTCTCAGTTGATCCAAGTGCATAACGAATGGCACCAAAGAAGTCCTTACAAAACAAAAGACAGTGATGGTTCAGAACAATCATAAAGACAGGCAGTCGTGATAAAAAAAATCATAAATGAAAAGCCCAAGAAGTCAGAACCTATAAAAGGGACTTATGAAACCGGGGCATCCCGCTGACTGTAATTCCAAAAAAGGAAATAGTTCAGGCAAAAAAAGAAAGGGATAACTAAATCAAAAAGAAAGAGGTCCTACAAAACCTCAACAAAAAAGGAGATGACTGCCTATTCAAAATAAATTGTCAACATCCGAACCATCACCGGAAAAACAGAGCAAAGACTCAAACAAGGTCTAACGCACGATCAACTGAGTGTAGGTTTGAAGAACATCACGAAGAGCGGGTGGGTACAAATAGTTTGAGCCTTTATCCTTTGTTTCTTAAACCGTGAACCAGGCCACGTTACAACCCTTAAAAGTCCTAGCTGAAGCATGGGTTAGTTCGAAAGCATACTGTTACGAAGGTATCCCGACTCCTGAAGGTTTGCTGTAAAATCTTGAGTTGACACGACACTGTATTACAAAAAATACATTTTCAAAATTCAAAGACAGACATAGGCTTTTGCATTCTTAAAATAACCTTGTTTGCATATAACTATTTGTTTGAACAGCAGGGAAATTCGCACGATGAACACCTTGTGAACAGAAGTACCTCCAATCAAGGGGCACAGTAGGAGCATTGCCCAGTATCTGGGGCATGACAAAATACTTCCAACAGGGGCAACTCCTTACATTCTGAGAGCGTGGACATAGTCGAAAAAATACTGCGCATAATCAAAGACCCGCTAGGTTGACACGCCTAGGCAAAAATAAGGGCTTCCCGTCGAACCAAAAGGGTTCGGGCAAAAATAAGGGATGAAAACGGAAAAATATGTACACCCGGCAAGTCGAAAACCTGAAAAGGCGGCTTGGGCAAAAATGGGTATCCCGGTGGACTGAAAACCCGAAAGGGCGGTCCAGGAAAAAGTTAGGGATCAAAGCGTACGACTATGTCCCGGCATCTCGTCACTTGTCTACCCGAAGATTTGTCAATCACCCACACAGGTATCCTCTTCCCTCATCTCCGAAGCAGGGGCAATAATGAGTTATCCAGGCGATCCAATTGCTCTGTCAACCAAAGTACAAAGGAAAGATCAACATAAGGATGATTACCATCTACCTTTACAAATTCCAGATCGTGGGTTAACATCCGAAACCAAACAGGACAATCATCCACTTAATCAAAATCATGCAACCCTACACCGGTTCCTTCTCAATTTTCAGAAGAAGTTTTACACGAACTTATCCCACAAGTAACCTTACCCCGGTTCATCCAGAAGTTTTACACGAACTTATCCCGAAGCAATCTAACCCCGGTTCCTCTAGAAATCTTACATGGATTTATCACAAATAACCCTACCCCGGTTCATCAAGAAGTTTTTACACGAACTTATCCCGAAGCAACCTAACCCCGGTTCCTCCAGAAGTCTTACATGGACCTATCTCAAGATGACCTAACCCCGGTTCATCAAGAAGTTTTTACACAAACTTATCCAAGTAACCTAACCCCGGTTCGTCCAGAAGTCTTACATGGACCTATCTCAAGATGACCTAACCCCGGTTCATCAAGAAGTTTTTACACAAACTTATCCAAGTAACCTAACCCCGGTTCCTCCATAAGTCTTACATGGACCTATCTCAAGATGACCTAACCCCGGTTCATCAAGAAGTTTTACACAAACTTATCCTGCCGTAAACCTAACCCCGTTTCCTCCAAGAGTCTCACATGGACCTATCTCAAGATGACCTTACCTCGGTTCGTCAAGAAGTTTTACACGAACTTATCCTGCGGCAACCTAACCCCGGTTCCCCCCAGAAGTCTTACATGGATTTAACTCAAGATAACCTCACCCCGGTTCATCAAGAAGTTTTACATGAACTTACCTCACCAAGCAACCATACACCGGTTCCCTCTCTTCAAGATGCAGTTTTACATGGACTCGTCACCCAGAAACCCTACACAGGTTCTCCCTTTCCAAGAACGAAGTTTTATACGAACTCATCATCAAAGTAACCCTACCCAGGTTCCTTCTCCATTTCAGATACGGTTTTACACGAGCTCATCAGCAGGCAACCCTACATATGTGCCCTCTTTCAACTTACAAAATTACAGTTCAAAATCTCCCCAGGAGAGTCCAATCTAGTTTCCCCAGGAAAGGTCGGAATCCATCTCCCCAAGCAGTAAGCTTATCCCCAGTAGATTCTGGAAGCTTATCCCTCGCGGAGCACGAACGCGTCGTCCAGCTTTATTCAAAGAGTTATTTCCTTACCAGGATATAACTGGGTTATCCTCAGCCAAAAGCTACGGAAAGGTCGTCGTTAACACAGTTCTTTCTTATCCCCAGCGAAGTCTATCAACACTTCCAATACAGTAAAGACGTCCTCAGCAAGTTACTATCAACACTCAGCAAAGTACCTCTCTCTCTCCACAGAGTATCACTCCCCAGTATGGTCGCTAGAGTATTGTTCTCCCCGCAGAACCTTCCATTTGCCAAGTTTATTCCTCAACGGAGTCATCTTCTCCTACCGGTATTCTTGCAGTTATTACCCCCAGCGGAAGCGAAAGCTTATCCTTCAATATCAGCCCAGGATGTGACTTCCCGGCACCCGTCAAGGATTTACTTTCCTAGACGAAAAACACATACATAAACATCACATACATAATTATAGCATGCATAACGCATCATATCATACAAATCTCATTTATGTTGAGAACATCATTGCTTGATCCATATCATACATTGCGTATGACTGACTTTTATCTTTCAGGAAAGATTCAGCTAAATTCTCAATCATATTTCAAGACCTAGACCGGTTCAGTTAATCGACTCTAAAGATTTCTTATCCAGTCCAAGGCCTTCTCTAGTCCAGCCAAATCGACTCCCAACAGATTTTTCTGATGAAGACTCAGTAGAAGTTATCAGGTTATAATTTCCTATTGGTTCTCTCTCCGACGGTGCATGAGATTTCCATTTTAGGTTTTTCTTTGAGATTATAATGTCCTATTGGTTCTCTCTCCGACGGTGCATGAGATTTCCATTTTAGGTTTTTCTTTGAGATTATATTTTCCTATTGGTTCTCTCTCCGACGATGCATGAGATTTCCATTTTAGGTTTTTCTTTGAGATTATAATGTCCTATTGGTTCTCTCTCCGACGGTGCATGAGATTTCCATTTTAGGTTTTTCTTTGAGATTATATTTTCCTATTGGTTCTCTCTCCGACGGTGCATGAGATTTCCATTTTAGGTTTTTCTTTGAGATTATAATGTCCTATTGGTTCTCTCTCCGACGGTGCATGAGATTTCCATTTTAGGTTTTTCTTTGAGATTATAATGTCCTATTGGTTCTCTCTCCAACGGTGCATGAGATTTCCATTTTAGGTTTTTCTTTGAGATTATAATGTCCTATTGGTTCTCTCTCCGACGGTGCATGAGATTTCCATTTTAGGTTTTTCTTTGAGATTGTATTTTCCTATTGGTTCTCTCTCCGACGGTGCATGAGATTTCCATTTTAGGTTTTTCTTTGAGATTATAATGTCCTATTGGTTCTCTCTCCGACGGTGCATGAGATTTCCATTTTAGGTTTTTTCTTTGAGATTATATTTTCCTATTGGTCCTCTCCCCGACGGTGCGTGAGGTGATAATTCCATTTCGGGTTATAATTTCCTATGGTTCCCTCCCCGACGGTGCGTGAGGTGATAATTCCATTTCAGGTTATGATTCCCTATGGTTCTCTCCCCGGCGGTGCGTGAGATGTAATTCCCTTTCAGGTTATAATTTCCTATGGTTCTCTTACCATTCATGCTAGGGTAGTAACCGTCCCTGGTTAATTCATCGCTGTTTGAAGCTCCAAAACTCAGCTCCTGTAACCAGTCAGGACACATCTATACCGAGCATCTGAAAATCAGCTCCTGCAACATGTCAGGTACTCTTTTTTCTTTTGCAGGTACGCAGGTTCTCGCTAAGGAATCTCTTACGCAATCAGCATCCAAGATGGCATCTATAAGCCCATCCACCTTCCAGCACATCCAGATGGCATCTATAAGCCCATCATCCTATTCATCAACCTCTAAATGGCATCTATAAGCCCATTCCCATCACCACACGGCTACTATGTGAGCGCAAATTTCTGGGCACTCTAGTGTTCAATCATCTTCCACCTTCGGATTACGAAAGGCGCGTCAGCCAATCTGCATCCTCAGGTCTAAGAAGATTGAACAGGGGCAACTGTTGTACCCCAAAATTTTCCCTCCCATATTCTCCAAGAAATTGCCAAGTCAAGCTTCAAAGTTCCCCAAGGGTTGTACAGTGCAAAGGTCTCCTATACAGTCAAGATTAGGGTTTGTGTTCTGATCAAGAAAATGAAGTTTCCAAAGGTCCAATCAAGTCTCACATGCCTACAAATATGGTCAAGTATCCTCATACCAAGTTTCAAGACATTCAGCTCAAAATTGCACAGTCAAAAACCCTAATTGCACTACAGTCAACTGTAGGGGCAAAATGGTCATTTGATAGTCAAAAGTTCAAATTTTTGGTCAACATATCATTTTGAAGCCACAAACATCATTTGATCAATGCTTGATCATGATTCTCAAAGTTTGGCTCAAAAATCATCAAGATGCAAAAGTTTCCTTATTTGGACAGTTGAAAAAGTCAATTGTAAATTGACCAGGGCATAACTTTCACATGGATTATCAGAAAAATTCCATCCAAAGCTCATTTTGAAGAGAAAGACATTTCCTACAACTCATCTTCATACTTCAAGTCCAAGAAATGCTCTCACAAAAAGTTATCAGTTTCAACATTATAGGTCATTTTCAAAAGTCAACAAAAAGGGACTTTAAGTCAAAGGCCATAACTTGAGATTGGTAAATCAAAATGACATGGGACCAAAGGCATTGGTTAGAGGACTCAAAGACCTTTCCAAAATGTCCAAGAACATGAGAAAAGCTTAAAAATTGAGCAAGTTATGCCTTGTAGAAGTTGGGAAATTTTTGGATATTTTGAAAAGTCAACATTGATTCAAATGACCTAAAATTACTAATGGGCCCATTTTTCTTCCATAATTCACTATCCAAGGCATGTGCACGACCACTTGGCCCAAAGGGAAGTATTTCTTCATTTTTTATTTATTTATTTGAATTTTTATTTATATTAATTCATTAAATCAAATTAAATATGTGAAAAATACTTAACCTAAAGTTTTAAATCTTTTTGTGCATGTTTTACCCTCAAGATCTCGTGCATAATTCAATATGGAAAGAATTGGAACAATTGGATATGATTTGTGCAAAAATAGCATGAAAAAAAAGATTGGAAAAAATCTTGAAAAATCAAATCTCTAAAACCATCAATGAAAGAGATTTTGCTCAGAATTGTTGACCTAATTGACTCAATACAAAAGCCAAATCACAACCCTAGTGCAAGGACAGACGCAGCTGCTCAGAAAACCATTATCAAACTTGAACTTTTTCTCAAAAAACCTCAAATCTGAAAACACCTTTGCAAGGAGATTCAAGTATCAAAACCTATCTCATTAGCTTCCTCAAGCATCACTGAACGATTTCCAATCAATATCATCCATCAAAACTCAGAGAATTGGTAACATGAACCGCCCCTGTACAGAAAAAAATCCATGATCGTATTTTAAATTCTATGCGTTTTCATGGCATTTTAATTATTGATTCATGTTCCTGGTATGATTCTAAAGCTAACCCATGCGTTTAATTGGATTATTACATGCTATAGGTGATTTCACCATTATTGAATTTTAGGGTTTACAGGACCTTAAATTGGGGATTTTGAAACAAGGAAAAATTGGAGCATGTGAATTGGACCATTCGCTTCAGCGCGTCTGGACGATCTCAAACCTACCCTCGCGCCTAATTTATAGAGCCCCTAGGGCTAATTGCTATTTTCTGCTATACTATCTTAGGCAACGCGTGAAAACCGTTGCCTATGTTTCTTTTGTTTCAGGAAAATCAAGAACCAGCGAAGGAGATGAATTCGTGGCAAATGGTGATAGGTTGATTCAAATCTTCGCGCGCAGACCCACTAACATTCTTGTTTTCTTTTATAATATTTATTAGTCGTTTATTAATCAGAACGCGCAATTGGCTCAGCTGGCAAGCAGAATTGGTGGTAAAGCACATGACCTGGGTTCGAGCCCCAGGTCTTCAATATTCTCAATGTTATTTTGCAATTCATATTCCCATGCAGGCTCAACATCAAAGCATACCATGCACTGCCAAATCAAGCGTGCCACGTCCATCTTGAGATCAATCCAAAGGCTGAGAGTTAGAGAATAGCGTGGACTTGAGTCAACGTGCCAACACGCGTCCAGCAAAGGTCAACAAGGCCATGCTAAATGGGCCAGGTCTCTTGGACTATACCTCCCATTTGGGGTCTGAACCCCCAAGGTTTGTCAATTTATTTTCTTTCTTTTATTTTTTTTATTATTATGTATATTTTCTTAATTATTGCTTTATTTAATTAATTAATTATTTCCATAAAAAACCTAAAACACATAAAAAATCAGAAAAGAGAAAAAATATAATAAATATTTTGTTTTAATATTTTTGTAATTAAATTGTATATAATTAAGCTTAGTTAAAATTAGGTTTCAAATTTAATTCTTTTGATAAAAACATAAAAAACATAGAATTAGGTTTAATTAACAATTTTTTCATCCTTTTTATTTTTCTTTCATAAATATTTAATATTATTTATTTTCATAATTAAAATTGTAAATTAATTAGGGTTAATTTTTAGGTTAAAAAATTCAACATTTTTCTTAAATTAAAAGCCATTAGAATTAGGGTTAGTATTAATTTCAATTAATTTTTTTCCTTTTTTACATTAAATCCTAAAATACTAAAAATACCAAAAACATTCCTTTTTTTAATTAATTAACTCCATCATTAATTTAATTTTGCAAAAGGGTCCAACGCCCTCGTTCTTAACTTCTTATTAATTCGCGTTTTTATTTTATTCCGTTTAAATATTTATGTATCTCTCCCGAAGCCGTGTAAATAATTGCTCGCACTTTTAATTCCTTATTTTCTTTTACTTTATTTATTCTCTGTCAAATCGGGTTCGAGAAACTTTTGGCGATGTGGACCCGCGCCATTTGTAATAGTTTAGACTTTTATTTTTCTCGCAATATTTTAACTGTTAAATCAAAACATGAAAGAATGTATGGACATAAATAAAAACAAGCATAGATCACTTTGACATGAACAAGATAAATGCAAATGAACATGACACACAAATCACACACCACCCCTAGGGTACGCCTCACTGTTGCCTTGCCTCGAAAGGTGATCGTCGAGTAGAGGACGTTTTAGTAAGTCCTCATGATCCGGGAACCTGGCATGAGGGTAGCTTCTAAGGTGTCTTCCCATTGCTCTGGTGATCACCATGTCCCGAACCTCGAATTGACCCGAACAACTCCAACGGTGGTGCTACCTACCTCTCAATGGTGGGATGGCGCTACCTTAAAGGACATTTACACAGACGAATTCCTTAGGGTAGGTAGGTTCTCGTAGATACTTGCTCTAAATTTCAAAACAAATTCAAAAATACTTTTCACACCAACACATTTTCAAAAAGCTTTCGAAAGCATTTTTTCAAACACTCTTGAGGACCGATACAAGAGTCGAACTGGAATTTTCAAAGAAACTTTTTTAAAGCCCACAGTTGAAAAGCAAACAAACCATTTTGAAAACACAATGAGCAAGTATCTAAGAGCCCATGGATAACCATGGATAGAAAGGGTGCTAACACCTTCCCTTTCTATAATCTACCTCCCGAACCGAGAGCAATCTCTTTAAGGAATTTTTCTGTGCTTTTGTCCTTTCCATTTGGAGAAAATAAAAGACGGTGGCGACTCTTGCTTCCGCGATATTTCGCGAACCAGCGTTAAACAGTCAGTTCCAGATCCACCGATCACAGTCCCCAAGAGAGAAGGGTTCCTAGTCCCGTGGTCTCCGACAATGAGACAGATTACAATGATGAACAGTACCCTCCTGCTGAGGACAGGTACAAACAGTTGGAGGACCGCCTAAGTGCTATGGAGATTCAACACGTGCCTGGGTTGGATTTTGGAGATCTAGGTTTATCTTCTGGGGTGGTGATCCCTCACAAGTTCAAGGCACCTACTTTTGCGAAGTACGAAGGGGCTTCCTGTCCTAAGCTGCATCTCAGATCATACGTAAGGAAGATCCAACCTTACACTGCTGACAAGAATCTATGGATCCATTTCTTCCAGGATAGTCTTTCAGGGACTCAACTCGAATGGTTCTATCAGCTGGATGGAGCCAGTATTCGAAACTGTCAGGACTTGGCTACTGCATTTTATAAGTAGTATCAGTATAATTCCGACCTTGCTCCCACGCGTACCCAACTCCAGGGTATGTCACTAGGGACGAGTGAAGGTTTTAAGGAGTATGCGCAAAAGTGGAGAGACCTAGCTGGAAGGGTGCAGCCACCTTTGACTGACCGTGAGCTCGTTGATATGTTCCTGGGGACCCTGTCTGGTCCGTTCTTCAACCATCTGATTGGGAATTCTTCTGTTGGGTTTACAGATCTGATCTTGACTGGTGAGAGGATAGAAGCTGGTATCAAGTCGGGGAAGATACAGAAAGGTGCCTCCTCGAGCTCTGAAAAGAAGCCCTTCAAGAAGGAATCTAGTGTTGTTTATGGTTCGAGGAGACAAAATAAACCGGAACGCCGCCAAGCTGTCAACGCGGTGGTTATTTCTAAGCCTGCTGCTGCTCCTCAGCAATATAACCAACCAAGGGGTGAGAGACCCAAAAGGCAGTACACTCGGCTCAATATGACCTTGTCTCAGATATTGCCATAACTGCTGTCAACCAATCTGGTAACTGTCAAAGAAGCTCCGAAGGTAGTGAACACCACATCTCCAAAGTACAATCCCAACGCCCGTTGTGCTTATCACTCTGACAGCCCGAGGCATACTACGGATGATTGTTGGGCTCTGAGGAATAAGGTTCAAGACCTTATTGATGCTAAAGAAATACAATTCGAGGCGCCCGAAAGGCCCAATGTTGTGACTGCTCCCATGCCCCAGCATGGAGTGAATGCTGTGGAAGAAGACCTGTATGTAGCCTCTGTGGATGTATTGTTACTCCGTTGTTGACTGTCAAAAGGAACCTTTTGCTAGCCGGTTTATTTCCGGGATGTAGTAAAGGTTGCCTTCTATGTTCTGTTTCACCTGCTGGTTGTCCTTTGTTGAAGTCAGGTATCCAAAGCCTGATGGATAATAAAGAGATCTTGTTTGAGAAGGTTGTTGTTCCTGCTACCCATACTGAAGAAGTTTCTATTGTCACTATTTTCAACAACCCTCCTAAGGCTCCCTCAAAGAAGCCTGTCAAAATCATGTCTGCTCAGAAGATTGCGCCTATCATCATCACTGTTCCGGGGCCCCTCCCCTATACGTCCGATAAAGTTGTCCCTTGGCACTATGGGGCAGACGTTTATGTGCTTGGAGTTAAGCAAAAGTTCGATACTAGTACCGGCGTCAGTAACATCACCGGGCCTGCCAAAGTCACTCGCAGTGGTAGACTGTTCTCACCAGATATTGCACCACCAGCTATTCAGAGACCTCTTGTCATCACACCTACAAGTGTGCCTGCTTCCCTGCCTGACTAAGTTCCTATTTCTACCCCTACTGCCGAGTCATCTGACGCTCGGGGCAAAGGGATTGCTACTGATGTGCCTGCCCAGACGGAGGCACCGAAGACTGTCAATGTTGAGGCTTCCAAGCAAGAGATGGAAGAGATCCTCAAGATTATCAAGAAGAGTGATTTCAATGTAGTTGAGCAGCTGGGGCACACCCCATCTAAGGTTTCTATGCTATCAATGTTGTTGTGTTCAGAGGCCCATGCCAAGGCTCTGATTACCTTCCTGAAGACGGCCCATGTGCCACAAGAGACATCTGCTGATCAATTTACCGAGTATGTATCCAACTTAACTGCTGATAATGGTTTGGGTTTCTCCGATGCCGATCTGACTGCTAAGGGGAAGAACCATAACGATGCCCTGCATGTCTCCATTGAATGCAGGGGCACTAATCTTGCCCATGTGCTGGTTGACACTGGTTCCTCGTTGAATGTATTTCCCAAGAGGGCCCTAGACAGGCTGGATTGTGAGGGTTTAGAGCTCAAGCCAAGTAACATTGTTGTCCGGGCCTTTGACGGGTCAAAAAGGATGGTACATGGTGAAGTTGATATTCCAATCAGGGTTGGCTCTCAGGTCTTTGATTCAACATTCTATGTGATGGACATCCGACCGTCCTACTCTTGTTTGCTGGGTCGTCCTTGGATCCACAAGGCTGGAGCTGTGACCTCCACATTGCATCAGAAGCTGAAATACCCGGTCAGAGGGAAGATTGTGACAATGCAAGGGGAGGAGGAATATATGGTCAGCCACCTCAACTTGTTCCGGTACATAGAGATGGATGGGGAATTCATTGAGACCCCCTTTCAACACTTTGAAGAGGTTCCTCAGACACTGGCGTCAGCAGAGACTGTGACTGAAGAAGACTTTCCTTTGAAGATGGCTTCCTTAAAGGATGCTCGGGCTGTGGTTGAGAAGGGTGAGTGCGCAAACTGGGGCCGACTTCCTGATTTCACTCTGAAGACTGAAAAGTTTGGTTTGGGTTTCAGTGCAGAAGCTCAGAGGGCTTTCCGTAAAGCAAGGATTGGAAGACCTCATGTATTCATCACCAACCCGGGAGTAAATGCTATTGAAGACGAAGCGGAAGAATCTGAATTCGACAGCTGGATCTACCCAACGACCAACGGTGGACCAAGCAATTGGACTGCCAAAGACTACATACCTATTACTTTTGTCACTCAGTAATGAACTCCTTTGTTTTAAATTTGTAACAAACAATAATTTGAAACTTTATGGCCCGGTGTCTTACCCGGGGCACCGTGGCTTCATTTGTGAGGGCTTATTATTTGTCATTTTCATATATCATGAATAAAAGCATTGGATGTTTTTTTGCATTTCAAATCTTGCGCTCCTTTTCTTTCTCTATTATATATTGCAAAACAACTATATTTACACACACTCACCTATACAGGTTCCAATCCACTCTGGATCTCACTGGTAACGACTCTGCTACTGCCAATTATGACTTCGAAAATCCGATCAACTTAGCCGAAGACGAAGGTGAAGATGATTGTGAAGTGCCTGGTGAGCTTGCAAGACTGTTACTCCAAGAAGAGAGGGCCATTCAGCCACATGAAGAGCCAGTGGAAACGGTAAATCTGGGTACTGAGACAGACAGAAAGGAAGTCAAGATTGGTGCCAATCTAGAGCTCAGTGTGAAACAACGGTTGATTCAGATGCTGCATGACTATGTGGAAATCTTTGCCTGGTCTTACGAAGACATGCCTGGGTTGGACACCGACATTGTGGTTCATCATTTGCCTACCAAGGAAGAATGCCCTCCGGTAAAACAGAAGGTTCGTCGTATGCGTCCAGAGATGTCCGAGAAAATCAAAGCTGAGGTTATGAAACAATTTGATGCCGGGTTTCTAGCAGTGACTTCTTACCCTCAGTGGATTGCTAACGTGGTTCCAGTGCCGAAGAAGGATGGTAAGGTCCGAATGTGTGTTGATTACAGGGATTTGAACAGGGCGAGCCCTAAGGATGATTTCCCTCTGCCTCATATCGATGTTCTGGTTGACAACACTGCTCAGCATAAAGTATTCTCCTTCATGGACGGCTTCTCCGGTTATAATCAGATCAAGATGGCTCCTGAAGACATGGAGAATACCACTTTTGTTACTCAGTGGGGCACCTTTTGCTATAAGGTCATGCCTTTTGGGTTGAAAAATGCTGGGGCAACCTACCAACGTGCCATGGTTGCTTTGTTCCATGATATGATCCATCACGAGATCGAGGTGTATGTCGACGATATGATTGCAAGGTCCCAAACTGAGGAGGAACACCTTGACCATCTACAGAAGCTGTTTGACCGTTTGAAGTTATACAAGCTGAGGTTGAACCCGAACAAGTGCACCTTTGGGGTGAGATCTGGAAAATTGCTAGGCTTCGTCGTGAGCGACAAAGGTATTCAAGTGGACCCTGCCAAAGTGAAAGCCATACAAGAGATGCCAGTTCCCAAGACAAAGAAAGAAGTCATAGGCTTTCTAGGACAGCTGAACTACATTGCCCGATTCATCTCGCACCTAACTGCTACCTGTGAACCAATCTTCAAGCTACTGAAGAAAGATCAAGTAGTACGTTGGAATGATGAATGTCAGGCCGCTTTCGAAAGAATCAAAGAGTATCTCCAAGAGCCACCCATTCTTATGCCACCGGTTGAAGGGAGACCTCTAATCTTATAGTTGACAGTACTTGACAACTCAATGGGGTGTGTGCTGGGGCAGCATGACGAGTCTGGCCGAAAAGAGCACGCTATTTATTACCTTAGCAAAAAGTTTACCGACTATGAGACCTGATACTCACTGCTCGAGAAAACTTACTGCGCTTTGGTATGGGCTGCTCGTCGGCTGAGACAGTATATGTTGACTCACACTACTCTGTTAATTTCAAAGACGGATCCAATCAAGTACATCTTCGAAAAGCCTGCCTTGTCCGGAAGAATAGCAAGATGGCAAATGATCTTGACCGAATACGACATCCATTACACGACTCAGAAAGCAATCAAGGGAAGTGTATTGGCAGACCATTTGGCACACCAGGCAGTGGATGATTACCAGTTGATGAACTTTGAGTTTCCAGACGAGAATATCATGGTAGTGACTGATTGTGAAATACTTGGACCGGATGAAGGACCTGAGGAAGGATCCGATGGTCTATGCACTTTGACGGAGCCTCAAACGCTTTGGGTAACGGTATTGGCGTTGTGATCATATCCCCTAAAGGCACTCATACTCCACTTACTGCCCGGCTATGTTTCAACTGCACCAACAACATGGCGGAGTATGAAGCATGCATCATGGGTCTTCAAGCTGCAATTGACTTAAGGATCAAGTTCCTGAGTGTCTTCGGAGATTCCGCTCTCGTGATCAGTCATATTAAAGGCGAGTGGGATACGAAACACCTGAATCTTATTCCTTACAAGGAGTATGTGCTGACATTGATCCCCCATTTCGAGGAGATAACTTTTGAACACTTCCCAAGAGAAGAGAATCAGTTGGCGGACGCGCTAGATACAATGTCTTCTATGTTCAAAGTCAAATGGGATAACGAAGCTCCCCGGATCATCATTTGGAAATTGGATGAACCTGCACATTGTTGTGATCTTGAGGCTGAAGAGGTAACTGAAAAACCTTGGTATCATGAAGTGAAGAGGTACTTGGAATCTCAAGAATACCCCGAGGGTGCATCTGTTAATGACAAGAAGTTCTTGAGAAGGTTTGCGACAAAGTTCTTCCTTAGCAATGGCATTCTGTACAAACGAAACCATGATTCAACCTTACTGCGTTGTGTGGATAAGACTGAAGCAGAAAGAATCATGGCGGAGCTGTATGAGGGTACCTTCGGAACATATTCCAGTGGACATACCATGGCAAAGAAAATCCTTCGGGCAGGATATTTCTGGTCCACAATGGAAGCCGACTGTTATCAACATTCTCGGACGTGTCACAAATTCCAGATTTATGCAGATAAGGTGCACGTTCCTCCAGTTCCTATGAACGTCTTGACAGCACCTTAGCCTTTTGCAATGTGGGGCATTGATATGATCGGCGAAATCAGACCTACGGCATCCAACGGGCATCGCTTCATCCTGGTAGCGATCGATTACTTTACAAAGTGGGTTGAAGCAGCTTCCTATGCTACCGTAACCAAGAATGTCGTGGCACGGTTCATTCGACACAACCTGATTTGTCGCTACGGTGTACCAGAGAGGATCATTACGGACAATGGTACCAATCTTAATAACAAGATGATCACTGAGCTCTGCGAGCAATTCAAGATACAGCACCACAACTCTTCTCCTTATCGGCCGAAGATGAATGGGGCTGTAGAAGTAGCTAATAAGAATATTAAGAAGATTGTGCAGAAGATGACAGTGACCTACAAAGATTGGCACGAGATGTTACCGTTTGCTCTTCATGGATATCGTACCTCAGCACGGACGTCAACAGGGGCAACTCCCTTTTCCTTGGTCTATGGCATGGAGGCAGTCTTGCCTATTGAAGTCCAGATACCCTCTCTTCGGATAATGAAGGATGCATGTTTGAGCGAAGATGACTGGATCCAGACCCGGCTTGATCAATTAAACCTAATCGACGAAAAGAGACTCACGGCTATTTGTCATGGTCAGACGTACCAAAAACGGATGATCAAGGCATTTAACAAGAAAGTCAGACGACAAGAGTATCAAGTCGGAGACCTGGTAATCAAGCGCATCATTCTTCCTCAAAGTGATCTCAGGGGCAAATGGACCCCCACGTACGAAGGGCCATTTATGGTTAAACATATCTTCTCAGGAGGAGCTATGATTCCAACGACCATGGATGGTGACGACCTTCCTCACCCCGCCAATGCAGACATAGTAAAAAGATACTACGCATGAATTAAGGACCCGCTAGGTTGACACACCTAGGAAAAAATAAGGGCTTCCCGGCGAACCAAAAGGGTTCGGGCAAAAATAAGGGATGAAATGAAAAAAATCTGTACACCCGGCAAGTCGAAAACCTGAAAAGGCGGCTTGGGCAAAAATGGGTATCCCGGTGGACTGAAAACCCGAAAGGGCAGTCCAGGCAAAAGTTAGGGATTAAAGCGTAATACTATGTCTCGTTGGATCACCTTGCATCCAGAATTCGGTATCAACTATCAGGTTCAGACGGCACTGATCAATCAACTTCCTCTTCAACTAAGCAGCAAAGTGATGAGACGCTTGAAGACATAAAGGCGATAGTAGAGTTGAAACCCAGTGGGATTTTTCACATAGCTGTTTTATTTTCCTTTTCAAAATTGTATAAACTTTATGTTGTTCGGAGGCGTTCTCTTACTAGGACGTCAACCTCCTATACAAAAACGCCTATTTACAGGTAAATTTCAAAATCAATACAAATTCACTTTTCCAGACAAATTGCCAATTGTTTTTCCTTTATCTGTTTTGTTTTGCAAAGAACGTCCAATGTTCATTTTTGATATATGCATTTGACATTAATTGCTAATCATAAATATTTGCATGCGAAACAAAAGGACTAATTATAGGTGACATCAGAAACAGGGGCAACAATAAGAATTGTCTAAAGCGATCTGGTTGCTCTGTCCATCAAGGTACCAAGGTAGGTTCGGCTGAAGAATATGACCAAGATACCTTCATTCCACGCAGAGTAAGACAAGAACCAACAATACTTCTCCCAAGCAGAGTTGGTCTCTCATCAGCCCCGAGAAGGAACAATATCCCTAGCAAGTCAGCGATACTCTCCCCAAGCAGAGTTAGTCTATTGTCAGCCTTAAGGAAGATGGGTATCCCCATAAAATCTCATTATTTCCCAGCGGAGTATACAGATGTTCCTAAGCAAGAATCCCCGACAGTCTTAATATAAGATTGTTTCCCGGCGGAATACAGACATCCAGTGGAGCCACTCCCCAGTACAGTCCAAGAGTTTCCCCAAGAGAGTTGAATCATCCTCCCCAGTAGATTCTGGAAGCTTATCCCCAATAGAGTCCGGAAGCTTATCCCCTGCAGAGTACGAACGCATCTCCCCGGCTTTATTCAAAGGTTATTCCCCACCAGGGTCTAACTGGGTTATCCTCAGCTAATTACCACGGAAAGATCGTCCTCGGTGAAGTTCTTCCTATCTCCAGCGGAGTTCATCAAATCCCTCAACAAAACTTATCAACGGAATCCCCAGCGGAGTTATCATCAAATTCTCAGCGCAGTATCTCTTCCCACAGAGTAATTCCCCGCAGAGTAATCTCTTCATCAAGTTTATTCCCCAACAGAGTCGTCTTCTCCTACCGGTTTATTCTTGCAACCATCATCCTCAGCGGAAACGAAAAACTATACTCTTCAACATCAGCCCAGGATTCAACGAACTTCCCGGCATTCGTCAAGGATTTATTTTCCCAGACGAAAATACATTCATAAACATTTCTCATTTTATACATCCTGCTTACATACATGATAAAGTGCATACGACACTATCTCATTTTGAACATCATGACATCATGCATTTCATACATCATGACATTGCATACAACTGATGTTTTGCCTTTTCAGGAAAAAGGTCAATCCAAAGATGATTACTATCAACTGTCGCAGTTCCAGATTTGATACCTGTATCTAGCCAGGGAATATCTGTGAGCGATTGATTATGGATTCGACACCTGTATCTAGCCAGGGCATATATGCATGAAGAGTTTAGAGATTCGATACCTGTATCCAGCCAGGGCATATCTGTAGACGACCAGTTCCAGATTCGATACCTGTATCTAGCCAGGGCATATCTGTGAGCGATTGATTGTAGATTTGATACCTGTATCTAGCCAGGGCATATCTGTAGACGAAGTTCCATATTCGATACCTGTATCTAGCCGGGGCATATCTGTGAGCGATTGATTATGGATTTGATACCTGTATCTAGCCAGGTCATATCTGCATGAAGAGTTTAGAGATTCGATACCTGTATCCAGCCAGGGCATATCTGTAGACGACCAGTTCCAGATTCGATACCTGTATCTAGCCAGGGCATATCTGTGGGCGGCTAATTCCAGATTCGATACCTGTATCTAGCCAGGGCATATCTGTAGACGACTAATTCCAGATTCGATACATGTATCTAGCCAGGGCATATTTGTGAGCGATTGATTGTAGATTCGATACCTGTATCTAGCCAGGGCATATCTGCATGAAGAGATTGAAGATCAACACCTGTAGCAAGCCAGGAAACCATCTTTCTTTCTTAGGTACGCAGGTTCTCGCTAAGGAATCTCTTACGCGATCGACACCCCCGGATGGAATCTTTAAGCCCATCTCCACAACTATCCATTATATCTCCAAATGGCATCTGTAAGCCCATTCCCGACATCACATGGCTGATACCACACTATGCGAGTGCAAATTTCTGGGCACTCTAGTGTTCAATCATCTTCCACCTTCGGATCACGAAAGGCACGCAAGCCAATCTACATCCTCAGGTTTAAGAAGATTGAACAGGGGCAACTGTTGTACCCCAAAATTTTCCCTCTCATATTCTCCAAGATTTGTCAAGAATCATCTTCAATTGGTTCAAGATTACTCAAGGGTTGCACAGTCCAAACCATCTCCTAAGCCAGTCAAAATTAGGGTTTTGGTTCTCTCAAGGAAGTTGAGGTTTCCAATGGCTCAATCAAGTCCCATAGGCCTATATACATTGTCAAGCATCTACAGGTCAAGTCTCAAGACTCACAGGGTCAAAGTCCACAGTCAAAAGCTCCATTTGATCCACAGTCAACTGCAGGGGTAAAATGGTCATTTTGCAGTCAAAAGTCAGAATTTTTGGTCAACATCTTATTTTGAGCTCACAATAATCATTTGATCAAATCTTGATCATGATTCCACAAGCATGGCTCAAAAATCATCAAGATGCCAAAAGTTACTATTTTTGGACAGTAGAAAAGTCAACTGTATCTTGACCAGGGCATAACTTTTTTATGGTTCATCAGAAAAATCCCATCCAATGCTCATTTTGAAGGGGAGGACATTTCCTACAACTCATCTTCACATTCCAAGTCCAAGAAATGTTCTCACAAAAAGTTATCAATTTCTACATTATAGGTCAATTTCAAAAGTCAACAAAAATGCACTTTAAGTCAAAGACCATAACTTGAGATTGGTAAATCCAAATGACATGGGACAAAAGGCATTGGTTAGAGGACTTCAAGACCTTTCCAAAATGTCCAAGAACATGTTCATATGATCAAATTTGAGCAAGATATGCATTGGAGAAGTTGGGAAATTTTTGTGAATTTGCAAAAGTCAACTTTGCTCAAAACACATCACTTTTGCTAATGGGCCTCAAATTCCTTCTTGAAACTTTTTCCAAGGCCTATGCACGACCCATTGAGATTAAATTGATTTATTTTCTTATTTTTTATTAATTAATTGAATTTTTAATCAATATTAATTCATTTAATTTATTTAATTGTAGGAAAATATTAAGATATGATTTCTCAATCTTTTTGTGAAGCAAAAGTG
Organism: Vicia faba; assembly: GCA_948472305.1. NCBI lineage: Eukaryota > Viridiplantae > Streptophyta > Magnoliopsida > Fabales > Fabaceae > Vicia > Vicia faba. Next base: position 1,034,135,474 of record OX451740.1, on the reverse strand, counting down.
GTCAACATATGCTGGAGATTTCGTGTATCAATCAAGGGGACCAAAATCTTCAAAATTAGCAAGTTTTGTCAATCAAAAAGATGCAAAAAGATGTGATTGAAAATCAAATATGCAAACCATAATTCCATGGATTTTTGGTCAAAGATTTAACCTAAATCCATTCTACTATATATGCATAACCTAAACCTAATGCCACACACATGAAAACTCTGCAAGAAAGCCATATGCAATATTGAAAAAAAGTCAAGAAAACTCAAAATTGTTTTCTCACTCCCAGGCCCTTTCAAAGCAATTTAAGGATTCTAATACATTGCTAGCATTCCCATGAACGTATTGGAATCAAAATCAAGCACTAACACTCAAAGAATACGCAAGAACAGTGATACGATTTGCTTACTATTTTGATAATCGAAACTCATATTCCATATGCATTTAACATGATTTGTTGGTTGTTTTGCATTGCTTGAATCTACAGAAGCTTTTGGCATAAGTTAATTGAGTTATTATGCAGTGAATCCAAAGATGCCATGAACACGTTCTAGGGTTTCCAAGCTCTTAATTTGGGGCTTTGCTATATAGGAAAAATCAGGACCCCTAATGCACATGTTTGAACTCGTTGCATTCAGACGAACCTAATGGAACCCTCGCGCCATATTTATATAGCCTAGGGAGTTAATCGCTATTTTTCCATGTCACACTTTGTGGGGGTTAAAAACCCCCGCTATCTCTTTATCTTTTTGCAGGTTTAATGAAGAAGACGACTGCGTGTTTACATGTGATTGGACAGTTCAAATATAACACGCGCTTTTTTATGTTTCCAGCATATGTTGTTGTTTTATATAATATATTCAATTGCCATTATACTAACACAAGCGTTCAACTGGCGTAGTGGAGGATGAGCTGTCTGGTAACCATTGGGACCTGGGTTCGATTCCCAGGTCCCTCAAACCTTTGTTTCATATTTTTTCTTATGTAATCATATGCAGGCTATCCAAAGCGTCTCATCATGCACCTCACAAATCAGTGTGCCATGTGGCCATGATCATAAATCCAAAGGCCAAAAGGTGATGAACACCATGTTCCCAAGTCAAAGCCAGCGTGGACAATTCCAGAAAGTCAGAAGGGGCTTGAGTGCTATTGGGCCAGATTTCCAAATTCTCCTCCATACATGGGCCAGCACCCCCCCTGGTTTACTATTTCTTTTTATTTTCTTTTTCCTTTTAATTTATTTTATTAATTAATTATCATTATTACTTAACTAACTTAATTAATTTTTCATAATAAATTCAGACAATTAAATATTTTTATTATTATTTATTATTTTCACTATTAATTATTATTTTGTAAATAAATTCTAATTAATTAGTTTAGTTGTTTAATTAGGGCAATTTTAATCTTTTTCATAATAAATAAAATTAGTCTATAATTAGGGTTTTGATAATTTTAATTCATTTTATTTTATTTTCATTAAAACATAAAAAATATAAAAAATACTTTTTCTTTTAATTAATTAATTAATTAATTAGTTTTTAGGTTTAATTTGAATTAATTGCAAAAAGGACCAAATTCCATTCTTTTCTCAAAAAGGGTCAAAACCCTAAGGACGTTCCCGATTAAATTTTTATTCGCGCATTATTATTTTTGATTATATTGATGTATCTGCTCCGAGAATGTAATAGATAATTAGGCTTTTATCGCTTTCTTTACTTTCCGCACTTTTATTTTCAAGGGTTATGTTTTTGGCGATGTAAATACCCGACGCCTTGTAATAGCGTAGATTTATCTTTCCGCAATTTATTTCCCGCAAATTATTAACTGTTAATTATGCATGACAAGACTTGTATGAAAAATAAAATCAACCCGTAGCTCACCGATAACATGTACAAGACAATTTAACATGAAACTTGACACACATGCACATGCCACTCCTAGGGTACGCCTCACTTGGTTGCCTCGAGGTGGTCATTAAGTATAGGGTGTTTTAGAGGTCGCCCTCCTGTCTAAAGATCCAGTTGCCTCAAAATGGTTGCCTCGGATAAAAAGGATCTAGGACATTAGGGTTACCGCTAAGGCGTCCTACTATTGCTTTGGTGACCACACATGTCCCTAATAATCGAATTGACCCGAACAACTCCAACGACGGTGCTACCTACTTCTCAATAGTGGGATAGTACTGTCTAAAGGACTCTTACACAGCTTAATTCCTTAGAGTAGGTAGATTTTGTTAGAACAATGTTTGAATCTAGTACCCTATAATTAAGTTTTGATGATAACAAAGTGAAAAGATATAGTAGTTAAATATTTCATGATTGAATTATATGCTACTTAAAATTACTATGCTCTGACTTGCAGATATGCTGATTAAAATAAGCAAGATCACGTTCCCAGCATCAGAATATGAGTTTGTGCATCAGCATCAGAAGTTGCTGAATCAGAACGTCAAGATCAGAAGATCAACGCTTGCACATGCTGAAGCTTGATGAACAGAACTGCGCGTAAAATACTCTGATACAGAATCAAATCAGTTCATCAGCAGCAAAGCAGAATCAGAATGAGCCAAGCCAGATCGTGCATTGAAGAAGCAACGGTACTGTGCATTGAAAGCTAATCAATACCAACGGCATCATTCTAGACAAGATCTGCTCAGAAAGGAAAGCTTGTAAATAGCATTGAATCAAGAATATTTGCTTCAACGTTCATCTTCTCAAAGTGCTATATAAACCAAGCTTTGAAGATTATCACGGCTAATGCTTCCAAACTCTCTACACGTACAAAGCTGATCAATAATCTTCACTCTACAAGTTTTGCTAAACCACCAAACTCTGATACTTCATTAGCGTTTAGCAACTTAGTATTCTAAGCTTCATTTGTGTAAACATCACAGTTGTGATATAGTTTTTGTAGAAACATTCACACACATTTGATTATTCCTTTGTAAGAAAGTATTGCCTTGACAAACCGGATTGTGGTTTGAATCAAGAAGGTTTTAGCAGTTGCTAAAACAGATTTGTATTCAGTTGAATATAGTGAATTAAGACCTCGTTGGAGAGAGGCGAAATCACCTTGAACGGGTGGACTGGAGTAGTTTGAGATCAAACGAACCAGGATAAAAATACCTTGTCATTCGCTTTAAGTTTCCAGTTTTACAATTCAACCCCCCCTTCTTGTGTTTTTCACCCCTTCAATTGGCATCAGAGCTCCTGGTTCTGAGCTAAAACACTTAACCGTGTCAGTAAAAGATCCAGCATCAGAAAAACACTATGGCAGGAAACAACTCTCATTTCAGCAATGACAACAATGAGGATAGAGACAGATTCAGCGGCAAACCTCCAGTCTTTGATGGAGAAAACTTTGACTACTGGAAAGACAGAATTGAAAGCTTCTTTCTAGCACATGATGCTGATCTGTGGGATATGGTGACAGATGGATACACGCACCCTGTTAATGCAACTGGTCAGAAGATTGATAGAAAATCAATGACTGATCAACAAAAGCGTGATTTCAAGAATCACCATAAGGCCAGAACCATCCTTCTCAGTGCTATCTCCTATACTGAGTATGAGAAGATCTCCAACAGAGACACAGCTAAGAACATCTTTGATTCTCTCAGAATGACGCATGAGGGCAACGTTCAAGTCAAGGAAACAAAGGCTCTGGCGCTCATTCAGAAGTATGAGGCGTTTAAAATGGAAGAATCTGAATCCATTGAAACTATGTTCTCTAGATTCCAGATTCTGGTAGCTGGTCTCAAAGTTCTGAACAAGGGGTACTCTACTGCTGACCATGTCAAGAAGATAATCAGAAGTTTACCCAAGCAGTGGAGGCCTATGGTTACTGCTCTGAAGCTGGCGAAAGATCTCAACAAAATCACTCTGGAGGAACTTATAAGCTCCCTCAGAAGTCATGAGATAGAGCTGGAAGCTGACGAGCCTCAGAAGCAAGGTAAGCCTATAGCTTTGAAATCTAACAGAAAATCTGAATCTAAAGTTTTGCAGGCAGTTGAAGAAACATCTGATGGATCCTCATCAGAAGAAGACGAGCTTTCTCTCCTCTCCAGAAGAGTAAATCAACTGTGGAAGCAAAGACAAAAGAAGTTCAGGAATCCCAGAAGATCTGATCATAACGAGTCTTCTTCCAGACACAGAAGGACAGATTCTTCCTCTGGATACAGAAGATCTGAAGGCTCCTCAGGTAGCAAGAAGCCAAATACAAAAGACATCATCTGCTACGAGTGCAATGAGCAAGGTCACTACAAGAGTGACTGTCCAAAGCTTCAGAGGGAAAAGCCAAAAAGGAAGTTTGGAAGAGAGAAGAAGAAAAGTCTCATGGCCACATGGGATGACTCTGACTCGTCTGAAGCTGACTCAGAATCAGATGATGAAAGGGCGAACCTAGCGCTTATGGCTAACATTCAAGATGACAGTGAAGCTTCTGACTCAGACTCAGAATCAGACACAGAAGAGGTATTCCCTAACTTCGCTGTTAATTTTACAAAGGCTGAACTTGCTGAAAGCCTAAATGAAATTCTGGAACGTTATCAGCAGATTAGAGCTAAATTCAGAGACCTGAAAAGGACTCTTGAATCTGACTCTAATAAGTCTGAGAGTCTCAGATTGGAAAACTCTGAGCTGAGAGATAAAATTTTAAAATTAGAAAACTCTCAGAAGGAACCAATTGCTGAAACTCCCAGCAACGCTGATGAGATCATCAAGGAGTATGATCATAGTTTCCAGAAGTTCCTTGCTAAAAGCATAGATAGAAGCAAAATGGCTTCAATGATCTATGGAGTTAGCAGAAACGGCAGGAAAGGAATAGGATACCTAGGTAAGAATCCTACACCTAAAAATGTCATGGATTTAACAATTAAGTACACTCCTCTAAATTCACACTTTGTGTATGGTCACACACATGACATCAAATATACTAGTAGCAATCACTTTGTGAAACCAAAATTCAATCAGAGTTTTGGTAAAACTAACAAAACAGGACCCAAGAAGATCTGGGTACCTAAGGATAAAATAATACATGTTGCAGATATCTTTAGCAGCAAGTCAGAAACACCAGTCATGGTACCTGGACTCTGGCTGCTCACGTCACATGACGGGAAGAAGGCATATGTTCCAAAGCCTGGAACTTAAGCCTGGAGGCCACGTTGGCTTTGGAGGCAATCAGAGGGGAAAGATAATTGGCTCTGGAACTGTAGGTAACGGAAATCTTCCCTCTATTAATAATGTTCTGCTTGTTGATGGATTGATGCATAACTTGTTATCCATAAGTCAATTAAGTGATAACGGTTATGATATAATCTTTAATCAAAAATCATGTAAAGCTGTTAGTCAGAAAGATGGGACTATCCTATTTAATGGTAAGAGGAAAAACAACATTTACAAAATCAAACTTTCTGAACTTAAGAGTCAGAACGTAAAATGTCTTCTGTCTGTTAACAACGAGCAGTGGATCTGGCACAGAAGATTGGGGCATGTTAGTATGAGAAGAATATCTCAGATTAACAAACTCAATCTGGTCAGAGGACTTCCAAATTTGAAGTTCAATTCAGATGCTCTGTGTGAAGCATGTCAGAAAGGCAAATTTGCAAAACCATCTTTTAAATCCAAAAATGTTGTTTCTACCTCTAAGCCATTAGAACTTCTGCACATTGACTTATTTGGACCAGTTAAGACTGCTTCTGTCAGTGGCAAGAAGTATGGGTTAGTAATCGTAGATGACTATAGCAGATGGACATGGGTAAAGTTCTTAAGACACAAGGACGAGTCACACTCTGTGTTTGTTACCTTCTGTAACCAAGTTCAGAATGAAAAAGATCTTAGAATCGTTAAAGTCAGAAGTGATCATGGTGGAGAATTTGAAAATAAAGATTTTGAGTCATTCCTTAATGACAAAGGCATTCTGCATGACTTCTCTTGTCCTAGAACTCCCCAACAAAATGGAGTTGTAGAACGAAAGAACAGAACATTGCAAGAAATGGCCAGAACCATGATCAACGAGACAAACGTTGCTAAGACTTTCTGGGCAGAGGCAATAAACACAGCGTGCTACATTCAGAATAGAATCTCAATAAGACCTATTCTGGAAAAGACTCCATATGAATTGTGGAAGAACAGAAAGCCCAACATTTCGTATTTTCATCCATTTGGATGTACTTGCTATATGTTAAATACTAAGAATTATTTGAACAAGTTTGATTCTAAGGCACAGAAGTGTATTATGTTAGGATACTCTGAACGCTCAAGAGGGTACAGAGTATACAATACAGAAACACAGATTGTGGAAGAATCAATCAGTGTTCGTTTTGATGACAAGCTTGACTCTGAAAAGTCAAAGCAGAATGAAAATCTTGCAGGTATAGAAATTGAATTTGCAGGTTCTGAAGACAAGTCATCAGAAGCTCTCAACACAGACACTCCTTCAACGTCTGAAAGAAGCAATGCTAGAACTCCTACAACTGCTGCTGATCAACCTCAGAAGAGAGTTCCCAGAAGCAGTTTGGATCACCCAGAAGAATCTATTCTAGGAAGAAAGGAAGATCCAATCAGAACAAGAGCAAGCCTCAGAAACTCTGAAGAAACTCTGATGGGACTTGTGTCTCTGATTGAACCTTCTTCTATTGATGAAGCACTTCTGGACAATGACTGGATTCTGGCAATGCAAGAAGAGCTGAATCAATTCACCAGAAACGACGTTTGGGATCTCGTTCCAAGACCAAAAGGATTCAACGTCATTGGAACAAGATGGGTGTTCAGAAACAAGCTTAATGAACAAGGTGAAGTCGTCAGAAACAAGGCACGACTGGTTGCACAAGGTTATAGTCAGCAAGAGGGGATAGACTATACAGAAACCTTTGCTCCAGTCGCCAGGTTAGAATCTATCAGACTTTTAATCTCATTTGCTGTTAATAGAGGCATCACTCTGTATCAGATGGATGTCAAAAGTGCATTCTTAAATGGTTATATAGAAGAAGAAGTGTATGTTCACCAACCCCCAGGTTTTGAAAATACAAAACATCCAGAACATGTTTTCAAACTGAAAAAGTCACTGTATGGTCTGAAACAAGCTCCCAGAGCTTGGTATGAAAGGCTAAGTAACTTTCTGCTTGAAAATGAGTTCACCAGAGGGAAAGTGGACACCACTCTATTCTGTAAAACAGTTAAGAGTGACATTTTAGTCTGTCAGATTTATGTTGATGATATAATCTTTGGTTCTACTAATCCTTCTCTTGGAAGAAAATTTGCTAAGTGTATGCAGGCAGAATTTGAGATGAGCCTCATGGGGGAACTGAAGTTCTTTCTAGGAATTCAGATCAATCAAACTCCAGAGGGAACTTACATTCATCAGAGCAAATACATCAGAGATCTTCTGAAGAAATTTGACCTCTCAGAATGTAAGCCATCAAAGATTCCAATGCATCCCACGTGCATTCTGGAAAGAGAAGAGGTAAGCAAAAGCGTAGAACAGAAAGTCTACAGAGGTATGATTGGTTCTCTCCTTTATCTGACTGCTTCAAGACCTGATATTCTATTCAGTGTATGTATTTGTGCTAGATTCCAATCAGATCCTAGAGAATCTCACTTAACAGCTGTTAAGCGAATTTTCAAGTATCTGAAAGGTACTACTAATCTGGGTTTGTTTTATAGAAAATCTAGTGATTACAGTTTAGTAGGCTACTGCGACGCTGATTTTGCTGGAGACAGAGTGGAACGAAAAAGTACTTCTGGAAGCTGCCAGTTTCTGGGAGAAAATCTGATCTCGTGGTCCAGCAAAAGGCAATCAACTATTGCTCTGTCAACAGCAGAAGCTGAGTACATAGCAGCAGCTGGTTGCAGCACACAGATGCTCTGGATGAAAAGTCAGCTTGAAGACTTCCAGATTTTTGAGAGTAACATTCCTATTCTTTGTGATAATACTTCTGCTATTTGCTTAAGTAAGAATCCTATTTTACATTCTAGAGCTAAGCATATAGAAATAAAACATCATTTCATTAGGGACTATATTCAGAAAGGCATTTTAAACTTGAAATTTATAGATACAGACCATCAATGGGCTGATATCTTTACAAAACCCCTTTCAGAAGATAGGTTTAATTTCATTCTGAAACATCTCAGCATGAAAGTATGCCCAGAATGAAAATGCTTTAATTCCATATTTTTATCTTTCAGAATGTAATTATATTACTGTGAACTTCTGATCAATCTTTGTTTCAGAAAGTTAGAACATGCAGATTGTATCAGAGGCAAGTCTGAAGATCTGAGAGTCTAATCTCAAAGACAGACGTGCTGATCACTATATCAAACAAGTGTCATCCAATCATCAGCAAATCCCTGAAGCAGAACGCGTGCACGTTTCTGAGAAAGGAAAACGCTGATTGGGTGCATTGAGACACATGTCTGGTAACCGTTTTTAAGTATCTTTCTCAAATCCCCTAAAATCAGCAAGCATTAAATGCAAAAGTAATCACGCTTGTTAATTGCAATCATTATTTTTTTCTCTCTCTTAAAAACGTTTTATTTTTCAAAATAATTTTTGAAAATCCTATTTAAGCACATTACTCTTCATTCTTAATCTTTACTCTTACTCATAATCTCTTAAGAATTTTTCTGCACATCTCCTTCAAAACCCTAGCTTTTCTCAAATCACTCTCAAGCTTTTTTGTGTGAGAACAATGGCATCCTCCAGCATTTCTGCAGGAAATCAGAAGAAGGAAACCTCTGAGCAATATCAAGCGCCTACCAGAACTCTTCTCACACCAGTAAAGAATCTTGAGGTTCTCTCTGAGTTAATAGTGGATTTCGAAAGTTTGAAGGAAAATGGATTTGACCTAACTGCTGAAGTCAAAACTCAAAGGTGGGAGAGGTACTTTGATCGATTGGTTGGACCAACCTTCCCAGAACTTGTCAAAGAATTTTGGATTCATGCCAAGATTGATAAGCATCTAGTCGTCTCCTCTGTTATGGGAAAGAAGATCATAATTTCTGAAGACCTCATTGCTAGGTTAATTGGTCAGAGTGGTGGCGGAGTCCGTTGTGTGGACATGGCTGATAGATGTCCGGATATTGGCGTGGTAGCAAACTGCATTTTCACTCTTGGTCTTCCCAGCAGCAAAATCAAGGATCTGAAGGATCACTTCAGAGTGTGGGCCAAGATTGTTCTAGGCTGTTTCAATCACAGGAAGCCAACAAGCTCTCCTGACTATATAAACGTGGATCAGCAATTTCTGATCTACTTTATTGATCAGAGGGTGAAGATAAATTTGGCACACTTCCTGTTCAATCATCTGAAGACAAGTGTGAAAGAGACTAGAGAAGAAGAAAGGACGAAAAGAGACTGGATACCATTTGGGAGGCTTATCTCAGATATTCTGACAGAGAATAAGCTGATAGACTATCTGAGCGAAGCTAAAGTACTGGGCAATTTTGAACCAACTGTTGGAAAAGCGCTGAATGCTAAGAATCTGAAGAAGATGAAGCTAATAGACAATATCAGGAAGGAACCCAGAGCTTCTTCAACTGCTGACATCTCCAGAAGAAGAGTGCCTCTGAATGATTTCCCAAGATTTTCTGAGATGGAATCTCACCCTGATATAGTTGCCAAGTATCCAGATTCTCTCAAGGAAGAAGTTGCAGGTTCGAAGCTGAAGATCAAGGATCTGAGTCAGGTTCAACCTGAAATGGCTCAGAAGAAGTCAAAGAAGAGGAAAGCAGAAGGATCATCTCACCAGACTCCAAAGAAACGAGGTAATCCATCTACTGCTCCTATTTCAATTTCAAATACTATTCCAACATCTGTTGCTCCACCCCAAACCTCTCACAGAATTTCCATTCCAATCCCCACTATTGATGAAAACATACCAGAAGACCCTTCTGAGAACTTACAACTCAGAAGAACCAGAATTAAAATTCCTCTCAAAATTACCAAACAACAACCAACTGTTTCAACAACACCAGCACTTGATAGAGTGCTAGCTGACATTGAGCGTGAACATACTTCTGTTCAACCTCACTCTGAACCACCAAATATTCCTCCTCCACAACCTGAACCAGAAATTCAACCACAACCAGAACCAGAACAAGAACCAGAACCACAATCACAACAACCTATCACAGAAGAACCTCTGATCCATGAACAATCAGAAGTTCCACCTCCTCAACCAGAAAATAATCCTCCCTCATCTCCAACAGAGTTTCATCGCTATGAAACCCCATCTCCTCATCATTCTGATCCCCACTCACCTCAACCTTCACCGCTGGCAATACAGTTGCCATGTGGAACCACCATTATCACACCCCAGTTACCATCATCAGAGGAATCAACACCTCCAAGAACTCCAACCACTCCAATAGACATATCCTCTGACTCTGATAACCATCCACCAAAACAGACAGCACCTCAGCACACCTCTGAAAGCCAATCCTCTGAAAACCCCAGCAAAATATTCATTGACTTAACAAGTCTTGAACGTCTTGCTGATTTAAGACACAAATTGGCCATTCCCAAACCAAAGCAATTAGATGTTGGCTCTGGTATTTTGGATTTTGAAACAGGTATGCTGCAGTGGATTGCTTCCTTGAAACAAGTCTGTCCCGGGATGATCGACCCAGCTGCTTCTGATCAGCTCTGGTCACAGTTCAGAGTTTGGGTTCGTGCTGAAGCACTCAAGCTGCAGGACGTCAACTATGAGCAGGCTCAACAGAACTTTAGCAAGCTGCTGAAGGAAGTTGAGAGTCAGCTGCCTCAAGAAGTTGTGCTTCCTCTGGACTCTGAATCGTGGTCTGAGAAAGAGCAAGCTGCTCAGGTGGAACCAGCAGAAGAAGACAAGACTCTTCAAGAAGAGAATCCAGCAGAAGATGTAGCTGATAGTTCTGAGAAGCTTCCTCCTGCTGAAAGCTCTCAAGCTGCCTTGGACAGGCAGGCTCTGGAAGAGTTAAGGCTGAATGACTTGCGTCTACAGCAGCGGATGGATGAGAATAATCAGAAGATGGAAGCTAGAATGAATGTCCAGGACAGCAAGATTGATTCTGTTGTCACCTTGGTTCAGAAGCAGAATGCAACTTCTGAAAAGATTCAGGCAATGCTGGAAAGCCTGTTCTCACGCATGCCCCCACAACCTTGAAATTTTTTCATGCATGACATTCTCTATATTTTCCTTATTTTCTGATGTACTTTTGATTATGTTTTGACTATGGTTTGTAATGCTATTTTGCTCTGATTCTGAACTATCTTTAATACTATTAGTTTTTTCTGATCTAAATCATTTTAGCACATCACCAGCACTTTTTGATTGCTGACAAAAAGGGGGAGAACAAGAATGATATTTAAATCAATAACGGATAACTAGACAGAAACTCTCAAACATTCTAACTATCTATTACTTGAAATGTTTTTCTGTTTTGTCTTTAAGTCTACAGGCACAAGGAAGCTCTTGAACACAATGAAGACTAGAAGACCATGTTGCTCTGATCAAATATGAAGTTCTGATATATGAAGCTCTGATCAACCTAACACTCTGATCTGAAGCAAAGCTCTGACAGGAAAAGCTCTGAAGCTCTGCTTTCTGATAAGTCAAAAACTTACAATCTGATGCTCAAAGACAGAAAAAGATCTGACTCTGAAGAACACGCATATCAAAGGGAAGTAACAAACTCAGGGGGAGTATTTCTTAAACTCTAACTTCTCCGTACTTCTTATTCTGATACATAGATCTGATAACCTTTTCACGTTATTTTTCATTTAAAATATCTAGTTTTTGTCATCATCAAAAAGGGGGAGATTGTTAGAACAATGTTTGAATCTAGTACCCTATAATTAAGTTTTGATGATAACAAAGTGAAAAGATATAGTAGTTAAATATTTCATGATTGAATTATATGCTACTTAAAATTACTATGCTCTGACTTGCAGATATGCTGATTAAAATAAGCAAGATCACGTTCCCAGCATCAGAATATGAGTTTGTGCATCAGCATCAGAAGTTGCTGAATCAGAACGTCAAGATCAGAAGATCAACGCTTGCACATGCTGAAGCTTGATGAACAGAACTGCGCGTAAAATACTCTGATACAGAATCAAATCAGTTCATCAGCAGCAAAGCAGAATCAGAATGAGCCAAGCCAGATCGTGCATTGAAGAAGCAACGGTACTGTGCATTGAAAGCTAATCAATACCAACGGCATCATTCTAGACAAGATCTGCTCAGAAAGGAAAGCTTGTAAATAGCATTGAATCAAGAATATTTGCTTCAACGTTCATCTTCTCAAAGTGCTATATAAACCAAGCTTTGAAGATTATCACGGCTAATGCTTCCAAACTCTCTACACGTACAAAGCTGATCAATAATCTTCACTCTACAAGTTTTGCTAAACCACCAAACTCTGATACTTCATTAGCGTTTAGCAACTTAGTATTCTAAGCTTCATTTGTGTAAACATCACAGTTGTGATATAGTTTTTGTAGAAACATTCACACACATTTGATTATTCCTTTGTAAGAAAGTATTGCCTTGACAAACCGGATTGTGGTTTGAATCAAGAAGGTTTTAGCAGTTGCTAAAACAGATTTGTATTCAGTTGAATATAGTGAATTAAGACCTCGTTGGAGAGAGGCGAAATCACCTTGAACGGGTGGACTGGAGTAGTTTGAGATCAAACGAACCAGGATAAAAATACCTTGTCATTCGCTTTAAGTTTCCAGTTTTACAATTCAACCCCCCCTTCTTGTGTTTTTCACCCCTTCAGATTTCTCCAGGGTACTTGCTCTTTCAAACAATAAAAACAACTTTTCGCACTCACACTTTCAAAAAGTTTTCAAACAAATACTTCATGCACTCTTGAGGACTGATACAAGAGTTACCTAGAAGTTTTTCAAACTAAACTTTTTCAAAACCCACATACACAAGAAAAGCAAACATTTTTTGAAAACATAGTGAGCAAGTATCTAAGAGCCCGTGGATAACCACGGATAGAAAGGGTGCTAACACCTTCCCTTTCTATAATCTACCTCCCAAACCGAGAAACATCTCGAAAAGGAATTTTGATGTGATTTTGTCCTTTCCTTGTTGGAGAACATAAAAGACGGTGGCGACTCTTGCTTACCGCGACATTTCGCGTACCAGCTTAAAAAACAGTTAGTTCTATTTCCACCGATCACACCATCCAATAAAATAAATCGCTGGGGAACAGAAGACTCAACTTTACTGGGGTAAAATCCAAAGAGGGGATAAGGCATCACTAACTTAAATGAGGAAAAAGCAATGGATGACAAGTATCTACAGATAACTGCAAACTACCCACTTCTAGAGGGGATAGAAAAAAGAGAGTAACGTCGACTCACCGGGGATCAAAAATTACCAACCCGAAGGACACAAATAGAAATGGTAACATAATACTGGTAAATACCAATATTAGGGTCTGTAACAAATGATTGGCATCAATAATTATGACTGGAAACAAATGATTGACATTAGAACTTATGGCTAGGAACAAAGTGACTCTATTAGAGTAAAGTGATTCTCAATGATGAACTATCTCCTATAATGAAGAGACTACCATCCATCGGAGTAAAAACATCTCAACAACAAACTATCTCCCATACTGACGAGACTACCATCCATCAGAATACAAATCTCAACAATGTACTATATCCCATAATGATGAGACTACCATTCATCGGAGTAAAATTATCAACATTGAACTATCTCCCATAATGACGAGAATACCATTCATCAGAGTAAAACATCTCAACAATGAACTATCTCCCATAATGATGAAACTACCATCCATCGGAGTACAAATCTTAACAACGAACTATATCCCATAATGACGAGACTACCATTCATTTGAGTACAAATCTCAACAATTAACTATATCCAATAATGATGAGACTGCCATTCATTGGAGTACAAATCTCAACAATGAACTATCTCCCATAATGAAGAGACTACCATTTATCAGAGTAAACATCTCAACAACGAACTATCTCCCATAATGACAAGACTACCATTCATCAGAGTACAAATATCAAAAAAGAACTATCTACCATAATGACAAGACTACCATTCATTAGAGTACAAAATCTCAAAAACGAACTATCTCCTATAATGACGAAACTACCATTCATTGGAGTAAAACCTCTCAACAATGAACTATCTCCTATAATGACGAGACTACCATCCATCGGAGTAAAACATCTCAACAACGAACTATCTCCCATAATGATGAGACTACCATTCATTGGAGTACAAATCTCAACAATAAACTATCTCCTATAATTACGAGACTACCATTTATCGTAGTTCAAAATCTTCTCTGGCATTGACAGACTTATTGGGGAAGAATAGGTTGCTTAAATAAAGAGACCTTCCATTTAATATTTACGAAGAGGATTGTGATAAGGGTGATGGGAAATGAATCTTAACTTACTAGGGAAATACCAATATATTCCTGATGAGGAGATAAAGTCTTTACGTGCAAAATAAATGCACATTCTCAATCCAGGGCTCAAAGCCTACATAAATCAAAATAATATTATTGTCGGGGACCACTGTGATACGGTGGGAGAACTGACTTGAGGTTTTGCGTTTGTATTCGCACTTGTTCGGTTTAGCAAGAGTCGCCACCGACTTTTTATTTTATCCTAAAGGAAAGGTTAAAAAGCACAGGAAAAACCTTTTGAGATGTTTCGTGGGTTCGGGGGGTAGATTATGAAAAGGGAAGGTATTAGCACCCTTTTCATCCATGGTTATCCATGGGCTCTTAGTTACTTGTTTTAGATCACTTGCCTTGATTTTCAATTGCTTGAAATAGTGGTGTGTGTGTTTGAAAATGTTTTGAAAAAGATGCCTTGTATAGGCAACCGTTGTAACAATTCTTTACTCGAATGTTTTACAAAGGTGTGTGTCTTTTAGAAAAGATGTTTCAATGTTTTGAAAGTTGTGTTTGTGGAGTGGGTTTTGAAAAGTAGGCAAGTGTGTTTTGCAAGTGTGATCAAGTAACTAAGAGTTGTCTACCCTTAAATTTACTCAAAGCTTTTTCTCATGTTTTAACCCTTTTAACAGTATTGTTCCACCATTGTATTTGGTGGACAATCTTGTGTTAGGATGTTAACGGGACGGGTGCGGGTCATCGTATAGACCATTAATGCAATGGTGCCAAGTGTCTTTGGCAATTTTTCTTGAAGGGACTATGATCATTTGATTTAGGCGACTTTCGAAAGCGTCATCGAGGGACTATGATCATTTGATTTGTTTTGTTTTGTCAAAGAAACTCAACATGCAAGCATGACCCATTTTAGAAGGCAACGAGTGGGATTACCCTAGGGGTGCAAGTGTGAACTGTGTATTGATTGTCATGCATTTGTCTTGTATTAGGTTATCTAGCGGTTGATTTTGAATCTTCGCATACAAACCCTAATTACTATACAGTATATAGAAAGCGATAAATTGCGGGAATTTAAAGTCTAAGCTATTACAAATAAGTATCCGGGAGTGGGGGTACAAATATTTACAAATGGGGATGAGACTTATTAGGAGAGTAGTGTCCAAATAAATTTACAACCAAATCAAATCGCATTCTCAATGTAAAGTATAACAATATATAATAATCCAAAGAGAAATAAAAGTATGTAAGATGCACATGATTATTTACAAATGATGCAAGTATTAACCTAATATACTTATTAAGTATTTATTTATGCATTAATATCATTTTTGGTATTTTTGTTAATTAAGTATAAACAAATGTTTTAATGAAAAGAAAAGAAAGAAAAAAAAAGTTTAAGTTTGTGAAAATTAATGTTTATGTATTTTAGTTAATATTTTATACAAGGTTTACTTGAAACAAAAAGAAGTTTTAAAAAGGAAAGTTGTTTAACTTAAAAAATATATTTTTTATCTATTTTAAGTGTAATAAAAAGTATTGTTACTAAAAAAATCTTAGTATATGAAAGAAAACAATATATATCATTTTTATTAAAAAAGAGTTAATTTATGTATAAAATAAATAAAAAAAGTAATGTGATAGAAAAATAGTGTTAATTTGAAATGAAAAAAAAATCAAATAAAAGAAAAAAGCAGCAAAGGATTAAATGGGCTTGGAGAGGGATTTGTGTTTGGCCCAAACAAAATTTGGAAAGATGATTAGGGGGGGTATGCACACTGAATCAGTTGGTACATCGCCAGTTTTTGATGGGCTTAAGCTTTAGGATGGGGCGAGGCCCAACGTGTTTTGCAAATATTTTCGAAGGGTTTCATTCGTTTGGTTCATTTTGGGAATTAGGCTTACAGGCTTGAGTTACAGAGGCGCCGTTTATCTTCTTCTCCTCTTCGTCTCCATGAGCCAAGCTTATTGACGCTCCTCCCAACATTAGGCTACCAGGCGCCGCTTCCGTCTCCTTCTCCCCATGGTCGAACCAGACAGTGACGAAAAAGAGGTAACGATTCAAATCTTAGGGTTTTCGAACTTCTCTTGCATGTTTTACTTTTCATGTATTGATTTTGATTTTATGTATTGTTGTTCATATGAGGTGTGAAAGGAGGGAGAAGAAATACTACCTTTGTTGGAGCCGGAGGAGGAGAACGCGTGATGTTGTGAGCTTTGTGGAAAAACTGGTACTCGTATTTGCTTTTTATGGTTTAATGATGAAGGTCTGAAAACCTAGCTTTATCTGTTCCTGAATTTTCCTCTTCCACTTGCTTGCTTGCTTCTATATGAGATACTTGATTTGAATCTGAGTGTTGATGTACGAACCCTATGATGAGGTTGCTCTGAGGGTGGCCTGTTGGTTATGATGCTTCAAGGCTTGTGTTTGGTTGGGCTTGAAGTTTCAGGTTTGATTGGAATTTGCTGGTTTGAATAAGGGCTATGGCTTGTGTTTGACAGTTTGTTTGTAAGCTTGTTTGTAAGCTTGAACACAGGTTGCAAGGCAGGTTGTAAGCTTAGCAGGTTTGAGGTGGTTCTGGTTTTTAGGCAGGCATGAGGCTTGTGTTCATGGCTTCTATTTGAGGCTTGATATGTTTGTTTTTGAAACTGAGTTTAGGTTTTGGAGCTTAGGCTTTTTGTTTGGAACAGATTAGAGGCTTGAAGCTTGTGGAGGCAGGCTGTTTGTGGTTCTCTCACAGTTTGTGGCTTCTATATTTTTTGTGATATTCTGCCCCCCTTTTTTTTGTTCTGGTATATCTTGTTATATCTTTTTCTCAAGCCTGCTGCCAGCCTTTTTTTTCTCTTCTCTCTTTCTCTCTCCACAGATTTTAAAAAGCATTTTTATTGCTTAAATTTGTCTTTTCTGAAAAAGTAACTAGCTGGAAAATGATGATTTTGAATATCTTTGCTTGCATTATGGTTTAGCTCTGCATACTTCCTGCTTTTCTGTCTTGCTTTTGCTAGCTTGTAAATAGCCTTTTGACAGTTTGACAGCTTTGTTGATACTTTGAACAATGCAATCTGGTTGGCATTTTTCCATTTGCAATTGTGCAGTCCAGTTTGGACTTTGTGCATCAGTTTGAACTTTGTAGTTTTTGACATGCTGTTTGTTTGGCATTTTGACTATACAGCTTGAAATTATGCAGCCTTGTCCACTTTGTCTTATATGCTGCCTTGTACATTTTTACATGCTTGCAAAATTATTTTCTATCCCTCTTTGTGAACCAAGAATTTCTTGTGATTTGCAGAGAGGGTGAATAAACTGATTCCGGCCAGTTACTTTTAATGATGAACTTTAAATTAACTGTCTGCTCTCTTTTTTTTCCATCTGTATTGACTTCTCTTCTTTTTCTTTTTCCAGGTAAAAATTAATTGAGCAATGGGGAGCGTCAGTAGAAGATGAAGATTTAGAAAACTTAGGATATAGCTTTATTTTATCTTTAATCATTGTAACAATATTAATGTAAACAAAAATGTAAATAAATTTACAGTTGTTCAAATAGTAATTTGTAACAAACAATTAAAGATGAATAAAAATCCTTCTTTGTCAGTTAATTCTTTTTTCATTTCACTGTCCATTTAATTATTTAAGTTTCTGAAATTAAAATAACTGGAAATAAATCCCAACTATTCTAACTTAGAATAAATAAATAATTAATAAACACTGTCGTCCTGCAATCAATAATAACCTGGCGTCCCAATTAAGCAATGCACAGTCAATCAAACAAACATCCATATGCCTTTTCTTTTACTGATCATACCAAACACTGCAAGTTCTCAATTCAAGTGCCTCAATCCAAATCTCAGAGTAAATTGAAAAGAACTGTAGAATTAATTCTTTCTGAGAATGCACGCACAAACCCTAGTTCTTAATTTATTGTCAAAGGAGCGTCCGCCTGATCAAACCTTGAGCCAAACTCAAACAAACCCTAATAATCTGCCTGAATTGTTCCAAAGTCCATGAAAACTCTAATTTGGATAGACTGCTAAGAAAAAGTCTGTTTGACTGATCCTTACACCAATCTGAAAATTCAGGGAAAACCCGAAGCTGTGATTTCTTGTGGAAAAAGAGGAGGGCAAATTTTGGGGTACAACAGTTGCCCATGTTCAATCTTCTTGAACCTGAAGAGTTAGATTGGCAAGCTTGCCTTTCGCGACTCGAGGGTAAAAGGAGATTGGACACTAGAGTGCCCAAAAAATTTGCACTCGATGATGTGATGATAGAGGGAATGGGCTTAAAGATGCCATTTGATGATGGGCTTAGAGATGCCATCTAGGGATGTGACAGAACCTTGTCGGGAGATGGGCTTAGAGATGCCATCTGGAAATTGCTGGTAGGAGGATGGGCTTAAAGATGCCATCTGGAAGTTGTTGGTAGGAGGATGGGCTTAGAGATGCCATATGGAAATGTTTGCTGAACTGTATGCCATTGGTGAGTGAGTGAGTATCAGAAAGGTATCCATGTTTTGGAACATCTCTGAACTGGGGGTCTGAATAAGCAATAGATTGACATCCGTATCTGGAGAATCCATAAACTGTTTTCAGGAGTTGAAGTTGAATAAGCAATGGAGCAGCATCCGTTGTTGGGAAGCGTCCGTAAACTGTTTTCAAAAGTCTTGAAACTGAGAAGGAACCGGTGTAGGGTTTCCTGATGATGAGTCTGTGTAAAACTGCATTTGGAAGAATCTGGAATAAGTATCAGAATGTCGCCATGTCTGGGTCACATCTGAACTATCTCTGGGTGAATCTGGAATAAGTATCATAATATCGCCATGTCTGGGTCACATCTGAACTATCTCTGGGTGAATCTGGAATAAGTATCAGAATGTCGCCATGTCTGGGTCACATCTGAACTATCTCTGGGTGAATCTGGAATAAGTATCAGAATGTCGCCATGTTTGGGTCATATCTGAACTATTTCCAGAAAGAATCTCGGGAGATGATGATCTTTGTCTGTCGACTGATCTTTCCTGAAAAGGTAAAGAGTTAGTTGTATGCAATGTCATGATGCATGATGTGATGTATGTTATATCAATGTTTATGATATGAATGTGATGAATGTGCATGTAAGCTGATGAGTTGTCTTGCTGAGGATAGATGAATCCTGGACGGCAGGAGATAAAAGAATCTTGACTGCTGCCAGGGAAAGTGAGTCCTTGACTGCTGCAAGGGATTGCAAGGATCTTTGATTGCTGAAGATGAGACATCCTTGTTGACTACTGCTGGAGAATCAGGAGCTTGGGTTGTATGCCAATCTACTGGGGATTCCTGTCTTGAGGGGATCTTCACTGGAGAATATTTGAATATCTTGTGAGGAACTGAGAATGAGAGTCTTCATTCTGCTTGGGGATTGATAGTTGGAAGTTTTAGCTCCGCTGGGGATTGCAAGAATCTTTTGATTGCTGCAGGTACTGATCTGGGATAAGCATCGGAATGTCGCCATGTCTGGGTCACATCTGAACTATCTCTAGAAGCAAATTTGGAATAAGTATCGGAATGTCGCCAAATTTGGGTCACATCTGAACTATCTCTAGAATGAAATTTGGAATAAGTTACGGAATATCGCCATCTCAGGGTCACATCTGAACTATCTCTAGAAGGAAATCTGGAATAAGTTTCGGAATGTCGCCAAATCAGGGTCACATCTGAACTATCTCTAGAAAGAAATCTGGAATAAGTTTTGGAATGTCGCCAAATCAGGGTCACATCTGAACTATCTCTAGAATGAAATCTTGAATAAGTATCGGAATGTCTCCATCTCTGGGTCACATCTGAAACTATCTCTAGAATGAAATCTTGAATAAGTATCGGAATGTCGCCATCTCTGGGTCACATCTGAAACTATCTCTAGAATGAAATCTTGAATAAGTATCGGAATGTCTCCAAATCAGGGTCACATCTGAACTATCTCTAGAAGAAAAACTGGAATAAGTTTCGGAATGTCGCCAAATCAGGGTCACATCTGAACTATCTCTAGAAGGAAATCCGGGATAAGTTTCGGAATGTCGCCAAATCAGGGTCACATCTGAACTATCTCTAGAATGAAATCTTGAATAAGTATCGGAATGTCGCCATCTCTGGGTCACATCTGAAACTATCTCTAGAATGAAATCTTGAATAAGTATCGGAATGTCACCATCTCTGGGTCACATCTGAAACTATCTCTAGAATGAAATCTTGAATAAGTATCGGAATGTCGCCAAATCAGGGTCACATCTGAACTATCTCTAGAAGGAAATCTAGAATAAGTTTTGGAATGTCGCCAAATCAGGGTCACATCTGAACTATCTCTAGAATGAAATCTTGAATAAGTATCGGAATGTTGCCATCTCTGGGTCACATCTGAAACTATCTCTAGAATGAAATCTTGAATAAGTATCGGAATGTCGCCATCTCTGGGCCACATCTGAACTATCTCTAGAAGGAAATCTTGATCTTGATTTTGTTAAGGGTCAGAAATTGGGAGTATACCAATCTTCTGAGGTTTTAAGGATGAGGGTCTTCATTCTTGAGGGTCAGATTTTTAGGAGCTTTAATTGCCCGTTATTCTGTTGGTGGTTGTAACTTCCAGCAGGTGATGAAGGAATTGTTGGACACTTTTGACATTCGAATGCCCCAAGTGATGATGAAGGAGTCTTGAATCAGATTACTCTGCAAATTGAGAGATTTCTTGAAATCTTGACTGGACTGCCCCAGGTTAACTGAACTTTGAAAGATCTGTTGAAACCTTGACTGGACTGCCCCAGGTGTGCTGGATAGTGACATGTCATGCCCCTTTGTTGATAGGAGATTTTTGCGACGGAAGTGTCATCCTTTTTGAAGTGATTTTGTTCACTGAGAGAGTTTTCGTTCCTCCGAACATTCGCTGTCAAACAAATAACCATGTGCAAACAACGATATTCAAATAATGCAAAGTTTATGCTTGTCTCAAAGTTTTGAAAAATGCGTTTTTTAGCAGAAAACTTTTTTACAAGACAAATTCAACACAAGATTTAGAGCAAAGCCTTACAGGAGTCAGGATACCTTTTGTAACAGTATGCTTTCGAACTAACCCATGCTTCAATTAGGACTTTTGAAGGGTTGTAATGTGGCTTGGTTCACGGTTTAAGAAACAAAGGATGAAGGCTCAAAGTATATTTATACCCACCCGCTCTTCGTGATGTTCTTCAATCCTAAACTCAATTAATTGTGCGTCGAACTCCATTCGAAATTGGAACGAATTTTTGGGTGATGGTTCACCAGTTGAATTTTGGAAGACAGTCATCATCTCTTTTTTCTTTTGCAACATTTTTTCATGTTGTTGAGGATTTGTAATGACCTCTTTCTTTTGATTTGTTATCCCTAACTTTTTCCTGACTGTTCCTGTTTTCGAGATCACAGTCAGCGGGATGCCCCAGATTTCTTAAGCCTCCTTTATAGGTTTTGGCTCAGTGGGCTTTTTCTTTTTTGGGAGATAATGACTGCCTATGTTATAGGGAACCATCACTGTCTTTTGATTCCAGAGGAATGCTTTTCTTTGACGTCGTTCGTTGTATTACGAACTGAGAGTTTGCGACTTCGATGCACATCTTTTTTGAATTAACTGAGAGACTACCCTGCCCCTGGTTTAAATCAAAGGTTTCAATTTGTTTAGAACAGAAAACTCCTACTTCTTTGGCTCGAAGGGGTTGAATAGGGATTATCTTCCTTATAACTCTAGTGTTTGGGAATTGAAAGAAATGCCTGTACATCATCAGCAAGGTCTGTTCAAAAGCATACTGTATGAGATTATGGTATTGTTTCGTCATCCTCCCTCTAAAGGCTTGCAGCTTTTTATCAAGAGTTAAATATCATAAAGAAAGCATAAGAGTAGTGAAAACGAATGGATGAATTCAAGACAAACATATGCAATGCATTAATGAAACAAAGTTTGACATTAAAAGATAATTGTTTGAACAACGAAAGAAATTACAACTTCGAAAATTCAAATGAAAACAAAGACATTCTCAATGATTTGGCATAGGAGAAGTGATCAGGCTAGAGTCTCCGGAGGGTCAAACTCGATCTCCTTGGCATCAATCATGTCTTGGATCTAGTTCTTCAGAGGCCAACAGTTGTTTGTGTCAAGCCCCAGACTGTCAGAGTGGTATGCACACCTTTCATTGGGATGATAGGTAGGAGCAGAAGTATTTGGGTTCCGGAGGGGAGCCCTCAATGTAATCAGCCCTGCCTGCAACATGCGTTGTAGTGCCTGACCCAGTGACATGTTGATCTTGGTGAACTGTCTTTTAGGCGCGACCTCCTTATGCTGATGCCCCTGTCTTTGTTGAGCAGGCGTAGGATTAGAGATCAAGATTGCTCCTACGTGTTGGTCATGACGGATCTTTTGACCATGCACAGCATTAGACTCTTTCTTCCCATTGTGGGGAATTTTTTGAACATCAGAGGGTGTAGCTCCTTGGATCTTTCCATTTTTGATGCCAGCCTCGACTCTTTCGCCGGTCAGTATTAGCTCGGTGAACCCAGCTGAGGAGCTTCCAATTAAGTGATTGAAGAAAGGCCCTGTCAAAGTGCCCATGAAGATGTCAATCAGCTCTCTGTCAGTTAAAGGAGGTTGCACCCTACCAGCCAGATCTCTCCACTTTTGAGCATACCCTTTGAAGCTCTCGTCAGGACCCATGGTCATGTTCTGCAATTGCACACGAGTTGGTGCAAGATCAGCATTGTATTGATACTGTTTGTAAAAAGCCATAGCTAAATCTTCCCAGGTGTGGATGCGAGAACTCTCCAATTGATAGAACCACTCGAGTTGAGCACATACCAGGCTTTCTTGGAAGAAATGGATCCAAAGCTTTGGATCAGCTGTGTACGGTTGAATCTTGCGGACATAAGACTTTAGATGCATCTTAGGGTAAGAGACTCCATCATACAGGGCCAAGGTAGGGACTTTGAACTTTGGCCGAGTGACCAATCCAGGAACCAAACCCATGTCTCCTAAATCCAAGCCAGGTATTTGTTGAAACTCCATAGCATTGAGGCGATCCTCCAACTGTTTGTACTTGTCATCAGCGGGAGGATATTGTTCTTCGGAGTAACCAGCTTCATCAATCTCCAAATTGTGGTCTTCTTCAAGACTATCCCCTATGTTGGATGGAGTTGCAAGGTCTAGGGTCTTAGGTCTTCTTCTCAAGTTCAGGATGCTCGCTGCCTTCTTGGACTTCTTCTTCTTGTCTTTAAGAAGGAGAGCTGTCAAATCCTCTTGCCCTTTACCCATAGCCAGAAGCATTTGTTGGAATTGAGCATTTTGAACTTGGAGATCTTTCACCGTTTGTTCCATATCCATCTTACTGAAATAAACAATAGGAAGATAAGGAAACCTGTATGGGAGAAACCTGTTATGCAATGATATGTATGATATATATGCAATGTTTTCAAGGATCTCTTGGGGTAAACACAAGAGAATGTTAGAGGTTGAACTTCGATCTTTGATTGGAGGACTTTGCAACGGTGGATGTCTTTCCACGAGAATCAAGCTCACCATGTCAAGTGGGTCATAGCCCCTGATTCAAGTTGTTGCACTTGATCTTTGATGACATTTGTTTAGAGGAGAAAACCTCTGGCCCTTTGGTAGACGTCTGGTTCAACGTAACCCTGCATCAAAAGACCCTCGAGTTCCTTGAAGTGGTTATTGAAAATGCTATGGTATGATGTCATGATGTTATGTACATGTATGTAAAAGCAAGTGAGCGTATATACAGGCAATCATATTCACACAAAGCAAACAAGTCCTTAGGTTTAGGCTTGCATGGGGGATTGTAGGTAAGTACCCTCTTGAAGTTAGTTGGCTCATCCTGTCCTAGAATAGAAACCGGGTTCTAAGGAGCTCAATATCATTGGATTGTTTTCTGTGTTCATTGTTTTGGTTTAGCCACTTAACTGGAGACCAAAATATTCCAAGAAAACAACCCTCAATGAGTGTAGTATCGAGTATCTACCAACTTCGGACTGCACCAAAGTCGGTCATCTCACTACCCCTAAAAAGGCTAGGATGGTCAAGTAAGGTTCTAAGAGTTCGTTAGTGCTTCATGACATCACTCAGCGGCCCCGTACTCTCCTTGATTGAACTCAAGGGTTACCGGTACTCACAAATATGTCACACTAACATAGCTTACTGCTTCAACCATGTCGGTATACCCCACACAGTTCCCTCACAGTTTTATTGCTATTTACCTAAAAAGGTGCCCCCAAATCCGGGTGTAGGATTTACAACAAACCCAAACAAGGACCCAAAAAGTAAAGCAACCAAGGAAATCAAAGCAAGAATGTAAAGGTGATCTAAACTCTAAGGTAACCCCTCTTTTAAGTTTATCCCCAGCAGAGTCGCCAGTTCTGTGATACGGTGGGAGAACTGACTTGAGGTTTTGCGTTTGTATTCGCACTTGTTCGGTTTAGCAAGAGTCGCCACCGAATTTTTATTTTATCCTAAAGGAAAGGTTAAAAAGCACAGGAAAAACCTTTTGAGATGTTTCGTGGGTTCGGGGGGTAGATTATGAAAAGGGAAGGTATTAGCACCCTTTTCATCCATGGTTATCCATGGGCTCTTAGTTACTTGTTTTAGATCACTTGCCTTGATTTTCAATTGCTTGAAATAGTGGTGTGTGTGTTTGAAAATGTTTTGAAAAAGATGCCTTGTCTAGGCAACCGTTGTAACAATTCTTTACTCGAATGTTTTACAAAGGTGTGTGTCTTTTCGAAAAGATGTTTCAATGTTTTGAAAGTTGTTTTGAAAGTTGTGTTTGTGGAGTGGGTTTTGAAAAGTAGGCAAGTGTGTTTTTCAAGTTTGATCAAGTAACTAAGAGTTGTCTACCCCTAAATTTACTCAAAGGTTTTTCTCATGTTTTAACCCTTTTAACAGTATTGTTCCACCATTGTATTTGGTGGACAATCTTGTGTTAGGATGTTAACGGGACGGGCGCAGGTCATCGTATGGACCATGAATGCAATGGTGCCAAGTGTCTTTGGCAATTTTGCTTGAAGGTACTATGATCATTTGATTTAGGCGACTTTCGAAAGCGTCATCGAGGGACTATGATCATTTGATTTGTTTTGTTTTGCCAAAGAAACTCAACATGCAAGCATGGCCCATTTTGGAAGGCAACGAGTGGGATTACCCTAGGGGTGCAAGTGTGAACTGTGTATTGATTGTCATGCATTTGTCTTGTATTAGGTTATCTAGCGGTTGATTTTGAATCTTCGCATACAAACCCTAATTACTATACAGTATATAGAAAGCGATAAATTGCGGGAATTTAAAGTCTAAGCTATTACAAGTAAGTATCCAGAAGTGGGGGTACAAATATTTACAAATGGGGATGAGACTTATTAGGAGAGTAGTGTCCAAATAAATTTACAACCAAATCGAATCGCATTCTCAATGTAAAGTATAACAATATATAATAATCCAAAGAGAAATAAAAGTATGTAAGATGCACATGATTATTTACAAATGATGCAAGTATTAACCTAATATACTTATTAAGTATTTATTTATGCATTAATATCATTTTTGGTATTTTTGTTAATTAAGTATAAACAAATGTTTTAATGAAAAGAAAAGAAAGAAAAAAAAAATTTAAGTTTGTGAAAATTAATGTTTATGTATTTTAGTTAATATTTTATACAAGGTTTACTTGAAACAAAAAGAAGTTTTAAAAGGGAAAGTTGTTTAACTTAAAAAATATATTTTTTTATGTATTTTAAGTGTAATAAAAAGTATTGTTACTAAAAAAATCTTAGTATATGAAAGAAAACAATATATATCATTTTTATTAAAAAAGAGTTAATTTATGTATAAAATAAATAAAAAAAAAGTAATGTGATAGAAAAATAGTGTTAATTTGAAATGAAAAAAAAATCAAATAAAAGAAAAAAGCAGCAAAGGATTAAATGGGCTTGGAGAGGGATTTGTGTTTGGCCCAAACAAAATTTGGAAAGATGATTAGGGGGGGGGGGTATGCACACTGAATCAGTTGGTACAGCGCCAGTTTTTGATGGGCTTAAGCTTTAGGATGGGGCGAGGCCCAACGCGTTTTGCAAATATTTTCTAAGGGTTTCATTCGTTTGGTTCATTTTGGGAATTAGGGTTACAGGCTTGAGTTACAGAGGCGCCGTTTATCTTCTTCTCCTCTTCGTCTCCATGAGCCAAGCTTATTGACGCTCCTCCCAACCTTAGGCTACCAGGCGCCGCTTCCGTCTCCTTCTCCCCATGGTCGAACCAGACAATGACGAAAAAGAGGTAACGATTCAAATCTTAGGGTTTTCGAACTTCTCTTACATGTTTTACTTTTCATGTATTGATTCTGATTTTATGTGTTGTTGTTCATATGAGGTGTGAAAGGAGGGAGAAGAAATACTACCTTTGTTGGAGACGGAGGAGGACGGTGGCGTCCTAAGGCGGCCGGAGGCGGAGAACGCGTGATGCTGCGAGCTTTGTGGAAAAACTGGTACTCGTATTTGCTTTTTTGGTTTAATGATGAAGGTCTGAAAACCTAGCTTTATCTGTTCCTGAATTTTCCTCTTCCACTTGCTTGCTTGCTTCTGTATGAGATACTTGATTTGAATCTGAGTGTTGATGTACGAACCCTATGATGAGGTTGCTCTGAGGGTGGCCTGTTGGTTATGATGCTTCAAGGCTTGTGTTTGGTTGGGCTTAAAGTTTCAAGTTTGATTGGAATTTGCTGGTTTGAATAAGGGCTATGGCTTGTGTTTGACAGTTTGTTTGTAAGCTTGTTTGTAAGCTTGAACACAGGTTGCAAGGCAGGTTGTAAGCTTAGCAGGTTTGAGGTGGTTCTGGTTTTTAGGCAGGCATGAGGCTTGTGTTCATGGCTTCTGTTTGAGGCTTGATATGTTTGTTTTTGAAACTGAGTTTAGGTTTTGGAGCTTAGGCTTTTTGTTTGGAACATATTAGAGGCTTGAAGCTTGTGGAGGCAGGCTGTTTGTGGTTCTCTCACAGTTTGTGGCTTCTATATTTTTTGTGATATTCTGCCCCCCTTTTTTTTGTTCTGGTATATCTTGTTATATCCTTTTCTCAAGCCTGCTGCCAGCCTTTTTTTTTTTCTCTTCTCTCTTTCTCTCTCCACAGATTTTAAAAAGCATTTTTATTGCTTAAATTTGTCTTTTCTGAAAAAGTAACTGGCTGGAAAATGATGATTTTGAATATCTTTGCTTGCATTATGGTTTAGCTCTGCATACTTCCTGCTTTTCTGTCTTGCTTTTGCTAGCTTGTAAATAGCCTTTTGACAGTTTGACAGCTTTGTTGATACTTTGAACAATGCA
The DNA here is from genome assembly GCA_948472305.1 of Vicia faba. Taxonomy (NCBI): domain Eukaryota; kingdom Viridiplantae; phylum Streptophyta; class Magnoliopsida; order Fabales; family Fabaceae; genus Vicia; species Vicia faba. Next base: position 1,034,107,734 of record OX451740.1, on the reverse strand, counting down.
ATCTGGTTGGCATTTTTCCATTTGCAATTGTGCAGTCCAGTTTGGACTTTGTGCATCAGTTTGAACTTTGTAGTTTTTGACATGCTGTTTGTTTGGCATTTTGACTATGCAGCTTGAAATTATGCAGCCTTGTCCACTTTGTCTTATATGCTGCCTTGTACATTTTTACATGCTTGCAACATTATTTTCTATCCCTCTTTGTGAACCAAGAATTTCTTGTGATTTGCAGAGAGGGTGAATAAACTGATTTCGGCCAGTTACTTTTAATGATGAACTTTAAATTAACTGTCTGCTTTTTTTTTCATCTGTACTGACTTCTCTTCTTTTTCTTTTTGCAGGTAAAAATTAATTGAGCAATGGGGAGCGTCAGTAGAAGATGAAGATTTAGAAAACTTAGGATATAACTTTATTTTACCTTTAATCATTGTAACAATATTAATGTAAACAAAAATATAAATAAAGTTACAGTTGTTCAAATAATAATTTGTAACAAACAATTAAAGATGAATAAAAATCCTTCTTTGTCAGTTAATTATTTTTTCAATTCACTGTCCATTTAATTATTTAAGTTTCTGAAATTAAAATAACTGGAAATAAATCCCAACTATTCTAACTTAGAATAAATAAATAATTAATAAACATTGTCGCCTTGCAATCAATAATAACCTGGCGTCCCAATTAAGCAATGCACAGTCAATCAAACAAACATCCATATGCCTTTTCTTTTACTGATCATACCAAACACTGCATGTTCTCAATTCAAGTGCCTCAATCCAAATCTCAGAGTAAATTGAAAAGAACTGTAGAATTAATTTTTTCTGAGAATGCGCGCACAAACCCTAGTTCTTGATTTATTAGCAAAGGAGCGTCCGCCTGATCAAACCTTGAGCCAAACTCAAACAAACCCTAATAATCAGCCTGAACTGTTCCAAAGTCCATGAAAACCCTAATTTGGATAGACTGCTAAGAAAAAGCCTGTTTGACTGATCCTTACGCCAATCTGAAAAGTCAGGGAAAACCCGAAGCTGTGATTTCTTGTGGAAAAAGAGGAGGGCAAATTTTGGGGTACAACAACCACATATTCAAACAAGGAACAAACCGGAGTGAAACAGTCAACTAAGACATCTCCCAAATGAGGAATAAGCTCAAATGGGGATCATATTCCATCCAGATAATGAGCTGAATAGGAAGGCTAAAGCAAAATTCTCCCACGAGGGATAACTCAGTGGGGAAATTGAAAGGATATACACTTCCTGCTTAAGATTGACAATCTATTGGAGAGAGGGTAACACGACTATACAAAGAGGATAATATGCCAACAAAAACTTCAATGAATGCAAATGAGAAATGAATTTTATTTCAGCTATGCATGATGTATGTATGAATGTATGAATGTTATCATGTATATGCAGACAAAAAGAGACATACAACACTAGGAATAATCAGATAAAACTAATTTGAGTAACGTCAAAACTCGGCTAAATCACATCCATGATGAAGATTCTATAAGAGAGTAAGCACTAAATGAGGAGACGGATTCCTACTTCACAACTTAACTCCACTGGGAAGAAACATGGCTTGAAAATAAGAACAACATTATCTGATAGAAATAAACTAATACAGTTGCAATGATATAACACCCTCCTTCTAGATTTACCGGGGAATATCATACAGACTTCACTAGGGAAGACAATGTCATATCGTCTAGACTTCAACTGGGGATGTTGTACTAACTTCACTAGGGAAGACAATTCCAAATCTCCGAAGGGAGTCCAAATAAATTCTTCAATATCAAGAGTAATGGTTGTGCAAACTTCTCTAGGGAGTACTTATGAAACTTTATGGTGATATCCACCTTTAAAGGGAAACATCATCCTTGATTCCTCTGGGGAATTAAGAAGTTAACAACACAACAATAAGTCAAAATTATCGGGATTTTAAATCAAACTCAACGCTTGGCGAGAGAAAACCCAAAAAGAAATGACAATTATCTCAATACTTCTTAGAAAAGATACTGCCCTTGTTTGGCCACTTGGGGAAAAAATTCGCATCAAGTCCTGACAGGAGAATCTGGGATAGAGGAATCAAAACATGCAAACCCAAAACCAAAGTAATCAACCCGGAGAAAAATATGAACCAAGATTTAACTGGGGAAATAGGATTACAGGCCCAACATCGCACCATATTACCAGTTGGTATGAATTCCAACTATCCAAAGAATGAAATACAAGTGGATCATGTGCATATCAACAAGAGTAATCCCTGGATACCTTCTTGGGGAATCTTTTCAAAACTCCGGAGTTCGTCCATCCTTGGGACCACTACTTTTGTCCCACTTGGATCACAGAATCGAAGTAAAAAGTATTTTGCAAATTATTTTCAAAAACATTTTTTATCATTAAGTCTTTTGTTTTAAAAATTACTATCAATAATAAATGAGATTTTTGTAAACAAAACAAAAATAAGAACTACAAAGAATTTGAGAAAGGCTCAAACTTTATTAATAAAATGGTAGTCCTCAAATGGTGTGACTCCATGGACGATTACAAAGTTTTGAAAAATGGTAAATACATGGAAAAGATACATTGAAATACAATTACCACTATTCTCCCTAACAACTTTGAACTCCTGAGAAGAGGCTTTAGTTGAAGTGTGATGAGAATCCAAGAAGATTGTTGCTTCAACGATCAAGTCTTGTCTGACACATTTACTTGCCAAGAAATCCCTAAATTTTGCCTAGGTTGCCCTTGCGGGTTTTCAACCTAGCGGGAAAATTTATTTTGTTGTGTCTCTAACTTTTTCCTATACCGCCCTTTCAGGCTTTCAGCCTATCGAGATGCTCTTTTTTGCCTAAGCCGCCCTTTCGGGTTTTCAACTTAGCGAGCTGTTCTTTTATTTCTTTAGGCGAAGTATTTCTTGACTGTGTCAACATTCATAAGACGTGGGAACTCCTCACCATAGATAGTTTCAAGAATCAATGCACCGTCGGAGAAGGATTTCTTGACAACATATGGGCCTTCATAATTGGGAGTCCACTTGCCCCTAGAATCAGTGTTAAAAGACATGATCTTTCTAAGCATGAGGCCGCCTTCTCTAAATTCACGAGGCTTGCCTTCTTATCAAAATATTTCTTCATTCTTTTCTGATATAACTGACCATGACACAAGGCCGTCATTATTTTTTCTTTAATCAAATTCAACTGGTCAAACCTGTTCAGGTCCCACTCAGTCTCTAACAATTTGGTTTCCATTATTACATGCAAAGAGGGAATCTCAACCTCAACTGGGAGCACTGCTTCAATACCATACACAAGAGAGAATGTGGTTTCCTCTGTTGAAGTGAGGATGGATGTACTGTTAGAACATAGTTTGATTCTACAACCCTTGATTAGAGTTTTGATGATAACAAATACAAAGAATAAATAAATACAAAGAATATATACAAAGAACAAATATGCTCCTTAAAAATATGTTTTGTATATGCAGAAGTTCTGATCAAAATCAGCATCAGAAGATAAGCTATAAAGTATTACATGCTGAAGAAATCAGATTACACGCTGAAGATTGGTGACAAGAATCTGCGCTCAATTATAACAAACTCTTATTCTTAACGAAGACATATCAACCAAGTCATCAATATTCTGAAGCTTCATGAGCAGTTAAGGAAAGAAGACTCTGAAGCGTTACTGTACATTCAAGACAGAATTAATGCCAACGACTTTCTTCAGACAAGGTCTTCTATAAAAGGAAAGTGTGTTATTATCATTAAACTTGCTTTATAGACAATGTCTTTTCCTTGGCTATATAAACAAGTCTGCTTGCAAAAAGAAGCACGTACGTACGCACACAACAATTTGCTAAAGATTTCCAAACCACGCATATTCAAGCTCTAGCAAATTTATTCTTCATCCTAAGCTTAACCTGTGTAATTTATCACAGTTGTGATAAACTGTTTTGTTAGAAAACAACAACACATTCTTGTTTAATTATTTGTAAAAGATTTCCTTGAGATTAACCAGATTATGGTTGTACTCAAGAAGACTTCAACAGTTGTTAAAGTAGCTGTTGTAATCTTTTGAGATTAGTGGATTAAGACCTCGTTGGAGAGAGGCGAAATCACCTTGACGGGTGGACTGGAGTAGTTTGAGATCAAACAAACCAGGATAAAAATACTATGTCATTAAGCTATTTTTGATCCAAGTTTTTAATTCAACCCCCCCCCCCCCCCTGTGTTTTTCACATCTTCAATTGGCATCAGAGCGCCTGGTTCTGAGCTTAAACATTTAACCGTGTCAGTACAAGATCCAGCGTCAGAAAAACACTATGGCAGTACCAAGTCAAAACATCAGCAATGACAACAATGAAGAAAGGGACAAATTCAGTGGCAAACCTCCAGTCTTTGATGGAGAGAACTTTGACTACTAGAAAGACAAAATTGAGAGTTTCTTTCTGGCCCATGATGCTGATCTGTGGGACATGGTGACTGATGGATACACGCATCCAGTGGATGGACGTGGTTGGAAGATAGACAGAAAAATGATATATGATCAGCAAAAGCGTGAATTCAGAAACCACCACAAGGCCAAAACAATTCTCCCCAGCGCCATCTCATACTCAGAATATGAAAAAAATATCAAACAGAGAAACTGCCAAGAATATGTTTGATTCTCTGAGAATGACGCATGAAGGCAACATTCAAGTCAAAGAAACCAAAGCCCTTGCGCTCATTCAGAAGTATGAGGCATTCAAGATAGAAGATAGTGAATCAATAGAAACTATGTTTTCAAGATTTCAAATTCTTGTTGCTGGTCTAAAAGTTCTTGACAAAGGGTATTCCACTACTGATCATGTTAAGAAGATCATCAGAAGCTTGCCAAAACAGTGAAGGCCAATGGTCACAGCGCTTAAGCTAGCCAAAGATCTCAACAAAATCTCTCTGGAGGAACTTGTTAGCTCCCTCAGAAGTCACGAGATAGAGCTAGAAGCAGATGAACCTCAAAAGCAAGGTAAGCCATTAGCTTTAAAATCTAACAGAAAATCTGACTCCAAAGTTTTGCAGGCTGTGGAAGAAACCTCTGATGGATCCTCATCAGAAGAAGATGAACTGTCTCTCCTCTCCAGAAGGGTGAATCAACTGTGGAAGCAGAGGCAAAGGAAGTTTAGGGATCCCAGAAGATCAGAAAATCAGAATGAATCTTCCTCCAGATACAGAAGGTCAGAATCCTCCTCTGGACACAGAAGATTTGAAGGTTCTCCAGGATACAGAAAGCCAAACAACAAAGACATCATCTGCTATGAATGTAACGAGCAAGGGTACTACAAAAGTGACTGCCCAAAGCTTCAGAAGGAGAAGCCAAAAAAGAAGTTCATCAAGGAAAAGAAGAAAAGCCCCATGGCTACATGGGATGATTATGATACATCTAAAGCTGACTCATAATCAGATGATGAAAGAGAAAACATAGCTCTCATGGCAAACGTATCTGAAGATAGTGAAGCTTCTGGTTCAGACTCAAAATCACACCCTAAAGAGGTATTCCATGACTTTACTATAAACTTTACTAAGGATGAACTTGTTGAAAGCCTTAATGAAATTCTAGAAAGGTATCAGCAGATCAGAGTCAAATTCAGAAACCTGAAAAGGAATCTTGCTTCTGACTCTGATAAGACTGAGAGTCTCAGATTGGTGAATTCTGAGTTAAAAGAAAAAATTTCAAAATTAGAAACCAGTTGCAAAACTCTCGTAAGGAAACAATTTCTGAAACTCCCAGCAATGCTGATGAGATCATTAAAGAGTATGATCACAGCTTTCAGAAGTTTCTAGCTAAAAACATAGACAGAAGCAAGATGGCTTCAATGATCTATGGAGTTAGCAGAAATGGCAGAAAAGGGATAGGATATCAAGGTAAGGTACCTACACCAAAAAATGCCATGGACTTAGTTATAAAACGCACTCCACTTGATTCACACTTTATATATGGGCACACACATGACATAAAATACACGAGTGGTGATTATTCTATCAAACCAAAATTCAATCAGAATTTTGGTAAAACTAACAAATCAGGACCCAATAAAATGTGGGTACCTAAGGATAAAATCATACATGTGGCAGATATCTTTAGCAGCAAAGAAAAGACACCAATCATGGTACTTGGACTCTGGATGCTCATGACACATGACAGGAAGAAGACATATGTTCTAAAGCCTGGAACTTAAGCTTGGAGGCCACGTAGGCTTTGGAGGCAATCAGAGAGGAAAGATCATTGGCTATGGAACAATAGGTAATGGAAATCTTCCCTCTATAAGTAATGTTTTATTAGTTGATGGATTAATGCATAACCTGTTATCCATAAGTCAATTAAGTGATAATGGTTATGATATAATCTTCAATCAAAATTCATGCAAAGTTGTTAGTCAGAAAGATGGGACTATCCTATTTAATGGAAAGAGGAAAAACAACATTTATAAAATCAAACTTTCTGAACTGAAAAGTCAGAATATAAAATGTCTACTGTCTGTTAACAACGAGCAATGGATCTGGCACAGAAAATTGGGACATGTTAGTATGAGAAGAATATCTCAGATTAACAAACTCAATCTGGTCAGAGGACTTCCTAACTTAAAGTTCAATTCAGATGCTCTGTGTGAAGCATGTCAGAAAGGCAAGTTTGCAAAACCTGCTTTCAAATCCAAAAATGTTGTTTCCACCTCTAAGCCATTAGAACTTCTGCACATTGACTTATTTGGACTAGTAAAAACTACTTCAGTCAGTGGCAAGAAGTATGGGTTAGTGATCATAGATGACTATAGCAGATGAACATGGGTAAAGTTATTAAGACACAAGGACGAGTCACACTCTGTGTTTGTTACCTTCTGCAACCAAGTTCAGAATGAAAAGGATCTTAGAATCGTCAAAGTCAGAAGTGATCATGGTGGAGAATTTGAAAATAAAGATTTTGAATTATTTTTTAATGAAAAAGGCATTTTGCATGATTTCTCTTGTCCTAGAACTCCCCAGCAAAATGGAGTTGTAGAATGAAAGAACAGAACATTGCAAGAAATGGCTAGAACCATGATCAACGAGACTAACGCTGCTAAGATCTTCTGGCCAGAGGCAATTAACACAGCGTGTTACATTCAGAATAGAATCTCCATAAGACCTATTCTAGAAAAGACTCCATATGAATTGTGGAAGAACAGAAAGCCCAACATTTCTTATTTTCATCCATTTGGATGTACATGTTTTATTTTGAATACAAAAAATCATTTGAACAAGTTTGACTCTAAAGCACAAAAGTGTATTATGTTAGGATACTCTGAACGCTCAAGAGGGTACAGAGTATACAATACAGAAACACAGATTGTTGAAGAGTCAATCAGTGTTCGGTTTGATGATAAGCTTGACTCTCAAAAGTCAAAGCAGAATGAACTCCTTGCAGGTGTGGAAGTTGAACTCACTGGTACTGAAGACAACTCATCAGAGGCTCTCAATAGAGACACTCCCTCCACAGCAGAAAGAGTCACTACAAGCAATCCAGCACCTTCTGTTGATCAACTCCAGAAAAGACCATCCAGAAGCAGCATTGATCACCCAGAAGATACAATTTTGGGAGGGAAGGAAGATCCAATCAGAACAAGATCTACTTTCAGAAACTCTGAAGAATCCCTCATGGGACTGGTTTCTCTGATTGAACCAACAACAATTGATGATGAACTTCTGGAAAATGACTGGATTCTGGCAATGCAAGAGGAGCTAAATCAATTCACCAGAAATGACGTATGGGATCTGGTTCCAAAACCAAAAGGATTCAATGTCATTAGTACCAAATGGGTGTTCAGAAACAAACTGAACGAGCAAGGTGAAGTCATCAGAAACAAAGCACGACTGGTAGAACAAGGTTATAGTCAGCAAGAGGGGATAGACTATACAGAAACCTTTACTCCAGTCGCCAGGTTAGAATCTATCAGACTTTTAATATCATTTGATGTTAATAAAGGCATCACTCTGTATCAGATGGATATCAAAAGTGCATTCTTAAATGGCTATATAGATGAAGAGGTATATGTGCACCAACCCCCTGGTTTTGAAAGTTTCAAAAATCCAGAATATGTTTTCAAACTAAAGAAGTCACTCTATGGTCTGAAACAAGCTCCCAGAGCTTGGTATGAAAGACTAAGTAAATTCCTGTTAGAAAAGGAATTCACCAGAGGGAAAGTGGACACAACCTTATTCTGTAAGACAGTTAAGAATGAAATTTTAGTATGTCAGATTTATGTTGATAACATCATATTTGGATCCACTAAACCCTCTATGGGAAGAGAGTTTGCTAAATGTATGCAAGCAGAGTTTGAGATGAGCCTAATGGGGGAACTAAAATTCTTTCTGGGCATTCAGATTAATCAAACTCCAGAAGGAACTTACATTCATCAGAGCAAATATGTCAGAGAACTTCTGAAGAAATTTGATCTCTCAGAATGTAAGCCCTCAAGGATTCCAATGCATTCCACGTGCATTCTGGAAAAAGAAAAAGGTAAGTAAAAAGGTAGAACAGAAGGTCTACAGAGGTATGATTGGTTCTCTTCTATATATGACGGCTTCAAGGCCTGACATTCTATTCAGTGTTTGCATTTATGCTAGATTCCAATCAGATCCTAGAGAATCTCACTTAACAGCAGTTAAGCGAATTTTCAAGTATCTAAAAGGTACTGCTAATATGGGTTTGTTTTTATAGAAAATCAAATGATTACAGCTTAGTAGGATATTGTGATGTTGAATTTGCTGGAGACAGAGTAGAATGTAAAAGCACTTCTAGAAGCTTCCAGTTTCTGGGAGAAAATCTGATCTCATGGTCCAGCAAAAGATAATCCACAATAGCTCTATCAATAGAAGAAGTTGAATACATAGCAGCAGCTGGATGCAGTATGCAAATGCTCTAGATGAAAAGTCAACTTAAGGACTTCAATATATTTGAGAGTAACATCCCTATCCTCTGTGACAATACTTATGCTATTTGTCTCAGTAAAAATCCTATTTTTCATTCTAGGGCTAAGCATATAGAAATAAAACATCATTTCATTAGGGACTATATTCAGAAAGGGATTCTTAATTTAAAATTCATTGACACAGACCATCAATGGGCTGATGTCTTTACAAAACCTCTTTCTGAAGATAGGTTTAACTTCATTCTGAAACATCTCAGCATGAAGCTTTTCCCAGAATAAACTGTTTTATTTACATATCTTAAACTTCAGAATTTTGGTTATTTTCTGTGAACTGCTGATCAACCTGCCTTCAGAATTTTAGAAGTACAGATTGTATCAGAATCTATCCATGAAGATCTGAGCGTTTCATTTCAAGGATAGAAGTGTGTTGTTTACGTAAGCAAACAATTGTCATCCATTCATCAGCTACCTTCTGAGGCTGAACACGCGTTCACTTTTTTGAAAGGTCAAAAGCGCTGATTGGGTGCATTGAGACACATGTCATGGGTAACCATTCCAATATCTGTCTGAATCCCCTAAAATCGGTTGTCATTAATGCTTATAATCATTACTAATTATTTCTCTCTCTTACAGTTTATGTTTTCAAAATCTATTTAAACTCAAGTTTCACTCTTTACACTCTTTCACTTTTACTCTCTCAATACATTCTAATTGTTTTCTGATTGTACTTTCAAAACCCTTTCATCTTTCTCAAATTTCCTGTGTGAACATGGCTTCCTCAAGCGTCCCAAACACCAGTTCTCATAGAAATGATTCTATGGAACAGTACGAAGAACCATTCAGAACATCGTCCATCAGACAAAGTTCGACCAGAGTCAGAAGGTCTCACTCTGACTGTTGCTCCAGATGAGATGATTTCTGCAGAGGAATTGGTTCAAAATGATCAAGTTGCAGAATGCTCTGAGAAGCATCCAGTTACTGAAGATTCTCCAGCTCCTTCCTATGAAAGGCAAACTCTGGAAGAACTGAAGAGAGCAAATGTTATTATCCAGGAAAGGTTGGATAAACAGGATGACACAAACAAAGAAATCAAGAGCATTTTGAGCAAACAGGAGGAAACCAACACCCAGATCAAGGGCTTGCTGGAAGCTTTGTTCACACGCCTTCCTCCTCCCCCTTAGATTTTCTTTTGGTTTTAAATCTGTTTATCTGTAATATTTGTTTTACATTGCTTCTGTTCTGAACTTCTTATCATTTGCTTCTTATTTTAATATAAATCAACCTTTTAGCTCTGATTATTAGCCTTTTTGATAACTGACAAAAAGGGGGAGAAAGAATAATATATTTTCAATAACGGCTTATTGAGACAGAAGTCTCAAACATTCTGAACTACTTAACTTCTTTCTTCTGAAAAGCTTGAACAGGTACAAAACTCTGATGAAAGACGCAGTTAAATTCTGATGCTCAAAGACTCAAGGAATTTAAGGGAAGTAATCAACTCAGGGGGAGTTTTTCTTCTTAAGTCTATACTTTTTATTCTTTATTCTTAATTGAAAAATCTGGTTTTTGTCATCATCAAAAAAGGGGAGATTGTTAGAACATAGTTTGATTCTACAACCCTTGATTAGAGTTTTGATGATAACAAATACAAAGAATAAATAAATACAAAGAATATATACAAAGAACAAATATGCTCCTTAAAAATATGTTTTATATATGCAGAAGTTCTGATCAAAATCAGCATCAGAAGATAAGCTATAAAGTATTACATGTTGAAGCAATCAGATTACACGCAGAAGATTGGTGACAAGAATCTGCACTCAATTACAACAAACTCTGATTCTTAACAAAGACATATCAACCAAGTCATCAATATTCTGAAGCGTCATCAGCAGTTAAGGAAAGGAGACTCTGAAGCGTTACTGTACATTCAAGACAGAATTAATGCCAACGGCTTTCTTCAGACAAGATCTTCTACAAAAGGAAAGTGTGTTATTATCATTAAACTTGCTTTATGAACAACGTCTTTGCCTTGGCTATATAAACAAGTCTGCTTTCAAAAAGAAGCACGTACGTACGCACACAACAATTTGCTAAAGATTTCCAAACCACGCATATTCAAGCTCTAGCAAATTTATTCTTCATCCTAAGCTTAACCTGTGTAATTTATCACAGTTGTGATAAACTGTTTTGTTAGAAAACAACAACACATTCTTGTTCAATTATTTGTAAAAGATTTCCTTGAGATTAACTGGATTGTGGTTGTACTCAAGAAGACTTTAACAGTTGTTAAAGTAGTTGTTGTAATCTTTTGAGATTAGTGGATTAAGACCTCGTTGGAGAGAGGCGAAATCACCTTGACGGGTGGACTGGAGTAGTTTGAGATCAAACGAACCAGGATAAAAATATTGTGTCATTAAGCTGTTTTTGATCCAAGTTTTCAATTCAACCCCCCCCCCCCCCTTCTTGTGTTTTTCACATCTTCATGTACGATACCCATGCAAAGAAAAATGGAGCATCTCATGTAAATCTTTATAGGTAACAACCATCTTCTGGATGATCTTCTTAATGTTTTTATTAACAGCTTCAACAACCCCAATCATCTTAGGCATGTAAGGAGACAAATTGTGATGGACAATCTTAAATTCTTCACAAAGTCCTGTCATCATCTTTTTATTCAAATTTGAGTCATTGTTAGTGATAATCCTGCTTGGCACGCCATACCGATATATAAGATTCTTCTTGATAAAGCGTACTACCACTTGTTTGGTGACGTTAGCATAGGAAGCTGCTTCCACCCACTTGGTAAAGTAGTCAATTGACACAAAGATGAAATGATGTCCATTTGATGCCTTGGGTTCAATAATCTCAATAATATCAATACCCCGCATAGAAAAAGGCCATGGGGACTAAATAACATTGAGAAGCATCAGAGGCACATGAATCTTGTCAGCATAAATCTAACACTTATGGCACTTCTTCGCAAATTTGTAACAGTCAGATTCCATTGTTAGCCAATAATAACCTTCCCTAAGCATCTTCTTTGCCATCGAATGTCCATTGGAATAGGTGCCAAAGGAACCTTCATGGATATCATGCATCAACATGTCTGCTTCGTGTCTATCCACACATTTGAGCAAGACCATATCATAATTTCTTTTGTATATCACATCTTCATTCAAGAAAAAGCTATCTGGCAACCTTCTCATTGTCTTTCTATTTTTTTTTTGATGCACCAACTGGGTAGTCCTGAGTCTGGAGAAAGTGCTTGATGTAATAATACCAAGTTTTTTCATATGATGTCCCCTATGTAGAAAACACATGAGCTGGTCTATCCAAACGTCAAACTGTGATTTGAGGTACATCATTCCAAGCATATGAGGTACTATCTTGTACCTCAGATAGGCTGGGACACAAGAATTCCATCCCTCTTGAGCCTTACCTCAAGTGGGTACGAACCCGCGCTCAAAGTCTTATGATGCCTTATCCTTCCATTCTCCCAGTGGTTATTGAGCCTGTTAAGGAAGGAGAAGTTCCATACACTATCCTACATCCTGACATGCCCACATCTCTTGAAGACCTACAAAGGGATTGGATACAGCTCAAAGGAGAGCGAGATACTTTCGAAGCCCAATTCTACACAAGCGAGAAGAAGGTTTTTGAACTCACTAGGCTACTTCATGAGGAGCAGACTCTAAATGCCTACATAGCACCAAAGAGGATGCGCACTACTTTTTTATCTTAGAGTGTTTTATTAATTTTCCCAAGGGGAATTGATGTACTCAAACTTTATCTTATTAATATAACGTGTGTTTCTTTTTGTTTAAAACAAATTTGAATTTTTTAAATCCTTGAAAGCATTGCATGTATACATATCATTCATCATAACATAAACAGGTCTTTTGCAACGAGTTTCCTCATCTCTCTACTATTTATTTCAGTAAGATGGATCTCGAACAGACGATCAAAGATCTTCAAGCTCAAAACATGCAGTTTCAATAGTTACTCATGACCCTAGCCAAGGGGCAAGATGAGTTGAAGACTCTGTTAGCTGAAGAAAGAAAGAAGAAAATAAAGAAAGCCACTGGTGTTTTGAATATGGGGAGAAGATTTCAGGGACAGACTAGAAGAACCTTGAATTTTGAAACCACTTCCGGGGAAGGAGAAGGGAAAGGAAAAGAAACAGCGGTTCCATCAGAATCTGAAGAGGAGGAAGAAGAGGAAGACTACTCTGAGGAACAATACCCTCCAACTGATGATAAGTACATATATCTTGAAGAGCGTTTAAGCGCTATGGAGATACAAAGGGTACCAAGTATAGACTTTGAAGAACTGGGGCTAGTATCAGGAATTATGATCCCAGCAAAGTTCAAAGTGCCTTTGTTTGCAAAATATGATGGAGTGTCATGTCCTAAAATGCACCTCTGATCATACGTAAGAAAGATTCAGCCACACTCTGATGATAAAGACCTGTGGGTGCATTTTTTCCAAGATAGTTTATCCGGAACACAACTCGATTGGTTTTACCAATTGGAAAGGGCCGACGTCCACAACTGGGAAGATCTTGCCGCAGCTTTCTATAAACAATACCAATATAATGCAGATTTGGCGCCTACCCGTACTCAACTTCAGAGTATGGCGATGGCTTCAAATGAGGGTTTCAAAGATTACGCGTAGAAATGGAGAGATCTAGCTGGGAGAGTGCAACCCCCTCTGTCTGAAAGGGAGTTGGTGGATATGTTCTTAGGCACTCTATCGGGCCCTTTCTTCAACCATTTGATTGGGAGCTCATCTGCTGAGTTTACTGAGTTAATACTAACCGGAGAGAGGGTGGAAGCTGGCATAAAAAGTGGAAAGATTCAAAAGGATTTGTCTGCCTCTACAGCTGTGAGAAAGCCTTTCACCGGGAAGAAGGGGGTGTCTGCTGTTTACCCACAAAGGAACCAAGGGAGAGCGGAGCGCCGACCAATGGTAGGGGCCGTTATGATCCCAAAGCCTACATCTGATCAACCAAGTAGTAACCAACCGAGGGTGGAAAGGCCAGTCCGGAAATTCACCAGAATTAATATGACTCTAGCCCAGGTTTTACCATATCTTCTAAAATCTAATCTGGCAACTTTAAAAGAAGCCCCAAAGAACCCCAACACTGCATCCCCTCATTATCACCCAAATACCAAATGTGCATATCATTCCGAAAGCCCGGGTCACGACACTAACAACTGTTGGGCTTTGAAAAACAAAATTCAAGACCTCATAGATGTAAAAGAAATTGAGTTTAATGCATCCGAGAAGCCAAATGTCATTTCCACTCCGATGCCTAGGCATGGTCACAACACCAATGCTATCGAAGAAGATTTGTTTGTTGCTACTGTGGATGAAATCTTGACTCCGCTCCCGATCATTAAGATAAACTTGTTGAAAGCTGGTATATTTCCAGGTTGTAATGAAGATTGTCATCTTTGCTTATCCTCACCAACTGATTGCCCTCTGTTGAAGACAGGCATTCAACGCTTGATAGACAACCAAGAGATTCTGTTTGAAAATGCTCTTATTTCACCTGTTCCAGTTGAAGACGTTTCAATCATAACCATCTCCGCCAATCCTTCCAGGGCCCCCAAAAGACCTGTTAGGATTACATTGGTTCCAAAGACTACTACTCATATAATCACAATGCCCGGGCCGGCCCCGTATGAATCAGATAAAACCGTACCGTGGAATTACGGTGGAGAAATCTACTACCATGGTATTAAACAAGATGGGTTAACCTCCAAAGAAGTGAGCTCCGAAGAAGAAGATTCCGACATTAGCAATATTGCCAGAACTAGTAAGATTACCCGTAGCGGTAGAATCTTCTCTCCAGAGATTGCCCCTCCAAAGGCAGTTTTTGGACCCGTGGTTGTTCCAAAGGTTACCTCCATACCAATAACCATATCTTCAAGTCCTCCTATCGACAAAGACAACACGACCCCTGCTGTTATCCATACCAACAATTCTACTACTGAAAATCGAGGAAAAAGTATTCAAGAAGAGCCTGTCCGGACGAAGGCTCAACCACTAGCTATCCCTGAAACCTCCAAGAAGGAAATGGAGGAGATCCTGAGGATAATAAAGAAGAGTGACTATGACGTGGTTGAACAGTTGGGACAATCCCCCTCCAAGATCTCCATGCTAGCATTGTTGCTGTGCTCTGAGGCACATGTGAAAGCTCTGGTGAAATTTCTGAAGACAGCCCATGTGCCATAAGAGACGTCTGCTGACCAATTCCAAGATTGTGTGGCCAGTTTGACAGTTGATAACGGCCTAGGCTTCTCCGATGCTGATTTGACACCGAGAGGGAGAAAGCACAACGAGGCATTACATGTCTCTGTGGAGTGTAGAGGGACGACTTTGGCCCATGTCTTGGTGGACATGGGCTCATCTTTGAACGTTTTACCGAAGAAAGTTATTGACAGATTGTATTGCGAAGGGATGACATTGAAACCCAGTAACATAGTTGTGAGAGCTTTTGATGGCTCAAAGAGGATGGTCCACGGGGAGGTGGACATCCCCATAAAGGTGGGAACTCATACTTTCAACTCAACCTTCTATGTAATGGACATCCGCCCCTCTTACTCTTGTCTGTTAGACAGTCCTGGATCCATAATGTTGGTGCTATCACCTCTACACTACACCAGATGCTGAAGTACCCGATTCATGGAAAGATTATCACTGTCCACGAAGAGGAAGAGTACATGATTAGCCACCTAAATTCTTTCTGGTATATGGAATTAGATAGCGAATTCATTGAAACCCCTTTTCAACATTTCAAAGAAGTTTCTCAAGAGGTAGCAGTAACCAAGGCGGTATCCCAGATCCCCAAGATCACAAGACCTCCGCTTCGGATGTCATCTCTAAAGGACGCTAAGGAAGTAGTAGAGGAGGGTGCATGCACCATCTGGGGACAGCTTCCGGACATTCCGTATAAATCTGACAAGTTTGGCTTAGGGTTTACTTCAAATGCTCAGAAGGCTGTGCGTCGTGCCCGTGCCGGAGGGCCACCTCTGAAGATTAGAAACCAAGAAGCCAACGCAGTGGAAGATGGTGAAGAAGATGGCAGCTTGGAGGATTGGATATTTCCTACTGTCAACGGAGGACTTCGCAATTGGGAAGCCAGAGACTTTGTCCCAATAACTTTCATCTCAGTAATTTATCTCTTACATTTCTATTGGACTTGTAATATTCACAAACAATTCGCACATTAAAAACCTTGTGTCTTACCCGAGGCACAACGGTCCATTTGTAAGGGTTTTTATCTCATCTTCATATGACATTCAATGAATCATGGATGTTTTTTCACATACAAACCTTTTGTGCTCATTGTCTTTCTTTTACATTTTATTGTTTAAAGATGGCTATACCCTTACACACACCCACACTCACAAATGCAGGTACCCCTCCATTCTGGATCCCATGGGTAATGATACTGCTATGGCCTTTAGTGACCCTGAAGATCTAATCTACCAAGCCGAAGACAAAGGTGAGGAAGATTGTGAAGTACCAGGGGAATTGGCCAGACTACTACAGCAAGAGGAAAAAGCTGTTCAACCTCACGAGGAACCGTTAGACACAATCAACTTGGGTACCGAGGAAGATAAAAAGGAAATCAAAGTGGGTGGCAATCTAGAGCTGAGTGTCAAGGAGCATCTAATTCAGCTATTGCATGATTATGTTGAGATCTTTGCCTGGTCATACGAAGACATGCCAGGACTTGATACAAACATCGTGGTACATCATCTGCCGACAAGAGAAGACTGTCCACCAGTGAAACAAAAAGTCTGCCGCATGAGACCTGACATGTCAGAGAAGATCAAAGCGAAAGTCATGAAACAGTTCAATGCTGGATTTTTGGCTGTCACTTTCTATCCTCAATGGGTTGCCAACATTGTTCCCGTGCCTAAAAAGGACGGAAAAGTACGAATGTGCATGGATTATAGAGATTTAAACAGGGCCAACCCTAAAGATGATTTTCCACTTCCCCACATCGATATCCTGGTTGACAATACAGCCCAGCACAAAGTATTTTCCTTCATGGACGGATTCTCAGGTTACAAACAAATCAAAATGGCACCTGAGGACATGGAGAAAACTACATTTGTCACACAGTAGGGCACATTCTGCTACAAAGTGATGCCATTCAAACTGAAGAATGCTGGGGACACCTATCAGCGCGCCATGGTAGCCTTGTTTCATGATATGATACACCATGAAATAGAGGTCTACGTAGACGATATGATAGCCCGATCACAAACTGAAGAAGAGCACCTTGATCACTTGCAAAAGTTGTTTGTGAGATTGAAGGAGTATAAGTTAAGGTTGAATCCAAACAAGTGCAAATTCGGAGTACGGTCCGGTAAACTTTTAGGTTTTGTCGTCAGTAACAAAGGCATCAAAGTTGATCCTGCCAAGGTTAAAGCAATACAAGAAATGCCTGCTCCTCGTACTGAGAAGGAAGTCAGAGGATTCTTGGGGCGCCTGAAATATATTTCCAGATTCATTTCTCACCTAACAGCTACTTGTGAGCCAATCTTCAAACTATTGAAGAAAGATCAAGTAGTCAGATATTCAATAGGGTGTGTATTGGGGCAGCATGACGAGTCTGGCCGAAAAGAGCATGCTATTTATTACCTGAGCAAAAAGTTTACCGACTGTGAAGCCAGATATTCACTGCTCGAGAAAACTTGCTGCGCTCTGGCATGGGCTGCTCGCCGGCTAAGACAGTATATGTTGACTCATACTACTTTGTTGATATCTAAGATGGATCCGATAAAGTACATCTTCAAAAAGCCTGCTCTGTCTGGGAGGATAGCTAGATGGCAGATGATCCTAACAGAATATGACATACAGTACACTACCCAGAAAGCTATAAAGGGCAGTGTGCTAGCTGACCATCTTGCTTATCAAGCCATAGAAGATATCATGACATTAGATAACTGTGAAGAGATCATACCATATGATGGACCTGAACAAGGATCCCGATGGACCCTGTTATTTAATGGGGCATCCAATGCACTTGGTAATGGTATCAGCATTGTACTCATATCTCCAGAAGGGTGTCATACTCCCTTTACTGCCAGACTTTTCTTCAACTATACGAACAACATGGCAGAATACGAAGCATGCGTCTTCGGTCTTAAAGCTGCCATAGACTTGGGAATCAAATATTTAGATGTGTTTGGAGATTTATCTTTGGTCATCAGTCAGATCAAAGGAGATTGGGACACTAAGCACCCAAACCTTATCCCTTACAAAGAACATGTTTTGACATTGCTACCACATTTTGAGCAGATCACCTTCGAGCATTTCCCGTGAGAAGAAAATCAGCTAGCAGATGCTCTAGCCACAATGTCATCTATGTTTAAACTTAATTAGGATAACGAGGCTCCCCAGATCACCATTGAACGAATGGATGAACCGGCACACTGTCACGAGATTAATACTGAAGAAGTAGTGGACCAGCCTTGGTTTCATGAAGTCAAGAGGTATCTCGAGGCTCAAGAATATCCAGAAGGAGCTTTAATCAATGATAAGAAGTTCCTAAGGAAATTCTCTGCTAAGTTCTTCTTGAGTAATGACATCATGTATAAACACAATCATGACTCCATTCTGCTCCAGTGTGTGGATAAGATTAAGGCTGAAAAGATCATGGTTGAATTACATGAAGGTACCTTTGGCACTCACTCCAGTGGGCATACAATGGCAAAGAAAATCCTACAGGTAGGATATTATTGGTCTACCATGGAAGCAGACTGCTATCAACACTCTCGGACCTGTCATAAGTGTCAAATTTATGCGGACAAGGTGCACGTACCTCCGGTTCCTCTAAATGTCTTGACGGCTCCTTGGCCCTTTGCTATGTGGGGAATCGATATGATTGGGGAGATCAAGCCTACATCCTCCAATGGACACCGTTTCATTCTAGTGGCCATTGATTATTTCACAAAGTGGATCGAAGCAGCTTCCTTCGCATCCGTTACTAAGAATGTTGTTGCCCGCTTCATCAAGCAGAATCTCGTTTGCCGGTACGGTATCCCAGAAAGGATCATCACTTATAATGGTACCAACCTTAACAATACTATGATCACTGCCTTGTGCGAGTAGTTCAAGATTCAGCATCACAATTCATCCCCCTATCGGCCAAAGATGAATGGTGTCGTTGAAGCTGCAAATAAAAACGTTAAAAAGATCATACAGAAAATGACAGTCACCTACAAGGACTGGCATGAGATGCTACCATTTGCTCTCCACGGGTACCGTACCACGGTTCGCACATCAACTGGGGTAACACCCTATTCTTTGGTTTATGACATGGAGGTTGTCTTGCCTATTGAGGTTCAGATCCCCTCTTTGAGAATTATGAAGGATACAGGTTTGAATGAGGATGATTGGATCCAGACTCGACTTGATCAACTAAACTTAATTGATGAAAAGAGACTTACTGCTATTTGCCATGGTCAGATGTATCAAAAACGGATGATCAAGGCTTTCAACAAGAAAGTCATACGCCATGTATATCAAGTTGGAGATCTAGTGATCAAGCGCATCCTTTTGCCACAAAGTGATCCCAGGGGAAAATGGACTCCTACCTATGAAGGGCCATTTGTAACCAAGAACATATTCTCCGGTGGGGCGATGATCTTAACCACCATAGACGGCGACGACCTGCCACACCCTGCGAATGTGGACATAGTCAAAAGATACTACGCATAAGAGACCCGCTAGGTTGACACACCTAGGCAAAAAAAGGGCATCCCAATGAACCAAAAGGTTCAGGCAAAAATTAGGGATAAAATTAAAAAAAATCTGTACACCCGGCAAGTTGAAAACCCGAAAGGGCGACTTGGGCAAAAAAGGGTTTCTCGGTGGACTGAAAACCCGAAAGAGCGGTCCAGGAAAAAGTTAGGGAATTAAAGCGTATGACTATGTCCCGTCGAATCACTTTGTGGACAACCTCTTGACTTCCACTGACAAACTCAGAGTTTCTGATCAATTCAATCATCTTCGGACGAAGCAACAAATTGACAAGATGCTCAGAGATGTGAAGGCTATAGCAGAATAGAAACCCCATGGGATTATTACACATAGCTATCTTTCTTTATATAAAGTTTTTCTTGCTTTTTATGGCAACATTCTCTTACTAGAATGATTGTCTCCTTTGTACAAAATACTTATTCAAAGTTAAATACAAAGATATCTCTTTGAAAGTACAGAAAACTATTCATCTTTTTCTTTACACCTGTGTTTTATTTGCAAAAAGTCCAATGATTCATTAATGAACATATGCATTTGAACATAATTACTGTTTACAAATAAACAAAATGAGAAAGACAATTACTGATGGGTTGAAAGGATAGGAAAACATCTTTAGGCTATTCCATAAGCAATCCCCGCAGTACGCCATTTGAATCCCCAGCGGAATAAATTTTCAAATTATTAATCCCTAGTAGAGATCGTCAAATTTCTAAGAATTCCTCAAGCAATATATGGCATTACTCTCACAACAGGATTTTTTCAGTACTTCAACTTCAAGACGTGAAGAATCCACATATCCTCAGCAGCAGTCAAGGATTTTGTAGGTGTTTAGGTATTGGCTTGCATTTTTGGTAAATCCCAAGTGTATGTGTGAATGTCATGACTGATGTCATAACATTCTAGTTCAGGTTGTACTAACTCAATAGGTACATGTGCAGAAAAATATTGTAATTCAAATACTGATGTTTAGAAGTGTGTATCTGAGCATGTTTGCAAAATGATCACATTTTGCTAATCAGTAGACAGGTTTTCTCAGATGTCATAACAGATGTTATGACATCCTGTTCTGAACTAACAGGATTGCAGGATTGGATAAGTCTGAGTTTTTTCAGGAAATGACTCAGTCCCCTCTAAACAGAATCCTGCATTTTCTGAGGAGTAACCTAGCTCAATCCTAACCTGATCAACAAAGTACTGTGACCTGGTCTTTAGGTCAAACGGATCAACCCTAGGTTTTTGGAAACCCTAACTGAAGTTGCAGCTGCTATATATTCAACAGAGCTGCGGTTTTTGAAGACATCCCTGCTGATTGATTAGAAGATCAATCTTGTAATCTGTATAGATTTGTTTATTGTACTCCAAGCAATTATCATTGTGATAAGTGCCTTGGAATAGGTTTCAATTGTAAGGGTTGTGCAGCACTCAAAGCTTTGAAGCAAGAGTGTTTGAATGTTACTTGACTAAAGCTGTGAAGCAGAGTCAAGTTAGTTGTGTACATCACTCAAAGCTGTGAAGCACGAGTGATTGTGTTACTTGATTAAAAAGCTGTGAAGCTTAATCAAGTGTGTGTTTTGAAGAGTGTCTTCATCAATTCTTAATTCAAATTGGTTTATGTATCACTGTTGTGATTGAGGGGGAGTGAGTAGGAACTCAGGTTTAAGTTGTACTTAGATTAGAATTGCATTGGGTAGGTCTTAAGTGAAGGAGATAAACTGGTTGGTTTATTCCTGAATTAACATCTCTTATAGTGGATTCTCTCCCTGGCTTGGTAGCCCCCAGAGTAGGTGTTGTTGCACACTGAACTGGGTAAACAATTGACTGTGTTATTTACTGCTTTTGTATTTACTGTCATATAGTAAGTCAGATACGGTGTCATAACATTGGACGTGACATTGAGTATCTGTAGCCAGAATTTCAATTGGCATCAGAGCAGGCACCCTGCCTGTATTACTGGGTGAGATCTAGGGATATCACTTTCTGGCACTATGGACAAAGAAGGAGTTTTTGGAAATAGACCACCCATTCTGGATGGAACTAATTATGACTACTGGAAACCTCGTATGATTGCCTTCCTAAAATCTCTGGGCAAAAAGGCTTGGAGAGCTGCTGACAAAGGATGGATTCATCCCACCATAACTGAAAGAGATGGGACAATCAGTCTGAAGCCTGAGGAAGATTGGAGTAAAGAAGAAGATGAGTTAGCTCTGGGAAATTCAAAAGCTTTAAATGCCTTGTTCAATGGAATAGATAGAAACATCTTCAGACTAGTACATCAATATGAACTGGCCAAGGAAGTTTGGGATACTCTCAAAACTACTCATGAGGGCACTTCCAAAGTAAAAATGTCAAGGCTTCAGATGTTGACCACTAAGTTTGAGAATCTAAAAATGATGGAAGATGAAACCATTCATGAGTTTCACATGAACATCTTGGAGGTTGCCAACACCTCAGGAGCACTGGGAGAAAAAATGTCAGAAGAAAAACTGGTGAGGAAGATTCTCAGATCCTTGCCTAAAAGATTTGCAATGAAGGTAACTGCCATAGAGGAAGCCCAGGACATTAGCAAGTTAAAAGTGGATGAACTTATTGGGTCTCTTCAGACTTTTGAGATGGGGATCACTGATAATGGTGACAAGAAGAACAAAAGCATAGCACTTGTATCCAACACTGATGTTGAATACAAGGAAGATGAAGAAGAAAACATATCAGAAGCCATTGCCATGCTTGGAAGACAGTTCAACAGGCTCATCAAAAGAATGGACCCAAAGTCAAAGTCTAATGTTCATAACATTCCTTCTGACATTGACAGCAGAAGACCAAGGTCAGAAGATAAGGGAAACCAAGGCAGAGGTATTCAATGCCATGGATGTGAAGGATATGGACATATTCGAGCTGAATGTCCTACCTTTCTTAAGAAGCAAAAGAAAGGAATGACTGTTACCTGGTCTGACTATGATTCAGAAAGCAATTCTGAAGAAGAATCTGCCAAACTAGTTACTGCCCTAACTAGTGTTTGTACTTCTGAAAGTGACACCAGTGATGAAGAAGTGACATTTGAGGAACTGGCTGATACCTACAAGAAATTGTGTATCAGAAGTGGTGAAGTCTGTGTGCAAAATGAGAAACAATCAAAACTCATTGTAAAGCTGGAGGCTGAAAAGAGAACAAATCTTGAAACTATAAGTCATTTAGAAGGAGAAGTTCAACTGCTGAACTCACAACTGAATCAAATGACCAAATCAGTCAAGATGTTGACCAATGGAACAGACAAATTGGAAGAGATTCTTCAGGCTGGACAAAATATGGGAAATAAATCTGGCCTAGGATTTGTGGAAACAAAGAAATTTGTTACCAGGAAGCAAATGTCAAAACGGATGTCTCAACATTACTCTCAACATCAGGGACAGAGACATATGAAGAAGAGGTACCAAAGATGGAGATGTCATCATTGTGGGAAATATGGTCACATAAAGCCCTTCTGCTTCAGATTACATGGATATCCGAATCAGAACTCAGATGTCAAACCTAAGTCGAAAAGGGTACCACACACTCCTCAATGGAAGAAAAAGGCTACTGCACTAATAGCTCACACTTCCCTGAAGATCTCTGCAAAGGAAGATTGGTACTTTGACAGTGGATGTTCCAGACACATGACTGGATTCAAAAATCTCCTCAATAATGTTATGCCTCACACCACCAGTTTTGTGACCTTTGGAGATGGTGCTAAAGGAGAAGTCAAAGGAGTTGGCAATTTGGACTACCCTGGAGTTCCAAGTCTGAATAAGGTACTGCTGGTAAAAGGATTGACTACTAATCTCATTAGCATCAGTCAATTATGTGATCTAGGATTCATGGTCAACTTCTCAAGATCTGAATGTCTAGTAGTTAATGAAAAACTAGATGTTGTAATGAGAGGAATCAAATCCAAAGATAACTGTTATGTGTGGCAGCCTGAGAACACTGATATCTCCACTATGAGTCAAATCATCAAAGAAGAAAAAGAGATGAAACAGTGGCAGCATAAGCTTGGAAGAATAAAAAGAGCTATTCCTATGGAAGCTGTCAGAAGAACTCCAAAACTACAGGCTGATAATATGTGTGATGTGGCAAAGAACAAGTCTCATAAATTCTGTTCTCAAAACATCTGGTCAAAACAGATGCTACCTAAGTACAATGTTACACAAGATGTTGTGACATTGTGGTGTGATAATCTGAAAACATTCAACATCTCCTTGAACCCTATTGACTTTGAAGAGAAGAAGTCACTTGAACTAGAACATAGCTTCTCTAAGCTTCAGCTGACTGATTCCTCTACCAAGGCGCTTGTTGAAAATAAACTTGAAAATTTGAGGGGCAGATTGGGTATTCACCAACATGATAAATTATAGCAATTAGTTTTGCTGAAAACAAGGGTTGAAGGGATTAATTCTATTAAGTCTATATTCAGTGGGTTAATCATATTCATTCACAATTCCTTCAAAAGCCTTAAGAAGTTGAAGAGACTCCCTTGTACTCCCTACCTCTCTCATCCTTGCAACCTGTTTCCTCCTTCCAATCAAAGAGTTTTCTCAAACTGCTCAACGTTAAACACAATGTCTCAGACATCGTCTTCCACCATGGCGGCTTCGTCTCACTCATCATCATCGTCATCTGATCAAGATTCTAGGGCAATCACGACATGCATAGAATCTGAAGTACTTGAGGTCACTCCTCTCAGGGAGATGGCAACTAACCCAGCCAGAGTCAAGAAGCTCAGGACCAGACATGCAGGAAGAGCTCAAGCTACAGTCTCTGGTAATTCTTCTCTTCCTTCATCTTCTATACCTAATAAAGAAGGAACAGTTCAAGTACACCAAGCTATTGCTAGACTGGTTACTAGCATTCTGAGTGGCAACCAATCTGTACCGGGGATTTCTATCCCTTTGAATCAATCAGAAAGTCTAAATGTGGAAGGTTCTGAAAATATAGATGTCACTGAGGATGTTGTGACACCAAAAGACAACATTCAGAATCCCTCTGAAAAGGCTGCTGATCCACCTATCATTGATGTGGATGAAGATTACTCAGATAATGAACTGATTGCTAATGTGAACCCTAGCATTGCTAGGAGATTGATGAAAAGAAAAAGTAGTGAGACTGTTAAACCTAAGAAATCCAAGGCTTAAGGGATGGCTGAGAAAATTCAGACAAAAGGGAAGAAGGCACAGGTGCTGACTGCTAGACAACTAATCTCCAAGAAAAGAAAAGAACCTGAAACTTCTGATTCTGATGATGAATCAGAATTTGAGATTGACATTGACAATACTCCTATCAGAAGGAAGCTCCCCTCCAGCAAGATTGCTAGAGTGCCTGAAGTGCCAACAGACAACATCTCCTTTCATCATCCTGATAATGCAAACAGATGGAAATATGTTTGCTTGAAGAGAATAGCCTTGGAGAGAGAACTCAACAATGATGCCTTGGAGTGCAAAGACATCATGGATCTGATCAGGAATGCTGGGCTAATGAAGACAGTGATGAAGTTCAGCAAATGTTATGAAAATCTGGTTAAGGAGTTTGTAGTGAACCTGTCCAATGATTGTGCTGATGGGAGGTCAGCTGATTTTGAGAGTGTGTTTGTTAGAGGAAGAAGGGTCAAGTTCTCTCCATCAGAAATCAACAAGTTTCTTGGAAGAACAAATAAAGACTGTCCTGATCTAGAGGCAACTGACAATGAAGTGTGCTTGACCATCACTGCCAGGCAAGTAAAGTACTGGCCATTGAAAGGGAAGCTGAATGCTAGTAAACTCAGCATGAAATTTGCCATCTTGCATAAAATAGGTGCAGCAAACTGGGTGCCTACAAATCACAAATCAACCATCTCCACAGGATTGGGGAGATTTATCTATGCTGTAGGAACCAAGACTGCCTTTGACTATGGAAGGTACATCTTTGAACAAACCTTGAAGCATGCTGGCAGTTATGCGGTCAAAGGACCAATTGCTTTTCCCTCCCTCCTTTGTGGAATCATCCTTGCACAATACCCTGACATCCTTGTAGCAAGAGATACAGTCTGCAAAAGAGCCCCTGCCCTTGGCCTGCACTACAAACTGTTTCAGGGATCCCATGCTCCAGACATTGTCATAACATCAGCTGAGACATCGTCTGCAAAGATCCAATCCAAAACATCAGATGTCATAGCTGTTTTAAAAGAAACTTGCAAAGATCTGGATGCTAGAAAAAGGACCCTAGAAGCTCTAATTGCCAGGCTAGAAAAGGAAGAAGCTGAAGAAAGCAGGAGGGAAGAAGATGAAGGACAGCTCAACATTGAAGAAATTGGCTCCTCTGAGTCTGATGACAATGCTTGAAGGATGATTGCTGCTTGGTGGTGTTGCTGGTGGAGTTTGGAAGTATGTTCTGCTGTTGTCTGCTGCTGATCTCATTATTTTGTCTTGGATAACTGTATAACTTTATAAACATGTAATCTTTGGCTCATTTGTGGCTAAAGTGGGGGAGAATATTTTTGGTACTGCTTAATTAGTACTTAACACTATATTTTTCTGCTGTCACTTATTTCTGCTGCTATCTGTCTATCTCTGATTGTTTAGGGACTTTAGCCAAAAATCTGGCAAAGGGGGAGTTTGTAGGTGTTTAGGTATTGGCTTGCATTTTTGGTAAATCCCAAGTGTATGTGTGAATGTCATGACTGATGTCATAACATTCTAGTTCAGGTTGTACTAACTCAATAGGTACATGTGCAGAAAAATATTGTAATTCAAATACTGATGTTTAGAAGTGTGTATCTGAGCATGTTTGCAAAATGATCACATTTTGCTAATCAGTAGACAGGTTTTCTCAGATGTCATAACAGATGTTATGACATCCTGTTCTGAACTAACAGGATTGCAGGATTGGATAAGTCTGAGTTTTTTCAGGAAATGACTCAGTCCCCTCTAAACAGAATCCTGCATTTTCTGAGGAGTAACCTAGCTCAATCCTAACCTGATCAACAAAGTACTGTGACCTGGTCTTTAGGTCAAACGGATCAACCCTAGGTTTTTGGAAACCCTAACTGAAGTTGCAGCTGCTATATATTCAACAGAGCTGCGGTTTTTGAAGACATCCCTGCTGATTGATTAGAAGATCAATCTTGTAATCTGTATAGATTTGTTTATTGTACTCCAAGCAATTATCATTGTGATAAGTGCCTTGGAATAGGTTTCAATTGTAAGGGTTGTGCAGCACTCAAAGCTTTGAAGCAAGAGTGTTTGAATGTTACTTGACTAAAGCTGTGAAGCAGAGTCAAGTTAGTTGTGTACATCACTCAAAGCTGTGAAGCACGAGTGATTGTGTTACTTGATTAAAAAGCTGTGAAGCTTAATCAAGTGTGTGTTTTGAAGAGTGTCTTCATCAATTCTTAATTCAAATTGGTTTATGTATCACTGCTGTGATTGAGGGGGAGTGAGTAGGAACTCAGGTTTAAGTTGTACTTAGATTAGAATTGCATTGGGTAGGTCTTAAGTGAAGGAGATAAACTGGTTGGTTTATTCCTGAATTAACATCTCTTATAGTGGATTCTCTCCCTGGCTTGGTAGCCCCCAGAGTAGGTGTTGTTGCACACTGAACTGGGTAAACAATTGACTGTGTTATTTACTGCTTTTGTATTTACTGTCATATAGTAAGTCAGATACGGTGTCATAACATTGGACGTGACATTGAGTATCTGTAGCCAGAATTTCAGATTTATTTTCCTCAATCAGACAGTAATACAACAAATAAACTTACATGCGCATAAATTACATCCATAGATCATAAATATTGATAAAACACATATATTGCATCATACATTTCATGCAACATAATTTTGTGTTCCAGCTAACATGTTACCCTTTTCAGGATAAGATTAATAGCTACCATTAACAATATGCAATCATGATATAGTATAGATACGCTCCAAACACGGATGCCATTCTGGTATTCATTCAGATTCAACTATCAGATACGGTACAAATACGCTCCAGAAACGGATGCCATTCTGTTACTCATTCAGAGTTAGACTTCAAGATATAATACAAATACGCTCCAGACACGGACACCATTCTGATACTCATTCATCTCTCAGATACAGTGCAGATACGCTCCAGACGCGGACGCCATTCTGATATTCATTCAGTTGCAACTTTCAGATACAGTACAGATACGCTTCAAACACGAATTCCATTCTGATACTCATTCAATTTCTCTTTCAGATTCGGCAATTGCTTTTGGATGGCATCTACAAGCCCATATCCAACAAGTTTTTATCACCTCTCCAAATGGCATCTTTAAGCCCATTCCCTCTTTCATCTTTCCCTCGGAGAGCCTTCACTTCTTTCTGCATTTCATTGAATTAATCCTGAAAGTCATCCAATCGGTCATAGAAGCCTAAACTTTCACTTGGTGGAGGAGCAGGATGATAAACTTCATCATTAATAATAGGCATAACATTCATTGTAGGAGGCGCAACATGATGAATCTCATTTTTAGTAACACGAGTATCATGCACCACAGGAGGTGTAGAAGCAGCAACAATTTGAGCAAATGGAGCAACTTGAGCAGCAAGATTGTAACCTCCTAGCACGAAATTCTCAAGAATTCCCCATGGGTAACCTAGAAGCATACGGTATTGAGCAGCAGTAACTAGAGTAACAGAGATGGTAGCTGACAAAACTTCTGAATCAACAATCATCTGTTATGGCTGAGTAGCATGAGGAGACGGAGGAAGAGGTGATGGATGATTCTATGCAACCACCAATGATTCCACCAAAGCAGTCAAATTGGCCATACCAGCCCTCAAAGAAGTAACTTCTTCGCGCAGCTCAAGATTCTCTTGTTAAAAAATTTCCATCTTCTTCTTGGAATTAGTTCAATTATTGTAGCGATGAGACAACTTGCTGACTATTGAAGTAGAGAAACATAGTAAGGCACCTGGGTATGAACAAAAGTGCAAAAAAAATATGTTCAAAATGATGCATGATATGAAATGCGTATGATTTATTTATTTATTATTATTATTATTATTATTATTATTATTATTATTATATTAAGGAACTCAAAGAATTATAGACAATTGCAAATATTAGAGTACTAACACATTTAAAAATACTGAAAATTTCATTTTAATAATAACTTCGGAATGGATTATAACTTTTAGTACAAGTTTCAACAATCCTAAGTGCAAGAGAATAAAGATAGAATTTTAAAAATCCTAAGGAGCCAAAGCTGATGAAGATCTCTCCACACACTGACGCTTTCCCTTGAGTCTTGCAATTTGAGCCTTCAACTGCTTATTATCTTCTGCATACTTGTCAAGACTTCTTTCCAACCACCAAAATCAGAAGACGAGTGACAGGAACCTGGCTGAGATCTAGAGGAAAATAAATCCTCTTTCTTCTCCATCATCTCTACAACATGACTCTCAAGAATCTCGATCAAGTGATCCTTCTCTTTCAATTTTGTTGAGTAAGACACCTCTAAAGTCTGGTACTTGTTCTTCCATGCTTCCTTCTCTTGCTGCATTCTAACCAGGGCAAGTTGAACTTCTTCCACATTATCTAAGAGAAGAGGAGTAGTCCTCAAAAACAGATCAGGTATAGGTTCTTCACGAGATAGGGCATCTTCAACTGAATTGCTCTTGCTTATACCCAACAGAGATGAGGCTCTAATGAAATAGCTCATCTTGGTCCCAAATCTTTTCTACATTTTCTATGAATATGGCGCCAAACCTTCTCAATCTCCTTCTTAGCTTCCTTATGATCTTCTCCTTCTTTAAGAAAGAAACCACTCAGATGAATACTATTTGGCTTGTCTCTCATCGGATATGTAGTTGTTTAGTTATTGGCATGCATTTTTGGTAAAAGCAGGTGTGTGAATGTCATGACTGATGTCATAACATTCTAGTTTATTAGGTACTGATTTATTAGGTACCTCTGCAGAAAAATATTGTCATACAGGTGCTGCTGTTTATGAGTGTGTATCTGAGCATTTTGCAAAAAGATCACATTTACCAAAATCAGTAGACAGGATTTCAGATGTCATAACAAATGTTAAGACATCCTGTTCTGAACTAACAGTTATGCAGTTTGGGTAATTCTGAGTTTTTTCAGGAAAATGACTCAGTCTTTCCAGAACAGAAAATCTCGTGGACTTGGGGTTAACCTAGCTCAACCCTAACCTGGTTGATAAAGTCCTGTGACCTAGTCTTAAGGTCAAACGGAATTAACCCTAGCTTTTTGTGGAAACCCTAACTGAAGATTCAACTGCTATATATTCAACAGAGCTGCTGTTTTGGAATCAATCCCTTTTTGACAGAAGATCATTTAGAAGTTGTATAGTTTTAACTATTGTAATCCAAGCAAGTATCATTGTGATAAGTGACTTGGAATAGGTTTTAATTGTAAGGGTTGTGTACCATTCAAAGCTTTGAAGCAAGAGTGTTTTTATGTCTCTTGACTAAAGCTTTGAAGCAAAGTCAAGTTAGATTTGTGTATCACTCAAAGCTGTGAAGCAAGAGTGTTTGTGTTGCTTGATTAAAAAGCTGTGAAGCATAATCAAGTGTATGTTTTGAAGAGTGTCTTCATCAATTCATTAGTCAAATTGTTTTAAGTATCACTGCTGTGATTGAGGGGGAGTGAGTAGGAACTCAGGTTTAAGTTGTACTTAGATTGAAGTTGCATTGGGTAGATCTTAAGTGAAGGAGATAAACTGGTTGGTTTATTCCTGAATTAATATCTCTTATAGTGGATTTCCTCCCTGGCTTGGTAGCCCCCAGAGTAGGTGTTGTTGCACACTGAACTGGGTAAACAATTGACTGTGTTCTTTACTGTTTTTTGTATTTACTGTCTTATAGAAAGTCAGATACGGTGTCATAACATTGAACGTGACATTGAGTATCTGCAGCCAGAATTTCAATTGGCATCAGAGCAGGCACCCTGCCTGTATTACTGGGTGAGATCTAGGGATATCACTTTCTGGCACTATGGACAAAGAAGGAGTTTTTGGAAATAGACCACCCATTCTGGATGGAACAAATTATGACTACTGGAAACCTCGTATGCTTGCCTTCTTAAAATCTATGGACAAAAAGGCTTGGAGAGCTGCTGACAAAGGATGGAACCATCCCACCATAACTGAGAAAGATGGTACAATCAGTCTGAAGCCTGAGGAAGATTGGAGTAAAGAAGAAGATGAGTTAGCCCTGGGAAATTCCAAAGCTTTAAATGCCTTGTTCAATGGAATTGATAGAAACATTTTCAGACTAGTACATCAATATGAACTGGCCAAGGAAGTTTGGGACACTCTCAAAACTACCCATGAGGGCACTTCCAAAGTGAAAATGTCAAGGCTTCAGATGTTGACTACCAAGTTTGAGAATCTAAAAATGATGGAAGATGAAACCATTCATGAGTTTCACATGAACATCTTGGAGATTGCCAACACCTCAGGAGCACTGGGAGAAAAGATGTCAGAAGAAAAATTGGTGAGAAAGATTCTCAGATCCTTGCCTAAAAGATTTGCTATGAAGGTAACTGCCATAGAGGAAGCCCAGGACATCAGCAAGTTGAAAGTGGATGAACTAATTGGGTCTCTTCAGACTTTTGAGATGGGGATCACTGATAATGGTGACAAGAAGAACAAGAGCATAGCACTTGTATCCAACACTGATGTTGAAAACAAGGAGGATGAAGAAGAAAATATTTCAGAAGCTATAGCCATGCCTGGAAGACAATTCAACAAACTCATCAAAAGAATAGATCTAAAGTCAAGGTCTAATGTTCATAACATTCCCTCTGACATTGACAGTTCCAGCAGAAGACCAAGGTCAGAAGAGAAGGGAAATCAAGGCATAGGAATTCAATGCCATGGTTGTGAAGGATATGGGCATATTCGAGCTGAATGTCCTACCTTTATTAAGAAACAAAAGAAAGGAATGACTGTTACTTGGTCTGACTGTGATTCAGAAAGTAATTCTGAAGAAGAATCTGCCAAACTAGTTACTGCTCTAACTGGTGTTTGTACCTCTGAAAGTGACACTAGTGATGAAGAAGTGACATTTGAAGAACTGGCTGATACTTACAAGAAATTGTGTATCAGAAGTGCTGAAGTCTGTGTGCAGAATGAGAAACAATCAAAACTCATCATAAAGCTGGAGGCTGAAAAAAGGGTAGACCTTGAAACTATAAGTCATCTAGAAGGGGAAGTTCAATTGCTGAACTCACAACTGAACCAAATGACCAAATCTGTCAAGATGCTGACTAATGGAACAGACAAATTGGAAGAGATTCTTCAAGTTGGACAAAATGTGGGAAACAAATCTGGACTAGGATTTGTGGAAGCTAAGAAATCTGGTGCAGACAAGAAGATCAGGCCTGTTAAACAAATGTCAAAGCAGATGTCTCAACACAACTCTCAACATCAGAAACAAAGAT
This sequence comes from Vicia faba, assembly GCA_948472305.1. Taxonomy (NCBI): domain Eukaryota; kingdom Viridiplantae; phylum Streptophyta; class Magnoliopsida; order Fabales; family Fabaceae; genus Vicia; species Vicia faba. The sequence goes on along the minus strand of OX451740.1, from coordinate 1,034,075,558 downwards.
ATATGAAGAAAAAGTACCAAAGATGGAGATGTCATCATTGTGGGAGGTATGGCCACATAAAGCCTTTCTGCTTCAAATTGCATGGATACCCTAATCAAAACTCAGGTGTTAAACTTAAGTCAAAAAGGGTACCACATACTCCTCAATGGAAGAAAAAGGCTACTGCCCTGATAGCCCACACTTCCCTGAGAGTCTCTGCAAGGGAAGGCTGGTACTTTGACAGTGGGTGCTCTAAACACATGACTGGAATAAAGAACATTCTCAATCATGTTAAACCTCACAACACTAGTTATGTGACCTTTGGAGATGGTGCTAAAGGTGAAATCAAAGGAGTTGGTAATTTGGACTGCCCTGAAGTTCCAAATCTAAATGAAGTACTATTGGTAAAAGGCCTGACTGTTAATCTCATTAGTATCAGTCAATTGTGTGATCTAGGATTCAAGGTCAACTTCTCAAAATTTGAATGTCTAGTAATTAATGAAAAACTAGAAGTGGTAATGAAAGGAATCAGATCTAAAGATAACTGTTACTTGTGGCAGCCTGAGAACACTAATAACTCCACTATGTGTTCAATTACCAAATAAGAAAAAGAGATGAAACTGTGGCACCATAAGCTTGGCCATCTTCATCTAAGAAGAATGAAAAGAACTATCTCTATGGAAGCAGTCAGAAGGATTCCAAGATTGCAAATTGATAAAAGGAGGGTTTGTGGTGAACTTCAAATTGAAAGGCTTGGTAAAAAGAGACATGTCTATGATGTGGGATGTGCTGTCAGAACCAGAAGTAATCATGACAAGGAATTTGGAAACAACAAGTCTAATAAATTCTGTTTCCCAGAAGAAATGAGTCATGAAGTCTCTTCTCCTATAACTCATCATCAAAATGGAGTTGACAAAAATAAAAATAAGATCATACAGGAATCTGCCAGAGCTATGATTCATGTCAAAAGAATGCCTTCCCAACTCTGTGCTGAAATTGTTGCAGCTGGTAGTAGTTGTTCTCAAAATATCTGGACAAAACAGATGCTCACTGAGTATAATGTCTCACAAGATGTTGTGACATTATATTGTGACAATCTGAATACAATCAATATTTCCATGAACCCTATTCAGCATAGCAGGACCAAACACATTGACCTTGTAGAGAAGAAGTCAATTAAACTGGAACATGGTATCATTAAGCTTCAGCTGGCTGATTCTTCTACCAAGGCTCTTGTTGGAAATCAACTTGAAAACTTGAGGGGCAAGATGGGTATTTGACAACGTGAGAAATTATAGCAATTAATTTTGCTTAAAACAAGGGTTGAAGGAGTTATTTATGTTAAGTCTATTTTTAGTGGGTTAATCATATGTCTTTCCAATTCTTTCAAAATTATTAAGAAGTTGAATAGACTCTCAATTGCCTCCTACCTCTCTCGTCTTTGCAACCTATTCCTTTCTCTCAATCAAAGTTTTCTCTCAAATTGCTACTGGTGCTCTAAGTCAATCAAAATATCTCAAACATCATCTTCAACCAAGGCGACCACTTCATCTTCATCATCTGACCAAGATTCTCGAGCAATCACCACATGCATAGATTCTGAAGTCCTGGAGATCACTCCTCTCAGAGAAATGGCAACTGACCCCTCCAAAGTAAAAAAAACTGAGAACTAGGCATGCAGGAAGAGCTCAAGCTACTGCTTCTGGTAATCCTTCTCATCCTTCTTCCTCTGTACCAAATAGGGAAGGATCAGCTCAAGTACATCAAGCAATTGCTAGGCTTGTTACAAGAATACTAAGCGGAAACCAATCTGTACCGGGGATTTCTGTCCCATTAAATCAAGAATCAGCAAGCCCAAATGTGGATGTCTCTGAGAATGTAGATGTCTCTGAGAATGTTGTGACACAAAATGACAACATTCAGAACCCTTCAGAGAAGACTGTTGATCCACCTATCATTGATGTGGATGAGGATTACTCAGACAATGATCTGATTGCCAATGTAAACCCTAGCATAGCTAGAAGAATGATGAAAAGAAAGGGTAATCAGAATGCTGCAAAATGTATGACCAAAGATAAACCTGCTAATAAGAAATCCAAGGCTGAAGGCAAGGCTGGGGTAGAATCTGTGAAAACTAGTCAGTCCAAAGGGAAGGTGAAAGCCCAGGTGCATACTGGTAGACAACCAATTACAAAGAAGAGAAAAGAACCTGAATCTTCTGATTCTGATGAGGAATCAGAGTTTGAGATTGATGCTGAAGAAATTCCTATCAGAAGGAAACTCCCCTCCAGCAAAATTGCTAGAGTTCCTGAAGTCCCAACAGACAACATCTCTTTTCACCATCCTGACAATGCAAACAGATGGTAGTATGTTTGCTTGAAGAGAATAGCTTTAGAAAGAGAGCTAAACAATGATGCCATGGAGTGCAAGGACATCATGGACCTGATTAAAACTGCTGGACTGATGAAGACTGTGGTAAAATTTACCAAGTGCTATGAAAATCTAGTCAAGGAGTTCGTAGTTAACTTGTCTGATGAATATGCTGATGGAAGGTCAGCTGACTTTGAAAGTGTTTATGTTAGAGGAAGAAGGGTTAATTTCTCTCCATCAGAAATTAACAAATTTCTTGGAAGATCAAATGAGGATTGCCCTGAACTGGAAGTCACTGACAATGAAGTTTGTCAAACCATCACAGCAAGACAAGTCAAGTGCTGGCCCTTGAAAGGCAAGCTGAATGCCAGCAAACTTAGCATGAAATTTGCCATCCTGCACAAGATTGGTGCAGCCAACTGGGTCCCTACAAACCATAAATCAACTATCTCCACAGGATTGGGGAGATTTATTTATGCTGTGGGAACCAAGACTGTTTTTGACTATGGCAGGTATATTTTTGAACAAACTTTAAAACATGCTGGTAGTTATGCTGTCAAAGGCCCAATTGCCTTTCCCTCCCTCCTTTGTGGAATTATCCTTGCACAATACCCTGATATCCTGGTGGCAAGAGACACTACTTGCAAAAGAGCTCCTGCTCTTGGGTTACACTACAAGCTGTTTCAGGGATCTCATGCTCCTGATATTGTCATAACATCAGCTGAGACATCATCTATAAAGACTCAGTCCAAAACATCTGATGTTATAACTGTATTGAAAGAGACCTTCAAAGAGCTGGAAGCTAGGAAAAAGACCCTAGAAAACCTAATTGCCAGGTTAGAAAAGGAGGAAGCTGAAGGAAACAGAAGGGAAGAGGGTGCAAAAGCTGAAGATCAACTCAATACTGAAGAAACTAGCTCCTCTGAAGGGGACAGTGCTTGAAGGTTGGTGGAGTTGATGCTGATTCCTGGTGGAGTTTGCAAGTGTGTTCAATTTTTAGTTGCTGTTTTCTTGATGACTGTATAATCTTTTAAGAACATATTTCTTTGGCCCATTTGTGGCTAAAGAGGGGGAGATATATTTTTGGTAGACTTTATTAGACATTCTATTTTTCTGCAGTCATTTTTTTCTGCTGCTATCTATCTCTGATTGCTTAGGGGCTTTAGCCAAAAATCTGCCAAAGGGGGAGTTTGTAGTTGTTTAGTTATTGGCATGCATTTTTGGTAAAAGCAGGTGTGTGAATGTCATGACTGATGTCATAACATTCTAGTTTATTAGGTACTGATTTATTAGGTACCTCTGCAGAAAAATATTGTCATACAGGTGCTGCTGTTTATGAGTGTGTATCTGAGCATTTTGCAAAAAGATCACATTTACCAAAATCAGTAGACAGGATTTCAGATGTCATAACAAATGTTAAGACATCATGTTCTGAACTAACAGTTATGCAGTTTGGGTAATTCTGAGTTTTTTCAGGAAAATGACTCAGTCTTTCCAGAACAGAAAATCTCGTGGACTTGGGGTTAACCTAGCTCAACCCTAACCTGGTTGATAAAGTCCTGTGACCTAGTCTTAAGGTCAAACGGAATTAACCCTAGCTTTTTGTGGAAACCCTAACTGAAGATGCAGCTGCTATATATTCAACAGAGCTGCTGTTTTGGAATCAATCCCTTTTTGACAGAAGATCATTTAGAAGCTGTATAGTTTTAACTATTGTAATCCAAGCAAGTATCATTGTGATAAGTGACTTGGAATAGGTTTTAATTGTAAGGGTTGTGTACCACTCAAAGCTTTGAAGCAAGAGTGTTTTTGTGTCTCTTGACTAAAGCTTTGAAGCAAAGTCAAGTTAGATTTGTGTATCACTCAAAGCTGTGAAGCAAGAGTGTTTGTGTTGCTTGATTAAAAAGCTGTGAAGCATAATCAAGTGTATGTTTTGAAGAGTGTCTTCATCAATTCATTAGTCAAATTGTTTTAAGTATCACTGCTGTGATTGAGGGGGAGTGAGTAGGAACTCAGGTTTAAGTTGTACTTAGATTGAAGTTGCATTGGGTAGGTCTTAAGTGAAGGAGATAAACTGGTTGGTTTATTCCTGAATTAATATCTCTTATAGTGGATTTCCTCCCTGGCTTGGTAGCCCCCAGAGTAGGTGTTGTTGCACACTGAACTGGGTAAACAATTGACTGTGTTCTTTACTGTTTTTTGTATTTACTGTCTTATAGAAAGTCAGATACGGTGTCATAACATTGAACGTGACATTGAGTATCTGCAGCCAGAATTTCAGGATATCCATGCTGACAACGCACAAGAACGAGATTCTAATTAATTCCTTCCTTTGTACCAAGAAGAGGCACATTGGGGAAACTACCATAGCTATTAATAATCTCCACATCATAATAAGCTTGGTGATACCAATAAATGTCAGAATGAGTGAGAGACATAATCTTTGGTGACTGTTGTACCCCAAAATTTGCCCTCCCATATTCATCAAGATTTGTCAAAATCAAGGTCACAAAATCTCCCAAGGGTTACACAGTCCAATGGCCTCCTAATAGTCAAAACTAGGGTTTGAGTTCTGGTCAAGCAAATGAACTTTTCAAAGGACCAATCAAGTCTCATATGCTTACAAAGATGGTCAAGTATCCTCATGTCAAGTTTCAAGGCATTCAGCTCAAAATTGCACAGTCAAAACCCTAGATTGCACTACAGTCAACTGTAGGGGCAAAATGGTCATTTGGCAGTCAAAAGTTCAAATTTTTGGTCAATATATCATTTTGAAACCACAAACATCATTTGATCAATGCTTGATCATGATTCTCAAAATTTGGCTCAGAAATCATCAAAGATGCAAAAGTTGCTATATTTGGACAGCTGAAAAAGTCAACTGAAATTGACCAGGGCATAACTTTCACATGGATTATCAGAAAAATCCCATCCAAAGCTCATTTTGAAGAGAAAGACATTTCCTACAATTCATCTTCATGTTCCAAGTCCAAGAAATGCTCTCACAAAAAGTTATCAATTTCAACATTATAGGTCATTTTCAAAAGTCAACAAAAAGTGACTTTAAGTCAAAGGCCATAACTTGAGATTGGTAAATCAAAATGACATGGGACCAAAGGCATTGGTTAAAGGACTCAAAGACCTTTCCAAAATGTCCAAGAACATGTGAAAAGCTTAAAAATTGACCAAGTTATGCCTTGTGGAAGTTGGGAAATTTTTAGGAATTTTGAAAAGTCAACATTGATGCAAAAGGCCTAAAAATGCAAATGGGCCCAATTTTCTTCCAAATTTCTTCATGCCAAGCCTATGCACGACCACTAGGCCCAAAGGGAAGTATTCTCATATTTTTTAATTATTTATTTGAATTAATATTAATTTATATTCATTTAAATCATTTTAATTCATGAAAAATATAAACCTTAACCTAAAAAATCTTTTTATGCACATTATAATGTCAATATTTCGTGCTTAATGGATTATGGCAAGTTTTGATAAGTTTTGATCAGATTTGAACCAAGTTGCACATGAAAAGATATGAAAAAAGATTTTTCAAAATCAAATATATGAAATCATAATTGCAAGAGATTTTGGTTGAAATTGTTGACCTAATTGTTTCCTTACAAGTATTAGAACAAGACCTAATGGCTTAAAGACTGCAAGCTGCGCATACTCAAGCTTTGGCATATTGAAAAAATTCTCATAAAACTCAAAACTGAAATCCAATTTCAAGGTCGATTCAAGCTCAAATTTTGATTCTAATAGTTTCCTTGAGTGATTCTGAACGCGTGCCAATCATTAACATCAACAAAAACACCTTGAACTGGTATCCATGAGTCCAACCGTACCTTGGAAATTTTGAAATCATATAGCATGATTCCATCATCTTTATGCATTTTTTTTCATGGATTCATGTTTGTATTGATGTTTCTGAACTAACCACTATGTTTAATTATGTTATTTTGCCCTATATGCCAATTCACCATTAGAGAGGCCTAGGGTTCCGAAATTTCCAAATTGGGCGTTATCAGTTCGTGTAAAATTAAGACACACCAATGCTATGATTGAAATCTGCAGGTTGAGACGAAGAAGACAAGATGCTCGCGCTCAATTTATATGTATCCATGACCTAATCGCTATTCTGGAAATACGCGTATATTGAGGGGGTTTAAAACCCCCGTTAAATATTTGTTGTTTTTTCAGGGAAGCAGAACAACGAAGAAGAAAGGCTTCGTGGCAACCACTGAGTGGCCGTTTCAAATTTTGGCGCGCGTTCCAAGCGTGAAACCACTTTTCTTTTATATTATTTGTGTTACATTATTTGTTAATTGAATCGCGCTTGGTCCAGTGGTAGCACGCTACGTTTGTAACCCCAAAGACCTGGGTTCAAGTCCCAGGTCTTGCATAAATTCCATATTATTTTTCTACATTAATTCCTATGCAGATTCTTCATTAGAGTGCACCATGCACACTCAAGATCCAATGAACACGCGTCCAGTTGCTTGCAAATCAAAGGTCTAGGATGGATAAACACATGAACCCTGGTCAGACGCATTGCATGGGATCCAAAAAAGTCAACTAATTCCCAGCTTATTGGGCCAGGCCTCTCCAATTTATACCTCCTTATTTGGGGCAACACCCCACTCTGGTTCACTTTTCTTTTCTTTTATTATTTAAATTATTGTATTATTTATTTGTATTGCTTTAATTAATTAATTTTCTTTTTTACAAAAAATATAAAAAAACATTATAAAAATCAAAAAATACAGAAAAATATAATACTTATTTTATTTTCATAAATAAATTAAAATGTAAATTATGTAGTGCAATTAGGTTTTTATTTTTAATTCCTTTTTTAATTAAAAATCCAAAATGTAGAATTTAGGTTTTAATTGTTAATTCCTTTTTTTATTTCCCTTTTCTCACAATAATAATTATTATTTATTTATTTATTTTTCTATTTAAATTGTACATAAATGAATTAGGTTTAATTTAGGTCATATTTTAATTCTTTCATAATAAATAAAAAATATTAGAATTTAGGGTTTGCCGTTTAGTTTAATTTTAATTAATTCTCCTTTTTTCTCATTAAATCTAAAAAACACAAAATACCAAAAATATCATTCTCATTTAATTTTAATTTTTTAATCCTTATTAATTTTAATTATTTGCAAAAAGGGTCCAACGCCCGTCATTAATCATTTAATTGCGCATTTTTTTTATTATCGCTTATTATAATTATGTAATTGCCCCGAAGCATTGTAACTTTACTTTTCGCACTTTATTTTCTTCGCATTATTTATTTTTCCGCTAAATCGGGTCCGGTTTAATTTTGGCGATGTGGACCCGCGCCATTTGTAATAGTTTAGATTTATTTCCTCGCAAAATATTTAACTGTTAACCAAGCATGAAAGAATGAATGTCTAATTAAAATCAAGCGTAGAACACGACAAACATGACAAGACAAATAAACTGAAACATGACACACAGTTCGCACACACCACCCCCAGGGTACGCCTCACTGTTGCCTTTCGAAAGGTGATCGTCGAGTAGAGGATGTCTTAGTAAGTCCTCATGATCCGGGAACCTGGCATGAGGGTAGCTTCTAAGGTGTCTTCCCATTGCTCTGGTGATCACCACGTCCCTAAAAAACGAATTGACCCGAACACCTCCAACGGTGGTGCTACCTACCTCTCAATGGTGGGATGGCACTACTTTAAAGGACATTTACACAGACGAATTCCTTAGGGTAGGTAGGTTCTCAAGGATACTTGCTCTAATCTCAAAACAAACTCAAAAGACTTTTCACACCAACACATTTTCAAAAGCTTTCAAAGCAAACTTTTCAAACACTCTGACGTACGAGTCGATCTGAAATTTTTCAAAAGAAACTTTTAAACCCACATTGAAAAGCACGCAAAACAATTTTGAAAACATATGAGCAAGTATCTAAGAGCCCATGGATAACCATGGATAGAAAGGGTGCTAACACCTTCCCTTTCTATAACCTACCTCCCGAACCGAGAGCAATCTCTTTAAGGAATTTTTCTGTGCTTTTGTCCTTTCCATTTGGAGAAAATAAAAGACGGTGGCGACTCTTGCTTCCGCGACATTTCGCGAACCAGCGTTAAACAGTCAGTTCCAGATCCACCGATCACAGAACTGGCGACTCTGCTGGGGAAACTTTATAAAGTGAGGTGTACCTTAGGGCTAGCTTATAACTATGTTTTCAATGGTTTTCCTTGTGTGCTTTAAATTGTGGGTTGCTTGGGAGTTCTATAGATCCTACACCCGGATCCGGGGGATACCTTTCTTAGAAAGTAGCAACAAGGCTGTGAGGGAACTGTGCGGGGTATACCGACACGGTTGAAACAGTCTGCTACGTTGATGTGGCACTTTGGTGTGTACCGGTAACCCTTGAGTTCAGTCAAGGAGAATACGGGGCCTCCGCGTGGTGTCGTGAAGCATCAACAGACCTTAGGAACCTTAATTGAACTATCTTGGCCTCTTTAGGGTAGTGAGATAACTGACTTTGGTGCAGTCCGAGGTTGGTTGATACTCGATACTACGCTCAATTGAGGGTTGCTTTCCTGGAATATTTCGGTCGCCAGTTCAGTGGCTAAATCGAAACGATGAACAATGAAAGCAATCCCGTGATATTGGGAACCTTAGAACCCGGTTACTTTAATTAGGACAGGTATGAACCCACCAACTCAAGAGGGTACTACCCAGACCCCATGCTGGCCTAAACCTTAAGGGCTCTTTTGTGTGACTTGTGTGCCTTCGTACTTGACTATCTGCGTGCTTGTTACCTAACACTTGTTTCTTGCAGGTCTTGTTCATAGTCCTTAATTGGGACTTATAACAGGGTGTACTAACCACTTGCAGGTTCTGTTTATAGTCCTTAATTGGGACTCATGACAGGTTTCACTTAGGTTTCTTGCAGGTTCTGTTTATAGTCCTTAATTGGGACTCATAACAGGGTACTAAATTTCTTGCAGGTCTTGTTTATAGTCCTTAACTAGGACTCATGACAGGGTTTACCAAATTGCTTGCAGGTTTTGTTTATAGTCCTTAACCGGGACTCATAACAGGGTTTACCTACATCACCCCATGCATAGCATGACATCATACCATTGCATACATCCTAACCCATTTCAAGGAGCTCAAGGGCTTGTGATGCAGGTCATGGTGAATCAATTATCCCAGCAAGGGGCAAAGAGGATTTATTTTCCTCTAGCCAAGGTTGTCAGGGGCTATGACCCACTGGATATGGTGAGCCTTTGACCCTTGAAGAAGGACTCTCTACAACAGGAAGTTCCTTCAATCAAGTTGCCAGTTTCCAACTCTAACAAGTTTCTCTGTTTACCCCGTGAGGTCCTTGAAAACATTGCATGCATATCATACACATCATCGCATTACAGGTATCCCTTGTTGCAGGTCACTTACCTTTCTCGCTGTTCATTTCAGCAATGGCCTCACAACAAGATAACCAGGACCTCCACGCTCAAGAGTCTCAGTTCAGGGAAATCTTCTTAGGTCTATCCAAGGGGCAGGAAGAGTTGAGGGCACTCCTCATGGGGGATCTGACCAGAAAAAGTCCTGAAGATGACAAGGACGAACAACTGAAACGTCTACAAGCTGAGGTAGACACATTGAAAACTCAGATGCTGGGGCAAAGGGCCCTCATTCAAGGTTTAGCTCAGGAGCAAGGAGAGCTGAGAGCCATGGTTAGTCAGCTTCCTCAAGGCATGAAGCAACCAGCCCAAATCAGGGACCAGGTCATGGAACAGCTCCCAAGAGGGCAAAGGTCGGGTCCAGTGAATAGACCTCTCCGAGTTGCTACTACTTCACAGGTTCAACAACGACCTCGCCAGAAACAGCGGGTTGATCAGAACAGGCCGGACGAGCCTAAGAGACAATTCACCAATATCAACATGCCATGGTCACGAGCCTTGCAACACATGTTAAGGATGAATCTGATTGCGGTAATCAACCCTCCTGCAAATCCAAAAACCTCCTCTCCAAGCTACAACCCAGAAGCAAGGTGCGCTTACCATTCTGGTAGCCCGGGGCACGATACTGAGGATTGTTGGGCGCTGAAGTACAAGATTCAAGGCATGATCGATGCTGGAGAGATTCAGTTTGAAGTACCCAAGACTCCCAACGTGATCACTGCTCCCATGCCAAAACATGGCTAGGATAGAAAGCACTTTTTGTTCATTCGAATTCAAGTTGTGATTTTCTTTTGTTTAAACATTTATTCATGTTAAAACATTGTTATTCCATTAATGCATCGCTTATGTCTATTTTGAATCAATATATTCGCATTCACTATATGCAAACTGTTTTCATATTTTTTCTGATGTCAACTCTTGATCTTAAATAATTCTAAGCCTCTTGAGGGAGGATGACGAAAACGATACCATGATCTACAGTATGCTTTTGAACAGACCCCGCTGATGAGGTACAGGCATTGTTTCAATCCCTAAACACTGGAGTTATAAGGATGATAATCCCTCGTCAACCCATCAGAGCCAAAGGAGTAGGAGTTTTTATTTTCGACAGTTAAAACCCTTAATCATAACCTGGGGCAGGGTAGTTCTCTCAGTTGATCCAAGCGCATAACGAAGGGCACCGAAGAGATCTTTACAAAATGAACAAAGACAGTGATGGTTCAGAACAATCAAAAGGACAGGCAGTCATCATCAAAAATCATAAATGAAAAGCCCAAAAAGTCTAAACCTACAAAGGGGACTTATGAAATGGGGGCATCCCGCTGATTGTAATTCCAAAAAAGGAAACAGTTCAGGCAAAAAAGAAAGGGATAACAAAATCAAGAAAGAGGTCTCACAAACCCTCAACCAAAACAAAGATGACTGCCCATTCAAAATAAATCATCAACATCTGAACCATTACTGGAACATCGAAGCAAAGACTCAAGCAAGATCTAACGCATGATCAACTGAGTTTAGGTTTGGAGAACATCACGAAGAGCGGGTGGGTACAAATAATTTGAGCCTTTATCCTTTGTTTCTTAAACCATGAACCAGGCCACGTTATAACCCTTAAAAGTCCTAGCTGAAGCATGGGTTAGTTCGAAAGCATACTGTTACGAAAGGTATCCTGACTCCTTAAGGCCTACGGTAAATACGGGGTTGACATCATGTTTTACAAACATTCACATGTTTTATGAAAAAAGGGCATTTTCAAAATCTTCAAGACAGACATAAGCCTTGCATTTTTGACATAACTTTGTTTGCATATGACTATTTGTTTGAACAGCAGGGAAATTCGCACGATGAACACCTTGTGAACAAAAGCACTTCCAATCAAGTGGTAGGACATGACTATTGTCCATTATCTGGGGCAATCCAATCAAGATTCGGAGAATCTCTCAAAAGGCCAAATAGCCTGGGGCAAATCTCCGCCTGAGTCACTTGGGGCATTCCAGCAACAAAACTTGCACGATCAAAAATCTCCTGGTGGCATGACAAAACACTTCTAAACGGGGGCAACTCCCTATGTTCTGAAAGCATGGACATAGTCGAAAAAATACTACGCATAATCAAAGACCCGCTAGGTTGACACACCTAGGCAAAAATAGGGGCTTCCCGGCGAACCAAAAGGGTTCGGGCAAAAATAAGGGATGAAATGAAAAAAAATCTGTACACCCGGCAAGTCGAAAACCTGAAAAGGCGGCTTGGGCAAAAATGGGTATCCCGGTGGACTGAAAACCCAAAAGGGCAGTCCAGGCAAAAGTTAGGGATCAAAGCGTACGACTATGTCCTGTCATCTCGTCACCTGCCTACCAGAAGAAGGTCTGTCCATCAACAGCTATCAGCACCTCTCAGGTCTGCCTCTCCCACAAGATACAGGGGCAATAAAGAGTTGTCCAAGCAGTCTAATCGTTCTATCCCCCAAGGTACTAAGGTAGGTTCAGCTAAAGAACACGGCCAAGTGTGTCTTAATCCCCCAGAGAGTGGTTCAACAAGTCAATACATTCTTCTCCAAGCAAAGTCATCAAATATCAAGGAAATTGAGTATCCTCCCGTAGATCTCAATACTTCCCCAGCAGCAATACACAAACATCCCCGGCAGTCTTGATCTAAAGATTGTTCCCCGGCGGTATACCACTATTCAAAGGAATCACTTCCCTGCAATTCAAACCTCCCCCAGAAAAGTCCAATCCAGTTTCCCCAGGAAAGTTGGAATTCATATCTCCCCAAGCAGCAAGCTTATCCCCAGTAGATTCTGGAAGCTTACCCCTCGCAGAGCGAACGCGTCGTCCCGGCTTGATTTAAAGAGTTATTTCCTTAACAGGATATAACTGGGTTATCCTCAGCCAAAAGCCACGGAAAGAGCGTCCTCGGCAAAGTATCTTCCTACCCCCAGCGAAGTCTATCAACACTTCCAGCACAACAAAGATATCCCCAGCATAACTCATCAACGGTATCCCCAGCGGAGTTATCTTCATCAACGCAGCAAAGCATCGCTATCCCCACAGAGTAACACTCCCCAGCATGATCGCTAGAGTATCTTTTCTCCCGCAGAATTATTTCATTTGCCAAGTTTATTCCTCAACGGAGTTATCTTCTCCTACCGGTATTCTTGCAACGATCATCCACAGCGGAAGCAAAATCTCTTCCTCAACATCAGCCCAGGATATGACTTCCCGGCACCCGTCAAGGATTTATTTTCCTAAACGGAAACATACATGAATCATCACATACATCATTATAGCATGCATGTACACATCATATCATATAAATCGTATCCATGTTCGCTTGATCCATATCATGCATCGCATATAACTAACCTCTACCTTTCAGGAAGGGTGCAGTTGAAATTCTCAAACATATTTCAAAGACTTCTCCAGTCCAGTTAAATCGACTCCAAACAGGTTTTTCTGATAAAGACTCAGCAGAAGTTCTCTTGTGGTCCCCTCTCCGACGGTGAGCGTGAGGTGGTAATTCCTTTTTCAAGATGTTTTCCTCTCCGACGATGAGCGTGAGGTGATAGTCTTTTGTGGTCCCCTCTCCAACGGCGTGTGAGGTGGTAATTCCTTTTTCAGATGTTCCCCTCTCCGGCATGAGCGTGAGGTGATATTCTTTTATGGTCCCCTCTCCGACGGTGAGCGTGAGGTGGTAATTCCTTTTTCAAGATGTTTTCCTCTCCGACGATGAGCGTGAGGTGATAGTCTTTTGTGGTCCCCTCTCCGACGGTGAGCGTGAGGTGGTAATTCCTTTTTCAGATGTTCTCCTCTCCGGCATGAGCGTGAGGTGATATTCTCTTATGGTCCCCTCTCCGACGGTGAGCGTGAGGTGGTAATTCCTTTTTCAGATGTTCTCCTCTCCGGCATGAGCGTGAGGTGATATTCTCTTATGGTCCCCTCTCCAACGGCGTGTGAGGTGGTAATTCCTTCTTCAGATGTTTCCCTCTCCGGCATGAGCGTGAGGTGATATCTCCTTTCAGATTATAATTTCCTATAGTTCCCTCTCCGGCGGTGAGTAAGGTGACTCCCTTCGAGATTATAATGTCCTTTGGTTCTCTTCCTGACACTACGAAGATAGTAATCCTCACCAAGATTTTCTCAACGAGCGTTGTTGAAGTTAAAATCATCCAAGGTTCACTTATCATTCAGGCTAAGGCAGTAACCATCCCTGGTTCATTCATCAACGTTTGAAGCTCCAGACCCAGCTCCTGTAACCTGTCAGGACATATCTATAGCAAGCATCTAAAATCAGCTCCTGCAACGTGTCAGGTACTCATTTTTCTCTTTTGCAGGTATGCAGGTTCTAGCGAAGGAATCTCTTACGCAGTCAGCATCCAGATGGCATCTATAAGCCCATCACCCTATTCAGCAATCTCTAAATGGCATCTATAAGCCCATTCCCCATCACTGTCACTATGTGAGCGCAAATTTCTGGGCACTTTAGTGTTCAATCATCTTCTACCCTCGGATTACGAAAGGCACGTTAGCCAATCTGCATCCTCAGGTCTAAAAAGATTGAACAGGGGCAACTGTTGTACCCCAAAATTTGCCCTCCCATATTCATCAAGATTTGTCAAAATCAAGGTCACAAAATCTCCCAAGGGTTACACAGTCCAATGGCCTCCTAATAGTCAAAACTAGGGTTTGAGTTCTGGTCAAGCAAATGAACTTTTCAAAGGACCAATCAAGTCTCATATGCTTACAAAGATGGTCAAGTATCCTCATGTCAAGTTTCAAGGCATTCAGCTCAAAATTGCACAGTCAAAACCCTAGATTGCACTACAGTCAACTGTAGGGGCAAAATGGTCATTTGGCAGTCAAAAGTTCAAATTTTTGGTCAATATATCATTTTGAAACCACAAACATCATTTGATCAATGCTTGATCATGATTCTCAAAATTTGGCTCAGAAATCATCAAAGATGCAAAAGTTGCTATATTTGGACAGCTGAAAAAGTCAACTGAAATTGACCAGGGCATAACTTTCACATGGATTATCAGAAAAATCCCATCCAAAGCTCATTTTGAAGAGAAAGACATTTCCTACAATTCATCTTCATGTTCCAAGTCCAAGAAATGCTCTCACAAAAAGTTATCAATTTCAACATTATAGGTCATTTTCAAAAGTCAACAAAAAGTGACTTTAAGTCAAAGGCCATAACTTGAGATTGGTAAATCAAAATGACATGGGACCAAAGGCATTGGTTAAAGGACTCAAAGACCTTTCCAAAATGTCCAAGAACATGTGAAAAGCTTAAAAATTGACCAAGTTATGCCTTGTGGAAGTTGGGAAATTTTTAGGAATTTTGAAAAGTCAACATTGATGCAAAAGGCCTAAAAATGCAAATGGGCCCA
Source organism: Vicia faba (assembly GCA_948472305.1). Taxonomy (NCBI): domain Eukaryota; kingdom Viridiplantae; phylum Streptophyta; class Magnoliopsida; order Fabales; family Fabaceae; genus Vicia; species Vicia faba. Next base: position 1,034,060,363 of record OX451740.1, on the reverse strand, counting down.
ATTTTCTTCCAAATTTCTTCATGCCAAGCCTATGCACGACCACTAGGCCCAAAGGGAAGTATTCTCATATTTTTTAATTATTTATTTGAATTAATATTAATTTATATTCATTTAAATCATTTTAATTCATGAAAAATATAAACCTTAACCTAAAAAATCTTTTTATGCACATTATAATGTCAATATTTCGTGCTTAATGGATTATGGCAAGTTTTGATAAGTTTTGATCAGATTTGAACCAAGTTGCACATGAAAAGATATGAAAAAAGATTTTTCAAAATCAAATATATGAAATCATAATTGCAAGAGATTTTGGTTGAAATTGTTGACCTAATTGTTTCCTTACAAGTATTAGAACAAGACCTAATGGCTTAAAGACTGCAAGCTGCGCATACTCAAGCTTTGGCATATTGAAAAAATTCTCATAAAACTCAAAACTGAAATCCAATTTCAAGGTCGATTCAAGCTCAAATTTTGATTCTAATAGTTTCCTTGAGTGATTCTGAACGCGTGCCAATCATTAACATCAACAAAAACACCTTGAACTGGTATCCATGAGTCCAACCGTACCTTGGAAATTTTGAAATCATATAGCATGATTCCATCATCTTTATGCATTTTTTTTCATGGATTCATGTTTGTATTGATGTTTCTGAACTAACCACTATGTTTAATTATGTTATTTTGCCCTATATGCCAATTCACCATTAGAGAGGCCTAGGGTTCCGAAATTTCCAAATTGGGCGTTATCAGTTCGTGTAAAATTAAGACACACCAATGCTATGATTGAAATCTGCAGGTTGAGACGAAGAAGACAAGATGCTCGCGCTCAATTTATATGTATCCATGACCTAATCGCTATTCTGGAAATACGCGTATATTGAGGGGGTTTAAAACCCCCGTTAAATATTTGTTGTTTTTTCAGGGAAGCAGAACAACGAAGAAGAAAGGCTTCGTGGCAACCACTGAGTGGCCGTTTCAAATTTTGGCGCGCGTTCCAAGCTTGAAACCACTTTTCTTTTATATTATTTGTGTTACATTATTTGTTAATTGAATCGCGCTTGGTCCAGTGGTAGCACGCTACGTTTGTAACCCCAAAGACCTGGGTTCAAGTCCCAGGTCTTGCATAAATTCCATATTATTTTTCTACATTAATTCCTATGCAGATTCTTCATTAGAGTGCACCATGCACACTCAAGATCCAATGAACACGCGTCCAGTTGCTTGCAAATCAAAGGTCTAGGATGGATAAACACATGAACCCTGGTCAGACGCATTGCATGGGATCCAAAAAAGTCAACTAATTCCCAGCTTATTGGGCCAGGCCTCTCCAATTTATACCTCCTTATTTGGGGCAACACCCCACTCTGGTTCACTTTTCTTTTCTTTTATTATTTAAATTATTGTATTATTTATTTGTATTGCTTTAATTAATTAATTTTCTTTTTTACAAAAAATATAAAAAAACATTATAAAAATCAAAAAATACAGAAAAATATAATACTTATTTTATTTTCATAAATAAATTAAAATGTAAATTATGTAGTGCAATTAGGTTTTTATTTTTAATTCCTTTTTTAATTAAAAATCCAAAATGTAGAATTTAGGTTTTAATTGTTAATTCCTTTTTTTATTTCCCTTTTCTCACAATAATAATTATTATTTATTTATTTATTTTTCTATTTAAATTGTACATAAATGAATTAGGTTTAATTTAGGTCATATTTTAATTCTTTCATAATAAATAAAAAATATTAGAATTTAGGGTTTGCCGTTTAGTTTAATTTTAATTAATTCTCCTTTTTTCTCATTAAATCTAAAAAACACAAAATACCAAAAATATCATTCTCATTTAATTTTAATTTTTTAATCCTTATTAATTTTAATTATTTGCAAAAAGGGTCCAACGCCCGTCATTAATCATTTAATTGCGCATTTTTTTTATTATCGCTTATTATAATTATGTAATTGCCCCGAAGCATTGTAACTTTACTTTTCGCACTTTATTTTCTTCGCATTATTTATTTTTCCGCTAAATCGGGTCCGGTTTAATTTTGGCGATGTGGACCCGCGCCATTTGTAATAGTTTAGATTTATTTCCTCGCAAAATATTTAACTGTTAACCAAGCATGAAAGAATGAATGTCTAATTAAAATCAAGCGTAGAACACGACAAACATGACAAGACAAATAAACTGAAACATGACACACAGTTCGCACACACCACCCCCAGGGTACGCCTCACTGTTGCCTTTCGAAAGGTGATCGTCGAGTAGAGGATGTCTTAGTAAGTCCTCATGATCCGGGAACCTGGCATGAGGGTAGCTTCTAAGGTGTCTTCCCATTGCTCTGGTGATCACCACGTCCCTAAAAAACGAATTGACCCGAACACCTCCAACGGTGGTGCTACCTACCTCTCAATGGTGGGATGGCACTACTTTAAAGGACATTTACACAGACGAATTCCTTAGGGTAGGTAGGTTCTCAAGGATACTTGCTCTAATCTCAAAACAAACTCAAAAGACTTTTCACACCAACACATTTTCAAAAGCTTTCAAAGCAAACTTTTCAAACACTCTGACGTACGAGTCGATCTGAAATTTTTCAAAAGAAACTTTTAAACCCACATTGAAAAGCACGCAAAACAATTTTGAAAACATATGAGCAAGTATCTAAGAGCCCATGGATAACCATGGATAGAAAGGGTGCTAACACCTTCCCTTTCTATAACCTACCTCCCGAACCGAGAGCAATCTCTTTAAGGAATTTTTCTGTGCTTTTGTCCTTTCCATTTGGAGAAAATAAAAGACGGTGGCGACTCTTGCTTCCGCGACATTTCGCGAACCAGCGTTAAACAGTCAGTTCCAGATCCACCGATCACAGTGACCAACAAGGTTCCTTCTTAATATCCCATAAAGAAACAAACCTGGGTAAGTGAGAAATAAACCATTGATATAACAACGATGTGCAACAAATGATCATCCCTCCTTGATAAAAACTCCGAAGATGGATGGAATAATAAGTATCTCCTAGAAATGTAGGGACTGGATTCCCTATCAGAAAGATCCTAATGGCATTAACATCTACAAAGTTGTCGATTTTACGAAACAAGAACAACCCATAGGCAAGCCAAGCAAAGATATCCTCAAAAGCAACTGTACTCTTCATCTTGAAAAAGTAACGAGATTTATTTAATAAAAACTAAGCAGGTAAACCTCTGATTCCTCCTTATGTAGTCATGTTAGCCTCAATCTCAAACTTCTTCAAATGAGTCATGGCAGCAATCTCATGAGACTTAGGCTCTCTATTTAAGTCGATTAAAGGAATATGGTTAGTAATAGGTAAGCCAAGTAAATAATAAAATTCCTCCAATGTTGGCATCAATTGATAATCAAGGAAAGTAAAACACCGGCACAACGGATCATAGAAATGGACCAATGTAGAAAGAATACCCTCCTTCATATTGAGTTTATAAGCGGCACAACAGATCCATACTTCTTTCGGAAATCTATAGAACTCTCAATCTCAAGAATCAAACTCATCAGTTCCTCTATCTTAGGATCCTTGAAACTGTACTTCCGATTCTTTCTTTTTCCAGAATCCATGGTCAAAAAGTACCTGAGATATTTGCAAAAGTCAACTTTAATTTTCTTGAGTCAACTATTTTAAAGAACGCTCATGGGTCCATGAATGCATGATGCAACAATCACGCACAAGATCACAAACATAGGGGGTTCATAGGTTCAACGTCACGAGCATGAAGTCAAAGGTACTACCCACGAGGTACGGACTGATAATTTATCACCTTCCGAACAAGGTTCTAAAAGGTTTCCAGAGTGTACATCATTCCTTTGGATATTGCCAACATACCGATTAACCCGGTAATTGGTAATATTCTCACAAAAAACTCGTTTGAGTGTAGCATCACGTGACAACCACTTCTGAATTTCTTTGTCATAGTTTTCGCAGTATACCTAAAAGGCCAGGATAGGTTAAGGGGTTCTACGGTCCTCAGCATCAACAGGCTCCCAGGTCGAAAGCAGTACGTCTTCTTGATCACTCGGTAAACAGATACTACAATTAAAGGGGCCTCCAATGAGTGGGGGATCTCATGTCTCCTTTTTTGGGATTCCTCCCTCAAAGTTAACATGACTATACCGCCCGTCTTATCTTAAGTTTTCCCAAGTACGGGTAGAGCACTTATGAGAAATCACTAAGCACTCTGAAAACCAGAAAAATTCAAACAAACATATATACAACACATAATATACAACAAATAATAGCACATGCACAAATAAACAAAGATATGGTCAACCCACTTAGAGATGGACCATCATTTGTTCGATGTTCTCCCCAGTGAAGTATCCATTTTTCTATAGCGATAGAAATGTTGATACTAAGCTATTGAATTGACTTGACTCGCACATATCAAAATAAAAATCGTCACCGCACTTTATTGTTTCCAGAGGAATGGGAAAAAAGCGAATAAACCCAAAAAGAGGGGGAGATAATCTAGGTATGGGGGTTGGTTATTCAAAGCGAAGGTATTAGCACCCTAAACATCTATGGTACTCTGTAGGAACCTCTTTGAAAATATGTGTATTTTTGATATAAATGGTGTATACTAAAATAGATGGTGGATTTGAAAAAAATAAGTATTTTTTACAATTTTTTCACCTGCCGCGGTTGCGAACATTTAGTTCCTATGTACCACTTTTCGTGCAATAGGGGATCAGGGTACTCGTAGTTCACCTTAAATATTTTAAAACATATGCGTGTTGGTTAATTTTAAGAGAAGAGACATCATCGTCATATCCGAGTGGAAAACATACTTACTACCCACGATTATGAGAAATGAGAATTTGCACCATCTCAAAGTGGAGGATATAGCTTGTATTTTAAAATCAACAAAGACTCATTCAACACCCAAGTGGAAAATATCTCAATTCACTACATATCGTAGAAGTATGGTAGCTCTCATCACTACAAGAATCGACAAGAGTCTAATCTTTTGAGAAAAGTTTTAAAGTAAAAAGCCAAAGTGGAAAAATGGTTTAATGAAGTTAACTGACTTTTAGTCTTCTCACAAAAAAATGTTAAAGTACGGTTAAATTATTAAAATTTAATTAAGAAAAGATTTTTGAAAATGCATAGACCTAAGTCCAAGTTTATTATGAAAGCGGTTCAAGTTAGAAAACAAGAAGAGTTTTGAAAAGGAGGAAGAAGATTTTGAAATTAAAGAAGATATGAGGAGATGAAGGTAATATCCTAAAGCATAAGGTAAAATACAAGGAAAAGAATGATCTAACAACCAAGAATCCAAAACTTAACATATGAAGTCAATGTAGAATTACCATCCTTTGGATTGAAACCAAGCAAGCAAAGATACTAAACCTCTTAAGAATACCAAACTCCAGATGCATTAAGTCTTCACAAAAATTGGGCAGAGTAACGACTGTATACAGAGGAATTCTCAATCACAGACAAAACACATTATTAGAATAACCTGCATACAAAGAAAATCAACCCAATGTCTTGAGGGTAAACCCCAAGAACTCCAGAAAAAATAACAACAAATTTACAAGGTCCAAAGGGTAATCAAAGCTTCTAATCCTAAGTCCAAGAGGTCCATAACTCCATAATGCCAAGGATAGTAACCAAATAGTCCAAGCAACCTTAAAGTTTTTTAATGTTCAAGTTGGTTATTAAGTGTCTTTAAAAGAAAATGAAAGCTCAACTGAGGAAATATAAAATGGCATGGAATGTAAATGTTAAAATAAATGGTACATAAAAAGTAAAGACATGGAATTAATAGCATAAAGTAAAAGCATAACATAAATTCAATTGTTAATGAATTATAAGTTAAGGGTTAGTTGAATGATCATCTTGAAACTTGCATTTTAAAACTCATTAGAAGATTGATAAATTTAAAGCTTCTCAACAACAAGGTTTATTTTCTTTTTGTCAAGTATATCATTCATTTCAAATGCTCAAAGCAACCACATATGATCAATGATGTTTAAATGATTCACTTAGACCAAAGTTCATGAAAGTTCATTAGAGGATTGATAAGACCAAAGCCTTCTAACAATGAACCTCAAGGTTATTGGATCAAAGGTTTCAAATTAATATGCTTGGGCTTGTAAACATAGATTTGGGCCACGAATGATTATTTCTCGAATCGGGACAAATTTAGCGCTATGTTAATGAATTGTAAGTGGACTTATGTAGAAGTCACACCTATTGAGGCCGGTCAATAGCAATCTATATACCACATGTTAGAGAAAAGATATGTAAATTATTCTCCAACAACATGTAGCACAAATAATAAAGGGATAAGATAAAGAGGGATGGGATGTATCAGATAAACTTAGGGTGTCAAATATCATCAACATTATTCATCCATTTTGGTGGATTTAGTTTTTCAACCTATCAACACCCAAAATCCAATGAAGTTGAGGAATTTGTCCTAAAATAACACCCATGTCAGTAGCATATAAGTTCCAACAAACCACATTGAAAAATTGGACTCAAGATCCTATCAATCATCAATACATATCATACATGTACTTAAATCAAAACAAAGTATGTATGTGAAGTAGGAATAAGTGTGTGAGGGTTAAACATGGTATGAGATATCAAACAAGATTGAATTCAAAAGCATACACATCATGTTAGTATACCTTAAAGCCTTTAAATGAAACATGCTTAAGCATCACACACAGTACAAGTGAAATCAATGCACAAACCATAAACAAAAGGGTCATAAAAGGCATTCAAAGTTTGATAGGAGAAAAGGATGTTAGAAGTAGGAGAAAAATGGGAGAAATGGAACACAATAGCACCAAGTCAGTAGCATATGACATGCCAAAAAGCCTAAAACTATGCACATAAGTTCTCAAATACAAACTTTTTGATCAAGGCAAAACCCTAAGCATACTCCTAAGTCAAAATTAGGTTAAAAATAGGAAAATGACTTGTAAAATTATGTAAATTTGATTCTAATTCCCTAAAAACTTCTAAAATCCAGAAGCATAGTAAAAATTTCTTGAAAAGAGGAGGAAATATAATTTTGAAACTCAAACATCAAAACTAGTTGGCAAAATACTAAAACTTGGCATGCTTAACAAAATATTTTGAAGAAAATAGAAGATCATACTTTAAAATTCAGAAAAAAAAAAGGTTTAAATGATCTTGACTTATCCATGAACTTTAAACATATTTTCTTTGATTTTTAGAAATGAGGGAAGTTGGAGAATTAATTGTTTCTTTAGGCTTAAGCATGAAGAAAGACCAAAAACAACCATTAACTTCTAAATTCTCACAAGCAAGTAAAATAACATGTAAACCCAATTAAAAATCATAACAAATTATTTCAAAACAAAAGAGTCAATGATTATATTTTTCTTGGAATTTATCTCAAGAGGAAGAATTTAAAAAAAATTATTTACACAATATATCAAAAAATACAAAGAAAAGTTACATAACCAATCAATTGATTTAATTAGCATACCATGTATTTTATAAAATAAGGAAAAAAATATTTTCAAGAATTAGACTCAAAGTTCAACTCAATATTTTTTATGGATTTTTTAGGTTAATGGAAATAAGAAAGTAAAATAAAAAACCTAAAAGATGATTAAAACACCTAACTAATCTACATTAATTAATTATTTATTAAAAAATGGAAAAATTATGAAATAAAATTCAAAGTATAAAAATAGACCCTAAATTAAGTTTGAAATATTTTTGTGGTAATTAAAATGAAAATGGGCACATAACCTGTTTGATAAAAGTAATGGCCTGAATGGGCAATCCCGCGCGCGTACGACATGCTTCTTATCAACTTGAACCTTCCATATTTTAAATCCAATAACTCTCTCTATGATGCTCAAAATGAGACAAACCCTGAACCTAAATTGAAGAGGACACAACAAGCTCTAACTTTTATGTTCAATTTTTTTGGAAATTAGGATTAATTCAACAAGAAAGGTGATGGTGAAGGTATGCCCACCATCTTCTTGATAAAATTCCGCACGCGAGGCCTCGTTTTGTTAGGCTAACTTACCATCTCCAGGCCTGAATCCTAAACCTTATATCTCTCTCTACACTTGATCATAGGAGATGATTCTTGAATCAAAAGTGAAGTGGATGTTTCAAACTCCAATTTTGATGTTGACAGCTTTTTGATTTGAGCTCAAATGGACATTTAAAATTATCCATGAAGAAATCAGGTCTTGTGTACATATTTAGAAATTTCACTAAGTGGCCAGAAATTTTCAAGCTCAATAACTTTTTCCCCTTTCACTTTTTGAGCTTTTCAGTGTTAAGGACAAAACTGAATAACATTTTCTCTTCTTCCCAACCATAAAAAGTTTTCACATTTTTGATAGAAATTGAGAAAGTTGTGATCAATTAAAGTTCAACACTTAAATTTTTTTTCAAAACTTCAAGTAACTTCTTTGACAAGTTATCTCTAATTCAACACTTCCTCTTGATCTTATTCCACCATTGACCATGAAATTTGAAAATAGGGACATTTAATTGATGGTTAACCAAAAGTCCACTTGGTCAACCTAGATTTTGGTTGACTTTTGACAAAATAACCATTTTGCCCCTTTTGATAAATTGAACCTTTTTCAATCAAAATTGATGATCAATCCTCCAATCATAGATGCTCATGAACATGTATAGGAGCATGGAATCAATTCTTTACCTAAAAGTCATAGATTTATTGATTAAATTCAAAACCCTAGTTTTGACCCTCTGTGCTAGGAGATGGTGAGATGAATGTAATTGTGTCATCGCCTATAATATGAACATTCAAAGACACACACACACACACACACACACACACACACACACACACACACACACACACACACACACACACACATATATATATATATATATATATATATATATATATATATATATATATATATATATATATATATATAATTTGATGTTAGTTGAAAGAATACATGTATAAGATACACAATTCAAGGTACTTGATGATTGAAACAATCGACTGAATATATCATCGAGATGAAATCAATGGAGTCACCATAAAATATTTTTTAACCCACAAGAAGGGAAAGGTAAACATCGAGTAAACCTGAGAAGGGTGAAATCATGGTCGAACGACCAAGAGATACGGGTAAGGGACGCGAGGGGAAGGTATTAGAACCCCACCACCCGTAGTATTCTATGGTATCCACTCTTGTTTTTATAATCAAAGGATGTGTTAAAATCTAATGCTTAAGAGATAAGGAGAATGCAAAGAGGGAATGCATGCAAAATGAAATAGAAAATAATGTAGGAAAAATAAAGTTGTGCTCCTTCGGGCCCTACCCCAATGCCTATGTATCCCTTTTAAGGAATCATAGCAGTCGTAGTTTGGCTCACAAGTTTTGATTTGTTTTGTGTTTTTTAATGAACATTATTTATTTCGCCTTCTGCCGCAACTCGACCTTTGGAGACTCACACGTCAGCACATAAGTGAATTAACATGTTCTTTTGAAAGTTTGAAAGAAAGGCCCGAAGGCGGAAAAAGTTTATATTGGTTGATATTTTTTACCTTGAAGAAGGATTTTAAAGTTGTTAGATGTTTTATTCATTTTCCAAGAAATAAGTTTTAGTCTTAATGCAAGGTTGCAAAAGAAAGAAAAAAACATCTAAGGGAGACTAACCTATTTCTAATCCCTAATGTTATCATACAATGATTGACCCTAAGGTTGAGTTTTGAAAGGGAAATATGTACCCTATGTTAGCATGCATGGATACCTATCCTAATATCTATCTCGAATCACCATCAAAGGATGAATTAAGAAGTCCTAAAGGAGCCTAGCAAAGGTTCACATTCTAAACTTATGTTTATCTCGAATCACCACCAAAGGAAGAATCAAAAACTCCTAAGGGAACATGCCAAAGGTTCACAACCTAAGGAAACATGTACACAAAGATGGAAAGCGAGTAATCCACAAGCTCAAGAGAGCACACACATGCCACGATTAGTGCATACTAACTCGGGTAAAGGCCTAACCAGGATATAATTGATTGAGGTAGGTACAAAATACAGTAGGTATGCTTTAGCCAAGGGGTCATATCAACCGAGGCAAACAAGCGGGAAAAGGGATGAAGCAGAAAAGCTTTAGCCAATGGGTCATATCAACCGAGGCAAATAAGCGGGAAGAGGGTAGAAATAACAAAGAAAAATGTGATGTCGAAGGCGACTAAACCCCTAACCACGATATAGAAAATCGAGGTAGGAGATAGAAGACAATATGAACATTCACGAAGTGTCAGTATCAATCAATGTGAACTCTTGACAAAGTGTAGGGGTTTGATTGTGAAACCCTTTTCCACTTGACGACTCGATAACAAGAGTAGGCACAACTCTGAAGCATCGTGGTGCGCCACGAGCTAAAGATGACATGGACGGAATACGGGGGTAAATTGCGAACCTTTTCCACTCGCCTCCTTTTGAGGACTTCAATAGGGAATGTGAATAGGCCACCTCTTTTGAGGTCTTTAGCAAAAATGTAAACACACTACAAAATACCTACACAAAGGTAGGGTTTTAAACAAACCACAAATACAAGTAGCACACAAATTCATAATTTCCTTAAACACGTCTTTAAATAAACTAGAGGGGCTCCTGACATGATCAGCAATATAAATCCCTATTATACATCTCTATTCCTACTTCACATGGCATCAGAAGCAGTAAAATTTCTACTTCTCATGATATCTAGAAAAACAGTAAAATACGGAATGATAAACCAGAATCAGAATGATACCAAACGAACAAGAGTTTGTAGCATAGCAAGTAAAACAGAGAAACCCATAAAACTTCAAGTAAGTTTCACCAAGCAACAGAGAAGAGTCATAAATCAAATGCTTGAAATAATCGTCGAAGCATCGTTGATATGAAAATAAATCACAATCGGAATCTCAAGCAATCCACATATCACACAATAAACCTGCATAAGACTCAGATCTCAACAAACAAAGGTGAATTACAAATCTCAAATAATCAGATAATCATGAATTAATTCCTAAAATTAAAATAAAAAAATCAAACAATTTTTATTAATGTTTTTGTTACATCAATATTTTCTTATTTAACAAAAATTATTATCTAACAGTTATGAAAAGAAAATTACTAAAAATAAACTAAAATCAATTACAAGTAGAGGGGAGTGTGCAATTTGAATCCAGGGTGTGGGTTCAGTAAAAGGCTCAGGCCCGAACAATGCAAGGCAAAGGAGAAATTTTGGTACAATGCATTCAGGCTAAAAAAATACATATTGGGCTCAATGGGTGAAGGGTTCGGTCCACTGGTTTCTTATCATCATCTTTTTGTTATTGTTATTATAAAAAAAAATAAAAAATGAATAAAAAAGCAACAAAAGAATGGAGAGAGACGGTGTCTTTTGGGATAGATAGGGTTTTAATCATAACATTTTAACCTCACGATAACTCAAAGTTCTCCTTCTCCGGTGAAGCGCCGTCATGGAAGCTTGCAAGCCGCCGCGCTATTCTCGTACCTTCTTTGACCGAAAATCGCGGAGCCGCCGCTCTTCTCGTACCTCTTTGATCTTCTTTATTCAAACCGCGGCTAGATCTTTGGTTAGAAACAGTTAGGGATATATGGAATTCTGTTGGTGATCCTAATGTGAGTTATAAGCTGATAGTTCTGTTATAAACAATTATGAGTTTCTTTTTGTGTGTTTTTCAAATGGTCCAATCTTTTTCTGTTTTATTCACTTGCCCTGATCTAAATGTACTGAGACTGAGTTGGATTTTCTGAATGGAACTTGTTTTTGAAGGCTTTTGATGGACTGGTTTATCTTATCGGATGGCTAAACTGGTTCTTTGGATGCAGGTTTATCATTTGGTTCTGATTTTGAGTTGGCGGCTGATCCGTTTGCACCGTTTGCGATTGCAAAGTTTATCTTAAAAGGTTAGCTTATATGAATCTCGGTCTAGGGGCAGTTAGAAATTCTATTAGAATAGAGTCTAATCTCGGTCTAGGGGCAGTTAGAAATTCTATTAGAATAGAGTCTAATGTGACTACAGTGGTTAGTAGAAGCTAGAATTCGATTGAAATGGGGTTAGTATTGATACAGTTTAGTTACATCTAGGATTTGTTTAGTGTAACTGACTGTTAATTGGGGATTTAGCTTATGACTGGTTTTTGTTGATGTTAATTGTGTGCTAATTGTTCTGAAGCTGAATTTGATTTCCTTTAAATTGCAGTTAGTCTAATGATGTGGACCTATTCTCTGTCAAGGTTAAGGTATGCAGGTTGTTCATTGAAGTGCAGGGCTGATTTATTGATGAATGGAACCTAGTTTTTCCTTCTGATATTTCATGATTATACAGGCTGGCCTATGGACTGGTTTGAATTTAGTGGTGCAGGGTTGGAATTGAACGTGACGGAGCAAGAGCATGGCACAAAGGTGAATTAAGAGATGGAAGCAAAAGTTGAAGCATTAAATCAATGAATATTTGAGAACCAAATATGGAAACATGAATATGGAACAAGCTGCATAACATGGAGAATGATGGATGATTAGGATAGGTTTTCATGTATTTTTGGCATACTCACATCGAATCTGACTTCTGAAGTAGGATAGTATTAGATGCTGTGATATAATGTATTCCTTGGAAATTGCATCTTAATTTGGAAAATGAGTCAATTGCAAGTATATCCTGAAAAGAGCAAACTAACTTTGAAGTTTCTGCCAATTTCTATTCAATGTTCCAAATCTCCTTTTATTTTTTTATTTTTATCGTAGCTTAAGTGGCTTTGTAAAGTCATTTTGACTTTGTAATGAAATTGGAAATTGAATGGATTTTGATGAGATCTTGAAAATAGGTTTTGATTTTTTTGAATGAAATTGGATATCTTGAATAAGGCCTTGTAATTTGAATTTCACACTTTGTACTTGTTACTTGCATTTCAAATAAATCACATGAATGATTCTTCCAAATGCCTTGTTTTTTTCCAAGTAATAGTGGATTCGAAGGGAAAGCCATTGAACCATGATGAATGTTTTAAGCTTGTAACTTGTGAGCCAATAAAGCCATATGACTTTTCTTCCATCCTTGTATGCAAAAGACCTTGTTCCTCCTTAATTGTTAGCAATTCAATCCACGATCACAAACCCTTTGCCTTGGGAAAATCCTTCTAAATTAACATATAATCTTGTAAATTAAACGATAAAGTCCACATGTTCAAAACAATTTTTTTCTTTTCAAATGAACCAATCCCAAGCTTCTTAAATTAAGGCCTTTTGATCTAGAATAAATGGCGAAGACGTCTTGATAACATCTATTTGAACTTAATATGTTGATACAAGCCAAGACCAAATAAATAATCATCACTTTTATTATGTAACCTCCTAGAAACCATACTAATCTCTCAGAGAAGACTTAATTCCACATCCTCAAGAACCATGTATCTTAAGATGAAGTATATAAGAACCATTTCTCAATTGACATGCCCCACAATAGTGGATGCTATGACTCAAAGTCATCAAAGGAATCAATGTATATCAGTTCCATTAAGTATTCGGGATAATATTTAGGTGGAGAATGAGCCTGATAACTGGAGATAAAGATGCTCAAGACAACCATTAACCAAAACCCTAATCCATGGGATTCTTGGTCGACACAATGTCGTGCCTAGACATGAGGGATTAGAAACCCAACTTCTTTGGCCTTTGATGAATATTGATGGAGGATACCCTTTGAAGAAGATATTCCTAACAACCACACTTCTAAAAACCACAATTCCATAGCTCAGATACTCGAAGAAAAATCAAGTAACTTGGGCTTTATTGGACATATACATCTCAAATATGTTGCAAAACTATAACTTGTATGTCCACTGGACTTTTGAACCTCAGGTGCCTTATTGAATGTGAATGTATGTTATGTAAATGACTTAATGAAAAGATGTGAATGCAACGCTAAGCCCAAGCCAAATAAAAGTACAATTAAGAGGGAAAATTTTGGGGTGCAACAGTGATCCCTCAAGAGCAAACTTAAAGATAGGATGAAGTAGAAAGAGAGAAACGAGCCTAGTGTGTGATCTGGATAGATTGACAATAATGAGATGATGAGAAATCTTAGGGAAAAAATAGGGGTATAACACCTATAAATACTATGCAAGAAAGTTATTGACTTTCTTCAATAAAGTTGAATTCCATAACATTCCACGAGACGAGAATCACATGGAAGATGCTTTAGATACATTGTCTTCCATGTACCAAGTGAATTCTTGGAATGATGTACCTCAAATTACAATCTAACACGTTGATAGGCCATCTCGTGTATTTGCTGCAGAGGTGACATCAGATGATAAACTTTGGTATTATGATATCAAGCACTTCCTTTAGACTCAAGAGTACCCTTTTGGGGCATCAAACAAGAATAGGAAGACATTGAGAAGATTGACAGGTAGTTTCTTCCTCAATGAAGATGTGTTGTACTAAAGGAATTATGACACAATCTTGCTCAGATGCGTGAATAGACATGAAGCAGACATGTTGATGCATGAGATCCATGAAGGTTCATTTGGTATCCATGCCAATGAATATTCTATGGAAAAGAAGATGCTAAGGGTAATTTACTATTGGTTGATAATGGAATTTGACTGTTACAAATTTACGAGAAAGTTCCATAAGTGTTAGATTTATGCTGACAAGATTTGTGTGCCTCCAACTCCTCTCAATGTTATTCCTTCCCCATGGCCCTTCTCTATGTGGGGTATTGATATGATCAGGATGATTGAACCCAAGGCTTCAAATGGATATCGTTTAATCTTAGTGGAAATTTATTACTTCACCAATGGGTGGAAGCAACTTCTTCTGCTAATATGACCAGGAAGATGGTGACGTGGTTTATTAAGAATAACCTTATATGTCGGTATGGTGTACCAAACAGGATTATCACTGATAATGACTCAAATTTGAATAATAAGATGATGAAGGACCTTTGAGAATAATTTAAGATTGTCCATCATAACTCGTCTTCTTACAGGCCTAAGATGAATGGGGATGTTGAAGCTGCTAATAAGAACATTAAGAAGATCCTTCAAAAGATGTTTGTTACATATAAGGATTGGCATGATATTCCCCCTTTTGCTTTACACGGGTATCGTACATCCATCCAAACTTCAAAAGGGGCAACCCATGTATCTCTTGTTTATGCCATGGGGGCAGTTCTCCCCATCAAGGTTGAGATCCCCTCTTTGCGTGTGATAATGGAAACGAAATTGTCAGAGGCTGAATGGGTCCAAAACAGGCTTGACCAGCTGATTTTAATTGGAGAAAAGAGAATGACGGCTTTATGTCATGATCAGTTATATCAGAAAATAATGAAGAAAGCATTTGATAAGAAGGTCAAACCTCGTAAATTCAGAGAAGGCAACCTCGTGCTCAGAAAAATCATGTATTTTAGCACTGATTCTAGGGGCAAGTGAAATCCCAATTATGAAGGCCCATATGTTGTTAAGAAAGATTTCTCTAACGATGCGTTGATTCTTGAAACTATGGATGGTGAAGAGTTCCCACATCCATGAATTTCAATATAGTCAAGAAACACTTCGCCTAAAGAAATAAAGTAACAGTTTGCTAAGTTGAAAACCCAAAAGGGCGGCTTAGGGAAAATTGAGCGTCTCGGTAGGCTGAAAACCTGAAAGGGTTGTTATAGGAAAAAGTTAGAGACATAAACAGAATAAATTATACTGGTAGATTGAAAACCCACAAGGGAAATCCAAGCAAAAGTTATGGATTCTTGGTAAGTAACTGCATCAGGCAAGACTTGATCGTTGCAACAACAATCTTCTCAAATTCTCATCGCTCTTAAACTTAAGCTTAAGCACAAGAATTTAAGGTTGCTAGAGAGAATAGTGGTCATTGTATTTCAATGTACCTTTTCCATGTATTTTCTGTTTTTCAAACTTTGTAATCATCAGTGGAGTCACGCCATTTGGGACCTACCATTCTATTAATAAAGTTTGAGCCTTTATCCAATTCTTTGTAATTCTTATTTGTTATGCTTACAAAGATTTCATTTATTATTGATAGTAATTTTCAAAACAAAAATATTTAAAGAAGTTAATATTAAAACATGTTCTTTTGAAAAATTTGCAAAATACTTTTAATTTGATTTTTGTGAATCAAATGGGTAAAAGCAGTTGTTCCAAGAATGGGCGATTTCCAAAGGGTGAATTTCTTATCCTTCTCATTTAAGGAGCCCCCTTTGGTTGATTTTGTAGATTGTGTGCACAGTTTCCCCTACAACTGCTATTTTGATAGTGAGCTTTCCTCTAGATTATGGTGTGGTGTTGGGTTTGTCATCCCATATTCCCCAGCTAAGTCTTGATTCTAATTTCTTCAGCTGAGTGTGATTCTCTCCCCATCCATGGTTGTGATCAAGTAGATCTTGTAAAGTATTGAAGCTTTTACTCATCTATAGGATTCTTTCTCCCCTTGTGTTGAGACTTGATGTAGAATCTCCTGTAGGATATTACTCTTTTCCATTTAAGACATAATTGCTTATATGTGCTCCCCAAGTAGCCAGGCAAGGGAAGTGTTTTTTCTAAGAAGTGTTGAGATAACTGTCAACTTTTGGGTTTCCTCTCACCTTGTGGTTAGCTTTAATTAAAATCCCCATAAAATTGCCTTCTTATTGTAATGTTGACTTCTTAGTTTATTATAAACCAAGGGTGATGTTTCCCTTTGAGTTTGTTATCCCCGTGAAGTTTCTTTGATCTTACACGGCGGAATTTATGCAACAACTATTCTTAATGCATTGTGATTTTCTTCTCAGCAGATGTCATATCATCTTCTCTAACAAAGTCTGTATATTACCTCCCAGTGAAGCTTATAAGACGTTGTTATGTCCCTGCATCTTTGTGGATTTTGGTTATAGGATGGTGCTTTGATTATTTTCAAACAACATTTCCTTTCCCAAAGAAACTAATCCTTGAAGTAGGACTTTCTTTGCTCATGTTTCTTTTTTACTCTCTTATGGGATTTCCATCTTGGATGTGATTTAGCCGAGTTCCATTTGTACCCGAGTTTGTTTTTCCTAGTTATCCCAAGTGTAGTATGTCCGTTTTGTCAGCATACATATAACATACATTCATACATCATGCATAGCTGAATAAAAATGCATTATTTATTTGAATTCATTGATATTTTTGTTGATATTCTTATCCTCTTTGAAGAGTGAGTATTATCCAATAGAATGTCAGCCTTAAGTAATAAGTGTATATCCTTTCAATTTCTCCATTGAGTTTATTCCTCGTGGGAGAATTTTTCTTTAGCCTTCTTACCTAACTCATTATCTGGATGGAAAATTAATCTCCATTTGAGTTTATTCCTTATTGCATGGTGTCTTGGTTTACTGTTTTACTCCGGTTTTTTATTGGTTTGACTTCTGGTCCCTAGCAGCAACATGCTGAGAGTGCAATTATTTTGTCAAGTAAAGACTTTACCTCCTCAGCAGGAATGTGTTTACATTTCCCTAGGAAGTCAAAATTCATTTCCCAATTGTGTTATTGTAGTACGTTTCATAATGGAAAGAAGCGAACTCTTTACTTGAGCAATCAAGATATCTCCAGTAAGTTTGTTATTAGTCTTCCTCCATCAAATGGAAGTCTCTTTTAGGCAGTCTGTTGGTTGTCTATTATCGTTATCCTATCAGATTTTTGATAGATGGTACTCAATACCCCTTGTGGTGATATCATTGTTACCCTATCATATGTTTGATAGAATGATATACACTCTTACACCTTGTGGTGTTATCATCGTTACTCTATCAGACCATAGAATGATATTCACTCTTACACCTTTTGTTTATCATCATTACTCTATTAGACCTTTGATAAAATGATATTTTCTCTTATATTCTTTGGTTGTTTATCATCGTTACCCTATCAGACCTTTTATAGAATGATATTCGCTCTTATATCCTTTTATTGTTTACCATCTTTATCCTATCAGATCTTTGATAAAAGTTATTCAGTCCACCTTTTGGTGTTTTATCATCGTTATCCTATCAGACCTTTGATAGTATGATATTCACTCTTGCATCCGTTGGTTATTTATCATCATTATCCTATCAGATCTTTGATAGATGGTACTCACCTCCTGTGACATATATTTCCAATTTAGGCTTTCTTCCTTAAGAGGGTTTGTTTTACCTTCTCCCCATTGGAATTTACCCCAATAGATTTGAGTTTTCACCAGTCTCAGTATTGATGTTTACCGTCATCCCTAAGTCGGTATTATTCTTTTCTTTTCTACCTTCAACCCTGGGTTGGTAGTTTACTGTCATCTCTGATTCCGTATATTATTATTACTTTTCTACCTTAAACCCTAAGTTGGTAGTCCACCATTATTTGTTAATCAGTGTGTTCCTTTGCTTTATTGTTTCCTCTTTGGGCTTTACCCCAATAAAGTTGAATTCTCTTTTCCCTAGTGGAGTTAAGTTTTCTTCCTCCAATGGAATCTAAATTCCTTCCCAAGTTGAGTTGGTAATCCTTTCTTGAAGTTTGCTTCCTTGTTGGCTTGCTGGTGGAATTGTTAAGAGTTTCCTCATTGAATTATTACTTTGCATATTGTTTCTTCAATTGTGAAGTTAGTTTTGTTTATTCGTAGTTATCCATAGAGTCTTTCTGTTCCCTAGTGATTTATTTCCTAGTTGAACTCTCTTTCTTAGTCTAGCTTGTATTGTAGATTTGTCTATATTATGTTGCTTTTCCTAGTGGTGTCGTGTTTCCCCTGTGGATTTCATCTTTTACATTCATAATCATAAGTATTGCATGACATCTTAGGGCCAAAAGTAGGGTTTGTTTATATTTAAGTATCTTCAATTGCATCGAGATGAAGATTTTAACCTTTGTACCTCCGAATAAAAGACATTTAAATAAGGACAACTGTTATACCCCAATTTCCCCCCTAAGATCCTCTAGCATCCCATATCATCATAATACATCAATATCACACATTTGGTTGGTTCTTTCTCCTATTATCTCTCCTATCTTTGAGTTTTCTCTTGAGGGATCACCAAACACCTTGAGTTGTGTATCTTGTATGTGTATTTTATGTTTATTAACCTTTAACCAAAATCCAAAAAAATGTATGTTTTCTCTTTATGCTTTGTACATTGTAGGTATTGAGCCAAGTACATCTCTCTCATCTCCTAAGCTAGGGTTTTGAAGGATGATCCTTAGTCAATTGGTTACTTATTGGATTTTAAAGGCTTAGACTTCAAGGATATTGTTATGGCATCAAATTTCTATGGTTTGAGGACTCTCTCAATTTCATTTGGTCAAGATTGTCTCAAAGTTAGTGGTTTAATTCATCAAGAAACTTCATAAGTTCATGTGTTTATTTCCATGCCTTCTTCAACAAGTTTCATTAAGTATTGAACCTTTTCATCAAGTGTGCTTCAATACAACATCATTTCAAGGTCTAATGTGATTCATCATGCCTTATTTTGCAAGAAAAGTTCAAGAGATACAAAGTTGATTCAAGTGGTTTGGCTTAATTTGGAAAGTCCTTGATTCTATGGTCACAAGTGCATAATTCTCTCAATTTTCAATATTATGAAATGGATCTTTTTTACATGGACTCTTCTCCTCATTTACAACAACTTCTCTTCATATGATAAAGTCCAATTGTGAAAAGAAAATCATCAAAATTTGAAGAATGTTACAAGTCATTTTTGAGTAAGGGTTTGTGGACTTCCCAAGACCATATCTTGCTCAATTTTGAGATTTTGATGTGATTCCAAAGCCATGTTTCTCTTCAAAGAGTCCTTAATAATTTCTCTTCGAGGATCTAGGGCTAATTGTGCAAGGAAGATCATTTAAGTTTGAAGAAGATTACAAGTCCTTTGAAAAATCCATTGAACTCTTTGATTTGACTTCAAAAGATCATAACTTGGTCAATTTTGGTCTCCTTGAGCTCATTGCTTTTTCACAATAAACTTGAGGATGTCTATTACAACTTCTCTTCAAGGACATAAGACTAATTTTGAGTGAAATTCATTTAAGTTTTGGAAAGATTATAGGTCATTTGTAGATTTTTAAAGAAAATTTCATCAACTTCCAAAGATCATAACTCTTTCAACTTTCATGATTTTTGAGTGAACTCAATTCCATAATTCAATTTGAAGAGCCAACTTCATTTCATCTTCAAGGATCAAGAGATAATTTTGAGTGGAAGGTCATTTAACTTTGCAAGACATTATAGGTCATTTTGGTAGTTTATATTTAGAAATATTTCTGTATAAAAGTCAGTGTGTGTTTAACGATTTCAAATGAACACAACTTCCAACTCAATCATCCAAATGAATAATTTCTTGGTACATTGTAAACTTTGAGATGAGATCTTTCTAATGCATCAAGAACCATGACATAAAGCCTCATGAGTAGCCTACACATGGATTTAAAGATGGTACCTTGAAAATAAAGTTTCTCACAAGGTCAGATTGCAAATTAATTAATGTGGTTTCTAATGATCAAATTGCTGCGCGTTTTTTATTTAAACATGTTTAACAAAGTTTCTTAAGATGGATTAAGCATTAAAACACAAGTTTTGGTTGAGTTTTGATGCACATGGAGTCACACTTTTTGCAATCATTGTGTTAGCTTAGTTTGCACGATTTTCCCATGAATTCTACCAATACTCATCACCATTCAGTTTCCTATAAATATAGGATCATATTCCTCTCATTTCCCAAGATTTTGATAGCCAGTTAATCCCTGCTAAGATCCCATATGAACTCTTGAGCTTGTATTTCAGTTTTTGCATTCCAAACCTTTTCTCTCTCCAAATTAACCACAAATTCTTCATCCTCAATCATCATACAAACTTTCCATAAGAAGAACCAATCAATTTGAGCACATAATCAAGTTATAGAGGTTCAGTTTCAGAGCTTATAAATAGAATTTCACTCAGGTAGTTTTCTCAACCAAATCAGCTCAAGTAAATTGCTAAGATGTAGTCCATTCTTCTCTAAAGCTTATGCTTCTTCTGGTTTGAATTTTCATGGTGATTTGATGCTTTAATTTTCAAATTTAATTTCACATTTTTGCTCTGGTAATTTCCAAATCGACTAAGTTGTAGTTTATATAAATTTTTTGCAAGGGTACAATTAGGATAATCTAGACTAGGCAAATCCAATGATACCACTATGAGCTTATAACATTTCCGTTTGAAGAATCTCGTCCTTGCCCTATTTGCAGATGGCTGGAGGTTGAAGACGACCTACGTGTCACTCTTCAACCAATGACCTTGAGCCAATTGTTTTAATCTGATTGGATGGACTTTTGTTGCTTACATATGCGCGCATTGACTATGGTTCACTGTGTATCTACACATATGGTCCATCCATATTGCAAGCGTGTTTAAAATGGACTTTTGATATTTTATTTATTTTCTTCTGATTTTTAAAAGTGATTCAGTGTTTTATTCATTAAAGACAATAAAATGCACAACACGCCAGATCCTTTGAATTTTATTACTTATGTATTTAATAATGATCAGATGGTCCACATTATTTTGGATTTATTTTATTTTCTGGTTTTTTGTTTTTAATTGTTTTAAATTTATAAAAATCATAAAAATTCTTTTCACATTCAAAAATCATGAAAAAATTACTAAAAATATTTTTGAATATTCTCTTTCTAATTTTTATTTTTTTCATAATTTTATTTTATGATTTGATATTTTTTATGATTTTTCTCTTTATTTTGATTGTTTTAATTATTAAATTTTTTTTTAGATCTCTTAAAATTTCGAGAAACTTTTGGAAGAATCCAATGACATTTTGACAAGTATAGGTGACCTCATTTGATTTTTATTTTTTACTTTGCTATTTTTTAGGATTTTGGGATTATTTTACATTTTACAATTTTTAAAAATAGTTTCTGACTTTTAAAAAATATGAAAAAATTTGTGAACATACTTTGAGGTATTTCTATTTTTTCATGCTTCTGCATTCTATTTATTTTTAGTTTTGATTGAAGTTTGGTATTTCCCCTTTTATTTTCAATTTAAATTTCTTTTTAATCATTTCCTTATTATATTTTTTGTTTTAATTACAATTTATATTTTTGAATATATTTTGGCTGATCTTGGACCATCTTAATTTTAATCATAAGTTTCATTAACATCATTGGATCTTGGATGTTGAGTTAAACTCCACCAAAATGGATGAATGATTTTAATGATAGCTTGATTAATTCTTTGAATCAAGTGTGGGATTTAACATTTTGTCTACCTCTACTTCATTCCCTTTCCCTCTTCATCTCATCCCTTTCTACTTTTATTTTAAGTGATCATTTGTGGCCCAAGAATGATTGATTATTGAATCATGGTTCAAGACCTTTAAAACTTGTTGTTAGGAGGCTTTGATTTTATCAATCCTCTAACAAGTCTTTATCAACTTTAACCTAAGTTCAATCTTCAATCATCATTGATCATTTATTATGGAGTTCATCTCTTCTTCATCTTCCATTTTCTTTGCTTTTGTTTTTAATTGTGCTACATGTTTTAGGAGCTTGGTTTCTACCATGTCTATAACATGTATGGTACACACATTGCTATTGAAAGACCTCAAAATAAATGTGACTTCTACATAAGTCCACTTACAATTTCTTAACATAGTGCTAAATTTATCCCGATTTAGAAAATGATCATTCGTGATCCAAACTTTATATTTGTAAGTACAAGTATTGTTGATTGAGAGTGTTTAGTCCAATACGTATGAAACTTGTTGTTAGGAGGCTTTGATTTTTTCAATCCTCTAATGAGTTTTCATTAGCCTTGGTCTAAGATCATCATTCAATCATCTTTGATCATACTTTTTGACTATTAACAATTAACTTAGTAACCATTAACTATTAACTTTACTTTATGCCTTTATCTTTATGCCTTTACTTTTATGCACTTTATCATTAGCATTTACATTTTATGTTATTTGCATGTTGCACTTGAGCATTTATTTTTATGTCATTTTATCTTTGCTCAATTGAGCATTTATTTTATGTCATTTTATCTTTGCTCACTTGAGATTTTATCTTTCTTCTTAAGATACTTAATAACCAACTTGAACATTAAAATACTTAAGGCTCTTCTTGGACTATTGGTTACTATCATTGGCATTTTGGAGTTGTGGACCTCTTGGACTTAGGATTAGAAGACTTGATACTCGGAGACCTTGAAAACTTTGGACCTTATGTTACTTCATTGTTATTTTGTTTGTATTGGGAAATATTCTATGTGAAGGTGTTATTATATTGGCCTTAAGTGATCTATATGGCACATCGCTCATTATTGAAGACCTTGTGTTGGGTTTTAAAACCTTGGGGTTTCTTTGATACTTCTTTTCTTGTGATTTATTTTCATATGGATGGTTGGTATGCTCTTGGTCTATTTGGTACTTGTGTCTTTTAATCCAAAGGATGAGAATTTTATATTGACTTTATAATGTCAAGTGTTGGCTTCTTGTTTGGTTAGACCTTTCCATACGTTAGCTTTTACTTTGTGCTTTAGGATAGTCTATTCATCTCCTCCTATTCTTCTATAATTTTTAAAATGTTCTCCATTTTTCAAAGGATTCTTGTTTTCTATCTTGAACCGCTTAATAAACTTGGACTTAAGTCCATGCATTTTCAAAAACCTTTTTCTTAATCAAATTTTAATCAATTTAATCATAATTTAACATCTTTTTGAAAGACTAAAAGTCATTAATCTCATTCAAGTTTTTGCCGCTTTGGCTTTTCTCTTTAAAACCTTTTTCTTAAAAATTTACCAACACACAAACTTTCCAATTTTTTTAAAAGAACTACGAGTGCCTTGATCCCTTATTGCAATAAATATGGTACGTAGACACAAAAGGTTTTTAATTCCGGCGGGTGCAAAAATTGTAAAAACCACTTCTTTTCTCATCTCCACCATCTATTTTGTAAATATTTTCTTTATAGCAAAAACACACAAATTTTCAAAGAGGTTCCTACTACGTACCATAGATGTTAAGGGTGCTAATAGCTTCCCTTTGCATAACCAACCCCCTTACCTTGATCTTTATTTTAATTTGGGTTTATTCACTCTTTTCCCATTCCTTTGGAAAAAATAAAAGTGTGGTGGCGACTTTCATTGATTTTGCGAGTTAAGTCAATTCAATGGCTTAGTCTCAACATTTTTATTGCTACACCTTCGAGTATCGTGTCAGATAGAGATCTAAGGTTTACGTCAAAATTCTAGGAAGGTTTGCAGAATTCTTTTGGTAATAATTTGAAGTTGAGCTCTGTATATCATCCGCAAATGGACGATTAGACATAGATGACTATTCATTATTTGGAGGATTTGCTGAGGGTTTGTGTGCTAGAACAAGGAGGATCTTAGGATAGTCACTTTTCATTGATTGAGTTTACATATAAAAATATTTTACATGCGAGTATTGGTATGGCATAGTATGAAGCGTTGTATGGTAAGAGGTGTAGGACTCTATTGTGTTGGTATGAGTCGGGTGAGAGAGTTGTGCTTGGACCAGAGATCGTGCAGAAGCCGACTGTAAATATTAAGATGATTCAAGAGAGGATGAAAGCTTCTTAGAGTCGTCAGAAGAGTTTTCATGACAAGAGGAGGAAGGCAATAAAATTCCAAAAGGATTATCATGTGTTTTTGAGGGTTACTCCGGTGACTGGTGTTAGTAGAGATCTAAAGTCGAGGAAGCTTACACCGTGTTTTGTTGGACCGTATAATATTTCAGAGAAGATATGTGAGGTGGCTTATCAGATCACTTTACCATCGTCTCTTACGAATCTTCATGATGTGTTTCATGTGTCTTAGTTGAGAAAGTATATTCCACATCATTTACATGTGATTCAAATGGATGATGTACATGTGAGAGATAACCTGACTATTGAAGCATCACTAGTGCGGATAGAAGGACGGAAAGTGAAGCAATTGTGGGGTAAAGACATCACATTATTGAAGGTATTGTGGGGTGGAGCAGCTGGTGAAAGTTGGACTTGGGAATGTGAGGGTCAGATGAGAGAGTCTTATCCAAATTTATTTCCGTCAGGTAATTTTCGAGGGTGAAAAATATTTTAAGTGGGGGAGAGTTGTAACACCCCATAATAATTAGATTATTTACTTAAGTATTCGATTAATGTATGTTGAGTATTTGTAACTTAATTGTGATATTTATGTAATGTATAGATGATCATGATACTTGATATGATGTTTTGTATGGTGTATGATGAGGGGTAGGAATTAAGAATGTATAGAGTATTTTAGAATAATTTAATAATTAGAATGACTAATTGGAATTATTTTAATTAGTTAAATAGAGATAAAATATGATGTAGAGATGTTAGGGACAAAGTGGTAAATTATAAATGGATAAGTGAGGGAAAGATGGGAAGACTATAGAAAGGGTCCAAAGGTTAAACTACGAAAAAACAGTGTTAGTGTTCATTCTGTGCAATCGTGAAAATAGAGGAACACAATGAAGAGAGCTAGAGAACTAAAGAGCTCAAAGGGATTTGATAGAATGCAAAGAGAAATCAATTTCTAGGAGAAATATAAGGTAAAGGGGTTTATCATTGTTATTAAAAATGATCTAAGGTGTAGATAATTGTAGGTTGTGTCGGGGTTTTGGGATGATGATGTTAATATGATGCTTTGATGAAAATTGGTGAAATTTTGATGTTTTCTTACAAAGAATTGATGCATATGATGTATGATAATCCGTGTTGTTGTTATATGATGAAACTAAGTTAATCTATGATGAATTGAGACTTGTACAATTGAGAAATCATGTAGAAATTTGGACTACCCAGTGCAGAAATCGCAACAGGGAAGTCTTGTTTGCGGTGCAGCAACCGAAGGTGGATCTGTGTCACCGGGCGATGGAGCCTCACCCCAGCAGCGCTGGGAGAGAAATGAGTGATGGGATGGGGTGAAAAACATAACCCTTGGATTTTTGTATGGAGGATGGTATGTCGTTGAAGTGTCATTGAGCAATGCAGAGGCGAGAGGACAGTGTTGGGCGAGCGAGGATGTGTTTTATTATGAAGTTTGCTTAAAGAAATGTGACACCCTTTTTGGTGCATTACTCTGATATAATTAATGAATTATCTTGTGAATATTCATTGGGGTTTAGAATGGTGTTACATTGAAGACATCATGCATAAAGGAAAGAAGAAGACTACATAAAAAATGAGTCTCACTAAAATTCCAGAGGTTCCTCTGGATAATGTGTCGTTTTATCTTGCAGAAACTATGGGAAAATGGAAGGTTGTATGTCAGAGATGTATTTCTATAGAAAGAGATTTGGTTAGATACATCTTAAAGTGCAAGGAAGTCATTGACCTCATAAAAAAGGCTGGACTGATGAAGACTGTGTCAAAGCTGAGTAAATGCTATGAGAAATTGGTGAAGGAGTTTTTTGTCAATATTACTCAAGATTGCACTGACAAGAAAATCAAGGAGTTTAGAAAAGTGTTTGTAAGAGGTAAGTGTGTAGAAATTTTTCCAGCCTTGATAAACAGGTTTCGTGGTAGGAGTGATGGAGGACAAACTGAGGTTGGAGTGTCTGATGACACAATTTGTGAAGAAATCACTGGAAAACAAGTGAAGTTTGGTCATAAAAAGGAAAATTGCTAGCTAGCCGCCTAAGTGTGAAATATGATATTCTTCACAAGATTGGAGTTAACAATGGGGTGCCTACCAACCATACCTTTTTTGTTTTTACTGGTCTGGGAAGGTTCATTTACATTATTGGGACTGAAATTAAGTATGATTTTGGAAACTGTATCTTTGAGCAAATGATGAAGAAAAGAACTTCTTATGCATTAAAAATGTCGATTACTTTTCCATCTCTGATTTTTGGAATCATCCTTACTCAACATCCAAGAACCCTAACTAATTCGGATGAGGTGTGCAAAAGAGATTCACCTATAACTTTCCATCACAAGATGTTTGAAGGAACACATGTTCCTGACATTGTCATGACATCTGGAAAAGGAAGTGTTGTCTCTACATCCAAGGCCAGCATAATAGTGTAGTTAAAAGCTACCTGTAAAGGATTAGACGAGTCTATCAAAGGCAACACTACAAGGAAGATAAAGCTTGAAATTTTTATTGAATCCCTTAATGAAGAAGATAGACAAGCAAATCTGGATGATGAAAATGATGATGGTCAAGAAGTAGGTGATGAAGTTGAAGGAGGTCATGAGGAGGAAGAAGGAGAAGCTGTTGAAGTATGAGGATCTCTTGGTGTTTGGCTCTTTTGTGTTATGATATAATCAGTTTCTTGTGGTGTATTATTTAAGGGCTTATGATCGATTTATTTTGTAAAGTAATCTGTATCATATTGATGTAATTCCTGACAAATGTATGCTTCCACCTTGTAGTTAGTAATGTGTGTTTCCATCGGTGTTTAGCTGTGTTTACATTTGTGCTTCCATATTTTTTATTGCCTATGTGCAGTATGTTCTCTTGTTTTCTTGTATGTTTCCACTGTGTATATTTACTCAATTTATTTTTGGCAATATTTTGGATAAAAATGGGGAATAAAGTGTTGTGTCATAATGATTCATCACATGTCTTGACATGTTGATTTATCATTTTGATAGGACTATGGGCTACTTATTTTGGGAGAGTAGGTGCTTGTGGTTTCTAATGCAATTATTTAGGGGGGGCATGGTAGTCATGCTTACTTTGTGCTTCTGCTACTGCTACTGATGTAGCCAGATGTGCAGGATGAGGATGTCTTAAACATATGTTCCAACATCCTGTCGTGTGTTAGTTGAGAATCCTTTGGATTTCTCTTCTGGTGTGATTTTCTCCTTGATGGGGAGAACTTATTATGTGTGATAAGGGAGTGCTAACCCATCTTTCTGTTTGTGTAGCTACTGTAACTCTGATGTATAATTTTTTTATGCAGTTCGTTTGTGGTTTTATTCCTCTCTCCTAGATGTGCTAAGAGTGTTTTAGCCAAAATTTGCCAAAGGGGGATATTGTTAATACCATGGTTTTAGGATTGGCAAAATTTTTCTAAAACATGGTTTGCAGCATGATGTTAGAGAAGGTGTTCTAACATGCTGGTCAGGTTCATTTGGAGGCAGATATTCTGACACATGTTGTAACATGTTGTATAACATCAGTACAGGCTGTATGTTTTTCTTGATAGATTTTAATCGATTCTCTGAGATTCCTTTTGGTTTTATCTCATTGATTTTTCACAGGTCAAGAATATTCAATTTGGAACAATTGATTTATCTTGAGCTGTACACAGGTTGTCGAAATTGGCCTTTGAGACAGTTTAGGAAAACTTGTGTTTTGTTCCAGGATTTAAGGAGGACTTTCTGCACAAATTGGTGCAGCTTCAGTTTGGGCAACAACAGATATCTAGGCGCAAGTTCAAGGCCCGAGGATTGTTGAACAGTATTTAAAGAAACTACCTAGACCTAAATTGAAAAGAAAAAACTTTGAAAAATAATGGGAAGCCATATTTTCTTAATCTTATGCTTTTAGGGTTCTTCAAGGGGTTTCTGTTTTTGTTTGTACGTCCTCATGCATCTCTTGATGCATTTGAGTTGTTTAATTGTTACTTAACAGTTTGTCAAGTTATTGTTCTCAGTCTAAAGCTTTTAAGCAAGAGTTTAAGTATTGTGATTAAAGTGTAAACTTCAGTTTTGATTTGGTTTCGAGTCACTGTGATTATGACTGGATTTTAGACTGTCACTGGGATTAGCGCAGATATTTTATCACTATAGTGATTGGAAGTGAGATGACGATTTCTCATATCTATAAGGTGCCTAGGTAGAAATTGCACTAGGTAAGGATTAAGTGATAAGTTATAAACTGAGAATGTTTAGGCTTAGAATTAATACTACTGATAGTGGGTTTTCTTCCTGGCTTGGTATCCCCTAGAGTAGGTGAGTTACACCAAACTGGGTTAATAATTTATTGTGTTCTTTTACCTTCTACACTTAAATTCTACATATATAGCATTTTATTTTGGTAAAAGTTATGTCAGTCCGGAGATGTCATAACATCTATCGTGACATTGTGCTTGTGTGTTAAGACATTAGTCTTGACATCCTTATTGTGTGTGCATGAATTTCAGTTTCTTCTCGGGTTTTAAGGTAGTATGGTCTTATATGCCCTTTCTCAATTAGGTCATCCTTCTCCTTCAAGTCTGCCTAGTAGGATATCTCTAAAGTCTGACACTTATTCTTCCAAGCTCTTCCATATCATCCAAAAGGGGAAGAGTGGTCTTCACAAACATATCAGGCATAGGTGCTTCATGGGAATATGGCATCTTCATCTGGATGGCTCTTGCTTGTACCCACTGAAGATAAGGCTCCAAATAAACAACCCCTCTAGGTCCCAAGTCTTTTCTACTCTTCCCGTGAATATGACGTCAAGCCTATGCAATCTGCTCCTTAGCTTCCTTATGATTCTCTCCCTCTTTAAGAAAGAAACCACTCATATGAATACTATTTGGCTTATCCATCATCGGATATCCAAGCTGTCATCATGCAAGAACGTTGATTCCTCCCTTTGTACCAAGAAGAGGTACATTGGGGAAACTACCACAAATATCGAAAATCTCTATATCATGGTAAGCCTGATGGTACCAAACAATATCTGAATGAGTAAGGCCCATAACCTTTGGAGCCTAACGAGGTTCCTTCCTGATATCCCATAAAGCATCAGACTGAGGCAAGTGAGAAATAAACCACTTATGCAACAAAGGCGTGCAACATATGATCATCCCTCCATGATAAGAATCCCGATGATTAATGGAGTAATAATTATCCCCTAGTAATGTAGGGATTGTATTCCCTATCAAAAAGATCCTGATGGCGTTGACATTCACAAAGTTGTTGATTTTCGGAAATAAGAACAAACCATAGCGAAGTAGAGCAAAGATGGCCTCAAAAGCAACCGTACTCTTCATCCTAGCAAAGTAGCAGACTTTCTCCAATAAGAACTGAGTGGGTAATCCAATAATACCTCCTTTGGTAGTCATGTGGGCTTCAACCTCAGACTTCCCCAAATGAACCAAAGCAGCAATCTCATGAGATTTTGGCTCCCCCTCCAAGCCGGTCAAAGGAGGACGATTAGTAATAGGTAAACCCAATAGATAAGAATATTCCTCTAATGTAGGCATCAATTGATAATCGGGGAAGGTGAAATATCAATACATTAGATCATATAACTGGACCAAAGTTGAGAGAATACCCTCCTTCATTCCGAGCTTCATAAGAGACATGATGGACCCATAGTTCCTCCAAAAATCTGTAGAACTTTTGATCTCGGGAATCAGACTCATCAACTCATCTATCTTGGGATTCTTGAAACAGAAGTTTCGAGTCTCTCTTTTTCCAAAATCCATAGCCAAAAGTACCTGAGATATTCATAAAGAGTTAAATTTAAGTCCCATGAACCACAATGTCTTAAAAGATGCTCATGGGTGCATGGGTGCATGAATGCATGATGCAACAATTACACACAAGATCACAAACATGGGGGGTTCATAGGTTCGACGTCACGAGCATGAGGTCAAAGCTACTACCCACAAGGTATGTTCTAATAGTTTATCACCTGCCGATCAAGGTTTTAAGAGGTTCCCATAGTCTAAATCCTTCCTTCGGATATTACCAATGTCCCGATTGACTTGGTAGTTAGTAATATTCTCAAGAAAAACTCGTCTGAGGATAGTATCGCGTGACAACCATTTCCGGATTTCTCCGTCATATCTTCCACACTACACCTAAAAGGACAAGATGGGTTAAAGGTTTTACGGTCCTTATTTTTAGTAGGCTCTCAGGTCGAAAGCAGTACGTCTTTCCGATTACTCGGTAAAGGACACTACAGTAAAAGGGGCCTCCACTGAGTGGGGGATCTCATGTCTCCTTTTTTTGGGATTAATCCTCAAATTGAACATGACTATACCGCCCGTCCTATCTTAAGTTTTCCAAAGTTTGGGTAGAGGACTTATGAGAAATCACCAAGCACCCTGAAAACCTGGAAAAACCTAACAAACATATATAGAACACATAATAAATACAAAAAATAATAGCACATACATAGATAAACAAAGATAGGCTCAACCGACTTAGGGATGGACCAACAATAGGTCAATCTTTCCCTAGTTAAGTCGCCATTTTTTCTGTAGCGGTATAAATGTTGAGACTAAGCCATTGGATTGACTTAACTCGCATAGATCAAATAAAAACTGCCACCGCGCTTTATTGTTTCCAAAGGAATGGGAAAAGAGCGAATAACCCAAAAAGAGGGGGAGAGAATCTAAGTTTGGGGTTGGTTATGCAAAGGGAAGGTATTAGCACCCTAAATATCTATGATACTCCGTAGGAACCTCTTTGAAAATATGTGTATTTTGGCTATAAATGTTGTATAAAAATAGATTGTGGAAATGAGAAAAGAAGTATATTTTTATGATTTTTGCACCCGCCGCGGTTGCGAACCTTTAGTGCCTACGTACCAACTTCCGTGCAATAGGGGATCAGGGTACTCGTAGTTCACCTTTTAAAAAAAACACAAGTGTGTTGGTTAATTTTAAGAGATGAGACACCATCGTCTTATCCGAGTGAAAGAACATACTTACTACCCACGATTATGAGAAAGGAGAATTTGCGTCATCTCAAAGTGGAGGATATGGCTTGGATTTTAAAATCCACAAAGCCTCTCTCAACACCCAAGTGGAAAATATCTCACTTTGCTATATATCGTAGAAGTATAGTAGCTCGCATCACTACAAGAATTGACAAGAGTCTAATCTTTTGAGAAAAAAGTTTAAAGTAAAAACTCAAAGTGTAAAAATAGTTTGAATGAGATTGATTGACTTTTAGTCTTCTCACAAAAATGTCGAAGTATTACTAAATTGTTTAAAATTTGATTTAAGAAAATATTTTGAAAATGCATGGACCTAAGTCCAAGTTTATTATGAAAGCGGTTCGAGTTTAGAAAACATGAATCATTTTGAAAAGGAGGGAGAAGATTTTTGAAATTACAGAAGATAGGGGGAGATGAAGGGACAATCCTAAAGCATAAGGTAAAAGCTAGGGAAAAGAACCGTCTAACCAACAAGAAGCCAACACTTGACACAATGAGACAATATAGAATTCCCATTCTTCGGATTTGAAACCAAGCAAGCAAGGATACCAAACCTCTTAAGAAAACAAAGATTCAAATGCATTAAGTCTTCACAAAAATTGGGCAGAGTAAAGGCTGTATACAAATGAATTCCCAAACACATACAAAGCGTATAATCAGAATAACATGCACACAAAGAAAACAAACAACCCAATGTCTTAGGGTAAACCCCAAGAACTCCAGACAAGATTACAGTTGAAGTCACAAGGTCTCAAGGTAGGCCAAAGTCTCTAATCCTATGTCTTAGAAGTTCATCACTCCATAATGCCAAGGATAGTGACCAAGTAGTCCAAGTAACATTAAAGTTTTTTATGGTTCAAGTTGATTATTAGGTATCTTCAAAAAGAAATGAAAAGCTCATGTGAGCAAAATAAAATGACATAAAAGTAAATGCTCAAGTGAGCAAAGATGAAAATAGCATAAAATGTAAATGTTAAAATGAATGTGCTTAAAGTAAAGAGCATAAAGTAAAGGCATAAAATAAAGTCAATTGTTAGAAATTAGAGGTTAGTTGAATGAAATTCTTGAAACTTGCATTTGAAACTCATTAGAGGATTGATAAAACCAAAGCCTCTCAACAACAAGTTTTATTTGCTTTTTGTCAAGTATATCATTAATTTCAAAATCTCAAGACAACAATAAATAATCAATGATGTTTAAGTGATTCACTTTGACCAAAGCTTATGGAGATTCATTAGAGGATTAATAAGACCAAAGCCTCCTAACAATGAATCACAAGATTATTGGATCAAAAGTTTCAAATTAACATACTTGGGCTTGCAAACATAGGTTTTGGCCACGAATGCTCATTTCTCGAATCGAGACAAAATTTAGCGCTATGTTAAGCAATCGTAAGTGTAATTATATAGAAGTCACACCTATTTTGAGGCCGATCAATAAGAATCTATGTACCAGATGTTTAGAGAAATGTATGTAAATTATTTTCCAACAACATGTAGTACGAGTAAGAAGGGGATAAGATGAAGAGGGAGGGGATAAGAATTAAACCACATTTGAACCAAAAATTTAATTAAGCTATCATTAAAATCACTCATCCATTTTGGTAGAGTTAAACTCAAAACCCAAGATCTTATGATGTTAATGAAGCTGATGATCAAAATCTCATAGTTCAAAATCAGCCAAAATATATACAAAAATAAAATTGTATTTAAAAAATAAAAGAAAAATATTTTTAAAATGGTTTTAATGAAAATAAAAGGGGAAAATAGCAACTATATTCAAATCATCTAAGAAAAATTCAACGAGACCACAGAAAAATCAGAAATGAGCTCAAATATTTTTCTAAAATTTTTGGTAATTTTTAAAATCAGAAACTATCTTTAAAATTAAAAGAAATAGGCAAAATAAACAAAAAATTGTGAAAAATAGTAAACTCAAAAATAAAAATAAAATGAGGTCACCAATATTTGTCAAGAGATCATTGGATCCTTCCATATTTTTTTCAGAATTAAAAAATTAAGAAAAGTATTTTAAAACATTTAAAATAACTTAAATAAATTGAAAAAATATCAAAAATATCAAAACACAAAATAAAATTGTGAAAAAATATTAATCAGGAAGAGAAAAATCAAAAGTATATTTAAGAAATGTTTTAGATTTTTTGGAGTTAAAATGATTTTATTATGAATTTTTGAAGTTTAAAACAAATAAAATATAAAATCAGAAAATAAAATAAAAACCAAAAAGATGTAGACCATTGGATCAATGTCAAAACACGTTAGTAATCAGATCCAAGGGATCTGGCACGCTATGCATATGATGGACATTAGTGAATAAAACACCGAATCATTTATTAAAATCAAAATTTAAAAAAAACAAGTGGCATGCTATCATTGGTTGAGAGATGACACGTTGGTAATCTTCAACCTCCAGCCACGCGAATTGCAGATCTCTGAAATAGAATAATTAGAGCTCGAGACCGATACCATTCGCTTCGTCTCTTCAAGACGATTCCCATGGTACCCTCGTAAAAAATTTATGTAAGGTGTAGCTCAGTCTTTTTGGAAGGAAAGATTTGAAAAGGGATTTGAAAATTAATGGCTAAAACTAACTTCCAGTTTAAAAAAAATGTTGCGACTAGAATCATAATGATGAGAGCTACATTACAGTACGCAAGTTTGAGATAATTTATGAAGGAATTTACCTATTGAAGTTCAAATGCAGAGCTCTGAAACTTGACTTGGATAACATGATTTAAGAAGTGTTAGAGCTTGGTTCTCCTTCTGTTAGCTTCAATTAAGTTCAAGGATGAAGAATTGACAAAGAAAATGGATTGAGGAAAGTTGTAAAACCAAATTCTAAGTTGCAGAAAAGTGGGTTAAAGAGAAAGTTTGGCATGGTGATTTTGGCTATCTAAGCTTGAGAAAATGAGTGGGATAGAGCCTGCATTTGTAGTAGAAGTGAATGGAATCAACATGGGGGGGTGAATGATGCAATTTAAATGGAAATCATGCGCACCTATTTTCATGAAATAAGTTTGATCACATGTGCATCAAAACTCATCCAAATGATGCATTTTGACACTCTAAATCATCCACATGCTTATGCTAATCATGTTTAAGTAGAAAACACGCACAAATTTGGTGATTAGAAGTCAAATTATGGAAATTGCATTCTGATTGTTTGAGAAACTTCAGTTCTGAGGTACCAACTTTGAAATCATGGTGTGCACAATTCAGGAAGCTTTATGACTTGATTCTTGATGTGTTGGAAAGATGAGATCACAAAATTTACAATGTGCAAATAATGGAATAAAATGGATGTTTGAGATGAAAGTCGTGATGAGTCAAAGTTGAGAAAAAGATGCTGACTTTTTGTACTTAGAAAAATTCTAAGTTTTTCTTCAAAAATGACCTATAGTGTCTTGCATCCAAACATGGACTTCCATTTCAAATTAACTCTTAACCAAATAAGATGGCATGAATTAAATATCTTGAATGACAATTTGAGACTTTAACCATTTAAAAACTCCAAAAATTGAGAAAGTTATGACTTTGTGAAGTTGGTGAAAATTCATTAGATGACCTATAATCTTTTGAGTCTTAACGGAATCTTCCACCCATTTTCAAGCTTAGCACATAAAAGAAGGGTTGAAGTTAACATCTTTAAGATCATTGTGGAAAAATAATGGGCTCAAGGAGATAAAAATTGACCAAGTTATGATCTTTTAAAGTCACATAAGGGAATTTGATGGCCTATCTAGAGGACTTGTAATCTTTCTCAATCATTAGGCGTATTCCACATAAAATTTACTTGAAAATTTTGAAGTTATTTGTTGATAAACCTTTAAAGAGGAGCATGTTTTGGAATCCCTCAAAAATACCAAAATATGAGTGAGATATAGCCCTTAGAAGTTAAAAACCCTAGCTCCTAGAGCAACAAAATGCCTTGGAAACCCTTTTCAATTTTGACAAGCTTTCTTGTACAAATACTTTTGTCATGTAAATAGGAGTTGTTGAGGATGATAATGAGAAACCATGGCAACCATAACCACTTCCAAATATTAAGAATTGAGGGAAATATGCACTTGTGATCAAGAAATCAAGAACTTATCCAATTAGGTCAAAATTTCTTCAACCAACCCTTACATCTTTGAACTATCTTTGACAACCTGAGGTATTATAAATAATAATAGACTTTGTCATGAACCTATAGATCAACTTGATGGAATACGTTGTGCTTTGACCTATAATATCATCAATTAGGGAAAATATTCATTGTATTTATTAGTTAAAAGTTAATCATCACAAAAATAGATGATCAAAAAATACAAGTCAAGGTGCTTGGTGATTCCCCATGAGCAAAGCTAAAGATAAGGAGAAGAACCAAACCCTAGTGTAATCTTGTTGTGATTGAGTTGATATGAGATGATAAAGAGATCTTACGGGAAAAATTAGGGTACAACAGGGATCTAAAGATGGATAAAATGTCGGTTCGGTTAAGTGAGAGGAAGTGGACAAAGCTAAAAAGGTGGGTGGCTTAGGGGTCAATGATATTTTACTACTAAATCTCACTTTATTAAGTAAGTGAATCTTGTAACGCCCAAAAATCAAGATTAATTATTTAATTAATTGAGTTAGCATGAATATAAGAGTCTTTGTGAAGTATTTGATAAATGTGATGTTTTAGTGTTTTATATGAGTAATTATGATGTTCATTAATGTTTTGATGAGTATGATGTCTGCCATGATGAATTGAGATGAATATAATTTTTAACATGATGTTTATGTGATGTTCATGTATGTCATGGATATTATTAAGAATTAAGAGGAATTTTGATAATTTTGAATTATTAGAATAATTAAGTGGGATTATTTTAATTAGTAAAATGGGGTAATATTAGTGTAGAGGAAATAAGGGAAAGGTAGTCATTTGGGAAGAGTAAGTGAGGGCATGATGGGAAGTAAATTAAGGGTCTAATGGTTAAAATAAGGAATAAAGAAAATATTTCTTTTTGGAACTATTGTGAAAAGAACAGACGTTGTGGAGAAAGAGAGCTAGGGCACAGAGAGGCAAGGGTTTTTTCGGTAGAACACTAAGAGAGAGAATTTCTGCTAGGAATCTTAGGTAAGGGGTGTTTGATGATGATTATGTGGTGTTTGATGATGAATTAATGGAATTGTGATGTTTAATTGCAAACAATTAATGCATATGAAGTATGGTATTTAAGGATGTTGTTATATGATGAAACTATATGAAGTCTAGATGTTTGGAGACCTATAATATGGTGAAATCTCAAGAATTTGGGCCTGCATTATACAGGAAATCGACACAGGAAAACCCTGTTCACGCAGCATCGTCAGGCGATGAGGATTCGTCGTTGGGCGAAGGTGCATCGCAAGACCGCCGTCGGGCGAGCCAAGAAGCGATGGGATGGTGATAAGATGGAAGCAATTGGAGTGCATTGCTCTAAGTGTTTCTAGGAGAGGTAAGACACGAAGGATGCGTCGCCAGGTGATGGAGGTGGGTCGTCGGGCGACAGATGGCAGAATTGATTGGCTGTTTTGAATTTTCTTAAAAGTGCCATAACTTGAGTTTTAGAACTCGGTTTGAGGTGTCATTTGAAGCTTTTGATAGAGGATGTAGTGAACTTTAGTTTGATGGAATAAAATGAGAAATAAGGAGTATATTCCCAATGCCTAAGTTAGAGTAAAGTCAGGTTCCCCGTGTCGGATCATTATGATGATTTACTTATGATGATGTTATGATAATTTTTGTTTTACATGATGATGTTATGATGATGTGTGGTTTATTATGATGATATGAAGTTGTCATGATTAAATTATGAATGATGATGCATTTTGACTAGTTGTGGTCATATTTTTAAGTGTTGTGCATCATGCATTCATTTCATAGTTTAGGACTTTGTTCCAGTCATAGTGATTAGGAATCTGGTCCACTGATGATGGTAGGACAATAGTCCAGTGAAGGCATCAATCCCATATTATGGATTGAGTGCAAAATCGTTAAGTGCTCTAATTCCAAGCGGGAATCGATCTTATTTGTGGGGATATTTGGAGATAACGATGATCGAGTCATCAGTGAAGTTTTGGTAGCACATGCATGAGTCTATGAAGTTTCATTACATTCTATGTGACATTGCATAATGATTTGATTTGATGATACTTGGTTATAATTGGCGTGTAAGGATATGCTGTTGTGCTTTTATGAAGTTGTGAAGGTGTGAGTATAGCATGAGGTTCTGATGATGTGTGATGTCTTACCTATGTGCATATCTATTATGTTTATCCCTTATGTCTTTTATAATGATTATGATTTACTCACCATTTCTGCTTGGAAATGTTGCCTTTATCCGTAGGTAACTTGCAGGTGATCAGGATTAACCTGACAAAGCATTAGAGGATAGCTTTAGAGTGTGTTTATTTGCTTTCTGTTCAGTAGAGCAGGTCTTGCTCTAATATGTAACGTTAGGGATGAGATATTTTGAATTATGAACTATTTTCTTTGTTTTGTTTCTAAGATGTTGGGTTACCTTTCATCGTACCCGAGTTATTTTGAAATTCTATTTATGAATCATGAAGTATGATGAGATTTTATGAAGTATTTATAATAAGATGTTTTGAACTATGAAGTCCACTGTGAGAAGTACGAAAATTTCTATTGATTATTATCAATGAAGGATTTTGTCCTAAATAATTTTGAAACCCGTGTTACAGAGCATAATTATATTTGGTATGATGTTTACATGAAGATGTGATGCCCTTTTGTGGTTTTAATTTGTTTTATTTTCGTAAAAATACATGTGAAATATATGTGGGTTTCAAAGGGTGTTACATTAGTGGTATCAAAGCTAGATCGGTCTGTCCGGCCATGTTATTGAGTCTGTAGTGTATGATAGTGGAATACTGTCGAGATAATTTCTAACCATTGCGACTGTTATTAATGGGAAATAGAGAAATGGCTAGAAGGAATGATGTTACAATTGATGCTGCTTTGTAGGCTATGGCTCAGGCTATGCAACATCAAACCAATGATGGATCTCGTGTTTCAGAGATCTTTTAGAGGAATCATCCGCCTATTTTCAATGGTAGGTTCAATCCCGATGGAGCACATGTTTGGCTCAAGGAGATTTAAAGAATCTTTTGAGTCATGGATTACTCAGAGGCACATAATGTATGGTTTGGTACACATCAACTAGAAGAAGTAGTTGTTGACTGGTGGGTTGGTACCCTTTAGAGACTGACAACATTAGGTGAAGCTATTACCTGGGCTGTGTTCAATAGGGAGTTTATGAGGAAGTACTTTCTAGAAAATTTATGCGGTAAGAAAGAAATTGAGTTCCCGGAATTGAGACAAGGGAACTTGACTATGATTGAGTATGCTTCAAATTTTTTGGAACTGGTGAAGTATTATCCATATTACAAAGAAGCGATTGCTGAATTCTCGAGGTGTATTAAGTTCGAGAATGGTTTGCATTCCGAAATCAAGCGGGAGATTGGATATCAACGGATCCGTGTGTTTTTAGATTTTGTGGGCAGGTGTAGGATTTATGAAAAAGACAACAAAGTTCATTCAGTTCAGTACAAGAGTTTGAGTGAGAAAAGAGGTAAGCAATATCAATATTGTAAGAAGCCTTATGATGCCCTGACTGATAAAGGGAAACAAAAGGCTTATGATGGGAAGAATACCAGTGAGGGAGGAGCTCCCGCTTCTTTCAAGTGCTATAGGTGTGGTGAACAAGGTCACCAGTCTAATGCGTGTGAGAATAAGGTACCGAGGTTTTACAAGTGTGGTAAGATGGGTCATCATGCTCCTGAATGCAAGAATGATGGTCCAACTTGTTTCAATTATGGAGAGCAGGGTCATATAACTACCCAGTGTCAGGAAGGAAATAAGGATGCTACTGCCTAGACTAATGGTAGAATTTTCGCACCGAGTGGATCAAAGGAATCTAAGAAGGACAACTTTATTTGAGGTACTTTCTTTATTAACGATGTTGAATTGGTTTCTATTATTGTTACTGGTGCTACTCATTCATTTATTTCGCCTGAATTTGCTACTAAGTTGGAATTGAAATTGTCTGATATGAATGGTTATATGGTAATAGATACTCCTTCTAGTGGTTCTGTTACTACTTCTTATGTTTGTTTAAAATTTCCCTTGACTATCTATGGAATGAGTTTTGTAATGGATATGATGTGTCTACCCTTACACCAAATCAATGTTATCATTGGGATGAACTGGTTGGAGTTCAACTATGTTCGTATCAATTTTAATAATAAGACTTTCAGGTTCCTTAAGTTTAGTGATAATGGAGAATTAATGTTGTGGACCTCTAAACAAGTGAATGAACTTTTAGAAGATGAAGCCTTGATGTTTGCAATGTTTGCATCGTTGCAAGTTGAGAATATGGAATTACCGGTTGTCTAAATTTCTAGAGGTGTTTCCAGATGACATCAGTAATTTACCTCTTGAACGTGAAGTTGAGTTTTCTATAGATTTAGTGCTAGGTACGAGTCTGGTATCGATGGCTCCTTACAGGATGTCAGCCTCTTAACTGAGCGAGTTGAAGAAACAACTAGAAGAGATGCTCGAGAATAAGTTTATTTGACCGAGTGTTTCACTGTGGGGTGTGTCTGTGTTGCTAGTTAAGAAGAAAGATGGAAGTATGAGTCTGTGTGTATATTACAGACAATTGAGTAAGGTGACGCTTAAGAATGTGTATCCACTATCGAGGATCAATGATTTTATGGATTAGTTGGTGGGTACTTGTGTTTTCAACAAGATTAACTTGAGGTCAAGTTATCATCAGATTCGAGTTAAACCATATGATATGACGAATACAACTTTCCGAATGAGGTATGGTCATTATGAATACAATGTGATGCCGTTTGTTGTATATGATGCGCCAGGTGTTTTTATGGAGTATATGAATTAGAATTTTCATTCATATTTAGATAAGTTTGTCGTGGTGTTCATTGACGATATTCTGATCTATTCTAAATCAGAAGAAGAGCATGCTGAGAATTTGTGAATGGTGTTGCAAGTGTTAAAGGAAAATAAATTATATGCAAAGTTATCGAAGTCTGCAAGTCTGCAGTGTTTAAATGGGAGACTCTGAATTATGCAAATGAGATTCAAAGTTTTCTTGGTTCGACAAGTTACTATCAAAGGTTCATTGAAGGATTTTCTAATTTATCATTACTATTAACTAAGTTGAATCGAAAAGGTCAAACTTATGTGTGGGATGTTGTGTTCTACAAAGCTTTATAGAATTAAAGAAGAGGTTAATGACCACTTCGATATTAATTTTTCCTAATTCGAGTGAGTCTTTTGTGGTGTATTGCGATGCGTCTAAGATGGTTTTAGTGGTGTGCTAATATATAATGGACAAGTTGTTGCTTATTCTTATAGACAACTCAGAGTTCATGAAAGTAATTATTCTACGCATGAATTAAAATTAGCAGCGGTGGTGTTTGTATTGAAGATTTGGAGACATTATCTTTTTGGTTCTAAATTTCAAGTTTTTAGTTATCATAAGATTCAGAGATACTTGTTCGACCAAAAGGAGTTGAATATGAGGCAAAGAAGATGGCTTGAGTTGTTGAAGGATTATGACTTTGATTTGAATTACCATCCTAGTAAAGCAAATGTAGTTGTTGATTCATTGAGTAGGAAGTCGCTGCATATATCAATGCTTATGGATCGAGAGTTAGAGATGACCGAACAATTCAGAAATATGACCTTGGTGTGTGAAGAGACTCCTACTAGTGTAAGGTTAGGAATGTTAAAGTTGACTAGTGGTATTATAGAAGAAATATATGAAGTTCATAAGTTTTATTTGAGGTTAGTCGACCAATTGACTTGGATTAACCTGGGTAAAGGAGATAAGTTCAGAATTATCGAGAGTAGTGTAATGAGGTTTGGTGATAGAGTGTGTGTTTCATATGTTCTAGAGCTTAAGAAGAGTATTCTTGAGGAAGGACATAGAAGTGGGTTAAGTATTCATCTCGGTGCTACGAAGATGTATCAAGACTTGAAGAAGTTATTTTGGTGGCCCGGTGTAATACGGTGGGAGAACTGACTTATTTTTGCATTTTATCGCAAATGTTGCAGATAGCAAGAGTCGCCACTGACTTTTATTTTGTCTAATAAGGAAAGGGTGAAAAGAACAGGAAAGACCTTGCTAGATTTTGAGTTCGGGTGGTAAATTATGAAAATGGAAGGTGTTAGAACCCCTTTCATCCGTAGTTATCTACGGGCTTTTAATCGCTTAGCTCACTTTGAAAATTTTCTGTGTGTGTGTTTTGAAAATATTTTGAAAATGCCAATGTAAGGATAAATTTGTAATGATTCTTTTATTGGTCCTCAAGAATGTATACAAAGTTTTTTTAGAAAATATTTCGTTTAACAAAAAATGTGAGAAGTGTTTTTGTTTTTGAGAAGTTTGTGAGCAAGTGATTAATTGTTTCTACCCACTAAAGATCGCTCTTATTATTTTCATTCTCCTATAGAGATAATGCTATCCATACCATTAGTTGGCAGGTAGCCCTATCTATTAGATGTGAAGGGACAGGCGAAGGGTCATCGTACGATCATCAAAGGCAACTTGTAAGGATGCTTTAGCAGTTTCGTAGGGGACTAGATCATTTTTCGAAAGGCAACATCAAAGGGTCATTGAGGGGATATGATCTTTTATACGAGGTCTTTGCTAAAGCATCCCTACTTTCGAGGGACATGACCGTTTATTCCAAAAGGTAACAAAGAGAGGTTACCCTAGAGGTGTTAGTGTGAAAGTGTGTTTATTTTAGTTATTTACTTTGAAATTAGGTTTTCTAGAGTTTGGTTTTTATCTTTCCATACAAACCCTAGTTACTAACAGTAGCATATAAAATATAGTAGAGAAGATAAAGGCAAAAATATAAACCTAGGCTATTACAGAGCTTTGGGGAAATTACATAATAGTGAAAGCACAAGAAATAAAATCCTACAACTATTACATCCCAGAGAAATTACATAATACAAAAATGCGAAAGATATAAAGCTATGCTATTACATAGAAAACACGCGATCTTTACAACTTGATCTATGAAGTTAAAATAAGAAAAAGGAAAGAGGAAAATAAAATGTTTTTTTGGTGATTTTTATGAAAAATAGCTTTTGATGGTAATTAATTAAAACCTAAAAATCTAATTAATTTT
The DNA here is from genome assembly GCA_948472305.1 of Vicia faba. NCBI lineage: Eukaryota > Viridiplantae > Streptophyta > Magnoliopsida > Fabales > Fabaceae > Vicia > Vicia faba. Next base: position 1,034,017,451 of record OX451740.1, on the reverse strand, counting down.
AAAATTGAAAAAGAGGTTAGTTAATTAAATTATTAAAAGGTTAATTAAAAAATAAAACCTAAAACCTAATTAATTAGGGTTTTAGAAAAAGGGTTTATTTTAGGTTAGTTAAAAATAAATTAGGTTAAAAATAATTAAGGTTAGCCAAAAAATAATTAAGGTTAGCCAAAAAATAGGGGAAGAAAAATCAATGGAAAAAAGCGTTAGAAACCAAAAAAAAAAAATACAAATTCCAGGGGTGGGTGTTGAACCCACACCCTTTGCCTTCTGCTCTGCATGGTTTACCACTACGCCAAGCGTGCGCTGGTGTTAGGAGAATGGAAGCAACACAATGTATGTTAAACTTGCAAAAAGATTGGAAAATATGAAAAAACATCAAAAAGCAGGGATAAAACCCACACCCTCTTATACCAATGTCTTATCATGCACGCACTTGCCATTGGGGTGGCTGTTTCATCTGGTACATCAATGGGAACTAATAAGTATAAAATAAACCAAACTGACTGGACCAGAGAGGCTCCGGAGCCTTAGCTCTAGTCGTCTTCTCCGGTGAGCACGTTTTTTGTTCCTACAAAATAAAACACGTCAGTGATTAAAAGGTAGCCTACCCCCTAATTTGGACCTTGCGAATTCAATGGTGGCCTTGGTTTTGGCTGATTCTCTCTGTACAAAGAGATACAAAGCAAATAATATGAAACATTTCAAACATGGCAATACAGGATTCGATCCTTATGGGACTCATGTGATGGGTTTATCCTGCATATTGACATCTTTGAAGCATATTAGTGATTTTAGTATGCATCAAAACATAATGAAAATAAAAATATGAATTTCATGCAAACACCAAAACTGGTTATGCATAGTACGAGTTTCAGGCTTCTTGGATCATCACAATCGATCCAATCTTACCCTATAATGTCCCCGAAGTTGAATGGGATGGTTGTCTTGCTTTGAGAGAGGCTGAAAATTGTTAGAACAATGTTTGAATCTACTACCCTATATTTAAGTTTTGATGATAACAAAGTGAAAAGATATAGTATTTATATGTTTCATGTTTGAAATATCTGCTGCCTAAATTATTATGTTCTGACTTGCAGATACGCTGATTGAAATAAGCAAGATCACATCTATTCAGCATCATAATCTGATTTCATACACCAGCATCAGAAGTTGCTACATCAGAACGTCAAGATCAGATGATCAACTCACGTACATGCTGAAGCCTGATGAACAAGACTGCGCTCAAACACTCTGATACAGAAACACAATAGTTCATCAGCAGCGAAGCAGAATCAGAATGAGCCAAGCCAGAACTTGCGTTAAGTAAGCAACGGTACTGTGCATTGAAAGCTAATTAATTCCAACAGCCTCATTCCAGACAAGATCTGCTCAAAAAGGAAAGCTTGTTATTAGCATTGAATCAAGAATATTGCATCCAACGTTCATCATCTCAAGTGCTATATAAACAAGGCTTTGAAGATTGAAATGGTTAATGCTCTCCAAATCTCTAAACGCACAAAAGCTGAACCATAATCTTCGTTCTACCAGTTTCTCTAAACCACATACTCTGATATTCCATTACTGTTTAGCAATCTAGTTTCTAAGCTTCATTTTGTGTATACATCACAGTTGTGATACAGTTTTGTAGAAAACATCCACACATAGTTTTATCTCTTTGTAAGAAAGTGTTACCTTGACAAACCGGGTTGTGGTTTGAATCAAGAAGGCTTTAGCAGTTGTTAAAGCAGTCTATAATATTCAGTTGAATATAGTGGATTAAGACCTCCTTGGAGAGAGGCGAAATCACCTTGACGGGTGGACTGGAGTAGTTTGAGATCAAACGAACCAGGATAAAAATATCGTGTTCATTGCTTTAGATTTCAGTTTTACAATTCAACCCCCCTTCTTGTGTTTTTCACCATTTCAATTGGCATCAGAGCGCCTGGTTCTGAGCTAAAACACCTAACCGTGTCAGTACAAGATCCAGCGTCAGAAAAACACAATGGCAGGAAACAATTCTCACATCAGCAATGACAACAATGAGGACAGAGACAGATTCAGTGGCAAACCTCCAGTCTTTGATGGAGAAAACTTTGATTACTGGAAAGACAGAATTGAAAGCTTCTTTCTGGCACATGATGCTGATCTGTGGGATATGGTGACAGATGGATACACGCACCCTGTGAATACTAGTGGTCAGAAGATTGATAGAAAATCAATGTCTGATCAACAAAAGCGTGACTTCAAGAATCACCACAAGGCCAGAACCATCCTCCTCAGTGCCATTTCCTACACTGAGTATGAAAAGATCTCCAACAGAGACACAGCAAAGAACATCTTTGATTCTCTTAGAATGACGCATGAGGGCAACGTTCAGGTCAAAGAAACAAAAGCTCTGGCGCTCATTCAGAAGTATGAGGCGTTCAAAATGGAAGAATCTGAATCCATTGAAACTATGTTCTCTAGATTCCAGATTCTGGTAGCTGGTCTCAAAGTTCTGGACAAAGGGTACTCTACTGCTGACCATGTCAAGAAAATAATCAGAAGTTTACCCAAGCAGTGGAGGCCTATGGTTACTGCTCTGAAGCTAGCTAAAGATCTCAACAAAATCACTCTGGAGGAACTTATCAGCTCCCTCAGAAGTCATGAGATAGAGCTAGAAGCTGATGAGCCTCAGAAGCAAGGTAAGCCTTTAGCATTAAAATCTAACAGAAAATTTGAGTCTAAAGTTTTGCAGGCAGTTGAAGAAACATCTGATGGATCATCATCAGAAGAAGACGAACTTTCCCTTCTCTCCAGAAGAGTGAATCAACTGTGGAAGCAAAGACAAAGGAAGTTTAGGAATCCCAGAAGATCTGATCAGAACGAGTCTTCTTCCAGATACAGAAGGACAGATTCTTCCTCTAGATACAGAAGATCTGAAGGCTCCTCTAGTAGCAAGAAGCCAAACACCAAAGACATCATCTGCTATGAGTGCAATGAGCAAGGACACTACAAGAGTGACTGCCCAAAGCTTCAGAGGGAAAAGCCCAAAAAGAAGTTTGGAAGAGAAAAGAAGAAAAGTCTCATGGCTACATGGGATGACTCTGACTCGTCTGAAGCTGACTCAGAATCAGATGATGAAAGGGCAAACATAGCTCTCATGGCTAACATTTCAGAAGATAGTGAAGCTTCTGAATCAGACTCAGAATCAGACACAGAAGAGGTATTTCCTAACTTCGCTGTTAACTTTACAAAGGCTGAACTTGCTGAAAGCCTCAATGAGATTCTGGAACGTTATCAGCAGATTAGAGCTAAATTCAGAGACCTGAAAAGGAATCTTGAATCTGACTCTAATAAGTCTGAGAGTCTCAAATTGGAAAATTCTGAGCTGAGAGATAAGATTTCAAAATTAGAAAACACTTTACAAAACTCTCAGAAGGAACCAATTTCTGAAACTCCCAGCAACGCTGATGAGATCATCAAGGAGTATGATCATAGTTTCCAGAAGTTCCTAGCTAAAAGCATAGATAGAAGCAGAATGGCTTCAATGATCTATGGAGTTAGCAGAAACGGCAGGAAAGGAATAGGATACCAAGGTAAGGTTCCTACACCAAAGAATGTCATGGACTTAACCATTAAACACACTCCTCTAAATTCACACTTTGTGTATGGTCACACACATGATATCAAATATACTAGCAGTAAGCACTCTGTGAAACCAAAATTCAACCAGAGTTTTGGTAAAACTAACAAATCAGGACCCAAGAAAATCTGGGTACCTAAGGATAAAATAATACATGTTGCAGATATCTTTAGCAGCAAGTCAGAAACACCAGTCATGGTACCTGGACTCTGGCTGCTCACGACACATGACGGGAAGAAGGCATATGTTCCAAAGCCTGGAACTTAAGCCTGGAGGCCACGTTGGCTTTGGAGGCAATCAGAGGGGAAAGATAATTGGCTCTGGAACTGTAGGTAATGGAAATCTTCCCTCTATTAATAATGTTCTGCTAGTAGATGGATTGATGCATAATCTGTTATCCATAAGTCAATTAAGTGATAACGGTTATGATATAATCTTTAATCAAAAATCATGTAAAGCTGTTAGTCAGAAAGATGGGACTATCCTGTTTAATGGTAAGAGGAAAAACAACATTTACAAAATTAAACTTTCTGAACTAAAGAGTCAGAATGTAAAATGTCTTCTGTCTGTTAACAACGAGCAGTGGATCTGGCACAGAAGATTGGGGCATGTTAGTATGAGAAGAATATCTCAGATTAACAAACTCAATCTGGTCAGAGGACTTCCTAATTTGAAGTTCAATTCAGATGCTCTGTGTGAAGCATGTCAGAAAGGCAAATTTGCAAAACCTTCTTTTAAATCCAAAAATGTTGTTTCTACCTCTAATCCATTAGAACTTCTGCACATTGACTTATTTGGACCAGTTAAAACTGCTTCAGTCAGTGGTAAGAAGTATGGGTTAGTAATCGTAGATGACTATAGCAGATGAACATGGGTAAAGTTCTTAAGACACAAGGACGAGTCACACTCTGTGTTTGTTACCTTCTGTAACCAAGTTCAGAATGAAAAGGATCTTAGAATCGTTAAAGTCAGAAGTGATCATGGTGGAGAATTTGAAAATAAAGATTTTGAGTCATTCTTTAATGACAAAGGCATTCTGCATGATTTCTCTTGTCCTAGAACTCCCCAACAAAATGGAGTTGTAGAACGAAAGAACAGAACATTGCAAGAAATGGCCAGAACCATGATCAATGAGACAAACGTTGCTAAGACTTTCTGGGCAGAGGCAATAAACACAGCGTGCTACATTCAGAATAGAATCTCAATAAGACCTATTCTGGAAAAGACTCCATATGAATTGTGGAAGAACAGAAAGCCCAACATTTCATATTTTCATCCATTTGGATGTACGTGCTTTATATTAAATACAAAGAATTATTTGAACAAGTTTGACTCTAAGGCACAGAAGTGTATTATGTTAGGATACTCTGAACGCTCAAGAGGGTACAGAGTATACAATACAGAAACACAGATTGTGGAAGAATCAATCAGTGTTCGTTTTGATGACAAGCTTGACTCTGAAAAGTCAAAGCAGAATGAAGTTTTTGCAGGTATAGAAATTGAATTTGCAGGTTCTGAAGACAAGTCATCAGAAGCTCTCAACACAGACATTCCTTCAACGTCTGAAAGGAGCACTGCTAGAAATCCTACAACAGCTGCTGATCAACCTCAGAAGAGATTGCCCAGAAGCAGCTTGGATCACCCAGAAGAGACTATCCTAGGAAGAAAGGAAGATCCAATCAGAACAAGAGCAAGCTTCAGAAACTCTGAAGAAACACTTATGGGACTTGTGTCTCTGATTGAACCTTCTTCTATTGATGAAGCATTTCTGGATAATGACTGGATTCTGGCAATGCAAGAAGAGCTGAATCAATTCACCAGAAACGACGTATGGAATCTCGTTCCCAGACCAAAAGGATTCAACGTCATTGGAACAAGATGGGTGTTCAGAAACAAGCTAAATGAACAAGGTGAAGTCATCAGAAACAAGGCACGACTGGTTGGACAAGGTTATAGTCAGCAAGAGGGGATAGACTATACAGAAACCTTTGCCCCAGTCACCAGGTTAGAATCTATCAGACTTTTAATTTCATTTGCTGTTAATAGAGGCATCACTCTGTATCAGATGGATGTCAAAAGTGAATTCTTAAATGGTTATATAGAAGAAGAAGTTTATGTTCACCAACCCCCAGGTTTTGAAAATACAAAACATCCAGAACATGTTTTCAAACTAAAGAAGTCACTGTATGGTCTGAAACAAGCTCCCAGAGCTTGGTATGAAAGGCTAAGTAACTTTCTGCTTGAAAATGAATTCACCAGAGGGAAAGTGGACACTACTCTATTCTGTAAAACAGTTAAGAGTGACATCTTAGTCTGTCAAATTTATGTTGATGATATCATTTTTGGTTCTACTAATCCTTCTCTTGGAAGAAAATTTGCTAAGTGTATGCAGGCAGAATTTGAGATGAGCCTCATGGGGGAACTGAAATTCTTTCTAGGAATTCAGATCAATCAAACTCCAGAAGGAACTTACGTTCATCAGAGCAAATACATCAGAGATCTTCTGAAGAAATTTGACCTCTCAGAATGTAAGCCATCAAAGATTCCAATGCATCCCACGTGCATTCTGGAAAGAGAAGAGGTAAGCAAAAGTGTAGAACAGAAAGTCTACAGAGGTATGATTGGTTCTCTCCTCTATCTGACTGCTTCAAGACCTGACATACTATTCAGTGTTTGTATCTGTGCTAGATTCCAATCAGATCCTAGAGAATCTCACTTAACAGCTGTTAAGCGAATTTTCAAGTATCTGAAAGGTACTACTAATCTGGGTTTGTTTTATAGAAAATCTAGTGATTACAGCTTAGTAGGCTACTGTGATGCTGATTTTGCTGGAGACAGAGTGGAACGTAAAAGTACTTCTGGAAGCTGCCAGTTTCTGGGAGAAAATCTGATCTCTTGGTCCAGCAAAAGGCAATCAACAATTGCTCTGTCAACAGCAGAAGCTGAGTACATATCAGCAGCAGGATGTAGCACACAAATGCTCTGGATGAAAAGTCAGCTTGAAGACTTCCAGATTTTTGAGAGTAACATTCCTATACTTTGTGATAATACTTCTGCTATTTGCTTAAGTAAGAATCCTATTTTACATTCTAGAGCTAAGCATATAGAAATAAAGCATCATTTCATTAGGGACTATATTCAGAAAGGTATTTTGAACTTAAAATTTATAGATACAGACCATCAATGGGCTGATATCTTTACTAAACCCCTTTCAGAAGATAGGTTTAATTTCATTCTGAAACATCTCAGCATGAAAGTGTGCCCAGAGTGAAAATGTTTTAATTCCATATATTTACTTTCAGAATGTAATTATTTTACTGTGAACTTCTGATCAATCTCCTTTCAGAAAGATAGAACATGCAGATTGTATCAGATGCAAGTCTAAAGATCTGAGAGTCTAATCTCAAAGACAGACGTGCTGATCACTACATCAAACAAGTGTCATCCAATCATCAGCATATCTCTGAAGCAGAACGCGTGCACGCTTCTGAGAAGGCAAAGCGCTGATTGGGTGCATTGAGACACATGTCTGGTAACCGTTTTTAAGTATCTTTCTCAAATCCCCCAAAATCAGCAAGCATTTAATGAAAAGTAATCATGCTTTTAAATGGCAATCATGATTTTTCTCTCTCTTAAAAACGTTTATCTTTTCAAAATAATTTTGAAAACTCTATTTAAGCACATTAATCTCTCATTCTTAGTCTTTACGCTTTCTCACTATCACTCAAGCTTTTTCTGCATATTTCTGAGTTCATCTCTTGCAAACATTTTTCTTCAATTCATTCTCAAAACCCTTTTTAGTGTGAACAATGGCATCCTCCAGCAGCGTTTCTGCAGGTAATCAGAAGATGAAAGCAAGAATGGATGTGCAGGACAGCAAGATTGACACTGTTGTCAGCATGGTTCATAAGCAAAATGAGACTTCTGAAAAGATTCAAGCGATGCTGGAGAGCCTGTTCACACGCTTGCCTCCTCAACCTTAAATCTTTTCTTTCATGCATGACCTTTTTCATGTTTTCCCTGATTTTCTGATGTACTTTTTTGATTATGTTTTGTAATATTTTCTTGCTCTGATTCTGAACTATATTAATATGATTAGTTTTTCTGATCTTAATTGTTTTAGCACATCACCAACACTTTTTGATTGCTGACAAAAAGGGGGAGAACAAGAATGATATTTAAATCAATAACGGCTAACTAGACAGAAATTCTCAAACATTCTAACTTTATTACTTGAAATGTTTTTTTCTGTTTTGTTTGAAATCTACAGGCACAAGGAAGCTCCTGGACACTCTGAAGACTAGAAGCTCTGATCAATGTTGCTCTGATCAATATGAAGTTCTGATCGTCCTAATACTCTGATCCAAAGCAAAGCTCTGACAAGAAAAGCTCTGAAGCTCTGCTCTCTGATAAGTCAAAGACTCTGATAATCTGATGTTCAAAGAAAGAAAAGATCTGATCCTGAAGAACACGTATAATCAAAGGGAAGTAATAAACTCAGGGGGAGTATTTCCTTACTCCTTATTCTTTTACTTCTTATTCTGATACATATTCCAGATACCTTTTCACGTTATTTTAATTTAAAATATCTAGTTTTTGTCATCATCAAAAAGGGGGAGATTGTTAGAACAATGTTTGAATCTACTACCCTATATTTAAGTTTTGATGATAACAAAGTGAAAAGATATAGTATTTATATGTTTCATGTTTGAACTATCTGCTGCCTAAATTATTATGTTCTGACTTGCAGATACGCTGATTGAAATAAGCAAGATCACATCTATTCAGCATCAGAATCTGATTTCATACACCAGCATCAGAAGTTGCTACATCAGAACGTCAAGATCAGATGATCAACTCACGTACATGCTGAAGCCTGATGAACAAGACTGCGCTCAAACACTCTGATACAGAAACACAATAGTTCATCAGCAGCGAAGCAGAATCAGAATGAGCCAAGCCAGAACTTGCGTTAAGTAAGCAACGGTACTGTGCATTGAAAGCTAATTAATTCCAACGGCCTCATTCCAGACAAGATCTGCTCAAAAAGGAAAGCTTGTTATTAGCATTGAATCAAGAATATTTCATCCAACGTTCATCATCTCAAGTGCTATATAAACAAGGCTTTGAAGATTGAAATGGTTAATGCTCTCCAAATCTCTACACGCACAAAAGCTGAACCATAATCTTCGTTCTACCAGTTTTGCTAAACCACATACTCTGATATTCCATTACTGTTTAGCAATCTAGTTTCTAAGCTTCATTTTGTGTATACATCACAGTTGTGATACAGTTTTGTAGAAAACATCCACACATAGTTTTATCTCTTTGTAAGAAAGTGTTACCTTGACAAACCGGGTTGTGGTTTGAATCAAGAAGGCTTTAGCAGTTGTTAAAGCAGTCTGTAATATTCAGTTGAATATAGTGGATTAAGACCTCGTTGGAGAGAGGCGAAATCACCTTGACGGGTGGACTGGAGTAGTTTGAGATCAAACGAACCAGGATAAAAATATCGTGTTCATTGCTTTAGATTTCAGTTTTACAATTCAACCCCCCCTTCTTGTGTTTTTCACCATTTCAAAAATAGGGTTTGAAGTTTGCCCTAATTTTCATAATTTTTGAAATTTTTGGGATGGGGTTTCTCTTGCAAGGTTTCGTGTCCTCTGTCTTGTCCGAAATATGTGGAATATATAGAGAAAAATTAGGTCAAGAAAGTGGGCTTGGACCTTTGTATGAAAGCCTTGATTTTATTTAATTTAATTTTGAATTTAAATAAATAAAATAAAAAATAAATGGAATAAAAATCAAAGGGGTGTATGAGGTTTAGAGGTTCACTATAAGGAAAAGGGAGGGAAAAATTTGGGGTACAACAACTTCCCCTGTTCAATCTTCTTAAACCTGAAGAGTTAGATTGGCATGTCCGCCATTTCTCATCTGAGGGTGGAAGAGGATTAAACACTTAAGTGCCCAGAAATTTGTACTTGTATGTGCATGAAGTAACGCTGTTGGTTGATTGTATTGCTTAAATGGGCTTGAAGATGCCATTCGGAGAGATGAAAGAGTGTCATCGAAGATGGGTTTATAGATGCCATCCAAAATAATTGTTTATAGGAGTATCAAAATGAGTCTACATTCGACGGTATCTTAGAATTATACTAGAATGAGTCTGTGTCCGACTGTATCTAGCAGACGTGATGGGTAGTGTCAGAATGAATCTTATGTCGCAATTCTATCTGAATGACGTTCTAGAATGAGTCCATGTCTTGACTGTATCTATAATAGGATCATAATGAGTCTTAGCCCGACTGTATTGGAGATCTGTATTAGAATAAGCCTATGCCTGGCTATATCTATGAGAGGATATCAGGACGAGTCTTCTCCTGACTATATCTGAGATCTGTATTAGAATGAACCTATTCCTGGATGTATCTAAATATATACCAGAATGAATATCAGAATGGATCTACGTCTTGATCGTATCTGAATTGTATATGGAATATGTACTAGAATGAGTATCAGAATGGATCTATGTCTTGATCGAATATGAACTGTATCTGGAAGATATACTGAAATGAGTATCAGAACAGATCTATGTATCGATCTTATCTAAATTGTATCTAGAGTATGTATTGGAATGAGTCTACGCCTCACTATATCCAGAAGATCATTACAATGATTCGTTGATTGATTGTATCTGAAGGATGATAAATTGTTGACAATATTTATCTGTTTATTAACTAACCAGAAAGAAAGTAAAGTTAGTTATTATGCAATGTCATGATGTATGTAATGTATTGTGTAATGATGTTCTCAAATTAAATGAGAATGTTATATGCATTTCGTATGCATATGCTATGATATTTTGTAAGTGATGTATGGATGTAATATCTTGTTGACGACATCATTAACTTTGTATAACATCTGGATGGGGAAAATAAATCCCTGACTGTTGTTGGGGATGGAGTATATGAATCTTCAATGTTGTTAAGAACATCTTCGTTGGGGATTTCTTCTTTCTGTTTAAGGATATTCTGCTGGGGACGTTCGGCTTCGGCTTGGGGATGGAAGAACTCCAGGAAAATTCGTTGTTCATCGTTCTTTTGAAGGATTTAACTCTTGTGTATCGTGATTGGGGATAAAAGAGATGGATAATCCTCTAATTTTATTTCTAACCAAGTTTCAGATATGGATGTCAACTCTTTTGGGGAGAACAATGTTGAATGACATCTGGCCCGGGAAGAGGATCCTATTGGGGAATTACTGTATCAGAGAAATAAACTCTGTTGGGGAAATAAACCCTGCTAGAGAAGAGATTCTTGTAAACTGCATCTAGGAGATGACCTCTGACGGGGATCATGATTTCATAGGCTGCGCTGAGGAAGTTTACACCATATGCTAGGGAGATGATCAAACTTCCTTATCCTATAGAGGGCCTATTAGGGATGATGATCAAGTCAAGCTATCCATTAGGGATAGGGAGACGAACTTCTGGAAGATATCCCAACTTCTGCCCGAGGGCATATTATACATGCTAGGGAATATATCTCTGTTGGGGATGAGCTTGTGAAGATAGCTCTGTAGAGATTAGTTCCATGGAGATTGTTCTATGGGTATTTTGAGAGTAGCTGAAACTTTATCCCAATTCCTAGGGTCTTTAGTAAATGCTTATTCCTGTTTGTATGCACATATTTGTTAATAGTAATCATATTCAAATTCATATGTACATTTAATTTAGTCATTGGACATTTTTGCAAACAAAACAGAGAAAGTAAATAAACTCGAATTTTGAATTATATTTGTATTGAAAGTTTGCCTATAAACAAGGAGTTTTGTACAAAGAGACACAGATCCTAGATAGAGGAAATTGTCGTAAAAATGTAGAAAGTTACAAAGAAAAACAAAGAAAAATAGCTATGTAGAAACAATCCCATCGAGTTTCAACTCTGCTATTGCCCCTATGTCTTCAAGCATCTCATCCCTCATTGTCGTAAGAAGTTTACTGAATTGATATGCACCATTGAACTTGATGTTGATACCAAAGCTTGCTATAAATAGATGATCCAATGGGACATAATCGTACGCTTCAACCCCTAACTTTTTCCTGAACCTCCCTTTCGGGTTTTCAACCCATCGGGATACCCTTTTTTTCCCAAGCCACCTTTTCAAGTTTTCGAATTCCCGGGTGTACAATATTTTTTATATATTCCTAATTTTTGCCCGATCCCTTTTGGTTCACCGAGATTCCCTTAATTTTTCCTAGGCCTGTCAGCCTAGCAGGCCTCTTCTATGCGTAGTATTTTTTGACTATGTCCGCAGTCATAGGGTGCGGAAAATCTACACCGTCCATGGTCGTAAGTATTATTGCACCACCATAAAATATCTTCTTGATCACAAATGGCCCTTCGTATGTGGGAGTCAATTTTCCCCTAGGATCACCTTATGGTAGGATAATGCGCTTTATTACCAAATCACCAACTTGGTATACCTGATGTTTGACTTTCTTGTTAAAGGCCTTAATCATGCTCTTCTAGTACATCTGACCATGACAAATAGCCGTAAGCATTTTCTCATCAATCAAATTTATCTGGTCCATCCTAGTCTGAATCTACTCGTCTTCGTCTAAACATGTATCTTTCATAACCCTAAGGGAAAGAATCTGGACTTCGACAGGTAAGATGGCCTCCATACCGTAGACTAGAGAGAATGGGTTGCCCTAGTTGATGTACATACTGAAGTGAGATAGACATGAAGAGAAAATGGTAACATCTCATGGAAATATTTGTATGTCACCGTCATCTTCTGCAAGATCTTCTTGATGTTCTTGTTTGCGGCTTCCACCGTGCAATTCATATTTGGTTGATAGGGAGAAGAATTATGGTGCTTAATCCTAAACTGCGTGCAAAGTTACATGATCGTAGTATTGATGAGATTGGTAACATTATCTATGATGATCCTTTCAATTATTCCATACCGATATATGAGGTTGTATTTAATGAACCGAGCCACAACATTCATGGTAATAGAGGCAAACAAGGTTGCTTCAACCCACTTCGTGAAGTAATCAATAGCGACTAGGATAAAGCGATACCCCATTGGAAGCAATAGGCTTAATCTCTCCAATCATATCAATTCCCCACATTGCAAACAACCAAGGAGCAGTAAAGATATTCAGAGGAACCAGAGGCACATGTACTTTGTCACCGTAAATCTGGAATCTGTGGCAAGTCTTGGAATGCTGATAGCAATCAGTTTCTATAGTTGACCAATAATATCCCGCTCTCAGAATTTTCTTAGCCATTGTATGCCCACTGGAGTGAGTACCAAAGATTCCTTCGTGCATATCTTCCATAATCTTCTTCGTTTCCTTCTTGTCTACACAACGAAGCAGAGTCGAATTGTGGTTGCGCTTGTACAAAATTCCATTGCTCAGAACGAACTTGGCCGAGAACCTCTGTAGGAATTTATTTTCATTGATAGATGCTCCTTCAGTATACTTCTGAGTCTCTAGATATCTCTTTATTTTGTGAAACCAAAGCTTTTCCTCTACTCCATTAGTGTCAACTTTGTAGCAATGTGTCGGTTCGTCTAGTCTTTCAATAGTAATTTGAAGAGCTTCATTATCCCATATGACTTTTAACATAGAAGACATGGTAGCTAATGTGTCTTCCAATTGATTCTCTTCTCGTGGAATATGTTCACAAGTGATTTCCTCGAAGTACGCAATTAATGTCAACAGATGCTCTCGATAAGGAATGATATTTAGATGTTTCGTGTTCCATTCTCCCTTAATTTGACTGATCACTAGATCTGAGTCCCTATATACATTCAAAAACTTGATTCTCATATCAATAGCAGCTTTGATACCTATGATGCACGCTTCGTATTCGGCCATGTTATTGGTACAGTCAAAGAAAAGTCTAGCGGTAAATGGCGTATGGAAACCTTTGGGAGAGACAATCACGACACCAGTTCCATTACCAAGCGCGTTGGAAGCTCCATAAAAAACCATAGTCCATCAGGATCCTAGCTCATGTCTTTCATACAGTCCAGGTTCTTCATAATATTTAACTAGCATAATATTCTCATCCGGGAACTCGAAATTCATAGACTAATAGTTGTCTATGGCTTGATGAGCTAAATGATATGCTAGTATACTTACTTTGATTGCCTTCTAAGTAGTATACTGAATGTCGTATTCTGTCAAGACCATTTGCCATCTTTCTATTCTTCCGGAGAGAGCGGGTTTCTCGAATATATATTTTATTGGATCCATCTTAGAGATCAACAAAGTAGTATAAGTCAACATATACTATCTTAGTCGGCGAGCAGCCCATGCCAAAATGCAGCAAGTTTTATAGAGCAGTGAGTATCTTGTTTCATCGTCGGTAAATTTTTTGCTAAGGTAGTATATTGCATGCTCTTTTCGACCGGACTCGTCATGTTGCCCTAATACACACCCCATTGAGTTCTCTAACATTGTTAAGTACATGATCAGAGGTCTTTCTTCAACTGGTGGCATCGGAATTGGAGGTTCCTAGAGGTACTCCTTGATTTATTTGAAGGCTATCTGACAATCTTCGTTCCATTTCACTCATTGATCTTTCTTCAGTAACTTGAAGATTGGCTCATTGGTAGCAGTCAAATGGAAAATAAATCTAGCAATGTAGTTCAATCGTCCCAAGAAAGCTCTGACCACCTTCTCAGCACGGGGAGCTGGAATTTCTTGAATGGCTTTAACCTTGGTAGGATCAACCTCAATACCTTTACCACTGACGACGAGACCTAGGAGCTTACTGGATCTTACCCCAAAGGTACACTTGTTCAGATTCAACCTCAGCTTGTACTTCTTCAACCTCTCAAACAGCTTGTGTAGGTGGTCGAGATGTTCTTCTAGAGTCTGAGACCTAGCTATCATGTCGTCAATGTAAACCTCTATCTCATAATGGATCATGTCATGGAACAAAGCTACCATAGTGCATTGATATGTTGCACCGGTGTTCTTCAAATCGAAAGGCATAACCTTGTAATAGAAAGTGCCCCACTGTGTGGCAAAGGTAGTCTTCTTTGTGTCTTCAGGTGCCATCTTGATTTGATTATAACCAGAGAAACCATCAATGAAGGAAAATACTTTATGTTGAGTGGTGTTGTCAACCATAACATCAATACACGAAAGTGAAAAGTCATCTTTGTGGCTTACCCTATTCAGATCCCTGTAGTCTACACAAATACGCACTTTGCCATCCTTCTTAGGTACTGGAACCACATTTGTAACCCACTGAGGATAGGATGTAATAAATAAGAAACCCGCATTGAATTGCTTCATAACCTCAACCTTGATCTTTTCAAACATCTCGGGACGCATACGACGAACCTTTTGCTTTATTGGAGAACAACCTTTTTTCGTCGATAAATGGTGCACCATGATATCAATATTGAGCCCTGACATGTCTTTGTACGACCAAGAAAAGATCTCAACATTGTCATATAACATCTGGATTAATCTCTTTTTGACATTTCCTTCTAGGTTGGCACCTATCTTGACTTTTTTCTTGTCCTCTTAAGTACCCAAGTTTACAACCTCGACTGAATCTTCATGAGGTTGTTGGCTCTTTC
Organism: Vicia faba; assembly: GCA_948472305.1. Lineage (NCBI taxonomy): Eukaryota > Viridiplantae > Streptophyta > Magnoliopsida > Fabales > Fabaceae > Vicia > Vicia faba. Next base: position 1,034,002,213 of record OX451740.1, on the reverse strand, counting down.
TTCCTGCATTAACATCCTAGCAAGCTCTCCAGGTACTTTACAATCTTCCTCACTGTTGGATCCCAAAATTTTCCCTCTCTTTTCTCAAAACATTTCTCACAAAGATCTTCAATGGTCCAAGCTTGCACAAGTATTGACTAGGTCAAACCACCTCTTAAACACTGATGCTTCAAATTAGGGTTTTGGTTCCCACAAGGATATTTGGACTTCTAATTCCTCAAATTACTTTCATGGATCACTATAGACTCCCAAGAATACTCATGTCAAGTTTCAAGTCTTGTATCACAAATTTGCTCAGTCAATTGCTCATATGACTAAAAATCAACTGTATTGGTTAAAAATCAAATATGGTCAACCTACAGTCAAACTTCGTGATTTTTGGCCAACATAAAAATCTTAGTCTTATTCATCATTTGATCAAGTATTGATCACAATCTCTCCAGAAAAGCACTCAATTTACCAGAAGGGCAAAATGGTCAAAATTAAGGTTTTGACTATATTTGACTGATCAATGACTTTTGACCTAATGCATGATCTAATGGATTGAAGAAAAATCTCAAGGATTCAAATACAAAATGATTGACCTAATTTCATGGCTCAACACATTTCTCAAGATCAATTGATTGATAGTTGAAATTCAGTCAACTGATGAAAAGTCAATTGATACACCAAAAGTCAAACTTTGACTTTTTGATCAAAATTGAGTTTCAAAGATCACAATTCATTAAGACATTAAAAAATATGAAGCTTGATCATCAAGAAATCAAGAAAGTCAAAATTCAATTTGAAAAGTCAAACTTTTTAAGACTTATAAATTTTTCTAAGTGTTTTAAACATGATAATTTCATAACTTCATGACATTTTTTCACCAAGATGCAAGATGATTCATAGAAAACTTTCAACATGAAAGTTGTATATATTGATGATATCTACAACTTTTATTTACTGATAAAGTCCTAGAAATGCTTTCATTTTGAATTATAAATCCATGAAGTCATGCACTTTTTCTTAAACACTTAGTGAAATTTTGACCTAGTTTGATCAGGATTTTGACCTAACTTCTTGGCCAATTTTCACATAGTTCCAATTTGATTTTTCAATAATGGAAAATTTGAAAATTGTAGAGGATGTTCCAAGCTTTTCAAAATTTCAAAGAACTCAATGATATCATTTCTGAGCTAAGAGAATCGAAGGCAAGAATTTGGACATTCATTCTTAAATTATAGGTCATTTTTGTGATGAACAAGAATTCAAATCTCATAGCCATGCTGCATAATCTTGCTTTACAGGATTTAAACTTGTGTTTCACTCCATAAATAATTGTTTACACAATTGATTCAGCCATTATCCAAGTGTTTGAGTCATTATCCAAGTCAAATTGCCATTTAGGGAAGAAAGTTCACACTTCCATTTTGGAAAAGTGACTTTAATCACAAAGTCCACTCTCCTTGAGATTTTTATTTGTTCTTTTTGCACAAGAATCCTCTATAAACTCAGAGCAAGCATGTTTAAAGTTTCTAGCCACCCTACCTTGCCTTGAACCATGTTTGTCTAAGCTTGCTTCAAAAATAAGTCAAAATCCATAACACGTGAATTTGTACTCCTGACTTCTCCAAGCTTCCAAACCCTTTGCCTATAAATTAAACCTTCATTCACAAGCCTGAGGACAAATTTTGACAAGCCCTCAAGCATCCCAAAACTCCCTGAAACTCAAAATTCTGCACAAACCTCCATTATTGTCATTTTTGGACAAGAAACTTGAAACACAAAATCTACTCGTGTGTTTCCTCTCTAAACCATCCACAAAGCTTTTATACATCAAGTAAAACTCAACCAAACACCTTTTATAGTTTTGTAACATTATCTTCTTCATCTTTCATAACCAAAAATAGATCATTGCAACTTGACCTCTCCATATCATTTCAGCCACTCCCAACTCAAGCTAAGCATTACATTAGCTTCCTGGGGACTCAAGGAAACTAACCTGATCATTGTAGCACCTTGAATCAAGCTCATTTGCAAAACACGAATCCCATTTTTGAGGTATGTTTTATGACTTTTGAAATCTTCATATGGGCATTGTTAGCCATCCATTTTCAAAGATAGAATGTAGACATCATGGCCCTGAAACTGACCATGTCCTTAGAATTCATTTATATTGCTTGAGTAGTGAGAATTTTAGGTTTGAAATATCTAGAAAAATTAGGTCAAATTTGGTACCATTTAAAATTCATGCTCATCTTTGAGTGTTAGCTTAATTTATTTACATGGTCACAATCGTGGTTAAATTTCCAGTAATTTTCATGTTTACATTTTTCATTTTGGTTGAGAGATGAGAAAGTTACAAATTTTAAAAATGGTGATAAATGTTCTGGTGCGAGGAAGAAGATGAAGTCATCTTCAGGAACATGTTTCAAATATATATTTTTGGGTTTGTTTATAACACCAGATGTATAGCCACCCTAGTGGTGGAGAGCGTGCGTGTAAGGCTTGGAACTATAGGGACTTGGGTTCGAGCCCCAATGGTACCCTTTTATTTGTTTCACATTTATTTGTTTCAGATTCAGTGCATAAAGGCCCAAGGCGCGCATGGTAGTCCTCTTCTCATCACCACTTGATTGTTACATGATCAAAACCAGCACTCCCCATGTGCCAGACCATGATACATCAACAGAAGTCAGCCACACTGGATCCAAATAGGCGTTGTATCTTTGTTTTGGGCCTGGATGATTTTTGCTTCATAACACCCCTCATTTTACTTTTCAGCGCTGGCCTATCTTTTTTTTTAAATTTTATTTCCTGACCAAACAAAAATACATTTGGGCCTAGAATCAAACAAAAAACTGTTTTCTTCACTCAAACCACCCTTTTCACTTTTACACCCTCCTGACTTTAATTTTATATTTTATTTTTATTTTCTTTTTCTGTATTTTTATTTTTATTTTTATTTTTATTATTATTATTATTATTAATCAAAAATACAAAAAATATGTTATATTTATTATTTAGCTATTTGGTATATTTCTATTTTATTTCTTTTAGACAAAAAGACCAAAAACATTTCTTTAACAAATTCTTTTTTTTAAAACTTAATTCAATGTAGACTTAGTTTTTATTTTAATCTTATTTTTCAGTTGAATTAACCTAGAATTTAGGAATTTTAATTAATTAATTTCTTTCTTCATATTAGTTTAATTAAGTCAAAACCTTTTCGTAAAAAACCTAAAATTGTTTTCTTATTTAATTTATTTCTTTTCCTTAATTAATTTAGGTTTAGTTTCATTAAATCAACTTAGACTAATTAGTTATTTTCTTTCTTTTTATTAGCTTTATTAGGTTAATATTAAACCTTTTATACAAAAACTCAAACAAAATAATTTCCTTTCCTTGTACATTATTTTCATATTATTGTATATTTTATTCTTGCAATATTCAATATGGTTGTAATAATAAGCTAGGGTTTATATGCTTTCATTCCCCATTTGTAAATTGTATCCGCATCCCTAAATATTGTAATAGTGTAGAATTTTACATTTATGCAATTTATCGCTTTCAATATAAATGCTAGTAATTAGGGTTTGTATGGCAAGATAACATCAATCTTAGAAAACCCAAATTTCAAAGACAAAAATGCATGAAAACAAACACTTTGCACACTTGAACCTCTAGGGTAACCCACACTTGTTGCCTTCAAATAAAACAGTCATGTCCCTCGAACGTGGATACTTTATCAATGACCCTCGAATACAAGATCGTAGTCCCTCGATGACCCTTCAATGTTGCCTTCGGGAAATGATCTTAGACCCTTAAGATAAATTGCTAAGGTATCTTACAGTGTTGCCTTCTATGACTATACAACGACTCACGCATGTTCTTTCACATCCAATGATAGGGATTTTTATCAATCAATGATAAGATAGTAATAGCTAAAGCAGGAGGAAATGAACAGATACTTTTTTAAGTAGGTAGAATGTTTATATATGCTTGCACACAAACATTTCAAAACACTTTCCAAACACACCAACACTTTCAAATGAAATATTTTAAAAAGTCAACACTTTGCATACATTCTTATAGAGACGAGAATCATTAAAAAGTTCACCTAAACAAAGGCACTTTTCAAAAATACTTTCAAACAAATCACACACACATTTCAAACAAAGCATTTCAAAGTGAGCTAGCAACTAAGAGCCTGTAGATAACTATAGATGAAAAGGGTTCTAATACCTTCCCTTTTTATAACCTACCCCCGAACTCAAGAAAATATCTCAAAAGTTCTTTCCTATTCTTTTCACCCTTTTCTTTATTGGATAAAAGAAAAGTCGATGGCGACTCTTGCTATCCGCAACAATTGCGATCGAACGCAAAACATCCCAAGTCAGTTCTCCCACCATATTACACTCAATTTCGTCCTCGACTTGGTAGATCGAATTTTCAAAGTCACAATTGGAAATAGCAGAATTGTTATCAATGGGATCCAAAGTGGATATGGATAGACAATTTCTTGTGTGGGTGTGTGTAAGAACACATATCTATTTTGAAAGCAATAAAGTAGAAGAAAAACAAAGAGCGGAAAATTTGAATGCAAAATTCTAATGATTTATTGAATGAAAGTATGTGAATGAAATATGACAACCCTAACAAATAGATCGTTGTGCCTCGGGTAAGGCACAAGGTTTAAAGTTATTATTTAAAATTACATAACAAAAACTTGAAAGCAAGAAAGCAGAAAACAACATTTACTCCTGACTAAAGGAGATTGGTATAACGTCTTCAGTCTTCCAATTGCTGAGTCTGTTGCCGGTGCTAGGAAAAACCCAACTGTCTAAGTCATAATCACTATCGGATCTTCTATGGCATTGAATCCATTGTTGTTGATGCGGAATGGTGGTCTTCCAGCACGGGCATGACGAACAACCCTATGAGCCTCTACAGTAAAACCCAAACCAAATTTATTAGACTTGTAAGGAATGTCGGGAAGCTGACCCCAAGTAGTGCAACCACTTTCTTCTACCACAACTCGAGTGTCTTTCAAAGAAGCCATTCTGGGCGAAACCCTGGTAACCTTAGGATTAGCAGAAACGTCTTCAGTGACGGTAGTTGTCCAAGGAATAATCTCAAAGTTCTGGAAGAGAGTTTCGATGAATTTTCCATCCATATCAACATGATTGAAGGAGTTCAAGTGACTCACCATGTACTCTTCTTCACCATAAACTGTAACAATCTTTCCTTTCACGGGATATTTCAACTTCTAGTGTAAAGTAGAAGTAACATCGCCTGCCCCATGAATCCAAGGGCGTCGCAGTAAACAGGAATAGGTCGGACGCATGTCCATCACATAGAAGGTAGAGTCGAAGACCTGCAAACCTACTTGGATCGGAAGATCCACCTCTCTATGCATCATCCCCTTTAAACCATCAAAGGCGTTGACCACAATGTCACTAGGTTTCAGCACAACCCCTTCACACCTTCACAGTCAAGCCTGTTTAGAGCACCATTCGGTAGAAAATTTAATGAGGAACCCATATTAACCAATACATGAGCTAAGATAGTGCCCCTGCATTTAATAGAGACATACAAGGCCTTGTTATGGTTTCTTCCTTCAGAAGTTAAGTCAGCATCAGAAAAGCCTAATCCGTTATTAGTCGTCAAGATAGCAACATAATTTTTAAATTGATCAGCAAAGATTTCTTGCGGTACATGAGTGGATCTCAAGAACTTCACCAAAGCCTGAGTATGGGCTTCTAAGCACAACAACAAGGATGAAATGGATATCTTGGAGGGAGTCTGCCCCAGCTGCTCAACAATCTTATAGTCACTTTTCAGATGATTTTCAGTACTTCCTCCATCTCTTTCTTGGAGGTATCTTCAGTGGTAACTTCTTTAGGTGCCCCAGCCTGGGAAGACTCAGTGATATGTTATTTTCCCCGAGTATCAGTAGTCGACTCAGTAGAATTAACACGAACTGGTGTAGCAACAGTCTTCAGAGAGATTTTTGGAGAGAAAACCCTTCCACTTCTAGTAACTTTACCGGTCCTGGAAATATTGTCAACGTTGGGATCAATAACTTTAGTATCTTCACTTTCAATAGTCAATGGTTCTTGCTTAACACCATGGTAGTAGACATCGGCCCCATAATTCCAAGGGATAGCCTTGTTAAAGGAATATGGGATTGGTTCGGGTGCGATGAGTATCATAGGAGAAACCCTATGTTCGACAGTAATTTTCACATGACCCTTGTGTTGTACCCCAAAATTTTCCCTCTCATTTATCAAGATTTTCTCAAGATCTTTTTGACTCAAGACTGCATTAGGGTTTGATCAAGCTCAAGACATCTCATCTTACACTGATGACCCAAAATTAGGGTTTGAGTTTGCACAAGGGTTTTTGAACTATCAATGCTTCATATGACCTTCAAACATCATTATGGACCCCTTAGATTACTCATGACATGTTCAGGCCTTGAACCACATTTTTGATCAGTCAATTGGACAGTTGACCTAAAAATCAGCTGTACTGGAGGAAAAAGTCAACAATGGCCAATTTAAAGTCAAACTTCATAATTTTTGATCCACATCAACATTTTAGACTCATATGTATCATTTTATCAAGTTTGGATCACAATTCCTCAAGAAATTTGATCAAATCATCAAAAGGGCAAAATGGTCAAAGGTAGGGTTTTGACTGAGAAAGGGCAATTTCTGATTTTTGACCTAGCAAATGACTAATTGGTTTGAAGCATGATTTCAAGGATTCAATTGCATTATCTTGACCTAATTACATGGTTCAAAATATTGCAAATCCATTGGATAGACAGATGAAATTTGCAGTCACCTGATCAAAAGTCAACTGTATACTGAAAAGTTAAACTTTGACTTTTTGGTCAAAATCAAGTGCCAAGGATCATAATTCATCAAAACATGTCAAAATGTGAAACTTGTTCATCAAAAATCAAGAGAATAAAAAATCCAACTTTGCAAGACTTTGGAATTTTTCTAAGTATTTTCTATACTTGGTTAATTTCATTTACTTCATGACATTTTTTACTACAATTCCAAATAATTCAAAATGATGCAAGTAATTCAAGTTATTACAAAGTGGCATTTTTGCAAGTTTACAGATCATAAACTTTGTATTGCTTGAAATTTTTTTCCTTTGATTCAAAACCTTGCCACAATGCTTTGTCTTTAATACAATATGCATAAATTGCTCCACAAACCAAACTTGTTTCATGCTACAAACTATGTTGTCCAAGTTATTGCTGAACCAAAAAAAAGATATGTTACTTATATACTTTGCCACAACACTCCAAACCCTTGCTCATTTGTTGTCTTACAAAACCTTGTGCCATGTTGCACCATAAACCTGTCACAAAACTTGCATTGCTGTCCTATACAATCCAAAATATGTCCACAAAACTAGTAAAAAACTGCTCTATGCAGTCTGCCCCAAGCCTGCATCATAACAGCCCCAAAATTGCACCAAAATGGCAAAGGAAATTTGTGTGCAGAAATTATCAAAATAGTAGGCAAAAATAATTCAAAATAACTTACTTTATTTCCCCCCCTAAATCACAGTAAAAGGTCTACAAAAAGGGGACTGTCTCATAAGACAAAAATGTTGGATTTTGGAGAGAAAAAAGAGAGAGGAGAAAAACAGAACTTTTGTTAAACTTTGCTAATTCATAAAACCCAACTCATTTCATAAAACTCAGTTCATCCATAAAAACATGGTTCATCTTTAACTCTGTTTTCATTCACAAAAACAAAAAAAATCCTCAATCCATTTTTGTACAACCTTGCAAACCTTCCCCTAAACCAACTACCCAAACACCTCATATACATCACATGGAGATTGTTCTAACATAAGAACAGTTTCTGTAACCCCTTTATCATCACCTTCCAAGCATAAACAAAAACAGTACTTTACACCTTTGACTGGGTTGGAGCAATTCTGGAACTTAGTCATACAAAGCAAGGATTGGAGTAGCTCTAAAGAGGAGTTCGGTCATTCATCACTTTGCATCCGGAGATATCCATACGTATTATAAAGTTTCACTTCAAGAGGTCAGGAGCCGACACGGGTGCCCGTGTCACTGGACACGGCCCGTGTCATTTTAGCTGGTACAGAAAAGGAAAAAAGGCACATGGACCATTATAGAAGCTGACACGGGTGCCCGTGTCATAGGACACGGCCCGTGTCAGACCCGACAACATAAATTTTGATTTTTCTTTTGATTTTTTGCTTTTATTTTCATTCAATTTGGTTGTAATAATTAGGAATTTTATTTTTTGCAACCCCCACTTGTACACTTGTATACCCCATCCCTCAAAAAGCATGTAATAGCGTAGGACCTTTATTTTTCGCATTTTTTGCTTTCATAAATGGTAGTAATTAGAGTGTATGGAAAGATAAAACCAACAAATAGACCACCCTAATCAAAGACTAAATGCATGCAATCAAACACACCATTCACACATGCACCTCTAAGGTAATCTCGCTTTGTTTCCTATCGGAAAAATAGTCATGCCCCTCGAACATGGGCGTTTTAGCAAAAGACCCTCGATAAAAGAACGTAGTCCCTCGAGGACCCTCGGTGTTGCCTTCGGTAAACGATTTAGTCCCTAAAATAACATTGCTAAAACGTCCCATAAGTTGCCTTCTATGACTATTCAAATGTCCCACGTCCGTCCCTTCACATCCAATGATGAGGCTTCTTACCAAATCAATGGTAAGATAGACATATCTAAAGGATAAGGAAAAGCACGTTTAAGACCTTTCGAGTAGGTAGATTCACTCCTAGTTACTCGCTTGCTCACGACAAAAACATTTTTACACATCAACATTTCCATTTCTAAAACATTTTCAAAAAGATAAAACATTTTTATACGTTCTTATCGAGACGAGAACCATTGCAAAATATCTTTCCGAAAACCACTTTCCAAAACACAATCCATAAACACGTCTTTGAACTATCTTTCGAAACAAAACTTTGTACGCGTTCTTATAGAAACAAGAACCATTACAAAGATATTTTTAAATCGCTTTCAAAGCCCACATCACAAGAAAATTGTCAAAGAAAAAGCAAGTTGATCTAGCAAGTAACTAAGAGCCCATGGAAAACCATGGATGAAATGGGTGCTAACACCTTCCCTTTTCATAATCTACCCCCCGAACTCAAGAAAACATCTCTAAAGGTCTTTCCTGTGCTTTTTCACCTTTCCTTTTTTTGGATCAAAGAAAAGTCGATGGCGACTCTTTCTAACCGTAACATTTGCAAACACAAACACAAAACCTCAAGTCAGTTCTCCCACCGTATCACAAAACTGACAACTCTGTTAGGGATATTATAAAAGTGGGGTTACCTTAGGGATATATCACATTTATTTGCTTACATTATTTGACTTGTATGCTTTACATTATGGTTCTTTGTTAGGGTTCTAAATCCTCTACCCGGATTTGGGATACATTATGGGTAAATAGGAATATATTGTGGAAACTGTGCAGGGTATACTGACATGGTCTAAGCAATAGCTATGGTAGTGTGACATATTTATGGGTACCGGTAGCCTTTGAGTTAATCAAAGAGAATACGGGGCCGCTGAGTGATGTCATGAAGCACTAATGAACTTCTAGAACCCTTTACTTGACCAACTTGGCCTTTAGGATGTAGTGAGATGACCGACTTTGGTGCAGTCCGAAGTTGGTAGATACTCGATACTACACTCATTGAGGTTTGGTTTCTTGGGATATTTCGGTCGCCATTAAAGAGGCTTGAGCTAAAACAATGACCAAGGAAACAATCCGGTGATATTGAGCTCCTTAGAACCCGATTACTATTACTAGGACAAGTTTAAGCCAACTAAACTTCAAGAGGGTACTTACCTATAAAACCCTATGCAAGCCTAAACTAAGAACTTGTTTGTCTTGCTTGTGTATGCATACTTGTACATAACATTATGGACATCATGAACATCATATACACCTACTAACCATTTCAAGGATTTTGGAGATTCATCTTTGCTCTTGTTTTTTAGGATATGGATTCACTTCGCAGGAAAACTATCCAAGTAAACCTTGTGAGAATTCCTCCACAACTTAAAGAGTTAGCTTCAAGAATCCCTGAGAACTCTCCATTCACCGAGAGGCATGGTCGTCTACTCAACTTGGTCACCTCCAACACAGATGAGGATATGATGAAGGTGCTTGTTGCACCCCAAAATTTACCCTTTTGATTTAGGCTTATGTTTCATCATGAATATCACATTGCATTGCATGCATACATTGTGATGGGAACAAAGTACTTTGGTTATCAAGTTTTCCTCAAGCTTTGAAGTTTGGCTGCATTGACAAGTTGCTCAAGTAGAATCTAGTCATCTAAACCTATGTATCTTTCAAGCTCAAAATTTATTGCATATCTCAAGGTGTTTTATCCATCTCTTTGGATCATCAAAGGATTGAAGTTTGTGTTTGATTATGAGAAGAATCACTCTTTAAATTCACCAGTCAAATTAGGGTTTTGCTTGATCAAGGCTATTGACCAATGTACAAGTATTGATTTGGAGGCTACAACATCTCATTGGTATTTGAAAAGTCTTTGTACAAGAAATTGGTCAAGATGCCCAGAGGATTTGAAGTTTTAAAGATGATTCATCAGTCTCCTAAGGGGTTAAACAAAATTAGGGTTTGGGATTTCATCAAGATTTCTTGAGAATTTTTAAGTGAAACTTTGTACATGGCCTCTATATATTTGTAAGATCATATGTTTGAAGTTTTGATCATCAATTTTGAAGGGAAGTGGATCAATTGATTCAAAGGGGAAAAATGGTCATTTTGGTCAAAATCAGTCAAAGTCAAGATTGACCAAGGTAATTTTTGGTCAAACATCAATTCAAGGGTTCACTTTTCATATTTCAAGTCCATTTTGATCATTGGATCAAAGAGATTGAGGTTTGGGTTGAAACTTGTTCATGAAGAAACCCTAAAAGTTTCTAATTTTGGAAAATAAGGACTTAACTTCAAAAATTCATATTTTATTCACCTTTGATAAAAAAAATGCAAATGAAGCATGCTTGGAAATATAAGAGGATGATCTTTCATCTCCTTTTGGTCTCATGTCCAAATTGGCAAAGAGTCAAGAGTTATAAAGCTTGGAAGTCACAAAATTATAGGTCATTTTCCAAAATTAGTGAATTTCATGTCAAATTTTGAGGGCCTTAATGGATTAAATTGCAAAAACTCAAAACTAAGGGATTGTAGATATTTTCAATACCTTTCCAAATTGTACTCATTTATGTCCAAATTAAAAAATATGAGCAAGTTATGGACTTTGGAATTTTGAAGCATTTTATTGAATTTTGACAAGTATGCAAAATGGCCGTTTCTTGCAAACTCAAGTTTTAGCCATTCCTTTTGTTTCTATTCAAGCCCATGAACAATTTGTGACATGCTAAGGACCATTACACTCATCATTTCGTGCCCATGTGCTTCATGAACTTGCTTGAATGAAAAAAATACAAAACATGCTCAATTTTGCAAATTCACCAACACTCTCTCATTTCAAGAAATCATGAGCTGGAACTTTGGGCATGTAATTCTGACTTCATTTTGCTCACAAGACACACAAAAGGCAAGCGAATGCACGAATGAAACGCATGCTCCATGTCCATTATGATTTTTGGCCAAAACTTCCAAACTTGCCCTCCAACAGTTTTGAGTGCCAAATACCACTTCCATCCTCTTACCCTCGTGCTATATAACAAGAATCAAGGCACAGTTGTGAAAAAGGAGGCTCACAATCGCTACATTGCAAATCTGAACATTTTGGAAGCATCTCTGCAAATTGCTTCGAATCTCTCTTCTCCTTGGACCATTCTTCAAAATTCTTGGTGATTCAGCTTCAGTGAAGTAAGGAGATCAAGCCTGCACCATTAGATTACTTCTGGAGTGAAGGAATCATGTTTCTAGACTTCACATCCATGTGAGTTTCTTGAACTTTGATTTATGTGTTTCAGCTTGAATTGATGATGTAAATCATGTTCATTGAGTTGCTAGCTGGCCAATCACTAGGATTGATGTATATTTGAGCTTTGATTTAAGCAGAAATGTTGAAATCGTGTTCATGGCTTTGATGTTTGCAGTGAGTTTTTTCAGTTTTTGAGTCTCTATTTCTTGATCCATGCTTGATCTTTAAGATTGATTCAAATTGCATCATGTAGTATGATATGCTAGCTTTAATTTGCACTTGATTTCATGGATTTTGGTTAAGAAACGAGCATGATTGATGGATCTGAACATAGCCGCATGACCTGTTGTGCTGCACGCGTTTTGCCCTATGCTGGAGGTTGAAGATGAAGTGAGTTGGCGCGCTGTGATTGGCTTGATTCAAATTATCATGCATTTCATATTATTTGATTTTAATTGATTTTCTGATTTTTATTTCTTGATCAAAACAATTTAAAAAATTCTAAAAAAATTATCACAAGTCCAAAATAATTTCTACTATATTATGAAATTTTATTGGAATTTTTAAAAATGTTTTGATTGGTTTAAAAATTCATAAGTTTAAATATTTGTTTGTTTAAAGATTATTTTTATATTTATAGTTCTTTTGATCTAAAAATTCCAAAAAAAAATGTTTTGAACTCATAAAATAATGTAGAAATTGATTTTGATTTTAGATTAGAATTTTTTCTATTTTTGATTAAAAATTTAATTTGAGAAGTTTATTTTGAATTTTTGCTTCATAATTTTTATTTTAATACTTCCTTTAATCCAAAAATTCTAAAAAACATCATATAAGTTTGTTTTCAATCATAGAATCTGAGTATAATTTTATTTTAAACTTTTCATGAATTTTGGCTAGGGTTTACATTTTTACCATTAAATAATAGTTTAATTGTTAATTGTTGGTTTGATTTTTTATTTTAATATTTTCCTTAATTCAAAAATTCCACAAAAAATCAGGGATGTGTGTTTTTAATTCTAATATTTGAATATAATTTTGGTTGGATATTTTTCTGATTTTTTATTAGAATTTCATTTTGAGATGTGATTATTTGTTTAATTGATTAATTGATTAATTGTTTGAATTTTATTTTATTTTTGACTTTTATTTAATTCAAAAAATGTGAAAAAATATGTATTCTAACATTTAGGATTTCCTTGAGGTTTTCATGATCTTGGTTTGAATTATTTGAATTTTGACCTTACCTAATCAATATTTAAGATTAAAAGTCAAAAATTAGGGTTTTGTTGCTTATTGTGCAAGTTTCATTTTCAAAACCATTATGCCCTGGATTTTCAATGGAATTTAAGTCTTGATTATGATTCATGAATGTATTGAGGATCTGAAAATAATTTTTGTTGAATTATTTGACTTGGTTTGATATTTTTCCATGAATTATTTTGAAAACTTGTCTAGTTTTGATAGTTTTGCCAACTAGTTTTGAACTTTGGGCCTCATTTGATCCCCTCCTCAATCACTCATGAACTTAAGACTTGCTTTCTGACTTTTACACACTTCAAAGATGCTAAGAAATTTTTGGTTTGAATTATTGATCCTTGTTTCTATTTTTGATGTATTTTTGAAGTGAAGGTACCCAATTAATGTTGCATATCTTGTTGCAATTTGTTTGATGGCTAATGAACTTGAGTGAGGCCTATGATTGGGAACCTAATGATCATGTTGGTTCTGTTTATCGACATAAACTCAAGTCATTTCATTAAATTCCCCATGTTTGAATGATTGAACCTTTTGATGCATTGTGTGGAATTCCTCTCCTATTATGCTTGTGAGCTGTGTTGAATTAATTGTGCATGATTAAATTGTGTTTGATACTGACTTTCATGGTATTTTATTGTATTATTCTCAAGCTCCCATGATCCTTGATTGATATTCAATTGTCAACTCAATATGGTGATAGAAAGGAGCAACATTCCTCTAATTTTTGACCTAATTGTGCATATGCCTGTTTTTTTTTGTCTACCATACCTAATGCTTTGATAATTTTTACCATGTTTATCTCACTTCATCATGTTTCATCCATCCCTTATGTGAGCCATCATTCTATTTATGGAAATACTAACTTAGTTGTTGAATGTGCGAGGTACTTTGAGGAAAGTTTCCATATTTTTGCTTGAGGCTACTGTGTTTCACTTTATTTGTGGAACGCAATTTATTATATTGGAACTGCTATTGTGTTTGGCATATTTGATAGTCAATGCAGGATATATACATGTGATTATGAATGCTATACATTTCCCATGGGATCTGTTCATATCTGATAATCTCAATGCTTACATCCTGATGGTGTAATTTCTGACTTGATTTGTCTGCTGATGCCAGCTTGCTTGAAGTTCTCTGGGTTTCTTTTATTCTTTCTCAGTTGCTACGAATAGTTATCCGTTTGGTATTGCACTATTTTCTTTCTTCTATTTATCATAGTTCTATGTTGCATGATGGGACCTCTGTTGCTGATATATGTCAGGAGGCCCTCTGTTTTTATGTCAGATACATGTGTTGTGTTTGCTTTTGATCGATGAGTCACTCAATTTAGAAATTGAGATCACGACTTCGATCTCAGTGCATGTTCTCTATAGGATGTTTACTACTTTTCTTCTTTAATTGTTGATCGATGAGTCACTCAATTTAGAAATTGAGATCACGACTTCGCTCTCAGTGCATGTTCCCTATAGGATGTTTATTGTTTGTTTCTTTAATTGATGATCGATGAGTCACTCAATTTAGAAATTGAGATCACGACTTCGCTCTCATTGCATGTTCCCCATAGGATAGTTTTGTTAAGCTTCCTTTAACATGTTAATTAAGGTAGGGTTTTCCTTTATCCTCAACCTTAGGATCAATCACTGTATGATAACACTAGGGATAGTGCTAGGCTAGTTTCCCTTAGTTGTTTTTCCTTCCTTTTCATTTTGCATCTTAAAACAAAAACTGTTTTCTTGGCAAATCATAAAATACCTCTAATAAACCTAAACCCTTCTTCAAGGCAAAAGATACAAATCAATCTTATTTGTTTGTACGCCTCTTGGCTTTGTTTTTAAACCTTGTTATCTTAGCCGATGTTTCGCCATTGCACATTTATTTAAAGTCGATGTTTCCCCATCACACATGTTTATTATTCTACTTTGATTCTCAATATCATTGTTAGGTGTGATGTTTTGTCATCCGTTTATTGACGTTTCTCCATCTTTGCCATGATACCTTGTTATCTTATAGCCGATGTTTCGCCATCGCACATTTGTTTGAAGCCGATGTTTCACCATCGCACATGTTTGTTATCCTACTTTGATTCTAAATATCATTGTTAGGTGTGATGTTTTGTCATCCGATTTATTGATGTTACACCATCTTTGCCATAATATCTTGTTATCTTTTAGCCGATGTTTCGCCATCGCACATTTGTTTGAAGTCGGTGTTTCGCCATTGCACCTGTTTGTTATCCTGCTTTGACTCTCAATGTCATTGTTAGGTGTGTTGTTTTATCATTTGATGTTTCGTCATCTTTGACATGTTACCATGTTATTATTTAGTCGATGTTTTTACCATCTCATTTGTTTGTTGTTTTATTTTGATGTTTTGCCATCTTGACTGTTTTTGTTGTCTTAACTAAAAAACACAAACCAACCAAAATATATAAGCCGAACTACGGCTGCTCTGATTCCCTAAAAGGGATACGTAGGCATTAGGGTAGGGCCCGATCGAGCATAACTTTTATTTTCCCTACATTGTTTTCTTCTTTTCTTCCGCATGCATTCCCTTTTTATCTTTAAGCTATAGACATAGGATTTGACCACACCCATTAGATTAGACAACAAGAGTGGATACTGTAGAGTACTACGGGCGTATGGCGGTGCTAATACCTTCCCTTCGCGTAACAGACTCCCTTACCCGATCTCTCGGTCGAAAGACCATGATTTCTCCCTTTTCAGGTTTTCTCGATGTTTACCTTTCCTTTTCGGAGGGATAAAAGATGTTCGGTGGCGACTTCATTGATGTTTCATTACATCCGGATGACAGGTTCCTGCCGGGTGGTTTCAGCTAGCGACTTCACTGGGGACAAATTGACCTCTTGCTGGTCCATCCCGAAGTCGATCCTAGCTCTTGTTTGTTTTCTTTTTGGGTGTTTATTTTACTGCTTTTCATATTTATCTGTTTGCATTGCATCCTACGTGCTCTTTACTTTCTGCATACTGGATTTGGCTGGACTGTTTGGATTATGGATTTCTTGGTGGGTGGGTTGTTCCATGAGGTAAAAGGCCTCATACCCAGGCTATGAGTGAATTCCATAGGAACTAAGAATAGAGTGGCCATGGCAGCTATGAGGCGGATGCTTTGTAGACCTGACCATGAGACCCATGACTTCAGAGGTAGTTCAGATAGGTGTTATTGTATGATGATACCGACATTCAAGCTATCGTACTCTGATTTGGCTTTTAACCTTACTTTGACCTAGACTACACCCGTGAGAGGGGCGGGAAAACTTTTCTTACAGGTACAGGTATTGTTGGTGACTTTGTGTTGCGAAGGTGACTCAGGTTCCCATGATAGTGTTGAAGCTTTGGGAGTTTCTGTTGATCTTGAGTGGTGCTGTTCTGTAATGGTCCAACCATGATCCAGTGTGAAACTTTGATCCTGTCATGTTGCATCATAGCATATTCATTTCTAAAAAAAAATGATGTATAAAAAAATAACTAGCATGCACATATCATTTTCCAGTGACATTCAAGAGTCTTCTTTCCATCAGAAATGGCTGGCCTCCCGTCAGATGAGTTTGATTCAGTTCGTGTTAAAGAGACCACCATGCATACATTCGCTTATCAGATTCCTACTATTGATGTGTCCGAATTGAAGAGGTTGAGTTCTTATTTGAAGGGTGATGTTCTGAATAATTTCAACAAAAGTTTTGGCAATTTGTTACTAGTCCTTAACACTCCAGTTGACCCAATGGCTTTGAATAATTTCAAGATTATCAACTGGTTCCCACACTAGAAGAGTACACGTACCTACTTAATATCAAGTTGTCCGATGAAGTTCCTTTTGTCCAAGTGCTGGAAAAGCCAAAGTTCGAAGTTATTGCTGAAATTCTTCATTTGAGTTGGAAAGAGGTGAAAGACAATTGGAAATCAAGTGAGGATACTACATGGTTTTATTTGGATTTCTTAGTGAAGAAAGCTGAAGACTGGGCAAAGAAATGGAATTGGGATGACTTCAGCTCTCTGTTTGCTCTCATGATATACGGGATCATCCTCTTCCCTTGCAAGAGAAATTTTGTGGATTTGGCGACTATTTGTGTTTTTAGAAACAAGAACCCGGTACCGACACTCTTGGCAAATACTCTTTACACCATTCATTCCAGGCATGGAAAAGGAGGTAACGTAAGTTTATGTAATTCAATGTTGTATCAATGGTTCAAGTTGCACCTACCGGTAAGTGGCCCTTTCGTGGATACCAGACATTCTCTCCGATGGTCATCAAGACTTGTCAACCTTACTTCATTTAATATCCGGTGGAATTATGACATGGGGGAAATACGAAGTATTATCACTAGCTGCAGAGATTTCCCTAATGTTCCCCTCATAGGAACTAAGGGGTGTATCAACTATAATCCCGTGCTTGCTTATCTCCAATTGGGATATGCAATGGATGGACCGCAAAAGGTTGAAGAGGTGTCTGAATCAGTGTATTTTGTTAGAGGAAGTGATCATGTGATGTTGAAAAGAGTGACCAGTGCTTGGAAGGGAATTCACAAGAAGGATAGAACTACTTTGGGCAAGAAGGTTCCTATTTCTAGAATTCCTTACTTGGAATGGATTAAAGCCAGGGTTAAGATTTTACGGTTACCATTTGCAAGGTCGGCTCCTATATGTGAGCAACCTCCTACTGTTCTGAGTAACACGGTGCCTACCGAGGTGTTCACTCAGGTTCATGTTGAGAACATTCAACTTCGCGTAAAAGACCGTGAGGCAGGGATGAAACTTTATTGGGTAGATCAAGAAAGGGCCGACTTAGCTCGCAAACTCAAAGAAGCTCAAGGGGAAACTTCTGATGCAACCAGTTTTCGGAAGAGATCTCATGCTGAAATGGAAGAAGAGTTGAGCAAGACCCAGCAAGAGTGCCGGAAGCTTTAGGCATATGAGAATAGCTACAGGAAGAAGATTCAAAGCTTGGAGAAACAACTCAAAGACAAAGATGTTCAGCTTAAGAAGGAAGTAGCCCAGAGGCGTGTCGCAGAGGATCGGTTTCAAGAAAGTAAAATAGTCGCATCACAACTTTTGAAGGAGAAAGCCAGGCTTGAAGAGTATTGTCAACACCTTGAAGCATGTCTTGTTCTGGAGATTTAGTTTTTGTTACTTACCTTTGATGTATTTGGTCACCCCCAGGATTGTTGGAAGGGACCATTGTTTGTTTTTATTATTCAGTTTTTTGTTAAGTTTACTTTAAAACACGTATGATGTACGAAGTCACTTGATCATCGTTTCTTTTGTTTGTAAATAATTGAAGTGTTCATCTTATTTCCCTTTTTTCCCTTTGATTGTATGTTTGATCTTTGGATGCGCGCCGTGATTGATGAATAAAAGGACTCTTGAATACCTGGAAATGAGAAACATATCATGCACATCATGCATTTCATAACATTATAGGTTATCTCAAGACAATATTCTTGTTCTTCTGCTTTTCTTATTCAGAATTCAAGACGACTACTCATCGGTATTCCACCAGAAACAATTTGCCAAGACAGATGGAACAAGTTCAAGTTGAACTCGCTGAAATAAGGGCCCAGATGGCTACTCAGATGACCCAGTTCATGGAGGTCATCACCAATGTGAATCGCCGACAGGAGGAACCGGCTGCCATTATCGACAACCAGCGCCGCCATCCAGGGGATGGTGGAAATCAAGGGCTCTATCAGGACATTTCTGTAGGATTGGAGGATGTGCAAGATCAGCCTGCTGGAAATTTTCACGGGATGACTGGAAACCCTTTTGTGCGCAACGTAGGGCAATTTCCCCCGTCTTCGGGACCTCCTCTTGTAGGGAACAAAAGAGATAATCAGGGCGGTGTAAGAGGCTATCAGGAGCAGGATTATGATTTTGACAAGGATGAAGATCAGTTTTCTGTTTGGTGTTCAGAGCCAGAAGTTCAGGTTGAGGATAGAAAGTATCGGTTGTTGGAAGAACGTTTGAAGGCTGTGGAAGGGAAAGGATTCCTTGGTATGGATGCTAATGATCTCAGGTTGGTGTCTGGGGGGAATGTTCCTCCAAAGTTCAAGCCTCCTGTATTTGAAAAGTACAACGGAACGTCATGTCCTGTTACTCATGCAACTGCTTATTTCCGAAAGATGTCGGTGCATACTGAGGATCAGGGGCTTTTGATTCACTTTTTCCAGGATAGACTATCTGGGGCATCCCTGGAGTGGTACATGAAGTTGGAGAAAACCCATATTCGTTGCTGGAATGATCTTGCTCGGGATTTTGTCATACATTATCAGTACAATATGGATATTGCGCCTAATCGCACCCAATTACAGAATTTGTCACATGGACCAAGAGAATGTTTCAATGAATACGCTCAGAAGTGGCGTGAGTTTGCTGCGAGGGTTCAACCTCCACTCATGGAGAGATAACTCATTGATATGTTTATGAGTACCCTGCAAGGGCCATTCTATGAGCACATGATATGAAGTACTTCGGTAAGATTTACAGACTTGGTTATGGCTGGTGAAAGAATTGAGATAGGTTTGAAATTGGGGAAAATTCAAATTGGAGGTTCTAGGGGCTCATCAGGAGGCAGTAACAAACCATTCAACACTTACCCTAAGAAAAGGGAAGGCGACGCAAGTTCGGTTTCACCTCATAGAGGAAGAAGAGAGGATCGTCAGCACCAACAAATCAATGATGTTTCTATTCCTGTTAGCGCTCCTCCGTAGTAGAGACCGAATACAGTGCCTCAACAATAAAGACATCAAGATGCTCCCCGTCAGTATAATAACCAACAACAGAGACAGCCCAGAAAATTCGATCCCTTGCCAGTATCTCTTACTGAAGCACTCCACCATTTTCTTGATTTGAAGTTGATCGGTTTGAGAAATATGCCACCACCACCCACAAGACTTCCTCCTAACTATGATGCTAATGCAAGATGTGAATTCCATTCAGGCGGAGTTGGTCATTCTACTGACAATTGCTTTGTGTTGAAGTGAAAAATACAACACTTGTTGGATGCTAAGGCAACTGAATTTACTCTAGTGACTGGTCCGAATGTTACTTAAAACCCAATGCCTAGGCATGGAGGGGGTGTTGTTAATATGATTGATGATAATGGTGAAGTGTTGAATTTAATCAAGGATGTGGAACAAGTAACTACTCCGTTGTGCTATGTTAAGAGGTATTTACTTGACAATTCTATTTTCCCGGGTTGTACTTCAGAGTGTGCCAAGTGTAGAGAGTAACCGAAGGGCTGTGATGATTTAAAAGCCGGTATCGAGTTGTTGATGAAGGAAGGTTCCCTGCAGTTCGATAGAAAACCGAGCTACCATAAGGTTACCGAAGAAGATATCGCTGTGGTATCTATTCCTTACACCCCTGTGCGCATTCCTGCCCCATCTAGGGCACCCCCATTGATGATTACGGTACCTGGTCCTATGCTTAATACCAGTGAGAAGGCCATCCCATGGCATTACGGTGCTGCTGTTTATTACCATGGGGTGAAGCAGGAGGTAAGCACCCTTTCGTCTGAGGAAGAACATGCTGAAGATAATGAAGAGGAAGTTCATAACTTTTCTGGTGTGGGTCGAATGACTAGAAGCGGGAGAGTATTTGGTCCTTCCCATGTACAAGATGCGGTGGATGCTTTTGCAAGAGAAAAAGGAAAATAGCAGTCGATGATTGGTAATCCAAGGGTTACGCCAACCAATGTGACTCAATCAAATCCGATACCAAAATCTTCTTCAGTTCTTGATGAGGTTGAAGAGTTAATGTGAATTATCAGAAAGAGTGATTATAGCATAATTGATCATCTGAGCCATACTCCTTCTAAGATGTCTATCTTGTCTCTGTTGATTTATTCAGAACCTCACAGAAAATGCTTTGATGAAATTGTTAAAGAATGCATTCGTGCCACATGAGATAACAGCCAATCAGTTTGAGAATGTTTGTGCTAACATATCTGCCGGGAATGGTCTGGGCTTCACAAATTTTGATCTTCCTTCGGAAGGGCGAGACCATAACAAAGCATTGCATATTTCAATGGAGAGCAGGGGCACTACTTTATCCCGGGTTTTGGTGGATACAAGGTCGTCTTTGAATGTACTATCGAAGTCAGCATTGATGAAAATTGATTATTCTAGACTAGAGTTGCGCCCTAGTGATTTGATGGTGAAGGCGTTTGATGGGTCTCGAAGGTCAGTGTTTAGGGAAGTGGAGTTACCAATCAAGGTTGGTCTTCGCCCCTTCCCAGCTACATTTTTTGTGATGGATATATAGTCAGCGTATTGTTGTTTATTAGGGCGGCCGTGGATTCATAGAGCAGGGGCAGTCACTTCTACCCTTCATCAGAAACTAAAGTATCCGGCAGAGGGAAAGGTGATAATTGTGTGCGGCAAGGAAGAGTACATCGTGAGTCATTTGACATCGTTCCTCTATGTTGAAGTTGAAGGCGAGATACATGAGACTCCATTTCAGGCGTTTGAGACAGTTCATGCTGTCAATTTTCCCCCTCCAGAGCAGAAAAGGAAACCTGGAACTGTTATGTCTTCTATCAAGGATGCGAGAGCTGTGGTGGAAAATGGTAACCCTGAAGGTTGGGGTCAGGTGCTGGACGTTACCCCAAAATTTGATAAATTTGGTCTTGGTTTTAGCCCAGGTCAGCAGAATGCAACTCCTAGAGCTTCTAGTTTGTCTACTCATGTGAAGTTTTCCCGTCCTTGTGCTACTTAAGAAGGACACGTCAATGCAGTTGGCGACGATAGGGTTGATGGCTACAATGTCGAAGATTGGATTCGTCCAAGTATTCCAGGCCAGACACTCAACAATTGGACTTCTGTGGATGTTATCCAAGTTTCAAGCGCCGAGGAGTAATTTTCTTATTTTCTTTTATTATCATATCATAATTCCTATGCTCTGCCCAAAGCGTGGTGAATCATTTGTGTAGAGCCACCATGTTTATTTTCAAAAGTTTATCATGAAATAAAGGACGTTTTTGCATTCAAAATTTTGCTCCATTTCTTTCATTTTTTATGGCAACGTTTCTCTTTTCACACACTATCACTAAAAAACGCCAAAATGTCATTCATGCAGATGCACTTCCACCACCGATTATATTGATAACGACTCTGCTATGGCTCATTATGACTTTGATACTCATATTTATCAAGCTGAAGAAGAAGCATATGGGGATTGTGGTCTTCCTGAGGAATTAGCAAGATTGTTAAAACAGGAGGAGAAGGTTATCCAGCTGAATCAAGATTCGATTGAGGTGGTGAATATTGTCACAAAAGAGGTAAGAAGAGAAGTCAAGATAGGGGCAGATCTCGAAGAAAGTATAAAGGACAGATTGATTGAGCTACTCCGTGAGTATTCTGATATCTTCTCTTGGTCTTATGAGGATATGCCTGGGTTGGATACAGACATAGTGGTGCATCGATTACCTCTCAAAGAAGGTTGTTCCCCTGTCAAGTAAAAGCTCCGAAGAACTCATCCTGAGATGTCCAAGAAGATCAAGGAGGAGGTCCAGAAGCAGTTGGACGCGAATTTCTTAAAGGTCATCAATTATCCGCCATGGATTGCAAATATTGTGCCTGTGCCCAAGAAGGATGGTAAGGTCAGGATGTGCGTGGATTATAGGGATTTGAACAGGGCCAGCCTTAAAGATGATTTCCCTCTTTCGCATATTGATGTGTTGGTCGATAATACTGCTCATTCCAAAGTGTTCTCGTTCATGGATGGTTTTTCGAGTTACAATCAAATTAAGATGGCTCCGGAGGATATGGAGAAGACAACGTTTATCACGCCTTGAGGAACTTTCTGCTACAAAGTGATGCCGTTTGGTTTGAAAAATGCCGGGGCAACATATCAGCGCGCCATGGTCACTCTCTCTCATGATTTGATTCACAAAGAGATTGAGGTATATGTGGACGATATGATTGCTAAGTATGACACGGAAGAGGAACATCTTGTTCATCTGGAAAAATTGTCCGAGAGGCTGAGGCAATTCTTGCTAAGGTTGAATCCGAATAAGTGCACCTTCGGGGTGAGATCTGGCAAGCTGTTGGGTTTTATTGTAAGTGAAAAAGGTATCGAGATGGACCCGGCCAAGGTCAAAGCGATACAGGAAATGCCTGAACCAAGGACGGATAAGGAAGTACGTGGTTTCTTGGGAAGGTTAAACTACATTTCTAGATTTATTTCTCATCTCACAGCCACCTGTGAACCTTTGTTCAAGTTGATGAAGAAAAGTCAGACGGTGAAGTGGAATGAGGATTGTCAGAAGGCCTTTGACAAAATAAAAGAATATTTGTAAGAACCTCCGATAATCATGTCGCCAGTGGAAGGAAGGCCACTAATCATGTACCTAACTGTGTTGGAGACCTCAATGGGTTGTGTCTTCGGTCATCACGACGAGACAGGGAAGAAGGAACAGGCTATTTACTACTTGAGTAAGAAGTTTACGGAATGTGAGTCGAGATACTCATTGTTGGAAAAAACTTGTTGTGCGCTTGCCTGGGCCGCCAAACGTTTGAGGCAATACATGTTAACTCACACCACCTACTTGATATCCAAAATGGATCCAATTAAGTACATTTTTGAGAAGCCAACTCTTACAGGCAGGGTAGCCCATTGGCAGATGATACTCACCGAGTATGATATCCAATACACTACTCAAAAAGAAATTAAGGGTAGTGTACTGGCCGACCATCTTGCTCATCATCCTTTGAAAGATTATGAACCGATGAAGTTTGATTTTCCAGATGAGGAAATTGTGTATATTCGGGATTGTAATATGCCAGAACCAGACGAAGGACCCGAGCCGAATCACGTTGGGCACTTGTTTTTGATGGTGCCTCCAATGCCATGGGCAACAGCGTCGGAGCTATTATCACTTCCCCTGAAGGATACCACATTCCTTTCACGGCTCGTATTTGTTTCAATTACATTACCAACATGGCCGAATATGAGGCTTGCATTTATGGCATTGAAACGGCAATCGACCTGTGCATCAAATTTTTGAAAGTTTACGGGGATCCCAACCTTGTTATCAGCTAGATTAATGGAGATTGGGAGACTCACCATCAGAACCTAATTCCCTATCATTAGCATGTTATGAACCTGATTCCGTACTTTGAAGAGATCACGTTTAAACACATTCCCAGAGAAGGAAACAATCTAGCTGATGCACTGGAAACTTTGTCCTCCATGTTCAAGGTTAAGTGGGATAATGAGGCACCTTCCATTACCATCAGAAGTTTGAGTGAGCCAGCTTTCTGTTTTGAGGCCAGTTGGGAATTAGATGGTAATCCTTGGTTTTATGATGTTAAACGATATCTTGAAACACAAGATTACCCTGAAGAGGCATCCATCACAGATAAGAAGTTCTTGATAATATTTTCAGCCAATTTCTTTCTCAGTGGTGGTGTGTTGTATAGAAGGCATCACGATGGTTTACTGCTCAGATGTGTTAACAAGATAGAAGCAGCTAGAATCATTGAAGAGATACATGAAGGTGATTTTGGGACCCATTCCGACGGGCATACCATGGCTAAAAAGATTTTGCGAGCAGGTTATTATTGGTCCACCATGGAGATTGACTGTTATAATCATGCACATGTTTGCCACAAATGTCAAGTCTATGCTGATAAAGTGCATGTGCCGCCAGTGCCTTTGAATGTCTTGACTTCCCCTTGGCCGTTTGCAATGTGGGGAATTGATATGATCAGCAAAATTGAACTGACTGCGTCCAACGGTCACCGTTTCATTCTGGTTGCCATCGATTATTTTACAAAATGGGTCGAAGCTGCATCCTATGTCAATGTCACCAAGCAGGTGGTAACTCGGTTCATCAAGCACAATATTATCTGTCGCTACAGAGTGCCTGAAAAGATCATTACCGATAATGGGTCTAATTTGAACAACAAAATGATGAAAGAGCTTTGCGAGTCCTTCAAAATCAAGCATCATAACTCTTCCCCATACCGACCAAAGATGAATGGTGCTGTCGAAGCGGCCAATAAGAATATTAAGAAGATCGTACAAAAGATGGTGGTAACCTATAAAGATTGGCATGAGATGCTGCCTTTCACTTTGCATTGTTATCGCACCACTGTGCGTACTTCGACTGGGGAAACCCCATTTTCTTTGGTTTACAGCATGGAAGCAGTATTGCCGGTAGAAGTCGAGATTACTTCTCTTAGGATCATGAGGGACGTTGAGCTGGATGAAAGTGAATGGGTACAGAATCAGCTGGATTAGTTGGAACTTATTGATGAGAAGAGGTTGACAGCTGTATGTCATGGTCAGGTATATCAGCAAAGGATGAGGAAATCTTTTGATAAGAGGGTACGACCTCAGTGTTACAAGCCATGTGACCTTGTGCTAAAAAGGATAATTCTCCCACAGGGAGATCCCAGGGGCAAGTGGGTTCCGGCTTATGAAGGTCCTTTTGTGGTCAAAAAAATTTTCTCTGGAGGAGCGATGATGCTCACGACTATGGATAGAGAGTACTTCCCTCTCCCTGTGAATGCTGACGTAGTTAAAAAATACTTTGCATAAAAAAAACCGCTAAACTGAAAACCCGAAAGGGCGGTTTAGGCAAAAAGAGGGTGTCCTGGTGAATCGAAAACCCGAAAGGGCGATTCAGGCAAAAGTTAGGGACTTAAGCAAGTAACTACGCTCGGCATGAGATCCTTTGTTTCTTTCCTTCATTCCGTCACTTGGCATAAGCTCGAAGCTAATCCAAGAATGATCTGTCTGAAAGCAGGAAGATGAGAGTCATAAGAATCATAGCAGAGTCGGGACTTGATGCATATTCATATTCACATTGCCATTTATAAACACTTGTTTGCTTTGATTTTGTAATTACTTGCTTCCAAATGTAAATGCCTTTTTCATAGGCTGATTTCTCAAAATCAATAGAATATCTTCTTTCAAGTATACATATACGTTTCTTTTCCCCCTTTTTACTATTTTGTTTGCAAAAACGTCCAATATTTTTGATAAGCATGTGCATATAAACTTCGTGGACCTTACACGGAAATGGTAATCTAAGGCATGGTTAGTTGATCGCTTGAAATACGGATAACAAACACAACAACTTCTGTGCAAGGGGCATGTTTGGTTCTATGGTTGATGGATTTCTCTTTCACTTTGTTGGCGGATGCCTTGCCATTTGTTTCACAGCTTCGTGCTGTTGGTAAAGGTCATGGGTCATGGTAATATCAAGATTACGACGGGTCGGCGAGATCGGCGGACCGAGTTGGAGATAGTTCTTCCCCGTAATGGCTTTTATTACGTTTCTGTGCTGCACTTTCATGTGTCATCTTGATTGATTGTTTTAGCATTGTCTGCATATAGGATTTTGTTTATAGCCGAATGTCAGTCTTGATGCGTTGAATATATTTTGCCTTGAAAAAAAATTGTTTCATTTTACTTAATCCATCCAGTATCACTCTTTATTCGTTTTTTTGGGCATTTTGATACCAACTGTGCCAATTCTTTTGCTTAGCCAAGAGTTTGGGAGGAAGGAGTTTAGATAAAAACGATGACTGTAGTGGTATGCTTTTGAGTAGAATCCTGTTGATGATGTACAGGAATTGTTTCAATCCCCAAACACCGGAGATATAAGGGAGTTAGACCCTCGTTAACCCCTCTGAGCCTTCGAAGTAGGAGTTCCTTGACCAAGCATTCAAATTTCAGAAGGAATTCCCCATCTGAGGATCACCACATTTTATCTCTCGCATCATGAGATCAGGAAAAATGTCTAAACCACGATGTTCATTTCCTCACAAAGTCCCAAGGTTGAGATCGAATCGATACAATAATGGCTATCCCTCGCCGACCAAGGAATGAGGCATTTGTTTTCTTAAAAAAAAAATAAAGAGAAAGAAAGAAAAAGTTCAAAGACCTAAAGTCACATTGAGTTGTTCGAAGTGGAAAGTATGAATAAGAAAGAAACAAAAAGCCCTGCTAAGTCGAAACTTGAAAACAAGTCGCTTAGGCAAAAGTTAGGGCGTCCCGCTGGACTCCCAAAATTAAAATTCAAAAGATTTTGTCCAAGAAAAAGTTAGGGAAAAGAGAGCCTAAAAGGCCAAACAAAGATTATTCAATAAATTTTTCATCAAAAGAAGAGGAAATATAATATCAAAAACAAAAGCAACAAAAGTTAAGTGACAATCATATTGGAGAATTTGTCGTGATCACTCAACCATTATAAGTCCTTTGGAAAGGTGAATGCTTGTGATAAGTCAGCTGAACTTAGGACAGGAGAATATCACGAAGGGGTTGGGCACCAAATAACTTGAGCCTTGAAAACCTTTTTTCTAAAAAAACGTCGAACCAGGCCACGTTACAACCTCTAAAAAGTACTAACTGAAACAAGGGTTTAACTCGAAAGCATACTACAATGGGATAACGTTTCCTAATATCCCAAATATATGTTGCATATCCACGTTGGTATCTTATCACCCCCATCTTGACTCGTTTTTTTTTTAAAAAGAAAAGGGGAAGAAAAGTTTTGAAATTTTTTCATTCTAGCCAGTGATTCATTCACAACAGAGATGCGACACTTTGTTTAGGTTTTCAACTTTAAGGCTTAAATAATCATCGCATCAGGTCTGTCATTCCCAAAATAAACATCTTTCTGCATGCAAAACAGTTGTTTGACATCAAAAAAGAGTTTACAAGTTGAACACTTGTAAAGAACTTAATGATTGTCAGGAAGGGAATATTTGGTTTTCTTCTGTTAGACAGAGCCCATGTATGAGTAGGACTTTACCTATCCCCAATGAAGTTTTGTTGCCCCAGGAATCTTCTTTTAAAGGCTCCATTATGAGATTTGGGATTTGAGGATGTCGCATACCCCCAGCGGAGTTGCCATTCAAAGATCCCTCGCCATAACCTCTCATTTCCCATCCGATCTGCTGACTGGGGCATCCTTATGTTAAGATCTTTCCTTATCCCCAGTGAGGTCGGTACCGTGTGACTATCTGCATGATCTGTCCAATGGTTACATTCCAAAAAATATCTCTCCAACAAAATCTTCAACAGAGTTATGTATCCCCGATGAAGTCCCGTTTCCTCAGCAGAGCTTTGTTCCCCCAGCAAAGGTTTTCACCCCTCACGTCGAGTTTGTTGTCTTGGTGTAATCCTTAACACGGCCGCACGTTGTCTTTTCCAGAGATTACATCCTTGCCCTGATCTTCTCTCTCAATGTCTAATCTTCAGATGGCGTCCCTCTCCAGAAGCTACAATATCGATCTGATCTTCCCTTGGAGTTTGCAATTTATTTTTGCAACTCCCCTCAATGTTTGTGGTCCGTTTCTACTGGTTACTCAATTGTTATTCCCCGCAAAGCTTCATCTCTTCGAGGTTCCCTCTCTAGCGGTTCCCCATATTTTCTTCTCCCTTTTGGATTTTGCAATTTATTTTTGTAAGTCTTGTCAAATCCTGACTTCTTGGTTATTGGCTGCTCAATTGGCCGTTCCCCAGTGGAACTTTTAAACATGCATCATTACATTGCATCTACCAAAACGCGTAGCATTTCCATTATATGGAGCATTGCGCTATACAAAAAGAATTCAAACATGCATCTAAACATAAGCCATTATTGTTTCTATTGTCCCTAGTGAGCTTGCTAATACTTCAGATTAAATCCCCAGCGAGGTCTTCGTCCTCATTATCCCAGTTTCCTCCCCATACCAATATCCTTTTGACGTCGATCATTTGTTTGTTTGAGTGTCTACTCTTGACTGTAGTTCAGTTTTGCCCTGGCGCAGTCTTCTCGGGTTTAGTCTACACTACCCTCTCCGGTTCATTCCAATGTCTTTTGATGCACCTTTCGAATACCAGTTTCGTCCTGATATTCACTTTCAGCAGGTTTTTAGGTGTACTCCCTAATCTTCTTGCTTTGGGTTGAGCTCAGATTTTCGCCTCGTCGCCTGTGCATGAAATCCAGTTTTATCCTAGATCTCATCTAGTTTAGTTTCGCCTAACTAGTTATTAAGTCGAGTTTTGTCTCGTTTTTTTTGCTTTCATACCCTGGACCCTTTGACGGTGTTCGTTTACCGAGTGCAGTGTTCATACTGCGTCCCTAGTTTGAAGTCAGTCTCCTTTGTTCCTTGGATTCTTCTATCAGTTTTCATCACTGTTTATCCATTGATCTGAGACCAGCAGGTGCTCTGAGAAACATGCACTCTCATCACTTTACTATGGGTCAGGTTTCACCTCGTTACCTATGCGTGAAATCCAGTTTTATCCTGGTATTCATCTAGTTTAGTTTCGTCTAACTGGTTATTGAGTCGAGTTTTGTCTCGCTTTTGTTCCTCATTTCTGGGATTCTTTCAATTCCTTCATACTGTCTATATTAGTTGAGTTTAACAAGTGCTCCTAGAATCATGCACTCTAGCCACTTTTGCTTTGGGTCGAGCTCAGAGTTTCGCCTCCTCACCCGCGTATGTTTTCTTCTCCAGAGCTTAGTTTTGCCTATACTCTGTGGTTTGAGTTTCATCTCACCCTTTTTGAAGCCCAGTTTTTCCTTGGCACATCTGTCCGGAAGTTTAGTTACGTCTAATCTTCTTTGTTTTCGTTCTGTTTCAACCCGCGTTACAGCTCCATTCTGACGCATGTCTTGGGGGTTTTTCTGCTTCTTTTTCTTTCTTCTTCAAGAGTGTAAATTTTTGGGTTCTTTTGTATTCAATCATCTTCAACTCTGAACGCTGGAAAGTTGTCACTTTTCTCACTTATCATGTTGAAGATATTTGAATAGGGGCAGCTGTTGCACCCCAAAATTTACCCTCTTGATTTAGGCTTATGTTTCATCATGAATATCATATTGCATTGCATGCATACATTGTGATGGGATCAAAGTACTTTGGTTATCAAGTTTTCCTCAAGCTTTGAAGTTTGACTACATTGACAAGTTGCTCAAGTAGAATCTAGTCATCTAAACCTCTGGATCTTTCAATCACAAAAGTTATTGCATATCTCAAGGTGTTTTATCCATCTCTTTGGATCATCAGAGGATTGAAGTTTGTGTTTGATTATTACAAGAATCACTCTTTTGATTCACCAGTCAAATTAGGGTTTTGCTTGATCAAGGCTATTGATCAATGTACAAGTCTTGATTTGGAGGCTACAACATCTCATTGGTATTTGAAAAGTCATAGTACAAGAAATTGGTCAAGATGCCCAGAGGATTTGAAGTTTTGAAGATGATTCATCAGTCTTCTAAGGGGTTAACCAAAATTAGGGTTTGGGATTTCATCAAGATTTCTTGATAATTTTGAAGTGAAACTTTGTACATGGCCTCTATATATTTGGAAGATCATATGTTTGAAGTTTTGATCATCAATTTTGAAGGGAAGTGGATCAATTGATTCAAAGGGGCAAAATGGTCATTTTGGTCAAAATCAGTCAAAGTCAAGATTGACCAAGGGAATATTTGGTCAACCATCAATTTAAGGGTATAATTTTAATATTTCAAGTCCATTTTGATCATTGGATCAAAGATATTGAGGTTTGGGTTGAAACTTGTTCATGAAGAAACCCTAAAAGTTTTTAATTTTGGAAAATAAGGACTTAAATTCAAAAATTCATATTTTATTCACCTTTGATAAAAAAAATTCAAATGAAGCATGCTTGGAAATATAAGAGAATGATCTTTCATCTCCTTTTAGTCTCATGTCCAAATTGGCAAAGAGTCAAGAGTTATAAAGCTTGGAAGTCACAAAATTATAGGTCATTTTCAAAAATTAGTGAATTTCATGTCAAATTTTGAGGGCCTTAATGGATTCAATTGCAAAAACTCAAAACTAAGGGATTGTATATCTTTTCAATACCTTTCCAAATTGTAATCATTTGTGTCCAAATTCAAAAATATGAGCAAGTTATGGACTTTGGAATTTTGAGGCATTTTATTGAATTTTGACAAGTATGCAAAATGGCCATTTCTTGCAAACTCAAGTTTTAGCCATTCCTTTTGTTTCTAATCAAGCCCATGAACAATTTGTGACATGCAGAGGACCATTACACTCATCATTTCGTGCCCATGTGCTTCATGAACTTGCTTGAATTAAAATTAGCAGCGGTGGTGTTTGTATTGAAAATTTGGAGACATTATCTTTTTGGTTCTAAATTTCAAGTTTTTAGTTATCATAAGATTCAGAGATACTTGTTCGACCAGAAGGAGTTGAATATGAGGCATAGCAGATGGCTTGAGTTGTTGAAGGATTATGACTTTGATTTGAATTACCATCCTAGTAAAGCAAATATAGTTGTTGATTCATTGAGTAGGAAGTCGCTGCATATGTCAATGCTTATGGATCGAGAGTTAGAGATGACCGAACAATTCAGAAATATGACCTTGGTGTGTGAAGAGACTCCTTCTAGTGTAAGGTTAGGAATGTTAAAGTTGACTAATGGTATTATAGAAGAAATCTGTGAAGTTCATAAGTTTTATTTGAGGTTAGTCGACCAATTGACTTTGATTAACCTGGGTAAAGGAGATAAGTTCAGAATTATCGAGAGTAGTGTAATGAGGTTTGGTGATATAGTGTGTCTTTCATATGTTCTAGAGCTTAAGAAGAGTATTCTTGAGGAAGGACATAGAAGTGGTTTAAGTATTAATCTCGGTGCTACGAAGATGTATCAAGACTTGAAGAAGTTATTTTGGTGGCCCGGTGTAATACGGTGGGAGAACTGACTTATTTTTGCATTTTATCGCAAATGTTGCGGATAGCAAGAGTCGCCACTGACTTTTCTTTTGTATAATAAGGAAAGGGTGAAAAGAACAGGAAAGACCTTGCTAGATTTTGAGTTCGGGTGGTAAATTATGAAAATAGAAGGTGTTAGAACCCCTTTCATCCGTAGTTATCTACGGGCTTTTAATCGCTTAGCTCACTTTGAAAATTTTCTTTGTGTGTGTGTTTTGAAAATATTTTGAAAATGACAATGTAAGGAGAACTTTGTAATGATTCTTTTATTGGTCCTCAAGAATGTATACAAAGTTTTTTTAGAAAATATTTCGTTTAACAAAAAATGTGAGAAGTGTTTTTGTTTTTGAGAAGTTTGTGAGCAAGTGATTAATTGTTTCTACCCACTAAAGATCGTTCATATTATTTTCATTCTCCTATAGAGATAATGCTATCCATACCATTAGTTGGCAGGTAGCCCTATCTATTAGATGTGAAGGGACAGGCGAAGGGTCATCGTACGGTCATCAAAGGCAACTTGTAAGGATGCTTTAGCAGTTTCGTAGGGGACTAGATCATTTTTCAAAAGGCAACATCAAAGGGTCATTGAGGGGATATGATCTTTTATACGAGGGTCTTTGTTAAAGCATCCCTACTTTCGAGGGACATGACCGTTTATTCCAAAAGGCAACAAAGAGAGGTTACCTTAGAGGTGTTAGTGTGAAAGTGTGTTTATTTTAGTTATTTACTTTGAAATTAGGTTTTCTAGAGTTTGGTTTTTATCTTGCCATACAAACCCTAGTTACTAACAGTAGCATATAAAATATAGTAGAGAAGATAAATGCAGAAATATAAACCTAGGCTATTACAGAGCTTTGGGGAAATTACATAATAGTGAAAGCACAAGAAATAAAATCCTACAACTATTACATCCCAGAGCAATTACATAATACAAAAATGCAAAAGATATAAAGCTATGCTATTACATAGAAAACACGCGATCTTTACAACTTGATCTATGAAATTATAATAAGAAAAAGGAAAGAGGAAAATAAAATGTTTTTTTTGGTGATTTTTATGAAAAATAGCTTTTGATGGTAATTAATTAAAACCTAAAAATCTAATTAATTTTAAAATTGAAAAAGAGGTTAGTTAATTAAATTATTAAAAGGTTAATTAAAAAAGAAAACCTAAAACCTAATTAATTAGGGTTTAGTTTAGGTTAGTTAAAAATAAATCAGGTTAAAAATAATTAAGGTTAGCCAAAAAATAATTAAGGTTAGCCAAAAAATAGGGGAAGAAAAATCAATGGAAAAAAGCGTTAGAAACCAAAAAAAAATACAAATTCCAGGGGTGGGTGTTGAACTCACACCCTTTGCCTTCTGCCCTGCATGGTTTACCACTGCGCCAAGCGTGCGCTGGTGTTAGGAGAATGGAAGCAACACAATGTATGTTAAACTTGCAAAAACATTGGAAAATATGAAAAAACATCAAAAAGCAGGGATAGAACCCACACCCTCTTATACCAATGTCTTATCATGCACGCACTTGCCATTGGGGTGGCTGTTTCATCTGGTACATCAATGGGAACTAATAAGTATAAAATAAACCAAACTGACTGGACCAGAGAGGCTCCGGAGCCTTAGCTCTAGTCGTCTTCTCTGGTGAGCATGTTTTTTGTTCCTACAAAATAAAGCACGTCAGTGATTTAAAGGTAGCCTACCCCCTAATTTGGACCTTGCGAATTCAATGGTGGCCTTGATTTTGGATGATTCTCCCTGTACAAAGAGATACAAAGCAAATAATATGAAACAGTTCAAACATGGCAATACAGGATTAGATCCTTATGGGACTCATGTGATGGGTTTATCCTGCATATTGACATCTTTGAAGCATATTAGTGATTTTAGTATGCATCAAAACATAATGAAAATAAAAATATGAATTTCATGCAAACACCAAAACTGGTTATGCATAGTACGAGTTTCAGGCTTCTTGGATCATCACAATCGATCCAATCTTACCCTATAATGTCCCCGAAGTTGAATGGGATGGTTGTCTTGCTTTGAGAGAGGCTGAAAATAGGGTTTGAAGTTTGCCCTAATTTTGATAATTTTTGAAGTTTTTGGGATGGGGTTTCTCTTGCAAGGTTTCGTGTCCTCTGTCTTGTCCGAAATATGTGGAATATATAGAGAAAAATTAGGTCAAGAAAGTGGGCTTGGACCTTTGTATGAAAGCCTTGATTTTATTTAATTTAATTTTGAATTTAAATAAATAAAATAAAAAATAAATGGAATAAAAATCAAAGGGGTGTATGAGGTTCAGAGGTTCACTATGAGGAAAAGGAAGGGAAAAATTTGGGGTACAACAACTTCCCCTGTTCAATCTTCTTAAACCTGAAGAGTTAGATTGGCATGTCCGCCATTTCTCATCTGAGGGTGGAAGAGGATTTAACACTTAAGTGCCCAGAAATTTACACTTGTATGTGCATGAAGTAACACTGTTGGTTGATTGTATTGCTTGAATGGGCTTGAAGATGATATTCGGAGAGATGAAAGAGTGTCATCGAAGATGGGTTTATAGATGCCATCCAAAATAATTGTTGATAGGAGTATCAGAATGAGTCTACATTCGACGGTATCTGAGAATTATACTAGAATGAGTCTGTGTCCGACTGTATCTAGCAGATGTGATGGGTAGTGTCAGAATGAATCTTATGTCGCAATTCTATCTGAATGACGTTCTAGAATGAGTCCATGTCTTGACTATATCTATAAGAGGATCATAATGAGTCTTAGCCCGACTATATTGGAGATCTGTATTAGAATAAGCCTATGCCTGGCTATATCTATGAGAGGATATCAGAACGAGTCTTCTCCTGACTATATCTGAGATCTATATTAGAATGAGCCTATTCCTGGATGTATCTAAATATATACCAGAATGAATATCAGAATGGATCTACGTCTTGATCGTATCTGAATTGTATATGGAATATGTACTAGAATGAGTATCAGAATGGATCTATGTCTTGATCGAATATGAATTGTATCTGGAAGATATACTGAAATGAGTATCAGAACAGATCTATGTCTCGATCTTATCTAAATTGTATCTAGAGTATGTATTGGAATGAGTCTACGCCTCACTATATCCAGAAGATCATTACAATGATTCGTTGATTGATTGTATCTGAAGGATGATAAATTGTTGACAATATTTATCTGTTTATTAAATAACCAGAAAGAAAGTAAAGTTAGTTATTATGCAATGTCATGATGTATGTAATGTATTGTGTAATGATGTTCTCAAATTAAATGAGAATGTTATATGCATTTCGTATGCATATGCTATGATATTTTGTAAGTGATGTATGGATGTAATATCTTGTTGACAACATCAGTAACTTTGTATAACATATGGATGGGGAAAATAAATCCCTGACTGTTTTTGGGGATGGAGTATATGAATCTTCAATGTTGTTAAGAACATCTTCGTTGGGGATTTCTTCTTTTTGTTTGAGGATATTCTGCTGGGGACGTTCGGCTTCGGCTTGGGGATGGAAGAATTCCAGGAAAATTCGTTGTTCATCGTTCTTTTGAAGGATTTAACTCTTGTGTATCGTGATTGGGGATAAAAGAGATGGATAATCCTCTAATTTTATTTCTAACCAAGTTTCAGATATGGATGTCAACTCTTTTGGGGAGGACAATGTTGAATGACATCTGGCCCGGGAAGAGGATCCTGTTGGGGAATTACTGTATCAGAGAAATAAACTCCGTTGGGGAAATAAACCCTGCTAGAGAAGAGATTCTTGTAAACTGCATCTAGGAGATGACCTCTGATGGGGATCAGGATTTCATAGGCTGCGCTGAGGAAGTTTCAACCATATGATGGGGAGATGATCAAACTTCCTTATCCTATAGAGGGCCTATTAGGGATGATGATCAAGTCAAGCTATCCATTAGGGATAGGGAGACGAACTTCTGGAAGATATCCCAACTTCTGCCCGAGGGCATATTATACATGCTAGGGAATATATCTCTGTTGGGGATGAGCTTGTGAAGATAGCTCTGTAGAGATTAGTTCCATGAAGATTGTTCTATGGGTATTTTGAGAGTAGCTGAAACTTTATCCCAATTCCTAGGGTCTTTAGCAAATGCTTATTCCTGTTTGTATGCACATATTTGTTAATAGTAATCATATTCAAATTCATATGTACATTTAATTTAGTCATTGGACATTTTTGCAAACAAAACAGAGAAAGTAAATAAACTCGAATTTTGAATTATATTTGTATTGAAAGTTTGCCTATAAACAAGGAGTTTTGTATAAAGAGACACAGATCCTAGATAGAGGAAATTGTCGTAAAAATGTAGAAAGTTACAAAGAAAAACCAAGAAAAACAGCTATGTAGAAACGATCCCATCGAGTTTCAACTCTGCTATTTCCCCTATGTCTTCAAGCATCTCATCCCTCACTGTCGGAAGAAGTTGACTGAATTGATATGTACCATTGAACTTGATGTTGATACCAAAGCTTGCTATAAATAGATGATCCAATGGGACATAATCGTACGCTTCAACCCCTAACTTTTTCCTGAACCTCCCTTTCGGGTTTTCAACCCATCGGGATACCCTTTTTTCCCAAGCCACCTTTTCAAGTTTTCAAATTCCCGGGTGTAAAATATTTTTTATATATATTCCTAATTTTTGCCCGATCCCTTTTGGTTCACCGAGATTCCCTTAATTTTTCCTAGGCCTGTCAGCCTAGCAGGCCTCTTCTATGCGTAGTATTTTTTGACTATGTCCGCAGTCACATGGTGCGGAAAATCTACACCGTCCATGGTCGTAAGTATTATTGCACCGCCAGAAAATATCTTCTTGATCACAAATGGCCCTTCGTATGTGGGAGTCAATTTTCCCCTAGGATCACCTTATGGTAGGATAATGCGCTTTATTACCAAATCACCAACTTGGTATACCTGATGTTTGACTTTCTTGTTAAAGGCCTTGATCATGCCCTTCTAGTACATCTGACCATGACAAATAGCCGTAAGCATTTTCTCATCAATCAAATTTATCTGGTCCATCCTAGTCTGAATCTACTCGTCTTCGTCTAAACCTGTATCTTTCATAATCCTAAGGGAAGGAATCTGGACTTCGACAGGTAAGATGGCCTCCATACCGTAGACTAGAGAGAATGGGTTGCCCTAGTTGATGTACATACTGAAGTGCGATAACCATGAAGAGAAAATGGTAACATCTCATGGAAATATTTGTATGTCACCGTCATCTTCTGCAAGATCTTCTTGATGTTCTTGTTTGCGGCTTCCACCGTGCAATTCATATTCGGTTGATATGGAGAAGAATTATGGTGCTTAATCCTAAACTGCGTGCAAAGTTACATGATCGTAGTATTGATGAGATTGGTAACATTATCTATGATGATCCTTTCAATTATTCCATACCGATATATGAGGTTGTATTTAATGAATCGAGCCACAACATTCATGGTAATAGAGGCAAACAAGGTTGCTTTAACCCACTTCGTGAAGTAATCAATAGCGACTAGGATAAAGTGATACCCCATTGAAAGCAATAGGCTTAATCTCTCCAATCATATCAATTTCCCACATTGCAAACAACCAAGGAGCAGTAAAGATATTTAGAGGAACCAGAGGCACATGTACTTTGTCACCATAAATCTGGAATTTGTGGCAAGTCTTAGAATGCTGATAGCAATCAGTTTCTATAGTTGACCAATAATATCCCGCTCTCAGAATTTTCTTAGCCATTGTATGCCCACTGGAGTGAGTACCAAAGATTCCTTCGTGCATATCTTCCATAATCTTCTCCGTTTCCTTCTTGTCTACACAACGAAGCAGAGTCGAATTATGGTTGCGCTTGTACAAAATCCCATTGCTCAGAACGAACTTGGCCGAGAACCTCTATAGGAATTTATTTTCATTGATAGATGCTCCTTCAGTATACTCCTGAGTCTCTAGATATCTCTTTATTTTGTGAAACCAAAGCTTTTCCTCTACTCCATCAGTGTCAACTTTGTAGCAATGTGTCGGTTCGTCTAGTCTTTCAATAGTAATTTGAAGAGCTTCATTATCCCATATGACTTTTAACATATATGACATGGTAGCTAATGTGTCTGCCAACTGATTCTCTTCTCGTGGAATATGTTCACAAGTGATTTCCTCGAAGTACGGAATTAATGTCAACAAATGCTCTCGATAAGGAATGATATTTAGATGTTTCATGTTCCATTCTCCCTTAATTTGACTGATCACTAGATCTGAGTCCCTATATACATTCAAAAACTTGATTCTCATATCAATAGCAGCTTTGATACCTATGATGCACGCTTCGTATTCGGCCATGTTATTGGTATAGTCAAAGAAAAGTCTAGCGGTAAATGGCGTATGGAAACCTTTGGGAGAGACAATCACGACACCAGTTCCATTACCAAGCGCGTTGGAAGCTCCATAAAAAACCTTAGTCCATCAGGATCCTAGCTCATGTCTTTCATACGGTCCAGGTTCTTCATAATCTTTAACTAGCATAATATTCTCATCCGGGAACTCGAAATTCATAGACTAATAGTCGTCTATGGCTTGATGAGCTAAATGATATGCTAGTATACTTACTTTGATTGCCTTCTGAGTAGTATACTGAATGTCGTATTCTGTCAAGACCATTTGCCATCTTTCTATTCTTCCGGAGAGAGCGGGTTTCTCGAATATATATTTTATTGGATCCATCTTAGAGATCAACAAAGTAGTATAAGTCAACATATACTATCTTAGTCAGCGAGCAGCCCATGCCAAAATGCAGCAAGTTTTCTCGAGCAGTGAGTATCTTGTTTCACAGTCGGTAAATTTTTTTCTAAGGTAGTATATTGCATGCTCTTTTCGACCGGACTCGTCATGTTGCCCTAATACACACCCCATTGAGTTCTCTAACACTGTTAAGTACATGATCAAAGGTCTTCCTTCAACTGGTGGCATCGGAATTGGAGGTTCCTAGAGGTACTCCTTGATTTATTTGAAGGCTATCTGACAATCATCGTTCCATTTCACTCATTGATCTTTCTTCAGTAACTTGAAGATTGGCTCATTGGTAGCGGTCAAATGGAAAATAAATCTGGCAATGTAGTTCAATCGTCCCAAGAAAGCTCTGACCACCTTCTCAGCACGGGGAGATGGAATTTCTTGAATGGCTTTAACCTTGGTAGGATCAACCTCAATACCTTTACCACTGACGACGAGACCTAGGAGCTTACTGGATCTTACCCCAAAGGTACACTTGTTCAGATTCAACCTCAGCTTGTACTTCTTCAACCTCTCAAACAGCTTGTGTAGGTGGTCGAGATGTTCTTCTAGAGTCTGAGACCTAGCTATCATGTCGTCAACATAAACCTCTATCTCATGATGGATCATGTCATGGAACAAAGCTACCATAGTGCATTGATATGTTGCACCGGTGTTCTTCAAATCGAAAGGCATAACCTTGTAATAGAAAGTGCCCCACTGTGTGGCAAAGGTAGTCTTCTCCGTGTCTTCAGGTGCCATCTTGATTTGATTATAACCAGAGAAACCATCAATGAAGGAAAATACTTTATGTTGAGTGGTGTTGTCAACCATAACATCAATATGCGAAAGTGAAAAGTCATCTTTGTGGCTTACCCTATTCAGATCCCTGTAGTCTAAACAAATACGCACTTTGCCATCCTTCTTAGGTACTGGAACCACATTTTTAACCCACTGAGGATAGGATGTAATAAATAAGAAACCCGCATTGAATTGCTTCATAATCTCAACCTTGATCTTTTCAAACATCTCGGGACGCATACGACGAACCTTTTGCTTTATTGGAGAACAACCTTTTTTCGTCGATAGATGGTGCACCATAATATCAATATTGAGCCCTGACATGTCTTTGTACGAGCAAGAAAAGATCTCAACATAGTCATATAACATCTGGATTAATCTCTTTTTGACATTTCCTTCTAGGTTGGCACCTATCTTGACTTTTTTCTTGTCCTCTTAAGTACCCAAGTTCACAACCTCGACTGAATCTTCATGAGGTTGTTGGATCTTTCTTCCTGCATTAACATCCTAGCAAGCTCTCCAGGTACTTTACAATCTTCCTCACTGTTGGATCCCAAAATTTTCCCTCTCTTTTCTCAAAACATTTCTCACAAAGATCTTCAATGGTCCAAGCTTGCACAAGTATTGACTAGGTCAAACCACCTCTTAAACACTGATGCTTCAAATTAGGGTTTTGGTTCCCACAAGGATATTTGGACTTCTAATTCCTCAAATTACTTTCATGGATCACTATAGACTCCCAAGAATACTCATGTCAAGTTTCAAGTCTTGTATCACAAATTTGCTCAGTCAATTGCTCATATGACTAAAAATCAACTGTATTGGTTAAAAATCAAATATGGTCAACCTACAGTCAAACTTCGTGATTTTTGGCCAAAATAAAAATCTTAGTCTTATTCATCATTTGATCATGTATTGATCATAATCTCTCAAGAAAAGCACTCAATTTACCAGAAGGGCAAAATGGTCAAAATTAAGGTTTTGACTATATTTGACTGATCAATGACTTTTGACCTAATGCATGATCTAATGGATTGAAGAAAAATCTCAAGGATTCAAATACAAAATGATTGACCTAATTTCATGGCTCAACACATTTCTCAAGATCAATTGATTGATAGTTGAAATTCAGTCAACTGATGAAAAGTCAATTGATACACCAAAAGTCAAACTTTGACTTTTTGATCAAAATTGAGTTTCAAAGATAACAATTCATTAATACATTAAAAAATATGAAGCTTGATCATCAAAAAATCAAGAAAGTCAAAATTCAATTTGAAAAGTCAAACTTTTTAAGACTTAGAAATTTTTCTAAGTGTTTTAAACATGATAATTTCATAACTTCATGACATTTTTTTACCAAGATGCAAGATGATTCATAGAAAACTTTCAACATGAAAGTTGTAGATATTTATGATATCTACAACTTTTATTTACTGATCAAGTCCTAGAAATGCTTTCATTTTGAATTATAAATCCATGAAGTCATGCACTTTTTCTTAAACACTTAGTGAAATTTTGACCTAGTTTGATCAGGATTTTGACCTAACTTCTTGGCCAATTTTCACATAGTTCCAATTTGATTTTTCAATAATGGAAAATATGAAAATTGTAGAGGATGTTCCAAGCTTTTCAAAATTTTAAAGAACTCAATGATATCATTTTTGAGTTAAGAGAATCGAAGGCAAGAATTTGGACATTCATTCTTGAATTATAGGTCATTTTTGTGATGAACAAGAATTCAAATCTCATAGCCATGCTGCATAATCTTGCTTTACAGGATTTAAACTCGTGTTTCACTCCATAAATAATTGTTTACACAATTGATTTAGCCATTATCCAAGTGTTTGAGTCATTATCCAAGTCAAATTGCCATTTAGGGAAGAAAGTTCACACTTCCATTTTGGAAAAGTGACTTTAATCAT
The DNA here is from genome assembly GCA_948472305.1 of Vicia faba. Lineage (NCBI taxonomy): Eukaryota > Viridiplantae > Streptophyta > Magnoliopsida > Fabales > Fabaceae > Vicia > Vicia faba. The sequence continues at coordinate 1,033,960,748 of OX451740.1, read as the reverse complement.
AAAGTCCACTCTCCTTGAGATTTGTATTTGTTCTTTTTGCATAAGAATCCTCTATAAACTCAGAGCAAGCATGTTTAAAGTTTCTAGCCACCCTACCTTGCCTTGAACCATGTTTGTCTAAGCTTGCTTCAAAAATAAGTCAAAATCCATAACATGTGAATTTGTACTCCTGACTTCTCCAAGCTTCCAAACCCTTTGCCTATAAATTAAACCTTCATTCACAAGCCTGGGGACAAATTTTGACAAGCCCTCAAGCATCCCAAAACTCCCTGAAACTCAAAATTCTGCACAAACCTCCATTATTGTCATTTTTGGACAAGAAACTTGAAACACAAAATCTACTCGTGTGTTTCCTCTCTAAACCATCCACAAAGCTTTTATACATCAAGTAAAACTCAACCAAACACCTTTTATAGTTTTGTAACATTATCTTCTTCATCTTTCATAACCAAAAATAGATCATTGCAACTTGACCTCTCCATATCATTTCAGCCACTCCCAACTCAAGCTAAGCATTACATTAGCTTCCTGGGGACTCAAGGAAACTAACCTGATCATTGTAGCACCTTGAATCAAGCTCATTTGCAAAACACGAATCCCATTTTTGAGGTAAGTTTTCTGACTTTTGAAATCTTCATATGGGCATTGTTAGCCTTCCATTTTCAAAGATAGAATGTAGACATCATGGCCCTGAAACTGACCATGTCCTTAGAATTCATTTATATTGCTTGAGTAGTGAGAATTTTAGGTTTGAAATATCTAGAAAAATTAGGTCAAATTTGGTACCATTTAAAATTCATGCTCATCTTTGAGTGTTAGCTTAATTTATTTACATGGTCAAAATCGTGGTTAAATTTCCAGTAATTTTCATGTTTACATTTTTCATTTTGGTTGAGAGATGAGAAAGTTACAAATTTTAAAAATGGTGATAAATGTTCTGGTGCGAGGAAGAAGATGAAGTCATCTTCAGGAACATGTTTCAAATATATATTTTTGGGCTTGTTTATAACACCAGATGTATAGCCACCCTAGTGGTGGAGAGCGTGCGTGTAAGGCTTGGAACTATATGGACTTGGGTTCGAGCCCCTATGGTACCCTTTTATTTGTTTCACATTTATTTGTTTCAGATTCAGTGCATAAAGGCCCAAGGCGCGCATGATAGTCCTCTTCTCATCACCACTTGATTGTTACATGATCAAAACCAGCACTCCACATGTGCCAGACCATGATACATCAACAGAAGTCAGCCACACTGGATCCAAATAGGCGCTGGATCTTTGTTTTGGGCCTGGATGATTTTTGCTTCATAACACCCCTCATTTTACTTTTCAGCGCAGGCCTATCTTTTTTTTTAAAATTTTATTTCCTGACCAAACAAAAATACATTTGGGCCTAGAATCAAACAAAAAAACTGCTTTCTTCACTCAAACCACCCTTTTCACTTTTACACCCTCCTGACTTTAATTTTATATTTTATTTTTATTTTCTTTTTCTGTATTTTTATTTTTATTTTTATTTTTATTTTTATTATTATTATTATTATTAATCAAAAATACCAAAAATATGTTATATTTATTATTTAGCTATTTGGTATATTTCTATTTTATTTCTTTTAGACAAAAAGACCAAAAACATTTCTTTAACAAATTTTTTTTTTTAAAACTTAATTCAATGTAGACTTAGTTTTTATTTTAATCTTATTTATCAGTTGAATTAACCTAGAATTTAGGAATTTTAATTAATTAATTTCTTTCTTCATATTAGTTTAATTAAGTCAAAACCTTTTCGTAAACAACCTAAAATTGTTTTCTTATTTAATTATTTCTTTTCCTTAATTAATTTAGGTTTAGTTTCATTAAATCAACTTAGACTAATTAGTTATTTTCTTTCTTTTTATTAGCTTTATTAGGTTAATATTAAACCTTTTATACAAAAACTCAAACAAAATAATTTCCTTTCCTTGTACATTATTTTCATATTCTTGTATATTTTATTCTTGCAATATTCAATATGGTTGTAATAATAAGCTAGGGTTTATATGCTTTCATTCCCCATTTGTAAATTGTATCCGCATCCCTAAATATTGTAATAGTGTAGAATTTTACATTTCTACAATTTATCGCTTTCAATATAAATGCTAGTAATTAGGGTTTGTATGGCAAGATAACATCAATCTTAGAAAACCCAAATTTCAAAGACAAAAATGCATGAAAACAAACACTTTGCACACTTGCACCTCCAGGGTAACCCACACTTGTTGCCTTCAAATAAAATAGTCATGTCCCTCGAACGTGGGATACTTTATCAATGACCCTCGAATACAAGATCGTAGTCCCTCGATGACCCTTCAATGTTGCCTTCGGTAAATGATCTTAGACCCTTATGATAAATTGCTAAGGTATCTTACAGTGTTGCCTTCTATGACTATACAACGACTCACGCATGTTCCTTCACATCCAATGATAGGGCTTTTTATCAATCAATGATAAGATAGTAATAGCTAAAGGAGGAGGAAATGAACAAATACTTTTTTAAGTAGGTAGAATGTTTATATTTGCTTGCATACAAACATTTCAAAACACTTTCCAAACACACCAACACTTTCAAATGAAATATTTTCAAAAGTCAACACTTTGCATACATTCTTATAGAGACGAGAATCATTAAAAAGTTCACCTAAACAAAGGTACTTTTCAAAAATACTTTCAAACAAATCACACACACATTTCAAACAAAGCATTTTAAAGTGAGCTAGCAACTAAGAGCCCGTAGATAACTATAGATGAAAATGGTTCTAATACCTTCCCTTTTTATAACCTACCCCCCGAACTCAAGAAAATATCTCAAAAGGTCTTTCCTATTCTTTTCACCCTTTCCTTTATTAGATAAAAGAAAAGTCGATGGCGACTCTTGCTATCCGCAACAATTACGATCGAGCGCAAAACAGCCCAAGTCAGTTCTCCCACCATATTACACTCAATTTCGTCCTCGACTTGGTAGATCGAATTTTCAAAGTCATAATTAGAAATAGCAGAATTGTTATCAATGGGATCCAAAGTGGATATGGATAGACAATTTCTTGTGTGGGTGTGTGTAAGAACACATATCTATTTTGAAAGCAATAAAGTAAAAGGAAAACAAAGAGCGGAAAATTTGAATGCAAACTTCTAATGATTTATTGAATGAAAGTATGTGAATGAAATATGACAACCCTAACAAATAGACCGTTGTGCCTCGGGTAAGGCACAAGGCTTAAAGTTATTATTTAAAATTACATAACAAAAACTTGAAAGCAAGAAAGCAGAAAACAACATTTACTCCTGACTAAAGGAGATTGGTATAACGTCTTCAGTCTTCCAATTGCTGAGCGTGTTGCCGGTGCTAGGAAAAACCCAACTGTCTAAGTCATAATCACTATCAGATCTTCTATGACATTGACTCCATTGTTGTTGATGCGGAATGGTGGTCTTCCAGCACGGGCATGACGAACAGCCCTATGAGCCTCTACAGTAAAACCCAAACCAAATTTATTAGACTTGTAAGGAATGTCGGGAAGCTGACCCCAAGTAGTGCAACCACTTTCTTCTACCACAACTCGAGTGTCTTTCAAAGAAGCCATTCTGGGCGAAACCCTGGTAACCTTAGGATTTGCAGAAACATCTTCAGTGACGGTAGTTTTCCAAGGAATAATCTCAAAGGTCTGGCAGGGAGTTTCGATGAATTTTCCATCCATATCAACATGATTGAAGGAGTTCAAGTGACTCACCATGTACTCTTCTTCACCATAAACTATAATAATCTTTCCTTTCACGGGATATTTAAACTTCTGGTGTAAAGTAGAAGTAACATCGCCTGCCCCATGAATCCAAGGACGTCGCAGTAAACAGGAATAGGTCGGACGCATGTCCATCACATAGAAGGTAGAGTCGAAGACCTGAAAACCTACTTGGATCGGAAGATCCATCTCTCTGTGCATCATCCCCTTTAAACCATCAAAGGCTCTGACCACAATGTCACTAGGTTTTAGCACAACCCCTTCACACCTTCACAATCAAGCCTGTCTAGAGCACCATTCGGTAGAAAATTTAATGAGGAACCCATATTAACCAATACATGAGCTAAGATAGTGCCCCTGTATTTAATAGAGACATACAAGGCCTTGTTATGGTTTCTTCCTTCAAAAGTTAAGTCAGCATCAGAAAAGCCTAATCCGTTATCAGTCGTCAGGATATCAACATAATTTTCAAATTGATCAGCAGAGATTTCTTGCGGGACATGAGTGGATCTCAAGAACTTCACCAAAGCCTGAGTATGGGCTTCTAAGCACAACAACAAGGATGAAATGGATATCTTGGAGGGAGTCTGCCCCAGCTGCTCAACAATCTTATAGTCACTTTTCGGATGATTTTCAGTACTTCCTCCATCTCTTTCTTGGAGGTATCTTCAGTGGTAACTTATTTAGGTGCCCCAGCCAGGGAAGACTCAGTGATATGTTATTTGCCCCGAGTATCAGTAGTCGACTCAGTAGAATTAACACGAACTGGTGTAGCAACAGTCTTCGGAGAGATTTTTGGAGAGAAAACCCTTCCACTTCTAGTAACTTTACCGGTCCTGGAAATATTGTCAATGTTGGGATTAATAACTTTAGTATCTTCACTTTCAATAGTCAATGGTTCTTGCTTAACACCATGGTAGTAGACGTCGGCCCCATAATTCCAAGGGATAGCCTTATTAAAGGAATATGGGATTGGTTCGGGTGCGATGAGTATCAAAGGAGAAACCCTATGTTCGATAGTAATTTTCACATGACCCTTGTGTTGTACCCCAAAGTTTGCTCTCTCATTTATCAAGATTTTCTCAAGATCTCTTTGACTCAAGACTGCATTAGGGTTTGATCAAGCTCAAGACATCTCATCTTACACTGATGACCCAAAATTAGGGTTTGAGTTTGCACAAGGGTTTTTGAACTATCAATGCTTCATATGACCTTCAAACATCATTATGGACCCCTAAGATTACTCATGACAAGTTCAGGCCTTGAACCACATTTTTGATCAGTCAATTGGACAGTTGACCTAAAAATCAGCCGTATTGGAGGAAAAAGTCAACAATGGCCAATTTAAAGTCAAACTTCATAATTTTTGATCCACATCAACATTTTAGACTCATATGTATCATTTGATCAAGTTTGGATCACAATTCCTCAAGAAATTTGATCAAATCATCAAAAGGGCAAAATGGTCAAAATTAGGGTTTTGACTGAGAAAGGGCAATTTCTGATTTTGACCTAGCAAATGACTAATTGGTTTGAAGCATGATTTCAAGGATTCAATTGCATTATCTTGACCTAATTACATGGTTCAAAATATTGCAAATCCATTGGATAGACAGATGAAATTTGCAGTCAACTGATCAAAAGTCAACTGTATACTGAAAAGTTAAACTTTGACTTTTTGGTCAAAATCAAGTGCCAAGGATCATAATTCATCAAAACATGTCAAAATGTGAAACTTGTTCATCAAAAATCAAGAGAATCAAAAATCCAACTTTGCAAGACTTTGAAATTTTTCTAAGTATTTTCTATACTTGGTTAATTTCATTTACTTCATGACATTTTTTACTACAATTCCAAATAATTCAAAATGATGCAAGTAATTCAAGTTATTACAAAGTGGCATTTTTGCAAGTTTACAGATCATAAACTTTGTATTGCTTGAAATTTTTTTCCTTTGATTCAAAACCTTGCCACAATGCTTTGTCTTTAATACAATATGCATAAATTGCTCCACAAACCAAACTTGTTTCATGCTACAAACTATGTTGTCCAAGTTATTGCTGAACCAAAAAAAGATATGTTACTTATATACTTTGCCACAACACTCCACACCCTTGCTCATTTGCTGTCTTACAAAACCTTGTGCCATGCTGCACCATAAACCTATCACAAAACTTGCATTGCTTCCTATACAATCCAAAATATGTCCACAAAACTAGTAAAAAACTGCTCTATGCAGTCTGCCCCAAGCCTGCATCATAACAGCCCCAAAATTGCACCAAAATGGCAAAGGAAATTTGTGTGCATAAAGTATCAAAAAAGTAGGCAAAAATAATTCAAAATAACTTATTTTATTTCCCCCCTAAATCACAGTAAAAGGTCTACAAAAGGGGACTGTCTCATAAGACAAAAAGGTTAGATTTTGGAGAGAAAAAAGAGAGAGGAGAAAAACAGAACTTTTGTTAAACTTTGCTAATTCATAAAACCCAACTCATTTCATAAAACTCAGTTCATCCATAAAAACTTGGTTCATCTTCAACTCTGTTTTCACTCACAAAAACAAAAAAATCCTCAATCCATTTTTGTACAACCTTGCAAACCTTCCCCTAAACCAACTACCCAAACACCTCATATACATCACATGGAGATTGTTCTAACATAAGAACAGTTTCTGTAACACCTTTATCATCACCTTCCAAGCATAAACAAAAACAGTACTTTACACCTTTGACTGGGTTGGAGAAATTCTGGAACTTAGTCATACAGAGCAAGGATTGGAGTAGCTCTAAAGAGTAGTTCGGTCATTCATCACTTTGCATCCGGAGATATCCATACGTATTCTAAAGTTTCACTTCAAGAGGTCAGGAGACGACACGGGTGCCCGTGTCACTGGACACGGCCCGTGTCATTTTAGCTGGTACAGAAAAGGAAAAGAGGCACATGGACCATTATAGAAGCTGACACGGGTGCCCGTGTGATAGGACACGGCCCGTGTCATAGGACACGGCCCGTGTCAGACCCGACAACATAAATTTTGATTTTTCTTTTGATTTTTTGCTTTTACTTTCATTCAATTTGGTTGTAATAATTAGGAATTTTATTTTTTGCAACCCCAACTAGTACACTTGTATACCCCCTCCCTCAAAAAGCATGTAATAGCGTAAGACCTTTATTTTTCGCATTTTTTGCTTTCATAAATGGTAGTAATTAGAGTGTATGGCAAGATAAAACCAACAAGTAGACCACCCTAATCAAAGACTAAATGCATGCAATCAAACACACCATTCACACATGCACCTCTAAGGTAATCTCGCTTTGTTTCCTATCGGAAAAATAGTCACGTCCCTCGAACATGGGCGTTTTAGCAAAAGACCCTTGATAAAAGATCGTAGTCCCTTGAGGACCCTCGATGTTGCCTTCGGTATACGATCTAGTCCCTAAAACGACATTGCTAAAACGTCCCATAAGTTGCCTTGTATAACTATTCAAACGTCCCGCGTCCGTCCCTTCACATCCAACGATGAGGCTTCTTACCAAATCAACGGTAAGATAGACATATCTAAAGGATAAGGAAAAGCACGTTTAAGACCTTTCGAGTAGGTAGATTCGCTCCTAGTTACTCGCTTGCTCACGACAAAAACATTTTTACACATCAACATTTCCATTTCTAAAACATTTTCAAAAAGATAAAACATTTTTTATACGTTCTTATAGATACGAGAACCATTGCAAAATATCTTTCCGAAAACCACTTTCCAAAACACAATCCACAAACACGTCTTTGAACTATCTTTCGAAACAAAACTTTGTACGCGTTCTTATAGAAACAAGAACCATTACAAAAATATTTTCAAAATGCTTTCAAAGCCCACATCACAAGAAAATTGTCAAAGAAAAAGCAAGTTGATCTAGCAAGTAACTAAGAGCCCATGGAAAACCATGGATGAAATGGGTGCTAACACCTTCCCTTTTCATAATCTACCCCCCGAACTCAAGAAAACATCTCTAAAGGTCTTTTCTTGTGCTTTTTCACCTTTCCTTTTTTTGGATCAAAGAAAAGTCGGTGGCGACTCTTTCTAACTGTAACATTTGCAAACACAAACAAAAAACCTCAAGTCAGTTCTCCCACCGTATCACAAAACTGGCAACTCTGTTAGGGATATTATAAAAGTGGGGTTACCTTAGGGCTAGATCACATTTATTTGCTTACATTATTTGACTTGTATGCTTTACATTATGGTTCTTTGTTAGGGTTCTAAATCCTCTACCCGGATTTGGGATACATTATAGGTAAATAGGAATATGTTGTGGAAACTGTGCGGTACCGGTAGCCTTTGAGTTAATCAAAGAGAATACGGGGCCGCTGAGTGATGTCATGAAGCACTAATGAACTTCTAGAACCCTTTACTTGACCAACTTGGCCTTTAGGATGTAGTGAGATGACCGACTTTGGTGCAATCTGAAGTTGGTAGATACTCGATACTACACTCATTGAGGTTTGGTTTCTTGGGATATTTCGGTCGCCATTAAAGAGGCTTGAGCTGAAACAATGACCAAGGAAATAATCCAGTGATATTGAGCTCCTTAGAACCCGATTACTATTACTAGGACAGGTTTAAGCCAACTAAACTTCAAGAGGGTACTTACCTATTAAACCCTATGCAAGCCTAAACTAAGAACTTGTTTGTCTTGCTTGTGTATGCATACTTGTACATAACATTATGGACATCATGAACATCATATACACCTACTAACCATTTCAAGGATTTTGGAGATTCATCTTTGCTCTTGTTTTTTAGGATATGGATTCACTTCGCAGGAGAACTATCCAAGTAAACCTTGTGAGAATTCCTCCACAACTTAAAGAGTTAGCTTCAAGAATCCCTGAGAACTCTCCATTCACTGAGAGGCATGGTCGTCTACTCAACTTGGTCACCTCCAACACAGATGAGGATATGATGAAGGTGCTTGTTGTACCATAAGATTTACCCTTTTGATTTAGGCTTATGTTTCATCATGAATATCACATTGCATTGCATGCATACATTGTGATGGGAACAAAGTACTCTGGTTATCAAGTTTTCCTCAAGCTTTGAAGTTTGGCTGCATTGACAAGTTGCTCAAGTAGAATCTAGTCATCTAAACCTCTGGATCTTTCAATCTCAAAATTCATTTCATATCTCAAGGTGTTTTATCCATCTCTTTGGATCATCAAAGGATTGAAGTTTGTGTTTGATTATGAGAAGAATCACTCTTTAAATTCACCAGTCAAATTAGGGTTTTGCTTGATCAAGGCTATTGACCAATGTACAAGTATTGATTTGGAGGCTACAACATCTCATTGGTATTTGAAAAGTCTTTGTACAAGAAATTGGTCAAGATGCCCAGAGGATTTGAAGTTTTGAAGATGATTCATCAGTCTCCTAAAGGGTTAAACAAAATTAGGGTTTGGGATTTCATCAAGATTTCTTGAGAATTTTGAAGTGAAAATTTGTACATGGCCTCTATATATTTGGAAGATCATATGTTTAAAGTTTTGATCATCAATTTTGAAGGGAAGTGGATCAATTGATTCAAAGGGGCAAAATGGTCATTTTGGTCAAAATCAGTCAAAGTCAAGATTGACCAAGGGAATTTTTGGTCAACCATCAATTCAAGGGTTTACTTTTCATATTTCAAGTCCATTTTGATCATTGGATCAAAGATATTGAGGTTTGGGTTGAAACTTGTTCATGAAGAAACCCTAAAAGTTTCTAATTTTGGAAAATAAGGACTTAACTTCAAAAATTCATATTTTATTCACCTTTGATAAAACAAATGCAAATGAAGCATGCTTGGAAATATAAGAGGATGATCTTTCATCTCCTTTTGGTCTCATGTCCAAATTGGCAAAGAGTCAAGACTTATAAAGCTTGGAAGTCACAAAATTATAGGTCATTTTCCAAAATTAGTGAATTTCATGTCAAATTTTGATGGCCTTAATGGATTAAATTGCATAAACTCAAAACTAAGGGATTGTAGATATTTTCAATACCTTTCCAAATTGTACTCATTTGTGTCCAAATTCAAAAATATGAGCAAGTTATGGACTTTGGAATTTTGAAGCATTTTATTGAATTTTGACAAGTATGCAAAATGGCCATTTCTTGCAAACTCAAGTTTTAGCCATTCCTTTTGTTTCTATTCAAGCCCATGAACAATTTGTGACATGCTAAGGACCATTACACTCATCATTTCGTGCCCATGTGCTTCATGAACTTGCTTGAATGAAAAAAATACAAAACATGCTCAATTTTGCAAATTCACCAACACTCTCTCATTTCAAGAAATCATGAGCTGGAACTTTGGGCATGTAATTCTGACTTCATTTGGCTCACAAAACACACAAAAGGCAAGCGAATGCACGAATGAAACGCAGGCTCCATGTGCATTCTGATTTTTGGCCAAAACTTCCAAACTTGCCCTCCAACAGTTTTGAGTGCCAAATACCACTTCTATCCTCTTACCCTCGTGCTATATAACAAGAATCAAGGCACAGTTGTGAAAAAGGAGGCTCATAATCGCTACATTGCAAATCTGAACATTTTGGAAGCATCTCTGCAAATTGCTTCGAATCTCTCTTCTCCTTGGACCATTCTTCAAAATTCTTGGTGATTCAGCTTCAGTGAAGTAAGGAGATCAAGCCTGCACAATTAGATTGCTTCTGGAGTGAAGGAATCATGTTTCCAGATTTCACATCCATGTGAGTTTCTTGAACTTTGATTTATGTGTTTCAGCTTGAATTGATGATGTAAATCATGTTCATTGAGTCGCTAGCTGGCCAATCACTAGGATTGATGTATATTTGAGCTTTGATTCAAGCAGAATTGTTGAAATCGTGTTCATGGCTTTGATGTTTGCAGTGAGTTTTTTCAGTTTTTGAGACTCTATTTCTTGATCCATGCTTGATCTTTAAGATTGATTCAAATTGCATCATGTAGTATGATATGCTGACTTTAATTTGCACTCGATTTCATGGATTTTGGTTAAGAAACGAGCATGATTGATGGATCTGAACATAGCCTCATGACCTGTTGTGTTGCACGCGTTTTGCCTTATGCTGGAGGTTGAAGATGAAGTGAGTTGGCGCGCTGTGATTGGCTTGATTCAAATTATCATGCATTTCATATTATTTGATTTTAATTGATTTTCTGATTTTTATTTCTTGATTAAAACAATTTAAAAAATTCTAAAAAAATTATCACAAGTCCAAAATAATTTCTACTATATTACGTAATTTTATTGGAATTTTTAAAAACGTTTTGATTGTTTAAAAATTCATAAGTTTAAATATTTGTTTGTTTAAAGATTATTTTTATTTTTATAGTTCTTTTGATCTAAAAATTCCAAAAAAAAATGTTTTGAACTCATAAAAAAACGTAGAAATTGATTTTGATTTTAGATTAGAATTTTCTTCTATTTTAGATTAAAAATTTAATTTAAGAAGTTTATTTTGAATTTTTGCTTCATATTTTTATTTTAATACTTCCTTTAATCCAAAAATTCTAAAAAAAATCATATAAGTTTGTTTTCAATCATAGAATCTGAGTATAATTTTATTTTGAACTTTTCATGAATTTTGGCTAGGGTTTACATTTTTACCATTAAATAACAGTTTAATTGTTAATTGTTGGTTTGATTTTTTATTTTAATATTTCCCTTAATTCAAAAATTCCAACAAAAATCAGGGATGTGTGTTTTTAATTCTAATATTTGAATATAATTTTGGTTGGATATTTTTCTGATTTTTTATTTGAATTTCATTTTGAGATGTGATTATTTGTTTAATTGATTAATTGATTAATTGTTTGAATTTGATTTTATTTTTGACTTTTCTTTAATTCAAAAAATGTGAAAAAATATGTATTCTAACATTTAGGGTTTCCTTGAAGTTTTCATGATCTTAGTTTGAATTATTTGAATTTTGACCTTACCTAATCAATATTTAAGATTAAAAGTCAAAAATTAGGGTTTTGTTGCTTATTGTGCAAGTTTCATTTTAAAAACCATTATGCCCTACATTTTCAATGGAATTTAGATCTTGATTATGATTCATGAATGTATTGAGGATCTCAAAATAATTTTTCTTGAATTATTTGACTTGGTTTGATATTTTTCCATGAATTATTTTGAAAACTTGTCTAGTTTTGGTAGTTTTGCCAACTAGTTTTGAACTTTGGGCCTCATTTGATCCCCTCCTCAATCACTCATGAACTTAAGACTTGATTTCTGACTTTTACACACTTCAAAGATGCTAAGAAATTTTTGGTTTTAATTATTGATCCTTGTTTCTATTTTTGATGTATTTTTGAAGTGAAGGTACCCAATTAATGTTGCATATCTTGTTGCAATTTGTTTGATGGCCAATGAACTTGAGTGAGGCCTATGATTGGGCACCTAATGATCATGTTGGTTCTGTTTATCGACATAAACTCAAGTCATTTCATTAAATTCCCCATGTTTGAATGATTGAACCTTTTGATGCATTGTGTGGAATTCCTCTCCTATTATGCTTGTGAGCTGTGTTGAATTAATTGTGCATGATTGAATTGTGTTTGCTACTGACTTTCATTGTCTTTGATTGTATTCTTCTCAAGCTCCCATGATCCTTGATTGATATTCAATTGTCAACTCAATATGGTGATAGAAAGGAGCAACATTCCTCTAATTTTTGACCTAATTGTGCATATGCCTGTTTTTTTTGTCTACCATACCTAATGCTTTGATAATTGTTACCATGTTTATCTCACTTCATCATGTTTCACCATCCCTTATGTGAGTCATCATTCTATTTATGGAAATACTAACTTAGTTGTTGAATGTGCGAGGTACTTTGAGGAAAGTTTCCATTTTTTGGCTTGAGGCTACTGTGTTTCACTTTATTTGTTGAACACAATTTATTATTTGGAACTACTATTGTGTTTGGCATATTTGATAGTCAATGCAGGATACATACATGTGATTATGAATGCTATACATTTCCCATGGATCTGTTCATATCTGATAATCTCAATGCTTACATCCTGATGGTGTAATTTCTGACTTGATTTGTCTGCTGATGCCAGCTTGCTTGAAGTTCTCTGGGTTTCTTTTATTCTTTCTCAGTTGCTACGGATAGTTATCCGTTTGGTATTGCACTATTTTATTTCTTCTATTTATCATAGTTCTATGTTGCATGATGGGACCTCTGTTGCTGATATATGTCAGGAGGCCCTCTGTTTTTTGGTCAGATACATGTGTTGTGTTTGCTTTTGATTGATGAGTCACTCAATTTAGAAATTGAGATCACGACTTCGATCTCAGTGCATGTTCTCTATAGGATGTTTACTACTTTTCTTCTTTAATTGTTGATCGATGAGTCACTCAATTTAGAAACTGAGATCACGACTTCGCTCTTAGTGCATGTTCCCTATAGGATGTTTATTGTTTGTTTCTTTAATTGTTGATCGATGAGTCACTCAATTTAGAAATTGAGATCACGACTTCGCTCTCATTGCATGTTCCCCATATGATAGTTTTGTTAAGCTTCCTTTAACATGTTAATTAAGGTAGGGTTTTCCTTTATCCTCAACCTTATGATCAATCATTGTATGATAACACTAGGGATAGTGCTAGGCTAGTTTCCCTTAGTTGGTTTTCCTTCCTTTTCATTTTGCATCTTAAAACAAAAACTGTTTTCTTGGCAAATCATAAAATACCTCTAATAAACTTAAACCCTTCTTCAAGGTAAAATATACAAATCAATCTTATTTGTTTGTACGCCTCTTGGCTTTTTTTTTAAACCTTGTTATCTTAGCCGATGTTTCGCCATTGCACATTTGTTTGAAGCCGATCTTTCTCCATCACACATGTTTATTATTCTACTTTGATTCTCAATATCATTGTTAGGTGTGATGTTTTGTCATCCATTTATTGACGTTTCTCCATCTTTGCCATGATACCTTGTTATCTTATAGCCGATGTTATGCCATCACACATTTGTTTGAAGCCGATGTTTCACCATCGCACATGTTTGTTATCCTACTTTGATTCTCAATATCATTGTTAGGTGTGATGTTTTGTCATCCATTTTATTGATGTTACACCATCTTTGCCATAATATCTTGTTATCTTTTAGCCGATGTTTCGCCATCGCACATTTGTTTGAAGCCGGTGTTTCGCCATTGCACCTGTTTGTTATCATGCTTTGACTCTCAATGTCATTCTTAGGTGTGTTGTTTTATCATTTGATGTTTCGTCATCTTTGACATGTTACCATGATATTATTTAGTCGATGTTTTTACCATCTCATTTGTTTGTTGTTTTATTTTGATGTTTTGCCACCTTGACTGTTTTTGTTGTCTTAACTAAAAAACACAAACCAACCAAAATATATAAGCCGAACTACGGCTGCTCTGATTCCCTAAAAGGGATACATAGGAATTGGGGTAGGGCCCGATCAAGCATAACTTTTATTTTCCCTACATTGTTTTCTTCTTTTCTTCCGCATGCATTCCCTTTTTATCTTTAAGCCATAGACATAGGATTTGACCACACCCATTAGATTAGACAACAAGAGTGGATACCGTAGAGTACTACGGGCGTGTGGGGGTGCTAATACCTTCCCTTCGCGTAACAGACTCCCTTACCTGATCTCTCGGTCGAAAGACCATGATTTCTCCCTTTTCAGGTTTTCTCGATGTTTACCTTTCCTTTTCGGCGGGATAAAAGATGTTTGGTGGCGACTTCATTGATGTTTCATTACATCCAGATGACAGGTTCCTGCCGGGTGGTTTCAGCTGGCGACTTCACTGGGGACAGATTGACCTCTTGCTGGTCAATCCCAAAGTCGATCCTAGCTCTTTTTTGTTTTCTTTTTGGGTGTTTATTTTACTACTTTTCATATTTATCTGTTTGCATTTCATCCTATGTGCGCTATACTTTCTGCATACTGGATTTGGCTGGACTGTTTGGATTCTGGATTTCTTGGTGGGTGGGTTGTTCCATGAGGTAAAAGGCCTCATACCCAGGCTATGAGTGAATTCCATAGGAACTAGGAATAGAGTGGCCATGGAAGCTATGAGGCGGATGCTTTGTAGACCTGACCATGAGACCCATGACTTCAGAGGTAGTTCGGATAGGTGTTATTGTATGATGATACCGACATTCGAGCTCTCGTACTCTGATTTGGCTTTTAACCTTACCTTTACCTAGACTACACCCGTGAGAGGGGTGGGAAAACTTTTCTTACAGGTACAGGTATTGTTGGTGACTTTGTGTTGCGAAGGCGACTCAGGTTCCCATGATAGTGTTGAAGCTTTGGGAGTTTTTGTTGATCTTGAGTGGTGCTGTTCTGTAATGGTCCAGCCATGATCCAGTGTGAAACTTTGATCCTGTCATCTTGCATCATAGCATATTCATTTCTAAAAAAAAAAGATGTATAAAAAAATAACTAGCATGCGCATATCATTTTCCAGGGACATTCAAGAGTCTTCTTTCCATCAGAAATGGCTGGCCTCCTGTCAGATGAGTTTGATTCAATTCGTGTTAAAGATCCCACCAGGCATACATTCGCTTATCAGATTCCTACTATTGATGTGTCCGAATTGAAGAGGTTGAGTTCTTATTTGAAGGGTGATGTTCTGAATAATTTCAACAAAAGTTTTGGCAATTTGTTACTAGTCCTTAACACTCCACTTGACCCAATGGCTTTGAATAATTTCAAGATTATCAATTGTTTCCCACACTAGAAGAGTACGCGTACCTACTTAATATCAAGTTGTCCGATGAATTTCCTTTTGTCCAAGTGCTGGAAAAGCCGAAGTTCGAAGTTATTGTTGAAATTCTTTATTTGAGTTGGAAAGAGCTGAAAGACAATTGGAAATCAAGTGAGGATACTACAAGGTTTTATTTGGATTTCTTAATGAAGAAAGCTGAAGACTGGGCAAAGAAAGGGAATTGGGACGACTTCAGCTCTCTGTTTGCTCTCATGATATACGGGATCATCCTCTTCCCTTGCAAGAGAAATTTTGTGGATTTGGCGGTTATTTGTGTTTTTAGAAACAAAAACCCGGTACCGACACTCTTGGCAAATACTCTTTACACCATTCATTCCAGGCATGGAAAAGGAGGTAACGTAAGTTTATGTAATTCAATGTTGTATCAATGGTTCAAGTTGCACCTACCGGTAAGTGGCCCTTTTGTGGATACCAGACATTCTCTCCGATGGTCATCAAGACTTGTCAACCTTACTTCATTTAATATCCGGTGGAATTATGACATGGGGGAAATACGAAGTATTATCACTAGCTGCAGAGATTTCCCTAATGTTCCCCTCATAGGAACTAAGGGGTGTATCAACTATAATCCCGTGCTTGCTTATCTCCAATTGGGATATGCAATGGATGGACCGCAAAAGGTTGAAGAGGTGTCTGAATCAGTGTATTTTGTTAGAGGAAGTGATCCTGTGATGTTGAAAAGAGTGACAAGTTCTTGGAAGGGAATTCACAAGAAGGATATAACTACTTTGGGCAAGAAGGTTCATATTGCTAGAATTCCTTACTTGGAATGGATTAAAGCCAGGGTTAAGATTTTACGGTTACCATTTGCAAGGTCGGCTCCTATATGTGAGCAACCTCCTACTGTTCTGAGTAACACGGTGCCTACCGAGGTGTTCACTCAGGTTCATGTTGAGAACATTCAACTTCGCGTAAAAGACCGTGAGGCAGGGATGAAACTTTATTGGGTAGATCAAGAAAGGGCCGACTTAGCTCGCAAACTCAAAGAAGCTCAAGGGGAAACTTCTGATGCAACCAGTTTTCGGAAGAGATCTCATGCTGAAATGGAAGAAGAGTTGAGCAAGACCCAGCAAGAGTGCCGGAAGCTTCAGGCATTTGAGAATAGCTACAGGAAGAAGATTCAAAGCTTGGAGAAACAACTCAAAGACAAAGATGTTCAGCTTAAGAAGGAAGTAGCCCAAAGGCGTGTCGCAGAGGATCGGTTTCAAGAAAGTAAAATAGTCGCATCACAACTTTTGAAGGAGAAAGCCAGGCTTGAAGAGTATTGTCAACACCTTGAAGCGTGTCTTGTTCCGGAGATTTAGTTTTTGTTACTTACCTTTGATGTATTTGGTCACCCCCAGGATTGTTGGAAGGGACCATTGTTTGTTTTTATTATTCAGTTTTTTGTTAAGTTTACTTTAAAACACGTATGATGTACGAAGTCACTTGATCATCGTTTCTTTTGTTTGTAAATAATTGAAATGTTCGTCTTATTGCCCTTTTTTCCCTTTGATTGTATGTTTGATCTTTGGATGCGCGCCGTGATTGATGAATAAAAGGACTCTTGAATACCTGGAAATGAGAAACATATCATGCACATCATGCATTTCATAACATTATAGGTTATCTCAAGACAATATTCTTATTCTTCTGCTTTTCTTATTCAGAATTCAAGACGACTACTCATCGGTATTCCACCAGAAACAATTTGCTAAGACAGATGGAACAAGTTCAAGTTGAACTCGCTGAAATAAGGGCCCAGATGGCTACTCAGATGACCCAGTTCATGGAGGTCATCACCAATGTGAATCGCCGACAGGAGGAACTGGCTGCCATTATCGACAACCAGCACCACCATCCAGGGGATGGTGGAAATCAAGGGCTCTATCAGGACATTTCTGTAGGATTGGAGGATGTGCAAGATCAGCCTGCTGGAATTTTTCACGGGATGCCTGGAAACCCTTTTGTGCGCAACGTAGGGCAGTTTCCCCTGTCTCCGGGACCTCGTCTTGTAGGGAATAGAAGAGATAATCAGGGCGGTGTAAGAGGCTATCAGGAGCAGGATTATGATTTTGACCAGGATGAAGATTAGTTTTCTGTTCAGCGTTCAGAGCCAGAAGTTCAGGTTGAGGATAGAAAGTATCGGTTGTTGGAAGAACGTTTGAAGGATGTGGAAGGGCAAGGATTCCTTGGTATGGATGCTAATGATCTCGGGTTGGTGTCTGGGGTGAAAGTTCCTCCAAAGTTCAAGCCTCCTGTATTTGAAAAGTACAACGGAACGTCATGTCCTGTTACTCATGCAACTGCTTATTTCCGAAAGATGTCGGTGCATACTGAAGATCAGGGGCTTTTGATTCACTTTTTCTAGGATAGCCTATCTGGGGCATCCCTGGAGTGGTACATGAAGTTGGAGAAAACCCATATTCATTGCTGGAATGATCTTGCTCGGGCTTTTGTCAAGCATTATCAGTACAATATGGATATGGTGCCTAATCACACTCAGTTACAGAATTTGTCACAGGGACCAAGAGAATGTTTCAAGGAATATGCTCAGAAGTGGCGTGAGTTTGCTGCGAGGGTTCAACCTCCACTCATGGAGATATAACTCATTGATATGTTTATGAGTACCCTGTAAGGGCCATTCTATGAGCACCTGATAGGAAGTACTTCGGCAAGATTTGCAGACTTGGTTATGGTTGGTGAAAGAATTGAGATAAATTTGAAATTGGGGAAAATTCAGATTGGAGGTTCTAGGGGCTCATCAGGAGGCAGTAAGAAACCATTCAACACTTACCCTAAGAAAAGGGAAGGCGACGCAAGTTCGGTTTACCCTCATAGAGGAAGAAGAGAGGATCGTCAGCACCAACAAATCAATGCTGTTTCTATTCCTTTTAGCGCTCCTCCGTAGCAGAGACCGAATACAGTGCCTCAACAACAAAGATAGCAAGATTCTCCCCGTCAGTATAATAACCAATAACAGAGACAGCCCAAAAAATTCGATCCCTTGCCAGTATCTCTTACTGAAGCACTCCACCATTTTCTTGATTTGAAGTTGATCGATTTGAGAAATATGCCACCACCACCCACAAGACTTCCTCCTAACTATGATGCTAATGCAAGATGTGAATTCCATTCAGGCAGAGTTGGCCATTCTACTGACAATTGCTTTGCGTTGAAGTGCAAAATACAAGACTTGTTGGATGCTAAGGCAACTGAATTTACTCTAGTGATTGGTCCGAATGTTACTTAAAACCCAATGCCTAGGCATGAAGGGGGTGTTGTTAATATGATTGATTATAATGGTGAAGTGTTGAATTTAATCATGAATGTGGAACAAGTAACTACTCCGTTGTGCTATGTTAAGAGGTATTTTCTTGACAATTCTATTTTCCCGGGTTGTACTTCAGAGTGTGCCAAGTTTAGAGAGAAACCGAAGGGCTGTGATGATTTAAAAGCCGGTATCGAGTTGTTGATAAAGGAAGGTTCCCTGCAGTTCGATAGAAAACAGAGCTACCGTAAGGTTACCGAAGAAGATGTCGCTATGGTATCTATTCCTTACACCCCTGTGCGCATTCCTGCCCCATCTAGGGCACCCCCATTGATGATTACGGTACCTGGTCCCATGCTATATACTAGTGAGAAGGCCATCCCATGGCATTACGGTGCTGCTGTTTATTACCATGGGGTGAAGCAGGAGGTAAGCACCCGTTCGTCTGAGGAAGAACATGCTGAAGATAATGAAGAGGAAGTTCATAACTTTTCTGGTGTGGGTCGAATGACTAGAAGCGGGAGAGTATTTGGTCCTTCCCATGTACAAGATGCGGTGGATGCTTCTGCAAGAGAAAAAGGAAAACAGCAGGCGATGATTAGTAATCCAAGGGTTACGCTAGCCAATGTGACTCAATCAAATCTGATACCAGAATCTTCTTCAGTTCTCGATGAGGTTGAAGAGTTAATGCGAATTATCAGAAAGAGTGAATATAACATAATTGATCATCTGAGCCATACTCCTTCTAAGATGTCTATCTTGTCTCTGTTGATTTATTCAGAACCTCACAGAAATGCTTTGATGAAATTATTAAAGAATGCGTTCGTGCCACATGAGATAACAGCCAATCAGTTTTAGAATGTTTGTGCTAACATATCTGTCGGGAATGGTCTGGGCTTCACAAATTTTGATCTTCGTTTGGAAGGGCGAGACCATAACAAAGCGTTGCGTATTTCAATGGAGAGCAGAGGCACTACTTTATCCCGGGTTTTGGTGGATACAGGGTCTTCTTTGAATGTACTATCAAAGTCAGCATTGATGAAAATTGATTATTCTGGACTAGAGCTGCGCCCTAGTGATTTGATGGTGAAGGCGTTTGATGGGTCTCGAAGGTCAGTGTTTGGGGAAGTGGAGTTACCAATCAAGGTTGGTCTTCGCACCTTCCCGGCTACATTTTTTGTGATGGATATACAATCAGCGTATTGTTGTTTATTAGGGCGGCCGTGGATTCATAGAGCAGGGACAGTCACTTCTACCCTTTATCAGAAACTCAAGTATCCGGCAGAGGGAAAGGTGATAACTGTGTGCGGCGAGGAAGAGTACATCGTGAGTAGTTTGACACCGTTCCGCTATGTTGAAGTTGAAGGCGAGATACATGAGACTCCATTTCAGGCGTTTGAGACAGTTCATGCTGTAAATTTTCCCCCTCCAGAGCAGAAAAGGAAACCTGGAACTGTTATGTCTTCTATCAAGGATGCGAGAGCTATGGTGGAAAATGGTAACCCTGAAGGTTGGGGTCAGGTGCTGGAGGTTACCCCAAAATTTGATAAATTTGGTCTTGGTTTTAGCCCAGGTCAGCAGAATGCAACTCCTAGAGCTTCTAATTTGTCTACTCCTGTGATGTTTTCCCGTCCTTGTGCTACTCAAGAAGGACACGTCAATGCAGTTGGCGACGATAGGGCTGATGGCTACAATGTCGAAGATTGGATTCGTCCAAGTATTCCAGGCCAGACACTCAACAATTGGACTTCTGTGGATGTTATCCAAGTTTCAAGCGCCGAGGAGTAATTTTCTTATTTTCTTTTATTATCATATCATAATTCCTATGCTCTTCCCAAGGCGTGATGAATCATTTGTGTAGAGCCACCATGTTTATTTTAAAAAGTTTATCATGAAATAAAGGACGTTTTTGCATTCAAAATTTTGCTCCATTTCTTTCATTTTTTATGGCAACGTTTCTCTTTTCACACACTGTCACTAAAAAACGCCAAAATGTCATTCATGCAGATGCACTTCCACCACTAATTATATTGATAACGACTCTGCTATGGCTCATTATGACATTGATACTCATATTTATCAAGCTGAAGAAGAAGCATATGAGGATTGTGGTCTTCCTGAGGAATTAGCAAGATTGTTAAAACAAGAGGAGAAGGTTATCCAGCTGAATCAGGATTCGATTGAGGTGGTAAATATTGGCACAGAAGAGGTAAGAAGAGAAGTCAAGATAGGGCCAGATCTCGAAGAAAGTATAAAGGCTAGATTGATTGAGCTACTCCGTGAGTATTCTGATATCTTCGCTTGGTCTTATGAGGATATGCCTGGGTTGGATACAGACATAGTGGTGCATCAATTACCTCTCAAAGAAGGTTGTTCCCCTGTCAAGTAAAAGCTCTGAAGAACTCATCCTGAGATGTCCAAGAAGATCAAGGAGGAGGTCCAAAAGCAGTTGGACGCGAATTTCTTAAAGGTCATCAATTATCCGCCATGGATTGCAAATATTGTGCTTGTGCCCAAGAAGGATGGTAAGGTCAGGATGTGCATGGATTATAGGGATTTGAACAGGGCCAGCCTTAAAGATGATTTCCCTCTTTCGCATATTGATGTGTTGGTCGATAATATTGCTCATTCCAAAGTGTTCTCGTTCATGGATGGTTTTTCGGGTTAAAATAAAATTAAGATGGCTCCGGAGGATATGGAGAAGACAATGTTTATCACGCCTTAGGGAACTTTCTGCTACAAAGTGATGCCGTTTGGTTTGAAAAATGTCGGGGCAACATATCAGCGAGCCATGGTCACTCTCTCTAATGATTTGATTCACAAAGAGATTGAGGTATATGTGGATGATATGATTACTAAGTCTGAAACGGAAGAGGAACATCTTGTTCATCTGGAAAAATTGTCCGAGAGACTGAGGCAATTCTTGCTAAGGTTGAATCCGAATAAGTGCACCTTCGGGGTGAGATCTGGCAAGCTGTTGGGTTTTATTGTAAGTGAAAAAGGTATCGAGATGGACCCGGCCAAGGTCAAAGCGATACAGGAAATGCCTGAACCAAGGATGGATAAGGAAGTACCTTTTTTCTTGGGAAGGTTAAACTACATTTCTAGATTTATTTCTCATCTCACAGCCACCTGTGAACCTTTGTTCAAGTTGATGAAGAAAAGTCAGACGGTGAAGTGGAATGAGGATTGTCAGAAGGCCTTTGACAAAATAAAAGAATATTTGCAAGAACCACCGATACTCATGTCGCCAGTGGAAGGAAGGCCACTAATCATGTACCTAACTGTGTTGGAGACCTCAATGGGTTGTGTCTTCGGTCAGCACGACGAGACAGGGAAGAAGGAACAGGCTATTTACTACTTGAGTAAGAAGTTTACGGAATGTGAGTCGAGATACTCATTATTGGAAAAAACTTGTTGTGCGCTTGCCTGGGCCTCCAAACGTTTGAGGCAATACATGTTAACTCACACCACCTACTTGATATCCAAAATGGATCCAACCAAGTACATTTTTGAGAAGCCAGCTCTTACAGGCAGGGTAGCCCGTTGGCAGATGATACTCACCGAGTATGATATCCAATACACTACTCAAAAAGCAATTAAGGGTAGTGTACTGGCCGACCATCTTGCTCATCATCCTTTAAAATATTATGAACCGATGAAGTTTGATTTTCCAGATGAGGAAATTGTGTATATTCGGGATTGTAATATGCCAGACCCAGACGAAGGACCCGAGCCGGGATCACGTTGGACACTTGTTTTTGATGGTGCCTTCAATGCCATGGGCAACGTCGTCGGAGCTATTATCACTTCCCCTGAAGGATACCACATTCCTTTCACGACTCGTATTTGTTTCAATTGCATTAACAACATGGCCGAATATGAGGCTTGCATTTATGGCATTGAAACGACAATCGACCTGCGCATCAAATTTTTGAAAGTTTACGGGGATTCCAACCTTGTTATCAGCTAGATTAATGGAGATTGGGAGACTCACCATCAGAATCTAATTCCCTATCGTGAGCATGTTATGAAGCTGATTCCGTACTTTGAAGAGATCACGTTTAAACACATTCCCAGAGAAGAAAACAATCTAGCTGATGCACTGGAAACTTTGTCTTCCATGTTCAAGGTTAAGTGGGATAATGAGGCACCTTCCATTACCATCAGAAGTTTGAGTGAGCCAGGTTTCTGTTTTGAGGCCAGTTGGGAATCAGATGGTAATCCTTGGTTTTATGATGTTAAACGATATCTTGAAACACAAGAGTACCCTGAAGAGGCATCCATCACAGATAAGAAGTTCTTGAGAATATTTCCAGCCAAGTTCTTTCTCAGTGGTGGTGTGTTGTATAGAAGGCATCATGATGGTTTACTGCTCAGATGTGTTGACAAGAAAGAAGCAGCTAGAATCATTGAAGAGATACATGAAGGTGATTTTGGGACCCATTCCGACGGGCATACCATGGCTAAAAAGATTTTGCGAGCAGGTTATTATTGGTCCATCATGGAGACTGACTGTTACAATCATGCACAGGTTTTCCACAAATGTCAAGTCTATGCTGATAAAGTGCATGTGCCGCCAGTGCCTTTGAATGTCTTGACTTCCCCTTGGCCGTTTGCGATGTGGGGAATTGATATGATCGGCAAAATTGAACCGACTGCATCCAAAGGTCACTGTTTCATTCTGGTTGCCATCGATTATTTTACAAAATGGGTCGAAGCTGCATCCTATGTCAATGTCACCAAGCAGGTGGTAACTCGGTTCATCAAGCACAATATTATCTATCGCTACGGAGTGCCTGAAAAGATCATTACCGATAATGGGTCTAATTTGAACAACAAAATGATGAAAGAGCTTTGCGAGTCCTTCAAAATCAAGCATCATAACTCTTCCCCATACCGACCAAAGATGAATGGTGCTGTCAAAGCGGCCAATAAGAATATTAAGAAGATCATACAAAACATGGTGGTAACCTATAAAGATTGGCATGAGATGCTGCCTTTCGCTTTGCATTATTATCGCACCACTATGCGTACTTCGACTGGGGCAACCCCATTTTCTTTGGTTTACAGCATGGAAGCAGTATTGCCGGTAGAAGTCGAGATTCCTTCTCTTAGGATCATGAGGGACGTTGAGCTGGATGAAAGTGAATGGGTACAGAATCGGCTGGATTAGTTGGAACTTATTGATGAGAAGAGGTTGACAGCTGTATGTCATGGTCAGGTATATCAGTAAAGGATGAGGAAAGCTTTTGATAAGAGGGTACAGCCTCAGTGTTACAAGCCATGTGACCTTGTGCTAAAAAGGATAATTCTCCCATAGGGAGATCCCAGGGGCAAGTGGGTTCCGACTTATGAATGTCCTTTTGTGGTCAAAAAAGTTTTCTCTAGAGGAGCGATGATGCTCACGACTATGGATAGAGAGTACTTCCCTCTCCATGTGAATGCTGACGTAGTTAAAAAATACTTTGCATAAAAAAAACCGCTAAACTGAAAACCCGAAAGGGCGGTTTAGGCAAAAAGATGGTGTCCTGGTGAATCGAAAACCCGAAAGGGCGATTCAGGCAAAAGTTAGGGACTTAAGCAAGTAACTACGCTCGGCATGAGATCCTTTGTTTCTTTCCTTCGTTCCGTCACTTGGCATAAGCTCGAAGCTAATCCAAGAATGATCTGTCTGAAAGCAGGAAGATTAGAGTCATAAGAATCATATCAGAGTCGGGACTTGATGGATAATCACATTCACATTGCCATTTGTAAACACTTGTTTGCTTTGATTTTGTAATTACTTGCTTCCAAATGTAAATGCCTTTTTCACAGGATGATTTCTCAAAATCAATAAAAAATCTTCTTTCAAGTATACGTATACGTTTCTTTTCCCCCTTTTTACTATTTTGTTTGCAAAAACGTCCAATATTTTTGATAAGCATGTGCATATAAACTTCGTGGACCTTACACGGAAATGGTAATCTAAGGCATGGTTAGTTGATCGCTTGAAATATGGATAACAAACAGAACTACTTCTGTGCAAGGGGCATGTTTGGTTCTATGGTTGATGGATTTCTCTTTCACTTTGCTGGCGGATGCCTTGCCATTTGTTTCACAGCTCCGTGCTGTTGGTAAAGGTCATGGGTCATGGTAATATCAAGATTACAACGGGTCGGAGAGATCGGCGAACCGAGTTGGAGATAGTTCTTCCCCGTAATGGCTTTTATTACGTTTCTGTGCTGCACTTTCATGTGTCATCTTGATTGATTGTTTTAGCATTGTCTGCATATAGGATTTTGTTTATAGCCGAATGTCAGTCTTGATGCGTTGAATATATTTTGCCTTGAAAAAAAATTGTTTCATTTTACTTAATCCATCCAGTATCACTCTTTATTCGTTTTTTCGGGCATTTTGATACCAACTGTGCCAATTCTTTTGCTTAGCCAAGAGTTTGGGAGGAAGGAGTTTAGATAAAAACGATGACTGTAGTGGTATGCTTTTGAGTAGAATCCCGTTGATAATGTACAGGAATTGTTTCAATCCCCAAACATCAGAGATATAAGGGAGTTAGACCCTCGTTAACCCCTCTGAGCCTTCGAAGTAGGAGTTCCTTGACCAAGCATTCAAATTTCAAAAGGAATGCCCCATCTGAGGATCACCACATTTTATCTCTCGCATCATGAGATCAGGAAAACTGTCTAAACCACGATGTTCATTTCCTCACAAAGTCCCGAGGTTGAGATCGAATGGATACAATAATGGCTATCCCTCGCTGACCAAGGAATGAGGCATTTCTTTTCTTCAAAAAAAAAAGAAAGAGAAAGAAAGAAAAAGTTCAAAGACCTAAAGTCACATTGACTTGTTCGAAGTGGAAAGTATGAATAAGAAAGAAACAAAAAGCCCTGCTAAGTTGAAACTTGAAAATAAGTCGCTTAGGCAAAAGTTAGGGCGTCCCGCTGGACTCCCAAAATTGAAATTCAAAAGATTTTGTCCAAGCAAAAGTTAGGGAAAAGAGAGCCTAAAAGGCCAAACAAAGATTATTCAATAAATTTTTCATCAAAAGAAGAGGAACTATAATATCAAAAACAAAAGCAACAAAAGTTAAGTGACAATCATATTGGAGAATTTGTCGTGATCACTCAACCATTATAAGTCCTTTGGAAAGGTGAATGCTTGTGATAAGTCAGCTGAACTTAGGACAGGAGAATATCACGAAGGGGGTGGGCACCAAATAACTTGAGCCTTGAAAACCTTTTTTCTAAAAAAACGTCGAACCAGGCCACGTTACAACCTCTAAAAAGTCCTAACTGAAACAAGGGTTTAACTCGAAAGCATACTACAATGGGATAACGTTTCCTAATCTCCCAAATATATGTTGCATATCCACGTTGGTATCTTATCAACCACATCGTGACTCGTTTTTTTTTTAAAAAAGAAAAGGGGAAGAAAAGTTTTGAAATTTTTTCATTCTAGCCAGTGATTCATTCACAACAGAGATGCGACACTTTGTTAAGGTTTTCAACTTTAAGGCTTAAATAATCATCGCATCATGTCTGTCATTCCCAAAATAAACATCTTTCTGCATGCAAAACAGTTGTTTGACATCAAAAAAGAGTTTACAAGTTGAACACCTGTAAAGAACTTAATGATTGTCAGGAAGGGAATATTTGGTTTTCTTCTGTTAGACAGAGCCCATGTATGAGTAGGACTTTACCTATCCCCAGTGAAGTTTTGTTTCCCCGGGAATCTTCTTTTAAAGGCTCCATTATGAGATTTGGGATTTGAGGATGTCGCATACCCCCAACGGAGTTGCCATTCAAAGATCCCTCGCCATAACCTCTCATTTCCCAGCCGATCTGCTGACTGGGGCATCCTTATGTTAAGATCTTTCCTTATCCCCAGTGAGGTCGGTATTGTGTGACTATCTGCATGATCCGTCCAGTGGTTGCATTCCAAAAAATATCTCTCCAACAAAATCTTCAACAGAGTTCTGTATCCCCGGTGAAGTCCCGTTTCCTCAGCAGAGCTTTGTTCCCCCAGCAAAGGTTTTCACCCCTCACGTCGAGCTTGTTGTCTTGGTGTCATCCTTAACACGGCCGCACGTTGTCTTTTCCAGAGATTACATCCTTGCCCTGATCTTCTCTCTCAATGTCTAATCTTCAGATGGCGTCCCTCTCCAGAAGCTACAGTATCGATCTGATCTTCCCTTGGAGTTTGCAATTTATTTTTGCAGCTCCCCTCAATGTTTGTGGTCCGTTTCTACTGGTTACTCAATTGTTATTCCCCGCAAAGCTTCATCTCTTCAAGGTTCCCTCTCTAGCGGTTCCCCATATTTTCTCCTCCCTTTTGGATTTTGCAATTTATTTTTGCAAGTCTTGTCAAATCCTGACTTCTTGGTTATTGGCTTCTCAATTGGCCGTTCCCCAGTGGAACTTTTAAACATGCATCATTACATTGCATCTACCAAAACGCGTAGCATTTCCATTATATGGAGCATTGCGCTATACAAAAAGAATTCAAACATGCATCTGAACATAAGCCATTATTGTTTCTATTGTCCCTAGTGAGCTTGCTAATACTTCAGATTAAATCCACAGCGAGGTCTTCGTCCTCATTATCCCAGTTTCCTCCCCATACCAATATCCTTTTTACGTCGATCATTTGTTTGTTTGAGTGTCTACTCTTGACTGTAGTTCAGTTTTTCCCTGGCGCGGTCTTCTCGGGTTTAGTCTTCACTACCCTCTCTGGTTCATTCCAATGTTTATTGATGCACCTTTCGAATACCAGTTTCGTCCTGAAATTCACTTTCAGCAGGTTTTTTGGTGTACTCCCTAATCTTCTTGCTTTGGGTTGAGCTCAGAGTTTCGCCTCGTCGCCTGTGCATGAAATCCAGTTTTGTCCTAGATCTCATCTAGTTTAGTTTCGCCTAACTAGTTATTAAGTCGAGTTTCGTCTCGTTTTTTTTGCTTTCATACCATGGACCCTTTGACGGTGTTCGTTTACCGAGTGCAGTGTTCATACTGCGTCCCTAGTTTGAAGTCAGTCTCCTTTGTTCCTTGGATTCTTCTATCAGTTTTCATCACTGTTTATCCATTGATCTGAGACCAGCAGGTGCTCTGAGAAACATGCACTCTCATCACTTTAATATGGGTCGAGTTTCACCTCGTTACCTATGCGTGAAATCCAGTTTCATCCTGGTAATCATCTAGTTTAGTTTAGTCTAACTGGTTATTGAGTCGAGTTTCGTCTCGCTTTTATTCCTCATTTCTGGGATTCTTTCAATTCCTTCATATTTTCTATCTTAGTTGAGTTTAACAATTGCTCCTAGAATCATGCACTCTAGCCACTTTTGCTTTGGGTCGAGCTCAGAGTTTCGCCTCCTCACCCGCGTATGTTTTCTTCTCCAGAGCTTAGTTTCGACTATACTCTGTGGTTTGAGTTTTATCTCACCCTTTTTGAAGCCCAGTTTTTCCCTGGCACATCTGTCCGGAAGTTTAGTTACATCTATTGTTCTTTGTTTTCGTTCTGTTTCAACCCGCGTTACAGCTCCATTCTGACGCATGTCTTGGGGGTTTTTCTGCTTCTTTTTCTTTCTTCTTCAAGAGTGTAAATTTTTGGGTTCTTTTTTATTCAATCATCTTTAACTCTGAACGCTCGAAAGTTGTCACTTTTCTCACTTATCATGTTGAAGATATTTGAATAGGGGCAGCTGTTGCACCCCAAAATTTACCCTCTTGATTTAGGCTTATGTTTCATCATGAATATCATATTGCATTGCATGCATACATTGTGATGGGATCAAAGTAGTTTGGTTATCAAGTTTTCCTCAAGCTTTGAAGTTTGGCTGCATTGACAAGTTGCTCAAGTAGAATCTAGTCATCTAAACCTCTGGATCTTTCAAGCACAAACGTTATTGCATATCTCAAGGTGTTTTATCCGTCTCTTTGGATCATCAGAGGATTGAAGTTTGTGTTTGATTATTAGAAGAATCACTCTTTTGATTCACCAGTCAAATTAGGGTTTTGCTTGATCAAGGCTATTGATCAATGTACAAGTCTTGATTTGGAGGCTACAACATCTCATTGGTATTTGAAAAGTCACTGTACAAGAAATTGGTCAAGATGCCCAGAGGATTTGAAGTTTTGAAGATGATTCATCAGTCTTCTAAGGGGTTAACCAAAATTAGGGTTTGGGATTTCATCAAGATTTCTTGATAATTTTGAAGTGAAACTTTGTACATGGCCTCTATATATTTGGAAGATCATATGTTTGAAGTTTTGATCATCAATTTTGAAGGGAAGTGGATCAACTGATTCAAAGGGGCAAAATGGTCATTTTGGTCAAAATCAGTCAAAGTCAAGATTGACCAAGGGAATTTTTGGTCAACCATCAATTCAAGGGTATAATTTTCATATTTCAAGTCCATTTTGATAATTGGATCAAAGAGATTGAGGTTTGGGTTGAAACTTGTTCATGAAGAAACCCTAAAAGTTTTTAATTTTGGAAAATAAGGACTTAACTTCAAAAATTCATATTTTATTCACCTTTGATAAAAAAATTCAAATGAAGCATGCTTGGAAATATAAGAGAATGATCTTTCATCTCCTTTTGGTCTCATTTCCAAATTGGCAAAGAGTCAAGAGTTATAAAGCTTGGAAGTCACAAAATTATAGGTCATTATCCAAAATTAGTGAATTACATGTCAAATTTTGAGGGCCTTAATGGATTCAATTGCAAAAACTCAAAACTAAGGGATTGTAGATCTTTTCAATACCTTTCCAAATTGTAATCATTTGTGTCCAAATTCAAAAATATGAGCAAGTTATGGACTTTGGAATTTTGAGGCATTTTATTTAATTTTGACAAGTATGCAAAATGGCCATTTCTTGCAAACTCAAGTTTTAGCCATTCCTTTTGTTTCTAATCCATCCCATGAACAATTTGTGACATGCAGAGGACCATTACATTCATCATTTCGTGCCCATGTGCTTCATGAACTTGCTTGAATTAAAATTAGCAGCGGTGGTGTTTGTATTGAAGATTTGGAGACATTATCTTTTTGGTTCTAAATTTCAAGTTTTTAGTTATCATAAGATTCATAGATACTTGTTCGACCAGAAGGAGTTGAATATGAGGCAGATAAGATGGCTTGAGTTGTTGAAGGATTATGACTTTGATTTGAATTACCATCCTAGTAAAGCAAATGTAGTTGTTGATTCATTGAGTAGGAAGTCACTGCATATGTCAATGCTTATGGATCGAGAATTAGAGATGACCGAACAATTCAGAAATATGACCTTGGTGTGTGAAGAGACTCCTACTAGTGTAAGGTTAGGAATGTTAAAGTTGACTAGTGGTATTATAGAAGAAATTTGTGAAGTTCATAAGTTTTATTTGAGTTTCGTCGACCAATTGACTTTGATTAACCTGGGTAAAGGAGATAAGTTCAGAATTATCGAGAGTAGTGTAATGAGGTTTGGTGAGAGTGTGTGTTTCATATGTTCTAGAGCTTAAGAAGAGTATTCTTGAGGAAGGACATATAAGTGGGTTAAGTATTCATCTCGGTGCTACGAAGATGTATCAAGACTTGAAGAAGTTATTTTGGTGGCCCGGTGTAATACGGTGGGAGAACTGACTTATTTTTGCATTTTATCGCAAATGTTACGGATAGAAAGAGTCGCCACTGACTTTTCTTTTGTCTAATAAGGAAAGGGTGAAAAGAACATGAAATACCTTGCTAGATTTTGAGTTCGGGTGGTAAATTATGAAAATGGAAGGTGTTAGAACCCCTTTCATCCGTAGTTATCTACGGGCTTTTAATCTCTTAGCTCACTTTGAAAATTTTCTTTGTGTGTGTGTTTTGAAAATATTTTGAAAATGCCAATGTAAGGAGAACTTTGTAATGATTCTTTTATTGGTCCTCAAGAATGTATACAATGTTTTTTTTAGAAAATATTTCGTTTAACAAAAAATGTGAGAAGTGTTTTTGTTTTTGAGATGTTTGTGAGCAAGTGATTAATTATTTCTACCCACTAAAGATCGTTCTTATTATTTTCGTTCTCCTATAGAGATAATGCTATCCATACCATTAGTTGGCAGGTAGCCCTATCTATTAGATGTGAAGGGACAGGCGAAGGGTCATCGTACGGTCATCAAAGGCAACTTGTAAGGATGCTTTAGCAGTTTCGTATGGGACTAGATCATTTTTCGAAAGGCAACATCAAAGGGTCATTGAGGGGATATGATCTTTTATACGAGGGTCTTTGCTAAAGCATCCCTACTTTCGAGGGACATGACCATTTATTCCAAAAGGCAACAAAGAGAGGTTACCCTAGAGGTGTTAGTGTGAAAGTGTGTTTATTTTAGTTATTTACTTTGAAATTAGGTTTTATAGAGTTTGGTTTTTATCTTGCCATACAAACCCTAGTTACTAACAGTAGCATATAAAATATAGTAGAGAAGATAAAGGCAGAAATATAAATCTAGGCTATTACAGAGCTTTGGGGAAATTACATAATAATGAAAGCACAAGAAATAAAATCCTACATCTATTACATCCCAGAGCAATTACATAATACAAAAATGCGAAAGATATAAAGCTATGCTATTACATAGAAAACACGCGATCTTTACAACTTGATCTATGAAATTAAAATAAGAAAAAGGAAAGAGGAAAATAAAATGTTTTTTTTGGTGATTTTTATGAAAAATAGCTTTTGATGGTAATTAATTAAAACCTAAAAATCTAATTAATTTTAAAATTGAAAAAGAGGTTAGTTAATTAAATTATTAAAAGGTTAATTAAAAAAGAATACCTAAAACCTAATTAATTAGGGTTTTAGAAAAAGGGTTTATTTTAGGTTAGTTAAAAATAAATTAGGTTAAAAATAATTAAGGTTAGCCAAAAAATAATTAAGGTTAGCCAAAAAATAGGGGAAGAAAAATCAATGGAAAAAAGCGTTAGAAACCAAAAAAAAAATACAAATTCCAGGGGTGGGTGTTGAACCCACACCCTTTGCCTTCTGCCCTGCATGGTTTACCACTGCGCCAAGCGTGCGCTGGTGTTAGGAGAATGGAAGCAACACAATGTATGTTAAACTTGCAAAAACATTGGAAAATATGAAAAAACATCAAAAAGCAGGGATAGATCCCACACCCTCTTATACCAATGTCTTATCATGCACGCACTTGCCATTTGGGTGGCTGTTTCATCGGGTACATCAATGGGAACTAATAAGTATAAATTAAACCAAACTGACTGGACCAGAGAGGCTCCGGAGCCTTAGCTCTAGTCGTCTTCTCCGGTGAGCATGTTTTTTGTTCCTACAAAATAAAGCACGTCAGTGATTCAAAGGTAGCCTACCCCCTAATTTGGACCTTGCGAATTCAATGGTGGCCTTGGTTTTGGTTGATTCTCCCTGTACAAAGAGATGCAAAGCAAATAATATGAAACAGTTCAAACATGGCAATACAGGATTCGATCCTTATGGGACTCATGTGATGGGTTTATCCTGCATATTGACATCTTTGAAGCATATTAGTGATTTTAGTATGCATCAAAACATAATGAAAATAAAAATATGAATTTCATGCAAACACCAAAACTGGTTATGCATAGTACGAGTTTCAGGCTTCTTGGATCATCACAATCGATCCAATCTTACCCTATAATGTCCCCGAAGTTGAATGGGATGGTTGTCTTTCTTTGAGAGAGGCTGAAAATAGGGTTTGAAGTTTGCCCCAATTTTGATAATTTTTGAAGTTTTTGGGATGGGGTTTCTCTTGCAAGGTTTCGTGTCCTCTGTCTTGTCCGAAATATGTGGAATATATAGAGAAAAATTAGGTCAAGAAAGTGGGCTTGGACCTTTGTATGAAAGCCTTGATTTTATTTAATTTAATTTTGAATTTAAATAAATAAAATAAAAAATAAATGGAATAAAAATCAAAGGGGTGTATGAGGGTGGAAGAGGATTAAACACTTAAGTGCCCAGAAATTTGCACTTGTATGTGCATGAAGTAACGCTTTTGGTTGATTGTATTGCTTGAATGGGCTTGAAGATGCCATTCGAAGAGATGAAAGAGTGTCATCGAAGATGGGTTTCTAGATGCCATCCAAAATAATTGTTGATAGGAGTATCAGAATGAGTCTACATTCGACGGTATCTGAGAATTATACTAGAATGAGTCTGTGTCCGACTGTATCTAGCAGACGTGATGGGTAGTGTCAGAATGAATCTTATGTCGCAATTCTATTTGAATGACGTTCTAGAATGAGTCCATGTCTTGACTGTATCTATAAGAGGATCATAATGAGTCTTAGCCCGACTGTATTGGAGATCTGTATTAGAATAAGCCTATGCCTGGCTATATCTATGAGAGGATATCAGAATGAGTCTTCTCCTGACTATATCTGAGATATGTATTAGAATGAGCCTATTCCTGGATGTATCTAAATATATACCAGAATGAATATCAGAATGGATCTACGTCTTGATCGTATCTAAATTGTATATGGAATATGTACTAGAATGAGTATCAGAATGGATCTATGTCTTGATCGAATATGAACTGTATCTGGAAGATATACTGAAATGAGTATCAGAACAGATCTATGTCTCGATCTTATCTAAATTGTATCTAGAGTATGTATTGGAATGAGTCTACGCCTCACTATATCCAGAAGATCATTACAATGATTCGTTGATTGATTGTATCTGAAGGATGATAAATTGTTGACAATATTTATCTGTTTATTAACTAACCAGAAAGAAAGTAAAGTTAGTTATTATGCAATGTCATGATGTATGTAATGTATTGTGTAATGATGTTCTCAAATTAAATGAGAATGTTATATGCATTTCGTATGCATATGCTATGATATTTTGTAAGTGATGTATGGATGTAATAACTTGTTGACGACATCAGTAACTTTGTATAACATCTGGATGGGGAAAATAAATTCCTGACTGTTTTTGGGGATGGAGTATATGAATCTTCAATGTTGTTAAGAACATCTTCGTTGGGGATTTCTTCTTTCTGTTTGAGGATATTCTGCTGGGGACGTTCGGCTTCGGCTTGGGGATGGAAGAATTCCAGGAAAATTCGTTGTTCATCGTTCTTTTGAAGGATTTAACTCTTGTGTATCGTGATTGGGGATAAAAGAGATGGATAATCCTCTAATTTTATTTCTAACCAAGTTTCAGATATGGATGTCAACTCTTTTGGGGAGGACAATGTTGAATGACATCTGGCCCGGGAAGAGGATCCTGTTGGGGAATTACTGTATCAGAGAAATAAACTCCGTTGGGGAAATAAACCATGCTAGAGAAGAGATTCTTGTAAACTGCATCTAGGAGATGACCTCTGATGGGGATCGAGATTTCATAGGCTGCGCTGAGGAAGTTTCCACCATATGATGGGGAGATGATCAAACTTCCTTATCCTATAGAGGGCCTATTAGGGATGATGATCAAGTCAAGCTATCCATTAGGGATAGGGAGACGAACTTCTGGAAGATATCCTAACTTCTGCCAGAGGGCATATTATACATGCTAGGGAATATATCTCTGTTGGGGATGAGCTTGTGAAGATAGCTCTGTAGAGATTAGTTCCATGGAGATTGTTCTATGGGTATTTTGAGAGTAGCTGAAACTTTATCCCAATTCCTAGGGTCTTTAGTAAATGCTTATTCCTGTTTGTATGCACATATTTGTTAATAGTAATCATATTCAAATTCACATGTACATTTAATTTAGTCATTGGACATTTTTGCAAACAAAACAGAGAAAGTAAATAAACTCGAATTTTGAATTATATTTGTATTGAAAGTTTGCCTATAAACAAGGAGTTTTGTACAAAGAGACACAGATCCTAGATAGAGGAAATTGTCGTAAAAATGTAGAAAGTTACAAAGAAAAACAAAGAAAAACAACTATGTAGAAACAATCCCATCGAGTTTCAACTCTGCTATTGCCCCTATGTCTTCAAGCATCTCATCCCTCACTGTCGGAAGAAGTTGACTGAATTGATATGTACCATTGAACTTGATGTTGATACCAAAGCTTGCTATAAATAGATGATCCAATGGGACATAATCGTACGCTTCAACCCCTAACTTTTTCCTGAACCTCCCTTTCGGGTTTTCAACCCATCGGGATACCCTTTTTTTCCCAAGCCACCTTTTCAAGTTTTCGAATTCCCGGGTGTACAATATTTTTTATATATATTCCTAATTTTTGTCCGATCCCTTTTGGTTCACCGAGATTCCCTTAATTTTTCCTAGGCCTGTCAGCCTAGCAGGCCTCTTCTATGCGTAGTATTTTTTGACTATGTCCGCAGTCACAGGGTGCGGAAAATCTACACCGTCCAAGGTCGTAAGTATTATTGCACCGTCAGAAAATATCTTCTTGATCACAAATGGCCCTTCGTATATGGGTGTCAATTTTCCCCTAGGATCACCTTATGGTAGGATAATGCGCTTTATTACCAAATCACCAACTTGGTATACCTGATGTTTGACTTTCTTGTTAAAGGCCTTGATCATGCTCTTCTAGTACATCTGGCCATGAAAAATAGCCGTAAGCATTTTCTCATCAATCAAATTTATCTGGTCCATCCTAGTCTGAATCTACTCGTCTTCGTCTAAACCTGTATCTTTCATAATCCTAAGGGAAGGAATCTGGACTTCGACAGGTAAGATGGCCTCCATACCGTAGACTAGAGAGAATGGGTTCCCTTGTTGATGTACATACTGAAGTGCGATAGCCATGAAGAGAAAATGGTAACATCTCATGGAAATATTTGTCACTGTCATCTTCTGCAAGATCTTCTTGATGTTCTTGTTTGCGGCTTCCACCGTGCAATTCATATTCGGTTGATATGGAGAAGAATTATGGTGCTTAATCCTAAACTGCGTGCAAAGTTACATGATCGTAGTATTGATGAGAGTGGTAACATTATCTATGATGATCCTTTCAATTATTCCATACCGATATATGAGGTTGTATTTAATGAACCGAGCCACAACATTCATGGTAATAGAGGCAAACAAGGTTGCTTCAACCCACTTCGTGAAGTAATCAATAGCGACTAGGATAAAGCGATACCCCATTGAAAGAAATAGGCTTAATCTCTCCAATCATATCAATTTCCCACATTGCAAACAACAAAGGAGCAATAAAGATATTCAGAGGAACCAGAGGCACATGTACTTTGTCACCATAAATCTGGAATTTGTGGCAAGTCTTGGAATGCTGATAGCAATCAGTTTCTATAATTGACCAATAATATCCCGCTCTCAGAATTTTCTTAGCCATTGTATGCCCACTGGAGTGAGTACCAAATATTCCTTCGTGCATATCTTCCATAATCTTCTCCGTTTCCTTCTTGTCTACACAACGAAGCACAGTCGAATTATGGTTGCGCTTGTACAAAATTCCATTGCTCAGAACGAACTTGGCCGAGAACCTCTGTAGGAATTTATTTTCATTGATAGATGATCCTTCAGTATACTCCTGAGTCTCTAGATATCTCTTTATTTTGTGAAACCAAAGCTTTTCCTCTACTCCATTAGTGTCAACTTTGTAGCAATGTGTCGGTTCGTCTAGTCTTTCAATAGTAATTTGAAGAGCTTCATTATCCCATATGACTTTTAACATAGATGACATGGTAGCTAATGTGTCTACCAACTGATTCTCTTCTCGTGGAATATGTTCACAAGTGATTTCCTCGAAGTACGGAATTAATGTCAACAGATGCTCTTGATAAGGAATGATATTTAGATGTTTCGTGTTCCATTCTCCCTTAATTTGACTGATCACTAGATCTGAGTCCCTATATACATTCAAAAACTTGATTCTCATATCAATAACAGCTTTAATACCTATGATGCACGCTTCGTATTCGGCCATGTTATTGGTACAGTCAAAGAAAAGTCTAGCGGTAAATGGCGTATGGAAACCTTTGGGAGAGACAATCACGACACCAGTTCCATTACCAAGCGCGTTGGAAGTTCCATAAAAAACCATAGTCCATCAGGATCCTAGCTCATGTCTTTCATACGGTCCAGGTTCTTCATAATCTTTAACTAGCATAATATTCTCATCCAGGAACTCGAAATTCATAGACTATTAGTCGTCTATGGCTTGATGAGCTAAATGATATGCTAGTATACTTACTTTGATTGCCTTCTGAGTAGTATACTGAATGCCGTATTCTGTCAAGACCATTTGCCATCTTTCTATTCTTCCGGAGAGAGCGGGTTTCTCGAATATATATTTTATTGGATCCATCTTAGAGATCAACAAAGTAGTATAAGTCAACATATACTATCTTAGTCGGCGAGCAGCCCATGCCAAAATGCAGCAAGTTTTATAGAGCAGTGAGTATCTTGTTTCATTGTCGGTAAATTTTTTGCTAAGGTAGTATATTGCATGCTCTTTTCGACCGGACTCGTCATGTTGCCCTAATACACACCCCATTGAGTTCTCTAACACTGTTAAGTACATGATCAGAGGTCTTCCTTCAACTGGTGGCATCGGAATTGGAGGTTCCTAGAGGTACTCCTTGATTTATTTGAAGGCTATCGTACAATCCTCGTTCCATTTCACTCATTGATCTTTCTTCAGTAACTTGAAGATTGGCTCATTGGTAGCGGTCAAATGGAAAATAAATCTGGCAATGTAGTTCAATCGTCCCAAGAAAGCTCTGACCACCTTCTCAACACGGGGAGCTGGAATTTCTTGAATGGCTTTAACCTTGGTAGGATCAACCTCAATACCTTTACCACTGACGACGAGACCTAAGAGCTTACTGGATCTTACCACAAAGGTACACTTGTTCAGATTCAACCTCAGCTTGTACTTCTTCAACCTCTCAAACAGCTTGTGTAGGTGGTCGAGATGTTCTTCTAGAGTCTGAGACCTAGCTGTCATGTCGTCAACGTAAACCTATATCTCATGATGGATCATGTCATGGAACAAAGCTACCATAGTGCATTGATATGTTGCACCGATGTTCTTCAAATCGAAAGGCATAACCTTGTAATAGAAAGTGCCCCACTATGTGGCAAAGGTAGTCTTCTCCGTGTCTTCAGGTGCCATCTTGATTTGATTATAACCAGAGAAACCATTAATGAAGAAAAATACTTTATATTGAGTGGTGTTGTCAACCATAACATCAATATGCGAAAGTGAAAAGTCATCTTTGTGGCTTACCCTATTCAGATCCATGTAGTCTACACAAATACGCACTTTGCCATCCTTCTTAGGTACTAGAACCAAAATTGTAACCCACTGAGGATAGGATGTAATAAATAAGAAACCCGCATTGAATTGATTTATAATCTCAACCTTGATCTTTTCAAACATCTCGGGACGCATACGACGAACCTTTTGCTTTATTGGAGAACAACCTTTTTTCGTCGATAGATGGTGCACCATAATATCAATATTGAGCCCTGACATGTCTTTGTACAACCAAGAAAAGATCTCAACATAGTCATATAACATCTGGATTAATCTCTTTTTGACATTTCCTTCTAGGTTGGCACCTATCTTGACTTTTTTCTTGTCCTCTTAAGTACACAAGTTCACAACCTCGACTGAATCTTCATGAGGTTGTTGGCTCTTTCTTCCAGCATTAACATCCTAGCAAGCTCTCCAGGTACTTTACAATCTTCGTCACTGTTGGATCCCAAAATTTTCCCTCTCTTTTCTCAAAACATTTCTCACAAAGATCTTCAATGGTCCAAGCTTGCACAAGTATTGACTAGGTCAAACCACCTCTTAAACACTGATGCTTCAAATTAGGGTTTTGGTTCCCACAAGGATATTTGGACTTCTAATTCCTCAAATTACTTTCATGGATCACTATAGACTCCCAAGAATACTCATGTCAAGTTTCAAGTCTTGTATCACAAATTTGCTCAGTTGATTGCTCATATGACTAAAAATCAACTGTATTGGTTAAAAATCAAATATGGTCAACCTACAGTCAAACTTCGTGATTTTTGGCCAACATAAAAATCTTATTCTTATTCATCATTTGATCAAGTATTGATCACAATCTCTCAAGAAAAGCACTCAATTTACCAGAAGGGCAAAATGGTCAAAATTAAGGTTTTGACTATATTTGACTGATCAATGAATTTTGACCTAATGCATGATCTAATGGATTGAAGAAAAATCTCAAGGATTCAAATACAAAATGATTGAACTAATTTCATGGCTCAACACATTTCTCAAGATCAATTGATTGATAGTTGAAATTCAGTCAACTGATGAAAAGTCAATTGATACACCAAAAGTCAAACTTTGACTTTTTGATCAAAATTGAGTTTCAAAGATCACAATTCATTAAGACATTAAAAAATATGAATCTTGATCATCAAGAAATCAAGAAAGTCAAAGTTCAATTTGAAAAGTCAAACTTTTTAAGACTTATAAATTTTTCTAAGTGTTTTAAACATGATAATTTCATAACTTCATGACATTTTTTTACCAAGATGCAAGATGATTCATAGAAAACTTTCAACATGAAAGTTATATATATTGATGATATCTACAACTTTTATTTACTGATCAAGTCTTAGAAATTCTTTCATTTTGAATTATAAATCCATGAAGTCATGCACTTTTTCTTAAACACTTAGTGAAATTTTGACCTAGTTTGATCAGGATTTTGACCTAACTTCTTGGCCAATTTTCACATAGTTCCAATTTGATTTTTCAATAATGGAAAATATGAAAATTGTAGAGGATGTTCCAAGCTTTTCAAAATTTCAAAGAACTCAATGATATCATTTCTGAGCTAAGAGAATCGAAGGCAAGAATTTGGACATTCATTCTTGAATTATAGGTCATTTTTGTGATGAACAAGAATTCAAATCTCATAGCCATGCTGCATAATCTTGCTTTACAGGATTTAAACTTGTGTTTCACTCCATAAATAATTGTTTGCACAATTGATTCAGCCATTATCCAAGTGTTTGAGTCATTATCCAAGTCAAATTTCCATTTAGGGAAGAAAGTTCACACTTCCATTTTGGAAAAGTGACTTTAATCACAAAGTCCACTCTCCTTGAGATTTGTATTTGTTCTTTTTCACAAGAATCCTCTATAAACTCAGAGCAAGCATGTTTAAAGTTTCTAGCCACTCTACCTTGCTTTGAACCATGTTTGTCTAAGCTTGCTTCAAAAATAAGTCAAAATCCATAACATGTGAATTTGTACTCCTGACTTCTCCAAGCTTCCAAGCCCTTTGCCTATAAATTAAACCTTCATTCACAAGTCTGATGATAAATTTTGACAAGCCCTCAAGCATCCCAAAACTCCCTGAAACTCAAAATTCTGCACAAACCTCCATTATTGTCATTTTTGGACAAGAAACTTGAAACACAAAATCTACTCGTGTGTTTCCTCTCTAAACCATCCACAAAGCTTTTATACATCAAGTAAAACTCAACCAAACACCTTTTATAGTTTTGTAACATTATCTTCTTCATCTTTCATAACCAAAAATAGATCATTGCAACTTGACCTCTCCATATCATTTCAGCCACTCCCAACTCAAGCTAAGCATTACATTAGCTTCCTGGGGACTCAAGGAAACTAACCTGATCATTGTAGCACCTTGAATCAAGCTCATTTGCAAAACACGAATCCCATTTTTGAGGTAAGTTTTCTGACTTTTGAAATCTTCATATGGGCATTGTTAGCCTTCCATTTTCAAAGATAGAATGTAGACATCATGGCCCTGAAACTGACCATGTCCTTAGAATTCATTTATATTGCTTGAGTAGTGAGAATTTTAGGTTTGAAATATCTAGAAAAATTAGGTCAAATTTGGTACCATTTAAAATTCATGCTCATCTTTGAGTGTTAGCTTAATTTATTTACATGGTCAAAATCGTGGTTAAATTTCCAGTAATTTTCATGTTTACATTTTTCATTTTGGTTGAGAGATGAGAAAGTTACAAATTTTAAAAATGGTGATAAATGTTCTGGTGCGAGGAAGAAGATGAAGTCATCTTCAGGAACATGTTTCAAATATATATTTTTGGGTTTGTTTATAACACCGGATGTATAGCCACCCTAGTGGTGGAGAGCGTGCGTGTAAGGCTTGGAACTATAGGGACTTGGGTTCGAGCCCCAATGGTACCCTTTTATTTGTTTCACATTTATTTGTTTCAGATTCAGTGCATAAAGGCCCAAGGCGCGCATGGTAGTCCTCTTCTTATCACCACTTGATTGTTACATGATCAAAACCAGCACTCCACATGTGCCAGACCATGATACATCAACAGAAGTCAGCCACACTGGATCCAAATAGGCGTTGGATCTTTGTTTTGGGCCTGGATGATTTTTGCTTCATAACACCCCTCATTTTACTTTTCAGCGCATGCCTATCTTTTTTTTTTTAATTTTATTTCCTGACCAAACAAAAATACATTTGGGCCTAGAATCAAACAAAAAAACTATTTTCTTCACTCAAACCACCCTTTTCACTTTTACACCCTCCTGACTTTAATTTTATATTTTATTTTTATTTTCTTTTTCTGTATTTTTATTTTTATTTTTATTATTATTATTATTATTATTATTATTAATCAAAAATACCAAAAATATGTTATATTTATTATTTAGCTATTTGGTATATTTCTATTTTATTTCTTTTAGACAAAAAGACCAAAAACATTTCTTTAACAAATTCTTTTTTTTACAACTTAATTCAATGTAGACTTAGTTTTTATTTTAATCTTATTTTTCAGTTGAATTAACATATAATTTAGGAATTTTAATTAATTAATTTCTTTCTTCATATTAGTTGAATTAAGTCAAAACCTTTTCGTAAGAAACCTAAAATTGTTTTCTTATTTAATTTATTTCTTTTCCTTAATTAATTTAGGTTTAGTTTCATTAAATCAACTTAGACTAATTAGTTATTTTCTTTCTTTTTATTAGCTTTATTAGGTTAATATTAAACCTTTTATACAAAAACTCAAACAAAATAATTTCCTTTCCTTGTACATTATTTTCATATTCTTGTATATTTTATTCTTGCAATATTCAATATGGTTGTAATAATAAGCTAGGGTTTATATGCTTTCATTCCCCATTTATAAATTGTATCCGCGTCCCTAAATATTGTAATAGTGTAGAATTTTATATTTCTGCAATTTATCGCTTTCAATATAAATGCTAGTAATTAGGGTTTGTATGGCAAGATAACATCAATCTTAGAAAACCCAAATTTCAAAGACAAAAATGCATGAAAACAAACACTTTGCACACTTGCACCTCTAGGGTAACCCACACTTGTTGCCTTCAAATAAAACAGTCATGTCCCTCGAACGTGGGATACTTTATCAATGATCCTCGAATACAAGATCGTAGTCCCTCGATGACCCTTCAATGTTGCCTTCGGTAAATGAGCTTAGACCCTTAAGATAAATTGCTAATGTATCTTACAATGTTGCCTTCTATGACTATACAACGACTCACGCATGTTCCTTCACATCCAATGATAGGGCTTTTTATCAATCA
Source organism: Vicia faba (assembly GCA_948472305.1). Taxonomy (NCBI): domain Eukaryota; kingdom Viridiplantae; phylum Streptophyta; class Magnoliopsida; order Fabales; family Fabaceae; genus Vicia; species Vicia faba. The sequence continues at coordinate 1,033,918,379 of OX451740.1, read as the reverse complement.
ATGATAAGATAGTAATAGGTAAAGGAGGAGGAAATGAACAAATACTTTTTTAAGTAGGTAGAATGTTTATATTTGCTTGCACACAAACATTTCAAAACACTTTCCAAACACACCAACACTTTCAAATGAAATATTTTCAAAAGTCAACACTTTGCATACATTCTTATAGAGACGAGAATCATTAAAAAGTTCACCTAAACAAAGGCACTTTTCAAAAATACTTTCAAACAAATGACACACACATTTCAAACAAAGCATTTCAAAGTGAGCTAGCAACTAAGAGCCCGTAGATAACTATAGATGAAAAGGGTTCTAATACCTTCCCTTTTTATAACCTACCCCCCCGAACTCAAGAAAATATCTCAAAAGGTCTTTCCTATTCTTTTCACCCTTTGCTTTATTGGATAAAAGAAAAGTCGATGGCGACTCTTGCTATCCGCAACAATTGCGATCGAACGCAAAACATCCCAAGTTAGTTCTCCCACCATATTACACTCAATTTCGTCCTCGACTTGGTAGATCGAATTTTCAAAGTCTTAATTGGAAATAGCAGAATTGTTATCAATGGGATCCAGAGTGGATATGGATAGACAATTTCTTGTGTGGGTGTGTGTAAGAACACATATCTATTTTGAAAGCAATAAAGTAGAAGAAAAACAAAGAGCGGAAAATTTGAATGCAAACTTCTAATGATTTATTGAATGAAAGTATGTGAATGAAATATGACAACCCTAACAAATAGACCGTTGTGCCTCGGGTAAGGCACAAGGCTTAAAGTTATTATTTAAAATTACATAACAAAAACTTGAAAGCAAGAAAGCAGAAAACAACATTTACTCCTGACTAAAAAAGATTGGTATAACGTCTTCAGTCTTCCAATTGCTGAGCCTGTTGCCGGTGCTAGGAAAAACCCAACTGTCTAAGTCATAATCACTATCGGATCTTCTATGGCATTGACTCCATTGTTGTTGATGCGGAGTGGTGGTCTTCCAGCACGGGCATGACGAACAACCCTATGAACCTCTACAGTAAAACCCAAACCAAATTTATTAGACTTGTAAGGAATGTCGGGAAGCTGACCCCAAGTAGTGCAACCACTTTCTTCTACCACAACTCGAGTGTCTTTCAAAGAAGCCATTCTGGGCGAAACCCTGGTAACCTTAGGATTAGCAGAAACGTCTTCAGTGACAGTAGTTGTCCAAGGAATAATCTCAAAGGTCTGGCAGGGAGTTTCGATGAATTTTCCATCCATATCAACATGATTGAAGGAGTTCAAGTGACTCACCATGTACTCTTCTTCACCATAAACTGTAACAATCTTTCCTTTCACGGGATATTTCAACTTCTGGTGTAAAGTAGAAGTAACATCGCCTGCCCCATGAATCCAAGGGCGTCGCAGTAAATAGGAATAGGTTGGACACATGTCCATCACATAAAAGGTAGAGTTGAAGACCTGCAAACCTACTTGGATCGGAAGATCCACCTCTATGTGAATCATCCCCTTTAAACCATCAAAGGCTCTGACCACAATGTCACTAGGTTTCAGCACAACCCCTTCACACCTTCACAGTCAAGCCTGTCTAGAGCACCAATCGGTAGAAAATTTAATGAGGAACCCATATTAACCAATACATGAGCTAAGATAGTGCCCCTGTATTTAATAGAGACATACAAGGCCTTGTTATGGTTTCTTCCTTCAGAAGTTAAGTCAGCATCAGAAAAGCCTAACCCGTTATCAGTCGTCAGGATAGCAACATAATTTTCAAATTGATCAGCAAAGATTTCTTGCGGTACATGAGTGGATCTCAAGAACTTCACCAAAGCCTGAGTATGGGCTTCTAAGCACAACAACAAGGATGAAATGGATATCTTGGAGGGAGTCTTCCCCAACTGCTCAAAAATCTTATAGTCACTTTTCAGATAATTTTCAGTACTTCCTCCATCTCTTTCTTGGAGGTATCTTCAGTGGTAACTTCTTTAGGTGCCTCAACCTAGGAAGACTAAGTGGTATGTTATTTGCCCCGAGTATCAGTAGTCGACTCAGTAGAATTAACACGAACTGGTGTAGCAACGGTCTTCTGAGAGATTTTTGGAGAGAAAACCCTTCCACTTCTGGTAACTTTACCGGTCCTGGAAATATTGTCAACGTTGGGATCAATAACTTTAGTATCTTCACTTTCAATAGTCAACGGTTCTTGCTTAACACCATGGTAGTAGACGTCGGCCCCATAATTCCAAGGGATAGCCTTGTTAAAGGAATATGGGATTGGTTCGGGTGCGATGAGTATCATAGGAGAAACCCTATGTTAGACAGTAATTTTCACATGAACCTTGTGTTGTACCCCAAAATTTGCCCTCTCATTTATCAAGATTTTCTCAAGATCTCTTTGACTCAAGACTGCATTAGGGTTTGATCAAGCTCAAGACATCTCATCTTACACTAATTACCCAAAATTAGGGTTTAAGTTTGCACAAGGGTTTTTGAACTATCAATGCTTCATATGACCTTCAAACATCATTATGGAGCCCTAAGATTACTCATGACAAGTTCAGGCCTTGAACCACATTTTTGATCAGTCAATTGGACAGTTGACCTAAAAATCAGCTGCATTGGAGGAAAAAGTCAACAATGGCCAATTTAAAGTCAAACTTCATAATTTTTGATCCACATCAACATTTTAGACTCATATGTATCATTTGATCATGTTTGGATCACAATTCCTCAAGAAATTTGATCAAATCATCAAAAGGGCAAAATGGTCAAAATTAGGGTTTTTATTGAGAAAGGGCAATTTCTGATTTTTGACCTAGCAAATGACTAATTGGTTTGAAGCATGATTTCAAGGATTCAATTGCATTATCTTGACCTAATTACATGGTTCAAAATATTTCAAATCCATTGGATAGACAGATGAAATTTGCAGTCAACTGATCAAAAGTCAATTGTATACTGAAAAGTTAAACTTTGACTTTTTGTTCAAAATCAAGTGCCAAGGATCATAATTCATCAAAACATGTCAAAATGTGAAACTTGTTCATCAAAAATCAAGAGAATCAAAAATCCAAATTTGCAAGACTTTGAAATTTTTCTAAGTATTTTCTATACTTGGTTAATTTCATTTACTTCATTACATTTTTTACTACAATTCCAAATAATTCAAAATGATGCAAGTAATTCAAGTTATTACAAAGTGACATTTTTGCAAGTTTACAAATCATAAACTTTGTATTGCTTGGAATTTTTTTCCTTTGATTCAAAACCTTGCCACAATGCTTTGTCTTTAATACAATATGCATAAATTGCTCCACAGACCAAACTTGTTTCATGCTACAAACTATGTTGTCCAAGTTATTGCTGAACAAAAAAAAATGATATGTTACTTATATACTTTGCCACAACACTCCAAACCCTTGCTCATTTGCTGTCTTACAAAACCTTGTGCCATGCTGCACCATAAACCTGTCACAAAACTTGCATTGCTGTCCTATACAATCCAAAATATGTCCACAAAACTAGTAAAAAACTGCTCTATGCAGCCTGCCCCAAGCCTGCATCATAACAGCCCCAAAATTGCACCAAAATGGAAAAGGAAATTTGTGTGCAGAAAGTATCAAAATAGTAGGCAAAAATAATTCAAAATAACTTATTTGATTTCCCCCCTAAATCACAGTAAAGGGTCTATAAAAAGGGGACTGTCTCATAAGACAAAAAGGTTGGATTTTGGAGAGAAAAAAGAGAGAGGAGAAAAACAGAACTTTTTTTAAACTTTGCTAATTCATAAAACCCAACTCATTTCATAAAACTCAGTTCATCCATAAAAACTTGGTTCATCTTCAACTCTGTTTTCACTCACAAAAACAAAAAAATCCTCAATCCATTTTTGTACAACCTTGCAAACCTTCCCCTAAACCAACTACACAAACACCTCATATACATCACATGGAGATTGTTCTAACATAAGAACAGTTTCTGTAACACCTTTATCATCACCTTCCAAGCATAAACAAAAAAGTACTTTACACCTTTGACTGGGTTGGAGCAATTCTGGAACTTAGTCATACAGAGCAAGGATTGGAGTAGCTCTAAAGAGGAGTTCGGTCATTCATCACTTTGCATCCGGAGATATCCATACGTATTCTAAAGTTTCACTTCAAGAGGTCAGGAGCCGACACGGGTTCCCGTGTCACTGGACACGGCCCGTGTCATTTTAGTGGGTAAAGAAAAGGAAAAGAGGCACATGGACCATTATAGAAGCTGACACGGGTGCCCGTGTCATATGACACGGCCCGTGTCAGACCCAACAACATAAATTTTGATTTTTCTTTTGATTTTTTGATTTTATTTTCATCCAATTTGGTTGTAATAATTAGGAATTTTATTTTTTGCAACCCCCACTTGTACACTTGTATACCCCATCCCTCAAAAAGCATGTAATAGCGTAGGACCTTTATTTTTCGCATTTTTTGCTTTCATAAATGGTAGTAATTAGAGTGTATGGCAAGATAAAACCAACAAGTAGACCACCCTAATCAAAGACTAAATGCATGCAATCAAACACACCATTCACACATGCACCTCTAAAGTAATCTCGCTTTGTTTCCTATCGGGAAAATAGTCATGTCCCTCGAACATGGGCATTTTAGCAAAAGACCCTCGATAAAAGATCGTAGTCCCTTGAGGACCCTCGATGTTTCCTTCGGTAAACGATCTAGTCCCTAAAACGACATTGCTAAAACGTCTCATAAGTTGCCTTCTATGACTATTCAAACGTCCCGCGTCCGTCCCTTTACATCCAACGATGAGGCTTCTTACCAAATCAATGGTAAGATAGACATATGTAAAGGATAAGGAAAAGCACGTTTAAGACCTTTCGAGTAGGTAGATTCGCTCCTAGTTACTCGCTTGCTCACGACAAAAACATTTTTACACATCAACATTTCCATTTCTAAAACATTTTCAAAAAGATAAAACATTTTTTATACGTTCTTATAGAGACGAGAACCATTGCAAAATATCTTTCCGAAAACCACTTTCCAAAACACAATCCACAAACACGTCTTTGAACTATCTTTCGAAACAAAACTTTGTACGCATTCTTATAGAAACAAGAACCATTACAAAGATATTTTCAAAACGCTTTCAAAGCCCACATCACAAGAAAATTGTCAAAGAAAAAGCAAGTTGATCTAGCAAGTAACTAAGAGCCCATGGAAAACCATGGATGAAATGGGTGCTAACACCTTCCCTTTTCATAATCTACCCCCCGAACTCAAGAAAACATCTCTAAAGGTCTTTCCTGTGCTTTTTCACCTTTCCTTTTTTTGGATAAAAGAAAAGTCTGTGGCGAATCTTTCTAACCGTAACATTTGCAAACACAAACACAAAACCTCAAGTCAGTTCTCCCACCGTATCACAAAACTGGCAACTCTGTTAGGGATATTATAAAAGTTGGGTTACCTTAGGGCTAGATCACATTTAGTTGCTTACATTGTTTGACTTGTATGCTTTACATTATGGTTCTTTGTTAGGGTTCTAAATCCTCTACCCGGATTTGGGATACATTATAGGTAAATAGGAATATGTTGTGGAAACTGTGCGGGGTATACCGACATGGTCTAAGCAATAGCTATGTTAGTGTGACATATTTGTGGGTACCGGTAGCCTTTGAGTTAATCAAAGAGAATACAGGACCGCTGAGTGATGTCATAAAGCACCAATGAACTTCTAGAACCCTTTACTTGACCAACTTGGCCTTTAGGATATAGTGAGATGACCGACTTTGGTGCAGTCCGAAGTTGGTAGATACTCGATACTACACTCATTGAGGTTTGGTTTCTTGGGATATTTCGGTCGCCATTAAAGAGGCTTGAGCTAAAACAATGACCAAGGAAACAATCCGGTGATATTGAGCTCCTTAGAACCCGATTACTATTACTAGGACAGGTTTAAGCCAACTAAACTTCAAGAGGGTACTTATCTATAAAACCCCATGCAAGCCTAAACAAAGAACTTGTTTGTCTTGCTTGTGTATGCATACTTGTACATAACATTATGGACATCATGAACATCATATACACCTACTAACCATTTCAAGGATTTTGGAGATTCATCTTTGCTCTTGTTTTTTAGGATATGGATTCACTTTGCAGGAAAACTATCCAAGTAAACCTTGTGAGAATTCCTCCACAACTTAAAGAGTTAGCTTCAAGAATCCCTGAGAACTCTCCATTCACCGAGAGGCATGGTCGTCTACTCAACTTGGTCACCGCCAACACAGATGAGGATATGATGAAGGTGCTTGTTGCACCCCAAAATTTACCCTTTTGATTTAGGCTTATGTTTCATCATGAATATCACATTGCATTGCATGCATACATTGTGATGGGAACAAACTACTTTGGTTATCAAGTTTTCCTCAAGCTTTGAAGTTTGGCTGCATTGACAAGTTGCTCAAGTAGAATCTAGTCATCTAAACCGCTGGATCTTTCAAGCTCAAAATTTATTGCATATCTCAAAGTGTTTTATCCATCTCTTTGGATCATCAAAGGATTGAAGTTTGTGTTTGATTATGAGAAGAATCACTCTTTAAATTCACCAGTCAAATTAGGGTTTTGCTTAATCAAGGCTATTGACCAATGTACAAGTATTTATTTGGAGGCTACAACATCTCATTGGTATTTGAAAAGTCTTTGTACAAGAAATTGGTCAAGATGCCCAAAGGATTTGAAGTTTTGAAGATGATTCATCAGTCTCCTAAGGGGTTAAACAAAATTAGGGTTTGGGATTTCATCAAGATTTCTTGAGAATTTTGAAGTGAAACTTTGTACATGGCCTCTATATATTTGGAAGATCATATGTTTGAAGTTTTGATCATCAATTTTGAAGGGAAGTGGATCAATTGATTCAAAGGGGCAAAATGGTCATTTTGGTCAAAATCAGTCAAAGTCAAGATTGACCAAGGGAATTTTTGGTCAACCATCAATTCAAGGGTTTAATTTTCATATTTCAAGTCCATTTTGATCATTGGATCAAAGAGATCGAGGTTTAGGTTGAAACTTGTTCATGAAGAAACCCTAAAAGTTTCTAATTTTGGAAAATAAGGACTTAACTTCAAAAATTCATATTTTATTCAGCTTTGATAAAAAAAATGCAAATGAAGCATGCTTGAAAATATAAGAGGATGATCTTTCATCTCCTTTTGGTCTCATGTACAAATTGGTAAAGAGTCAAGAGTTATAAAGCTTGGAAGTCACAAAATTATAGGTCATTTTCCAAAATTAGTGAATTTCATGTCAAATTTTGAGGGCCTTAATGGATTAAATTGCATAAACTCAAAACTAAGGGATTGTAGATCTTTTCAATACCTTTTCAAATTGTACTCATTTGTGTCCAAATTCAAAAATATGAGCAAGTTATGGACTTTGGAATTTTGAAGCATTTTATTGAATTTTGACAAGTATGCAAAATGGCCATTTCTTGCAAACTCAAGTTTTAGCCATTCCTTTTGTTTCTATTCAAGCCCATGAAAAATTTGTGACATGCTAAGGACCATTACACTCATCATTTCGTGCCCATGTGCTTCATGAACTTGCTTGAATGAAAAAAATACAAAACATGCTCAATTTTGCAAATTCACCAACACTCTCTCATTTCAAGAAATCGTGAGCTGGAACTTTGGGCATGTAATTCTGACTTCATTTGGCTCACAAAACACACAAAAGGCAAGTGAATGCACGAATGAAATGCAGGCTCCATGTGCATTCTGATTTTTGGCCAAAACTTCCAAACTTGCCCTCCAACAGTTTTGAGTGCCAAATACCACTTCTATCCTCTTACCCTCGTGCTATATAACAAGAATCAAGGCACCGTTGTGAAAAAGGAGGCTCATAATCGCTACATTGCAAATCTGAACATTTTGGAAGCATCTCTGCAAATTGCTTCGAATCTCTCTTCTCCTTGGACCATTCTTCAAAATTCTTGGTGATTCAGCTTTAGTGAAGTAAGGAGATCAAGCCTGCACCATTAGATTGCTTATGGAGTGAAGGAATCATGTTTCCGGATTTCACATCCATGTGAGTTTCTTGAACTTTGATTCATGTGTTTCAGCTTGAATTGATGATGTAAATCATGTTCATTGAGTCGCTAGCTGGCCAATCACTAGGATTGATGTATATTTGAGCTTTGATTCAAGCAGAATTGTTGAAATCGTGTTCATGGCTTTGATGTTTGCAGTGAGTTTTTTCAGTTTTTGAGACTCTATTTCTTGATCCATGCTTGATCTTTAAGATTGATTCAAATTGCATCATGTAGTATGATATGCTAGCTTTAATTTGCACTTGATTTCATGGATTTTGGTTAAGAAACGAGCATGATTGATGGATCTGAACATAGCCTCATGACCTATTATGTTGCACGCGTTTTGCCTTATGCTGGAGGTTGAAGATGAAGTGAGTTGGCGCACTGTGATTGGCTTGATTCAAATTATCATGCATTTCATATTATTTGATTTTAATTGATTTTCTGATTTTTATTTCTTGATCAAAACATTTTAAAAAATTCTAAAACAATTATCACAAGTCCAAAATAATTTCTACTATATTATGTAATTTTATTGGAATGTTTAAAAATGTTTTGATTGGTTTAAAAATTCATAAGTTTAAATATTTGTTTGTTTAAAGATTATTTTTATTTTTATAGTTCTTTTGATCTAAAAATTCCAAAAATAAATGTTTTGAACTCATAAAATAACGTAGAAATTGATTTTGATTTTAGATTAGAATTTTTTTTCTATTTTTGATTAAAAATTTAATTTGAGAAGTTTATTTTGATTTTTTGCTTCATAATTTTTATTTTAATACTTCCTTTAATCCAAAAATTCTAAAAAAAATCTTATAAGTTTGTTTTCAATCATAGAATCTGAGTATAATTTTATTTTGAACTTTTCATGAATTTTGGCTAGGGTTTACATTTTTACCATTAAATAACAGTTTAATTGTTAATTGTTGGTTTGATTTTTTATTTTAATATTTCCCTTAATTCAAAAATTCCACAAAAAATCAGGGATGTGTGTTTTTAATTCTAATATTTGAATATAATTTTGGTTGGATATTTTTTTGATTTTTATTAGAATTTCATTTTGAGATGTGATTATTTGTTTATTTGTTTAATTGATTAATTGATTAATTGTTTGAATTTGATTTTATTTTTGACTTTTCTTTAATTCAAAAAATGTGAAAAAATATGTATTCTAACATTTAGGGTTTACTTGAGGTTTTCATGATCTTGGTTTGAATTATTTGAATTTTGACCTTACCTAATCAATATTTAAGATTAAAAGTCAAAAATTAGGGTTTTGTTGCTTATTGTGCAAGTTTCATTTTCAAAACCATTATGCCCTGGATTTTCAATGGAATTTAAGTCTTGATTATGATTCATGAATGTATTGAGGATCTGAAAATAATTTTTCTTGAATTATTTTACTTGGTTTGATATTTTTCCATGAATTATTTTGAAAACTTGTCTAGTTTTGGTAGTTTTGCCAACTAGTTTTGAACTTTGGGCCTCATTTGATCCCCTCCTCAATCACTCATGAACTTAAGACTTTCTTTCTGACTTTTACACACTTCAAAGATGCTAAGAAATTTTTGGTTTGAATTATTGATCCTTGTTTCTATTTTTGATGTATTTTTGAAGTGAAGGTACCCAATTAATGTTGCATATCTTGTTGCAATTTGTTTGATGGCCAATGAACTTGAGTGAGGCCTATGATTGGGCACCTAATGATCATGTTGGTTCTGTTTATCGACATAAACTCAAGTCATTTTATTAAATTCCCCATGTTTGAATGATTGAACCTTTTGATGCATTGTGTGGAATTCCTCTCCTATTATGCTTGTGAGCTGTGTTGAATTAATTGTGCATGATTGAATTGTGTTTGCTACTGACTTTCATTGTATTTGATTGTATTCTTCTCAAGCTCCCATGATCCTTGATTGATATTCAATTGTCAACTCAATATGGTGATAGAAAGGAGTAATATTCCTCTAATTTTTGACCTAATTGTGCATATGCCTGTTTTTTTTGTCTACCATACCTAATGCTTTGATAATTGTTACCATGTTTATATCACTTCATCATTTTTCATCCATACCTTATGTGAGTCATCATTCTATTTATGGAAATACTAACTTAGTTGTTGAATGTGCGAGGTACTTTGAGGAAAGTTTCCATTTTTTGGCTTGAGGCTACTGTGTTTCACTTTATTTGTTGAACACAATTTATTATATTGGAACTCCTATTGTGTTTGGCATATTTGATAGTCAATGCAGGATATATACATGTGATTATGAATGCTATACATTTCCCATGGATCTGTTCATATCTGATAATCTCAATGCTTACATCCTGATGGTGTAATTTCTGACTTGATTTGTCTGCTGATGCCAGCTTGCTTGAAGTTCTCTGGGTTTCTTTTATTCTTTCTCAGTTGCTACGGATAGTTATCCGTTTGGTATTGCACTATTTTATTTCTTCTATTTATCATAGTTCTATGTTGCATGATGGGACCTCTGTTGCTGATATATGTCAGGAGGCCCTCTGTTTTTTTGTCAGATACATGTGTTGTGTTTGCTTTTGATCGATGAGTCACTCAATTTAGAAATTGAGATCACGACTTCGATCTCAGTGCATGTTCTCTATAGGATGTTTACTACTTTTCTTCTTTAATTGTTGATCGATGAGTCACTCAATTTAGAAACTGAGATCACGACTTCGCTCTCAGTGCATGTTCCCTATAGGACGTTTATTGTTTGTTTCTTTAATTGTTGATCGATGAGTCACTCAATTTAGAAACTGAGATCACGACTTCGCTCTCAGTGCATGTTCCCTATAGGATGTTTATTGTTTGTTTCTTTAACTGTTGATCGATGAGTCACTCAATTTAGAAATTAAGATCACGACTTCGCTCTCATTGCATGTTCCCCATAGGATAGTTTTGTTAAGCTTCCTTTAACATGTTAATTAAGGTAGGGTTTTCATTTATCCTCAACCTTAGGATCAATCATTGTATGATAACACTAGGGATAGTGCTAGGCTAGTTTCCCTTAGTTGTTTTTCCTTCCTTTTCATTTTGCATCTTAAAACAAAAACTGTTTTCTTGGCAAATCATTAAATACCTCTAATAAACTTAAACCCTTCTTCAAGGTAAAAGATACAAATCAATCTTATTTGTTTGTACGCCTCTTGGCTTTATTTTTAAACCTTGTTATCTTAGCCGATGTTTCGCCATTGCACATTTGTTTGAAGCCGATGTTTCGCCATCACACATGTTTATTATTCTACTTTGATTCTCAATATCATTGTTAGGTGTGATGTTTTGTCATCCGTTTATTGACGTTTCTCCATCTTTGCCATGATACCTTGTTATCTTATAGTCGATGTTTTGCCATCGCACATTTGTTTGAAGCCGATGTTTCGCCATCGCACATGTTTGTTATCCTACTTTGATTCTCAATATCATTGTTAGGTGTGATGTTTTGTCATCCGTTTTATTGATGTTACACCATCTTTGCCATAATATCTTGTTATCTTTTAGCCGATGTTTCGCCATCGCACATTTGTTTGAAGCCGGTATTTCGCCATCGCACCTGTTTGTTATCCTGCTTTGACTCTCAATGTCATTGTCAGGTGTGTTGTTTTATCATTTGATGTTTCGTCATCTTTAACATGTTACCATGTTATTATTTAGTTGATGTTTTTACCATCTCATTTGTTTGTTGTTTTATTTCGATGTTTTTCCATCTTGACTGTTTTTGTTGTCTTAACTAAAAAACACAAACCAACCAAAATATATAAGCCGGACTACGGCTGCTCTGATTCCTTAAAAGGGATACGTAGGCATTGGGGTAGGGCCCGATCGAGCATAACTTTTTATTTTCCCTACATTGTTTTCTTCTTTTCTTCCGCATGCATTCACTTTTTATCTTTAAGCCATAGACATAGGATTTGACCACACCCATTATATTAGACAACAAGAGTGGATACCGTAGAGTACTACGGGCGTGTGGGGTGCTAATACCTTCCCTTCGCGTAACAGACTCCCTTACCTGATCTCTCGGTCGAAAGACCATGATTTCTCCCTTTTTAGGTTTTCTCGATGTTTACCTTTCCCTTTCAGCGGGATAAAAGAAGTTCGGTGGCGACTTCATTGATGTTTCATTACATCCAGATGACAGGTTTCTGCCGGGTGGTTTTAGTGCTCTTTCAGTTCTTTTATCCTTTGCACCATTGCTTCACATTTCCCGACTATCAGCTTGTGCCTACTTTGGAAGAATTCTCTCAACTCTTGAGGATTCCCATTCTCAATCAACTACCTTTCAACGGTACAGAAAGAGACCCAAAGCCAAAAGAGATTGCTCAAGTTCTGCACTTGCACTCATCTGATGTCACAACTCATTGGGAAATTAGAAGTGGTGTCAAAGGCTTCTTAGCAAAGTTCTTGTTTGAGAAAGCCCAAGGCTGTTGGAATTCCTTAGACTTGTAAGCATTTGAGGAAACTGTGGCTCTTCTTATCTATGGGATGGTCTTTTTTCCCAATCCTGACCAACTCATAAACGTGAGCACCGTCAAAATGTTCATGTCTCCCAATCTGGTACCTACGTTACTAGGGGATATCCTACACTCTTTTCACACTCGCACAATGAGGAAAAGAGGTGTCCTTATGTGTTGCACTCCTCTCCTGGAAAGATGGTTTATTTCTCATCTTCCCCAATCAGTCTTAAAGAATGAGCAAGGATTAAGGTGGTCACAAAGGTTAATGACGCTCAAACATTCAGATATTCATTGCTGCTCTCGATCCAAAGAGAATGTTATCATTGTTGACCGTTGTGGGGAATTCCCTAATGTCCCTCTACTTTGCATTAGGGGAGGCATCACCTACAACCCATGCTTAGCTTTAAGACAGTTTGGTTACGGCCGAAGGGATGGCCTGCATGAGATGCTGATTCAAGGTTTGGTATTCGATTACGACAACGACGATCAAGGTCTTTGCCAAAGATTCATCAGAGCTTTGAGGATGCTAAACAAGGTGGATAACAAGACTTTGGGGAAAAATAATTACATCCCTCTTGAGCCTTACCTCAAATGGGTACGAACCCGCGCTCAAAGTCTTATGATGCCTTATCCTTCCATTCTTCTGGTAATTATTGAGCCTGTTAAGGAAGGAGAAGTTCCATACACTATCCTACATCCTAACATGCCCACATCTCTTGAAGACCTACAAATGGATTGGATACAGCTCAAAGTAGAGCGAGATACTTTCGAAGCCCAATTCTACGCAAGCGAGAAGAAGGTTTTGGAACTTACTAGGCTACTTCATGAGGAGCGGACTCTAAATGCCTACATAGCACCAAAGAGGATGCACACTACTTTTTTTTTATCTTAGAGTGTTGTATTATTTTTCCCAAGGGGCATTGATGTACTCAAACTCTATTAATATAATGTGTGTTTCTTTTTGTCTAAAACGAACTTGAATCTTTAAAAATCCTTGAAAACATTACATATGCACATATCATTTATCATAACATCATACAAGTCACCTTATCCTTCTACTGTTTATTTCAGTGAGATGGATGTTGAACAGGCTGTGAAAGATCTCTAGACGCAGAACGCCCAATTTCAACAAATGCTCTTGGCTCTGACAAAAGGACAAGAGGAGTTGAAGACTCTGTTGGCCAAAGAGAAGAAGAAAGTGAAGAAATCAACCGGTGTTGTAATCATGGGGAGAAGGTTTAAAGGATAAACCAGACGAACTTTGGACTTTGCGGCATCATCAGGCGAATGGGATAATCAAACCCAGGAAGTGAACAACGACCCAGCATCCGAGGAGGAATAAGAGGAAGACTACTATGAGGAACAGTATCCTCCAGCTGATGATAAGTACAGACATATTGAAGAGCGTTTGAACGCTATGGAAATACAAAAGGTTCCAGGTCTAGACTTTGAAGAATTGGGACTAGTGTCGGGAATTGTGATCCCACCGAAGTTCAAAGTGCCGTTGTTTGCGAAATATGATGGGGTGTCATATCCTAAGATGCACCTCCAATCATATGTGAGAAAGATCCAGCCGCACTCCGCCGATAAAGACATGTGGGTGCATTTTTTCCAAGATAGCCTATCTGGAACACAACTCGATTGGTTTTACCAATTGGAAAGGGCCAACGTCCACAACTAGGAAGATCTTGCCGCAACTTTCTATAAGAAATACCAATATAATGAAGATTTGGCGCCTACCCGTACTCAAATTAAGAGTATGGCCATGGCTTCCAATGAGGGTTTCAAAGATTACGCACAAAAGTGGAGAGATCTAGCTGGGATTGTTCAACCCCCTCTGTCTGAAAGGGAGTTGGTGGATATGTTCTTAGGCACCCTATCGGGCCCTTTCTTCAACCATCTGATTGGAAGCTCATCTGCAGGATTTACTGAGTTAATACTAACCGGAGAGAGAGTGGAAGCTGGCATAAAAAGTGGAAAGATTATGAAGGATTCATCTGCCTCTACAGCTGTGAGAAAGCCTTTCACTGGGAAGAAGGAGGTATCTACTGTTTACCCACAAAGGAACCAAGGGAGAGCTGAACGCCGACCAATGGTAGGAGCTGTTATGATCCCAAAGCCTACATATGATCAACCAAGAAGTAATCAACCGAGGGTGGAAAGGCCAGTCCGACAATTCACCAGAATCAATATGACTCTAGCCTAGGTTTTACCGCACCTTCTGAAATCCAATTTGGTAACTTTAAAAGAAGCTCCAAAGAACCCCAACACAACGTCCCCTCATTATCACCCAAATGCCAAATGCGCATATCATTCCGAAAGTCCGGGTCATGACACTAACAACAGTTGGCCCCTGAAAAACAAGATTCAAGACCTTATAGAGGCAAAAGAGATTGAGTTTGATGCGCCCGAGAAGCCAAATGTCATTTCTTCTCCTATGCCCAGGCATGGTCACAACACCAATGCAATTGAATAAGATTTGTTTGTTACCACAATTGATGAACTCTTGACTCCACTCCCAATCATTAAGATAAACTTGTTGAAAGCCGGTGTATTCTCGGGTTGTAATGAAGACTGCCATCTCTTCTTATCCTCACCAAGTGTTTTCCCTTTGTTGAAAACAGGCATTCAACGCTTGATAGACAACAAAGAGATTCTGTTTGAAAGTACTACTGTTTTACATGTTCCTGTTGAAGACGTTTCAATCATCACCATCTCCGCCAATTCTTCCAGGGTCCCCAAAAGACCCGTTAGGATTACATCAGTTCCAAAAACTACTCCTCTTATAATCACAATGCCTGGGCTAGTCCCGTATGAATCAGACAAAACTATGTCGTGGAATTACGGTGGAGACATCTACTACCATGGTATCAAACAAGATGGGCTGGACGCCGAAGAGATAAGCTCTAAAGAAGAAAACTCTGACATTAGTATTATTGCTGGAACCAGTAAGATTACCCGAAGCGGTAGAATCTTCTCTCCAGAAATTGCCTCTCCAAAGGCAGTTTTTGGACCCGTGGCTGCTCCCAAGGTTACCTCCTTACTAATAATCATATTTGCAAGTGCTCCTATTGACAAAGACGACAGAACCCCTGCTGTTATCCCTACCAACACTCCTACTGCTGAAACTCGAGGGAAAAGTATTCAAGAAGAGCCTGTCCGGACGAAGGCTCAACCACTGACTATCCCCAAAACCTCCAAGAAGGAAATGGAGGAGATCCTGAGAATAATAAAGAAGAGCGACTACGACATAGTTGAACAGTTAGGGCAAACTCCCTCCAAAATCTCCATGCTGGCATTGTTACTGTGCTCTGAGGCACATGCGAAAGCCTTGGTGAAGTTTTTAAAGACAGCCCATGTGCCTCAAGAGACGTCTGCTGACCAATTTCAAGATTGTGTGGCTAGTTTGGCCGTGGATAACGACCTAGGCTTCTCGGATGCTGATTTGACACCAAGGGGAAGAAAGCACAACGAGGCACTGAATGTCTCTATGGAAAGTAGAGGAACAACTCTGGCCCATGTCTTGGTGGACACTGGTTCATCTTTGAATGTTTTACCGAAGAAATCTCTTGACAAACTAGACTGCGAAGGATTAACATTGAAACCGAATAACATAGTCGTGAGAGCATTTGATGGCTCAAAGAGGATGGTACATGGGGAGGTGGACATCCCCATAAAGGTTAGGACTCAAACTTTCAACTCAACCTTCTATGTAATGGACATCCGTCCCTCTTACTCCTGTCTACTAGGACGACCGTGGATCCATAATGCTGGCGCTGTCACCTCTACACTACACCAGATGCTGAAATATCCAGTCCATGGAAAGATTATCACTATCCACGCAGAGGAAGAGTATATGATTAGCCACCTCAATTCCTTCTAGTATGTGGAGTTGGACGGCGAGTTCATTGAAACTACTTTTCAACATTTCGAAGAGGTTCCCTAAGAGGTAGCAGTAACCAAGATTGTATCCTAGATTCCCAAGATTACGAGATCTCCGCTCCAGATGTCATCTCTAAAGGACGCCAAAGCAGTAGTAGAGGAAGGAGGATGCACCATCTGGGGGCAACTTCTGGATATTTCGTATAAATCTGACAAGTTTGGCTTAGGGTTCACTTCAAGTGATCAGAAGGTTGTGCGCCATGCCCGTGCTGGAGGGCCACCCTTGAATATTAGAAACCGAGAGGTCAATGCGGTGGAAGATGATGAAGAGGATTGCAGCTTGGAGAATTGGATCTTTCCTACTATCAACGGAGGACTTCGCAATTGGGAAGCCAGAGAATTTGTCCCAATAACTTTCATCGCTCAGTAATTTATCTTTACATTTATGTTGGACTTGTAATATTCACAAACAATTCGCACATTGAAAACCTTGTGTCTTGCCCGAGGCACAATGGTCCATTTGTAAGGGTTTTTATTTCATCTTCATATGACATTCAATGAATCATGGAAGTTTTTCACATACAAACTTTTGTGCTCATTGTTTTTCTTTTACACTTTATTTTCTAAGGATGGCTATACCCTTACACACACCCACACTCACAAATGTAGGTACCCCTCCATTCCGGATCCCATGGGTAACAATACTGCTATGGCCTTTTGTGACTCTGAGGATCTAATCTACCAAGCCGAAGATGAAGGTGAGGAAGATTGTGAAGTACCAGGGGAACTGGGAAGACTACTACAACAAGAGGAAAGAGCCATTCAGCCTCACGAGGAACCGATGGATACAATCAACTTGGGTACCAAGGAGAATAGAAAAGAGGTCAAGGTGGGTGCCAATCTAGAGGCCAGTATCAAGGAGCGTCTGATTCAGATGTTTCATGATTATGTTGAGATCTTTGCTTGGTCCTATGAAGACATGCCAGGACTTGATACGGACATCGTGGTACATCGTCTGCCTACAAGAGAAGATCGTCCACCAGTAAAACAAGAAGTTTTCCACATGAGACCTGATATATCAGAAAAGATCAAAGCGGAGGTCATGAAAACATTCAATGCTGGATTCTTGGCTGTCACTTCCTATCCTCAATGGGTTTCCAACATTGTTCCCATACCTAAAAAGGACGGAAAAGTACGAATGTGCGTGGACTATAGAGATTTGAACAGGGACAACCCTAAAGATAATTTCCACTCCCCCACATTGATATCCTGGTTGACAATACCGCCAAGCACAAAGTGTTTTCCTTCATGGAAGGATTCTCAGGTTATAAACAAATCAAAATGGCACCTGAGGACATGGAGAATACTACATTTGTCACACAGTGGGGCACATTCTGCTACAAGGTGATACCATTCGGATTGAAGAATGCTAGGGCAACCTATCAACACGCCATGGTAGCTTTATTTCACGACATGATACATCATGAAATAGAGGTCTACATAGACGATATGATAGCCCGATCACAAACAGAAGAAGAGCACCTTGATCACTTGCAAAAGATGTTTGAGAGACTGAAGAAGTACAAGCTGAGGTTGAATCCAAACAAGTGCACATTCGGAGTACGGTCCGGTAAACTCCTAGGCTTTGTCGTCAGTAAAAAAGGTATTGAGGTCGATCCTGCCAAGGTTAAAGAAATACAAGAAATGCCTGTTCCTCGTACTGAGAAGGAAGTCAGAGGATTCTTGGGGCGCCTGAACTATATTGCCAGATTCATTTCTCATTTAACAGCTACTTGTGAGCCAATCTTCAAACTATTGAAGAAAGATCAAGTAATTAGATGGAATGATGAATTCCAAGTTGCTTTTGACAAAATGAAAGAATACTTACAAGAGCCTCCTGTTTTGATGCCACCAGTCGAGGGAAGACCACTGATCATGTATCTGACCATTTTAGAGAACTCAATGGGGTGTGTATTGGGGCAGCATGACGAGTCTGGCCGAAAAGAGCACGCTATTTAATACCTGAGCAAAAAGTTTACCGACTGTGAAACCAGATATTCACTGCTCGAGAAAACTTGCTGTGCTCTGGCATGGGCTGCTCGCTGGCTAAGAAAGTATATGCTGACTCATACTACCTTGTTGATATCTAAGATGGATCCGATAAAATACATCTTCGAGAAGCCTGCTATGTCTGGGAGGATAGCTAGATGGCAGATGATCCTAATAGAATACGACATACAATATACTACCCAAAAAGCTATAAAGGGGAGTGTATTGGCCGATCACCTTGCTCACCAAGCTGTAGAAGACTATCAGTCCATGAAGTTTGAATTCCCGAATGAAGACATCATGACATTAGACAACTGTGAAGAAATCAGACCATATGATGAACCTGAACAAGGATCCCGATGGACCTTGTTCTTTGATGGGGCATCCAATGCACTTGGTAATGGTATCGGCGATGTACTCATATCTCCAGAAGGGTGTCATACTCCTTTTACTGCCAGAATTTGCTTCAACTGTACGAACAACATGGCAGAATACGAAGCATGCATATTTGGTCTTAGAGCTGCCATAGACTTGGGAATCAAATCTTTAGTTTTGTTTGGAGATTCAGCTTTGGTCATCAGTCAGATCAAAGGGGAATGGGACACTAAGCACCCAAATCTTATCCCTTACAAAGAACATGTTTTGACATTACTACCACATTTTGAGAAGATTACCGTCGAGCATTTTCCGCGAGAAGAAAATCAGCTAGCAGATGCTCTAGCCACAATGTCATCTATGTTTAAACTTAATTGGGATAACGAGGCTCCCCAGATTACCATCGAACGAATGAACAAACCAGCATATTGTCACGAGATTAATACTGAAGAAATAGTGGACCAACCTTGGTTTCATGAAGTCAAGAGGTATCTCGAGGCTCAAGAATATCCAGAAGGAGCTTCGATCAATGATAAAAAGTTCTTAAGGAGATTCTCTGCTAAGTTCTTCTTGAGTAATGGCATCCTGTACAAACATAATCATGACTCCATTCTGCTTCGGTGCGTGGATAAGATGGAAGCGAAAAAGATCATGGCTGAATTACATAAAGGTACTTTTGGAACTCACTCTAGTGGGCATATGATGGCTAAGAAAATCCTACGGGCATGCTATTATTGGTCTACCATAGAAGCAGATTGTTATCAACACTCTCAGACCTGTCATAAGTGTTAAATTTATGCTGACAAGGTGCACGTACCTCCAGTTCCTCTGAATATCTTGACGGCTCCTTGGACCTTTGCTATGTGGGGAATTGATATGATTGGGGAGATCAAGCCAACAATCTCCAATGGACACCGCTTCATCCTAGTGGCCATTGACTATTTTACAAAGTGGGTTGAAGCAACTTCCTTCGCTTCCGTCACCAAGAACATTGTTGCCCGTTTCATCAAACAAAATCTCATTTGCCGGTACGTTTTCCCCAAAAGGATCATCAATGACAAGGAAACCATCCAGTGATATTGAGCTCCTTAGAACCCGGTTACTATTTCTAGGACAGGTTGAGCTAACTAGACTTCAAGAGGGTACTTACCTACGAATTCCATGCAAGCCTAAACCTAAGGACTTGTCTGCTTTGTGTGAATATGATTATTTGTATATAAACTTGTTTACTTCGCATATCTGTACATAACATCATAACATCATACCATAAGCATTTTCAGTAACCATTTCAAGGATGTCGAGGGTATTTGATGCAGGGTCACATTGAACCAGACGTCTACTAAAGGGCAAGAGGATTCACTTTCCTCTAAACAAACACCGTCAAAGATCAAGTACAACAACTTGAGTCAAGGGCTATGACCCACTTGACATGGTGAGCTTGATTCTCGTGGAAAAACGTCCACCGATACAAAGTTCTACAATCAAAGATGTTTAATTTCTAACATTTTCTTGTGTTTACCCCGCGAGATCCTTGAAAACATGCATCCACATATCATGCATCATATCATGACAGGTTTCCCCCTTTCAGGTCTCCTTATCTTCCTACTGTTTATTTAAACAGAGATGGCTCTAGAGAAGACTATCAAAGACATCCAGGCTCAAAACGCTCAACTTCAAGAGATGTTCTTGAACCTGTCCAAGGGACAAGAAGAAGTGAAAGCTCTCCTCACAAGGGGCATGGTCATAGGGAATCCAGGGGGCATCAGGAATGATCAGTTGGAAGGGCTACAAATTGAGATGGCAACAATGAAAATTCAAATAATGGGACAACTGGTGGGCCAGATGGCTCTTATTCAAAACCTGGCTCAAGGAAAAGAGGAGCTAAAGGTCCTCATCAACAAGCTTAATCTAGGCGAACGTAACAAAATTGAGCAAACGGCTAAGGTTGAAGATCAAGTCATCATTCAGTCTCCTTTGAGACAAGAAGCTGAGAGAAAACCTCCCCAGTTTGCTTCAGGGTCACAAGCCCAACAACCACGTCACCAACGTCAACAGGGTAATCAGCGTAAGCAAAATACATATGAAAAGTGCTTCACTGAGATTAGCATGCCATTATCTCAAGTGCTGCAACGTTTGTTGGAAGTTAAGCTGATTGTATTAAGGGACCCTCCTTGGCATCCCAACACAGCCGCTCCAGGGTACAATCCAAATGCGAGATGTGCGTCTCATTCCAACAATCTTGGACATGACACCGATGGCTGTTGGACACTGAGAAACAAAATTCAAGATCTGGTTAAAGAAACCGTGCTGGAGTTCACACAAGATAGCCAGATGAAAATCTTCCGCTAAAGGTTCTCCACTTAAAGTGACAAGTTCATACAAATAAGCTTTTGTTTCATTTGAATTTTCAATTTGTAATTTCTTTTGTTATTCAAACAATTATCTATTAATGTCAAACTTTGTTTCATTAATGCATTGCATATGTTGGTCTTGAATTCATCCATTCGTTTTCACTATACTTAAACTATGCTTTCTACTTTGACATTTAACTCTTGCTAAAAGTTACAAACCTTTAGAGGGAGGATGATGAAAACAATGCCATAATCTCATACAATATGCTTTTGGACAGACCTTGCTGACGATGTACATGCGTTTCTTTCAAATCCTAAACACTGGAGTTATAAGGAAGATAATCCCTAGTCAAACCCTTCGAGCCAAAGAAGTAGAAGTTTTCCGTTTTAACACAAATTGAAACCTTTAATCGAACCTGGGGCAGGGTAGTCTCTCATTTAATTCAAAATGTGCGTTTAGCCGCAAACTCTCATTTTGTAATACAACGAATGACATCAAAAACATTCCTCTCGAATCAAAAGACAATGATGGTTCCCAATTGCATAGGCAGTCATTAGATCTCAAGAGAAAATCCCACTGAGTCGAAACCAAAAGAAAAAAACTGGGGCATCCCGCTGACTGTAATCTCCAAAACAAGAACAGTCAGGCAAAAATTAAGGATAATAAATCGAAAGAAAGACGTCACTACAAATCCTCAACAAAAATAATGTTTCAAAAATGACTTCCTTCCAACAAATTTAACTTGTGTGAACCATCACCAAAATGTCGTTCCAGACTCATTTGGAGTTCAAATGCACAATTAACTGAGTTTAGGATTGAAGAACATCACGAAGAGCGGGTGGTTAAAAATATACTTTGAGCCTTTATCCTCCGTTTCTTAAAACCGTGAACCAAGCCACGTTACAACCCTTCAAAAGTCCTAATTGAAGCATGGGTTAGTTTGAAAGCATACTGTTACCAAAGGTATCCTGACTCCTGTAAGGCTTTGCTCTAAATCTTGAGTTGAATATTTCTTATAAACATTTTCTGCTAAAAAATGCATTTTTCAAAAATTTCAAGACAAGCATGAACTTTGCATTATTTGAATATCGTTGTTTTCATATGGCTATTTGTTTGACAGCGAAGAAATTCACACAGTGAATATCTGATGAACGAAAGTTCTCTCAGTGAACAAAATCACTTCAAAAGGGATAACACTTCCGTGGCAAAAGTCTCCTATCAACAAGGGGACATGACATGCCATTGTCCAGTAAGCCTGGGGCAGTCCAGTCAAGATTTCAAGAAATCTCTCAAGAATTGCAGAGTAGCCAGGGGAAAGTCTCCATCACCGTCACTTGGGGCATTGAGCGTCAATCCCAACAAAGGGTTGCATACAGTCAAACTTTTCCTGGCAAAGCCATAAACACTCGCTACTTGGGGCAGTGACAAATATCTCCAAAATCATTCTCATAAGATGTCTCCCAGCCAAAATTTCAATATTTGATAACCTCTTCCCAGCTAAGCCGACCTCAAGAATTCCTGAGAATTTTTCCCATTGAAGTCGCCGGATTTTTCACTATCGGAAACGAAGAATTCAACTCTTTTCTCCAGCACCAACTCGGGATTTACTTTCCCCAGTGAGAGATCATCTTGAAAACATTACATATCCGGATATCAGGACATCACACAACACAATCTAATTTATTTTGAGAACATTATTGTTTGATATATGTCAGGCAATTAACCTTTACCTTTTAGGAAAGATGCAATCAAATTCTCACAAAATTCAAGCTACGAAGCCTGGACCGCGACCAGATAGTAGTTCATTCAACTTTCTCTTTCAACAGCGGTCATGGATTTATTTTCCCCGACATCTGTTGAAGATATTCCAAGACTTTCGTCTGGCTCAGTTAAATCGATTCAAAGATTTTTTCTGATTCTTATCCAGTCAAAGTTAATTCAAGACCTTCTCTGGCTCAGTCAGATCGACACTAAGATCTCCCTGATTCTTATTCCAGTTGAAGATATTCCTAGAGTTTCGTCTGGTTCAGTTAAATCGATTCAAAGATTTTTCTGATTCTTATCCAGTCAAAGCTAATTCAAGACCTTCTCTGGCTCAGCCAGATCGACACTAAGATCTCCCTGATTCTTATTCCAGTTGAAGATATTCCAGATTTTGCTGTTTCAGATAAATCTCTCAACGATTTATTCTGATTCACTTCCAGATTTTTCTGTTTCAGATCCAGTTCAAACTTTCCAAATGGCATCGTTAAGCCCATTTCCACACACAGTCAAATCAGCATGTCATTAAAATCCCCAATGGAGATGAGACTACCAATTATCTATCCCCAGCAAGTTATCTTAAAGCCTGGAAATCAACCAGATAACAGTAAACTTTTATCCCCAACCTAGGGTGACTCCTCAGTAGATTGGCATACACCCAAGCTCCTGACCCAAACACCTGAATGAAGATTCTCATTCTTGCTTCCCCAGTAGATTGGCATACACCCAACCTCCTGACCCAAACGCCTAAATGAAGATTCTCATTCTTGCTCCTCAGTAGATTGGTATACACCCAACCTCCTGACCCAAACGCCTGAATGAAGATTCTAATTCTTGCTTCCCCAGTAGATTGGCATACACCCAACCTCCTGACCCAAACGCCTGAATGAAGATTCTCATTCTTGCTCCTCAGTAGATTGGCATACACCCAACCTCATGACCCAAACGCCTGAATGAAGATTCTCATTCTTGCTTCCCAAGTAAATTGGCATACACCCAACCTCCTGACCCAAACGCCTATATGAAGATTCTCATTCTTGCTTCCCCAGTAGATTGGCATACACCCAAGCTCCTGATATCCCTAACAGAATGAAGATTCTCATTGTTGAAACCCCAGAAGATTGGCATACACCCAAGTTCCTGATATCCTTAACAAAATGAAGATTCTCATTCTTGAAACCCTAGAAGATTGGCATACATCCAACTCCTGATATCTCCAACAGAATGAAGATTCTCATTATTAAAGTGGCATGAAACCTAAACTCCTGAACTTCTCCCAAACAGGAATAAGCTTTTCCCCAGAGTCCTGAACTTACTCTCCAGCAGGATGGCTACTCCCCAACAGTATAACTGTTCCCCACAGAGTTTTTACTCCCCAACAGAATGAAGATTCTCATTCTTGATTCTCCAGTGAAGTTTCCAGAGCCTTCTTTACTCTCAGCATGAATTTGTCAAAATTTTTAATCCCCTACAGATCGAAGATTCTCGTTCTTGACTCCTCAGCACAAATTCCCCTAGCAGAATGAAGATTCTCATTCTCAATTCCCCACAGAAGTTGTCAAAGTTTTGATAATCCCTGCAAGTTGTCAAAAATCTTGAATCTCCAACAGTAGTCAAGGATTTATTTTCCCTGACAATAGCCAAAGATTTTATTATCTCCAACTATCAAGGATTTATCTTTCTCATCAAGACAACTAATCAGCTTACATACGCATGCATTACATTCATATGTCATGAACATCGATAAAACACATATATTGCATCATACATTTCATGCAACATAACTTTGTGTTTCAAGTAACATTTTACCCTTTTCAGGATAAGATTAACAAGCTACCGATATAGGATCATGAAAACAGTTTACGGATGCTCCAGACATGGATGCTAATTTATCGCTTGTTCAGTTTCAACCTCAGAAAATAGCCTAGAGATGCTCCAGACACGGATGCTAATCTACTGCTTATTCAAATTCAAGGCTCATGAAAACAGTTTACGGATGCTCCAGACACAGATGCTAATCTATTGCTTATTCAAATTCAAAGATCATGAAAACAGTTTACAAATTCTCCAGACACGGATGCTAATATATTGCTTATTCAAATTCAAGGATCATGAAAACAATTTAGAGATGCTCCAGACATGGATGCTAATCTACTGATTATTCAAATTCAAGGCTCATGAAAACAGTTTACGGATGCTCTAGACACAGATGCTAATCTATTGCTTATTCAAATTCAAGGATCATGAAAATAGTTTACGGATGCTCTAGACACAGATGCTAATCTATTGGTTATTCAAATTCAAGGATCATGAAAACAATTTAGAGATGCTCCAGACACAAATGCTAATCTACTGCTTATTCAAATTCAAGGCTCATGAAAAAAGTTTACGGATGCTCCAGACACGAATGCTAATCTATTGCTTATTCAAATTCAAGGATCATGAAAACAATTTACGGGTGCTCCAGACACGGATGCTAATCTATTGCTTATTCAAATTCAAGGATCATGAAAACAGTTTACGGATGCTCCAGACATGGATGCTAATCTATCGCTTGTTCAGATTCAGCTCATGAAAACAGTTTACGGATGCTCCAGACATGGATGCTAATCTACTGCTTATTCAAATTCAAGGATCATGAAAATAGTTTACGGATGCTCCAGACATGGATGCTAATCTATCGCTTGTTCAGATTCAGCCTCAGAAAATAGCCTAGAGATGCTCCAGACACGGATGCTATTCTATTGCTTATTCAGACCCCTAGCTTAGAGATGCTCCAGACGCGGATACCATTCTGATGCTCACCTATAACTGACAATTCAACAAACATTCTTGGATGACATCTTTAAGCCCATCTCCGACAAGATTCTATCACATCTCCAAATGGCATTTTTAAGCCCATTCCCTCAACTATACTTTGACGAGTGCAAATTTGTGGGCACTCTAGTGTCCAACCATCTTTTACCTTCGAGTCGCGAACGACAAACTCGTCGATCTAACTCTTCAGGTTCAAGAAGATTGAACAAGGGCAGCTGTTGTACCCCAAAATTTTCCCTCCTTTTTTTCACAGAAAATCACAACTCTAGGGTTTCTCAGGTATTCAAGAATAGCTCAGGAATTGATCAGACAGATTTTCTCCTACGACAGTAAATCAGGAATTAGGGGTTTTCTCGCATTTCTCAGAAGAAATTAAATTCTCAGAAAGTCAATTGGCTGTCACATATTTTCATGCTCTCTCAAATTTACTGGAAAAAGGAAGTGTTTATTCGATCCAAGTTAACCAGTTAATTTGCGTCTTTTAAAACATCCGCTTGTTTATGGAATAAGAATTTGCCTTCTTATTGGAATACACAATGCATGTTCTGATTAGAATACTGTTGCAAGGTTACAAGATTACAAAGTTATTGGATTACTTGGAATTTAAGTTATCTGGATTGGAATTATTGGAATGCAGTTTCAGTTATTTTAATCAGGAATCTTAAAAAATCAGTGAAGACATAAAGAGAGAATTACAAGTTGCTAACAGTAATGGACTTTTATTAGATATCAAATTATCTCATAAAGAATTTCTTCATTTATTTCAAATGTTGTTACAAAAAATAATTTATTATTCATATGCTTTAGGTTTTTACAACTTATCGTACTTGAAAAATAAATTACTACAACTGATTGAAAATCTCTCTAAGTTACAAAGAAAAAATCTAAGCCTAAGCTTCCATTACTCCCATGCTCGCCACAAAGTCTCCTGCTTCCTCTGCTTTGTCACCATCCAATTTGCACTCACATGAAAGAAAGACAAAAAAGATCAGTACAGTTAATTGAACATAAATAAAAATTTCAAAAAGAAAGAAAAATTTTCATCATTAAAGTTTTCCGTTTGGAATCAGAGGGCTATTTTCATCACGTTTTTATTTTTCTCTTTGCAAATCACAAGAAGATTGCTCTTCTTGGTTCACAAAAATAAAAATAAAAGTGCAAGCATTACAAAGTACAAGGCAACTGGACAGTAGCAACAACATTACAAGCAAGTAACTCAGCAGGCGCCAAATTGAAAACATATTCCAAACTGAATGTAACAAGGCCAAACTGGATGCAGCACAAACAATGAGTAACTAGACAGCAGCACGGCAAGTACAAATAGCAGGAACAAAAGTAGCACAGCAGGCAAAAGAAGAATGCAGTATGGTAAACCAAATAACAAGCAAGGGGGCTTGTTTCATAGCCTTTCATCATTTTCCAAGAATTTGGGCAAACTTTTCAGAAAAAGTGAAAAAAGCATTTCTGCTTTTATCATTGAGAGAGGAGAGAGAGGAGAGATATCACCTAAGTTATGGGAAAGGTACAGATTGGCCATCCTGCCCACAAGCTGTAAAAGAAAGAAAGATATAATACCATAAAACTGTAAGAAGAAGAGGAGAACATTGGCTCAAACAAAAAAACCTGTTATCGAACCAAGGACAACTCTCCAAAACCCCAAAAACCTACAGAACTCAATTCCAAAATAGCAACAATAACAAAACTGCATAACAGTTTAAAACAACCGGTTTCTAAGCCTGTTAAACTCTCAAGCCTAACCACAACTGTAACAACACAAAACTGCAGAAAATACACAAAACCTGCATAGCAAGTTCAAATACACAAAACCTGCATAGCAAGTTCAGATACACAAAACCTGTATAGCAAGTTCCAGCAACAAAAACAAGCATAACCTGTGAACCAACAACAAACAACAAAACCTGCATAATACCCCAAACCTGCAAAAGCCATAATTGTAACAACTTGTTAACAATTCAAACTCAGTTCCCAAACTAAACAAGCCTGCCAAACTGTAAACCAACTCACAAAATACTCAAAAAACTGCAGATCTCAGTTCAAAATGCAACAAAACATGTAACTCAAATCCTTCAACCTCCAAACCTATTATCAAACCAAAAACAAACCTGTATCTCATTTCCACAACAAAAACATAACAATTTCCATCAATCATTAAACAACAAAGTCAGAAGTGAAACACTATCATCATTCAAGTTCAAGGGAAATAAAAGTCACCAGAAAAGCTTCACCTCATCATTTCTTCCCTCCTCTCGTGTCGAGCTACCAAGGTGCATCCTCTCCCAATCTCAATATCCATTTCCATTTCACAAAAGTCCCAAAGGTACGTTTCTCCTTAAACCCTTTCTTGCATCTCAGTGAGTATTAAAATTGATTAACAAGCAAACATGAACAAAACATACAAAAAATCAACGAAACTGTTCAGCCAAAGCAAAACCGTACCTTTTCACAAAAAAACTTTGAGAATCGTTTAGATGGTGGGAGATGCGCCGGCAACGGAAACAGGGAAGGGAAGATCAGAGAGGAATGAGAGAAAGAGATGAAGAGAGAACAAAGGAGAAACGGCGCCGCTGTGAAACGGGTTCACAAACCCTAATCAACACAAACCCTAATCAGAAAAATTAGGCAAGCTTAAGCATTGGGCAACTCCATTTCAAACAACCTTAGGCCCACTTAATACAATTGCAGGCTCGCACCCCCTCCATCCTGGCCTTATTTCTTTTTATTTGGGCCCAACACCTCACAATATTCTTTAAAGCCCATTTTTGCTTTGTTTTCTTATAAATTTACTAATTAGAATTTTTAAAACAAAAAAAAAGAAAACATTTTCTTTAGTTTAATTTAAGTCTTGAGACTATTTCTTTTTATCATTTCTTTTATCTTTATTAATTTGTTACTAATAATAAAAACATCAAAAATTTTAATTTAATTAGTTTGCTTTCTTTAAACATTTTTTTAATTGATTAATAAAAGTACAAAAATAAAGAATTAGTTTAGTTAATTTTATTTCTTTAAACGTTTCTTTCAAAATTATTAAAAAAATACAAAAGAGTAATAATAAAGATCTTTTTTTAGTTTAAATCATTTCTTTTTAGAATAAATTTTATTTTCAAGTAAATACGTGCATTTCATACTTTATTGATTTCTTTATTTCATAATTTGTCATAGCTTGGTATTAAATCATACAACAATTTGATTTGGTTGTAATATTTGGACATTGCTATTCTTATGAGATTCATCCTCATTTGTAACAATTGTACCCCCATTCCCGGATACTTTTGTAATAGCATAGACTTTTAATTCCCGCAATTTATTGCTTTCAATATACTGTGTAGTAATTAGGCATGTATGGAAAGATTCAAAAATCAATCGCTTGTTGACCTAATCCAAGAATAAATAACTTGAAATCAACACACTTCTCGCACGTGCACCTCTAGGATAACCTCGCTTGTTGCCTCGGAAATACAATCATGTCCCTCGAATATGAGACACTCTAGCAAATGACCCTTCGATAAACAAAGATCGTAGTCCCTCGATGACCCTCGATGTTGCCTTCGATAAAACGATCTCGTCCCTTACAAAAATTGCTAGAGCATCCCATAAGTTGCTTTCGATGATTGTATACGATGACCCGCGCCTGTCCCGTTTAACATCCAAACACAAGGTTGTTTACCAAATACAATGGTAAAACAACAATGTAAAAGGGTTAAAAATATGTAGGAAAGATCTTTGAATGGGGTAGACAACTCCTAGCTACTTGATCAAATTTGCAAACATCCTTGTTATTTTCAAAACACACAATTTCAAAACATTTCCCAAATACAAACTTTCAAACATTGAAACATCTTTTCAAAAGACAAACACCTTTGTAAAATATTCAAACAAGAATTGTTACAAAGGTTTCCTAGACAAGGCCTCTTTTCAAAACATTTTCAAAACCACACATAAAAAGCACCATTTCAAACAATTGAAAAGCAAAAGCAAGTGATCTAAAACAAGTAACTAAGAGCCCATGGAAAACCATGGATGAAAAGGGTGCTAGCACCTTCCCTTTTCATAATCTACCCCCCCCCCTCCCGAACCCAAGAAAACATCTCAAAGGTCTTTCCTGTGCTTTTTGACCTTTCCTTTGGATAAAATAAAAAGTCGGTGGCGACTCTTGATAAACCGAAACATTTGCAAACACAAATGCAAAACCTCATGTCAGTTCTCCCGCCGTATCACAGCTGGATCCAAATAAGGTGACCTTCAGGAGGTGCATAATGGGGCATGCGTTTGGTGCGTTCGATCTGTCTTTGGTGAGATCTGATGGTTGTAACATGAGGCGCATGATGAGCGCGTATGCCTAGCTTGCACTGAATATACAATAAAAATGTTAGAAAATAAAATGCCAAAGGCAAGGATCGAACCCCTGCCCTGGCACACCGACGCCTTACTCATACACACGCTTGCCACCGGGGTGGCTGTTTCATCCGGTTATGAAACAACACCCATCAAATATATTATAAAACATGTTCAAAGGTTCAAATTTATGAACTTCATCTTCTTCCTCGTGCCAGACCAACAACACCACCATTTTCAAATATCAAACTCTTCCATTTCTCAACTATTTTAAAAATTGTAAACATGAAAGTTGTTCTAAATTTCGACAATGAATTCAACCATGCCATTAACTTTAATTAATACCCAAAGATTAGAAAGAATTTATGTTGGTACCAAAATGAAAATCTAACTGGTCAGAGCTAAAATTCTCATCACACAAGCAATATAAATGAAAACTAATTACATGGTTAGATTCAGGCCATTGATATCTACATCTTTTATTAAGAAACCAAACACAACTGATGCATGTATATGGATATCACTATGTGGAAAACTCACCTCTTGAAGAAAAATCCAATGCCCTTTACACGACTTCCAGAAGCAATGTGATGATGGTTTAAGCTTGCTGGGACCTTCCTTGAGCTAATGGGGTAACTACTTTGCTTTGAAAGTTTCTGAATGAATCCAACCAAGTCAATGTGCAAGCTTTAAATATGGAATTTAGAGGATGACGAAGACGGTGTTACAGAAGTGTAACCAGTGTTTGGATGTGTTATATGTGATGTACGTAAGGTGTATGGATGGTTGGTTTGCACATATATTGCAAGGTTTGAGGGATTCGAAGAAATGGACTTCAAAGCTCAAAAATGGAGTTTTATGGCAATTCTGACTTTTAGAGTGCATGAGAGGTTTATAGGGCTTGTGAAATCTTCCCCTATGCAGTTTGTTATGCTCTCTATTTATAGGAAAAGTTTCAGGGGATGAGAGGACTTGGTTTACAAGTTATCAAGTTTTGGCTTGGTTGAGATGTAACTTGTGATTTCTTGAGAAATCAAAGTAACAATGCATAGTACCATGGCTCATAGAGTGGTTAGACACTTTAAACATGTTCTATGATATTTTAGGTTGAGTGTATGCAGAGGAAACAAGTTAGAGGCTCAAGGAGAGTTGACAATTGCATAAAGCATGCTTTATGGGAATGGAAGTGTGATCTTTTTCCCTTTAATGGCAAAATGGATTGGATAATGCTTGAATCAAATGGACCATAGCTCAAAAGCTTTTGTAATCTTATGATTAGAGATATATTTACAAGTTAATGGACCTAAAAAGTGATATTACAAGGCATGCTTGAAGATTTGATCATAAGGTTTTCAAAAGAATGGCCTATAATTCAAGTTTGATATGCCATCTTCATCTCTTCGAAACGTCTAGCTCAAGTATGATACATTTGTGTTCTTTGACATTTTGGAAAGCTTGAATCAAGACCTAAAAATTTCATGTTGTGAGTTTTTGCTGAATCAATTTGGATCTTAGTGAAAAATGGCCATAAAGTAGTGACTTTGTTAAGAACAAAACACAGAAAAAAATTCTAAGTGTTGGATAAAAATAATCAGAACTTCATGGGCCCATATCTCTTAATCCAAGCACTTTTTGAGGATCATCCCACATTAATAAAGTTGTAGAATTAATTAATCCCTACAAATTTCATGTTGATAGTTTTCCCTGAATCAGCTTGTATCTTGAGGAAACTTGCTTGTGAAGTTAGGGTTTTTTAGGTACAAAACCCTTGAATTTTTCTAAGTGTTTGAAAATCTTCAATTTTGACTTTTGTTGACTTTCTTGATTATTGATGGAAAAGTTTTATAGTTTTGAATGTTTTGATGATTCTTGATTTTTGAATTTCAATGTTGACCAAAAAATTCAAAATTTGACTTTTGTGTGACTGTTGAATTTTCATTCAATTGATTCAATTCTTCAACTATCAATCACTTGTATCTTTGGAAATGTATTGAGCCATGCAATTAGGTCAAGATGTTCTATTTGATCCCTTTAGTTCATGCTTTAAGCCATTAGGTCATGCTCTAGGCCAAAACTCAATGATCAGTCATCTTCAATCAAAACCCTAATTTTGGCAATTTTTTGACCTTTGATGATTTGAGTGCTTTCCTTGAGGAATTATGATCAACCCTTGATAAAATGATGAATATCACCTCAAAATGTTGATGTTGACAAAAAATATTGAAGTTTGACTGTATGTTTACCATAGTTGACTTTTTACCCAATATAGTTGACTTTCAATCTTCTGAGCCATTGACTGAGCAAACATGTGATGCAAGACTTGAAACATGGCATAAGCATTATTGAGGATCTATGATGAACCATGAAAGTCATTTGAGACCCTTTCAACCCAATATTACTTGAGAAGCACCAAACCATAGTTGACGACCCTTGCTTAGGAGGAGGTTTGACTAGTCAACTCTTGAGTGGCTTTGAGTATTTGAGACCTTTTGTGAGCATGTTTTGAAGAAAAAGGGAGGGAAAATTTTGGGGTACAACAGTTGCCCATGTTCAATCTTCTTAAACCTGAAGAGTTAGATTGGCATGTCCGCCATTCGTGACTTAAAGGTAGAAGATGATTGAACACTTAAGTTCCCGGAAATTTGCACTCGCATGTGCATGAAGTAACGCTGGTGGTTATTATACTGGGAACAGGCTTAAAGATTCCATTTGGAGAGGTAATGATGAGTCATTGGAGATGGGCTTATAGATACCATCCAAAGTAACTGTTTATAGGAATTAGACTAAGTCTACGCTCGATTTCAACTGGAAGAAGTATCAGAATAAATCTACGCTTGATTTAATCTAAGCCAGAAAATGTCTACTGGAAGAAGTATCAAAATAAATCTATGGTAAATTTAGTCTGAGCCAGAAGATGTCTTCGTCCGTCTTTAACTAGGAGAAGTATCAGAATAAATCTATGGTCGATTTAATTTGAGCCATAAAATGTCTACTGAAAGAAGTATCAGAATAAATTTATGCTTGATTTAATTTTAGCCAGAAGATATCTATGACTGTCTTCAAGTGGAAGAAGTATCAGAATAAATCCATGGTTGATTTAATATGAGCCAGAAGAGGTATATACTCGTCTTTAACTAGAAGATGTATCATAATAAATCTATGGTCAATTTAATCTGAGCCAGAAAATGTCTTTTTTGAGAATGATCCTCTAAGGAAATTGCTGAAACAACCCTTTGTAAGATGTAGCCTTGGAGAAGACTGGCGAGCATATAAGTAGTTGGTTATGTTTGTCTGTTGATTGATCTTTCCTGAAAAGGTAAAAAGTTAGCTGTATGAAATGTCATGATGTATGAAATGCATTACATAATGATGTTCTCAAAATAGATGAGATTGTGATATATGTGTTTCGTATGCATATGCTATGACGTTGGTAAATGATGTATGAATGTGAAATGTTGTTGGAGTGTATCAACAATTTCGTGTGACATCTTGCTGGGGAAAATGTATCCCTGACTGGTGCTGGGGATTAAGAACATATGTAATCTTCGACCTTGTCTAGAATGCTTCCGCTGGGGAGTGTTGACTTCTGTTTGGGGAGAAGAGCTTAACAACATTAGTCGTTCATCGCTCTACTGGGGAGTTTAATTCTTATATACCCTGACTAGGGATAAAAGAGATGAATAACCTTCCGACTCTTCTGGGGAGGATAAAGTTGACTGATATCTGGCCCAGTTCCAGGTTTCGTAGCAACTCTCTGGGGATAGTGGCGACTTCACTGGGGAGAGGAATTTTGCCGGTGATTCATAGTGATATGAGGAATAGACTCAAGTTGGGGAGACTGTAATATGTTGGGGAAATGAATCCTATTGGGGAAATAGACTCTGCTGACGGAGAAACACTCTGCTGAGGAGATACCCTTACTGAGGAAATGAGCTCTTCTGTAGAGAAGGAATCTGCAGGGGGCTTTACATTTTTTTTGGAGGAATAAACTAAGTTGGGGAAGAGAACTTTCACAAATTATACTGATTGGAACTCTATAGGTTGGTGATATTTTCGGGAAGGAGATCATACTCTTTTATCCGCCAGAGCGATCTGTCAAGGAAATTACGGGGAATGTATCTTAATTGAAGATGAATTTGTGAAGATTACTCTGTTGGGATAAACTCATGGAAGTGGATCCGTGGGGATTCGTGGACGACTTAGATGTTATCCAGACTCCTAGAGTCTTGAGTAAATGCTCCATACTCCTAGAGGCTATGCTTATCCATACTCCTAGAGGCTTGTTAATAGTTAATTGTACTCATATGCATATGTTCATTCAATTTGAGTCATTGGACGTTTTTGCAAACAAAACAGAAAAACAAAAAGTTTGAATTTTAGGGTGTATTTGTATTGATAGTTTGCCCATAAACAAGCGATTTTGTACAAGGAGACATAAATCCTGGTAAGAGGAAATTATCATGAGAGTACAAATTGAAAATAAAACATATAACTATGTGGAAATGATCTCGTTGGGTTCCAACGCTGCTATTGCCCCTATGTCTTCTAACATCTCATCCCTTGCTATTGGAAGAAGTTTATTAAACAAATCTGTACCATTTGAACTTTTGACTTTGGTAATAAAGCTTATAGTAAGTGATCCAATGGTATATAGTTGTATGCTATTAATCCCTAACTTTTGCCTGGACCTCCCTTTCGGGTTTTCAGTCCACCAGGATACCCTTTTTTGCCTAAACCTCCTTTTGAGGTTTTTGATTTGCCGGGTGTACAATCTTTAATATATATCCCAAATTTTTACCCGAACCCTTTTGGTTTGCCGGTATGCCCTTATTTTTGCCTAGGCCAGTCAACCTAGCAGGTCGTTTTCATGTGTAGTATCTTTTAACTATGTCCACGTTCACAGGGTATAGGAAATTTTCACCGTCCATGGTGGTTAGTATCATAGCACTGCCTAAAAATACTTTCTTGACAACAAATGGCCCTTCGTAGGTGGGAGTCCATTTTCCCCTGGGATCACCTTGTAGTAGAATGATACGCTTTATTACCAATTTACCATCCTGATATACCAGATACTTGATTTTCTTGTTGAATGCCTTGATCATATGTTTCTGATACATATGACCGTGATAGACAACCACAAGCCTCTTTTCGTCAATCAGATTCAAAAGGTCTAGCCTGGTATGAATCCACTCGTCTTCATCTAAGTCTGCATATTTCATAATTCTCAGAGAAGGGATCTGAACTTCGATAGATAGGACAACTTCCATACCTTAGACCATAGAGAATGGGGTTTCCTCAGTTGATGTTCGCGCTGAAGTGCGATAGCCATGTAGAGAAAAGAGTAACATCTTGTGCCAGTCTTTATAAGTCATAACCATCTTTTGTATGATCTTATTAATATTCTTGTTGGCAGCTTACACTGCACCATTTATCTTTGGTTGATACGGAGAAGAGTTGTGGTGCTTGATCTTGAATTGCGTGTAGAGTTCAGTGATTATAGTGTTGTTGAGGTTGGAGCCATTGTCTGTGATGATTCTCCCGGGGATACCATACCGGCAAATAAGATTATGTTTTATGAACCGAGCGACCATATTCTTGGTAACAGAAGAGAACGAGGCTGCTTCAACCCATTTTGTGAAGTAGTCAATGGCGATGAGAATGAAGCGATGTCTGTTAAAGGCAGTAGGCTTGATTTCTCCGATCATATCAATGCCCCACATTGCGAATGGCCATGGAGCAGTTAAAACATTCAGAGGAACTTGAGGCACATGAACTTTATCAGCATAAATTTTGGATTTATGACAAGTTCTTGAGTGGTGGTGATAGTCGGTTTCCATAGTAGACCAATAGTAACTTGCTCTCAGAATCTTTTTAGTCATAGTATTCCCACCGAAGTGAGTACCAAAGATGCCTTCGTGCATGTCCTCCATAATTTTCTCTGCTTCTTTCTTGTCCAAGCAACGAATCAGAGTTGAATCATGATTACGCTTGTATAAAATTCCATTGCTCAAGAAGAACTTAGTCGAGAACCTCTATAGGAATTTCTTGTCATTGATTGATGCCCCTTCAGGGTATTCTTGAGCTTCAAGGTACCTTTTTAATTCATGAAACCAAAGTTTTTCTTCTACTCCATTAGTATCAGTTTTGTAGCAATGTGCCAGTTCATCGAATCTTTTAATGGTAATTTTGGGAGCCTCATTGTCCTATCTGACCTTGAACATGGATGACATGGTAGTTAATGCGTCCTCCAACTGATTCTCTTCTCTTGGGACATGCTTAAAAGTAATCTCTTCAAAGTACGGAATCAAGGTGAACACATGTTCTCGGTAAGGGATAAGACTCAGATGCTTCGTATCCCATTCTCCCTTGACCTGACTGATTACCAAGGCTGAATCCCCATATAAACTCAGGTATTTGATTCTCAGGTCAAAAGCAGCTTTAATAACCATGATGCACGCTTCATATTCAGTCATATTATTGGTGCAGTCAAAGAAAAGTCTGGAAATGAAGGGCGTATGACAACCCTGGGGAGAGATAATTACAACACCAATTCCTTTGCCAAGTGCATTAGAAGCTCTGTCAAAAACCATAGTCCCTTGGGATCCTGACTCAGGTCCTTCATCGGTCTAGGTTCTTCACAATCTGTAATTAGCATAATGTTCTCATCTGGGAACTCAAAATTCATAGATTGGTAGTCGTCTACAGCTTGATGCGCCAAATGATCTGTCAGTACACTTCCTTTGATTTCTTTTTGAGTTGTGTACTGAATGTCGTATTCTGTTAAGACCATTTGTTAAGACCATTTCTCGAATATGTACTTGATGGGATCCATTTTAGAGATTAATAAAGTAGTATGAGTCAACATATACTGTCTTAGTCGGCGAGCAGCCCATGCCAAAGCGTAACAAGTTTTCTCGAGCAGTGAATGTCTTGTTTCACAATTGGTAAATTTTTTGCTAAGGTAGTATATTGCATGCTCTTTTCGACCAGACTCGTCATGCTACCCCAATACACACCCCATTGAATTCTCTAGCACTGTTAGGTACATGATTAAAGCTCTTCCTACAACTAGTGGCATCAGAATCAGAGGTTCTTGTAAGTACTCCTCGATTTTATCAAAGGCTATTTGACAGTCGTCGTTCAACTTTACTACTTGATCTTTCTTCAGCAGCTTGAATATTGGCTCACAGGTAGCAGTCAAATGAGAAATGAATCGAGTAATATAATTCAGTCGTCCTAAGAAACCTCTGACCTCCTTCTCAGTACGGGGAGCCGACCTTTCTTGAATACCTTTACCTCACCCCAAAAGTGAATTTGTTCGGATTTAGACATAGTTTGTACTTCTTAAGCCTTTCAAATAACTTGTGGAGATGATCAAGATGTTCTTATTCAGTCTGTGAACTTGCTATCATATTGTTGATGTAGATTTCTATCTCACGATGAATCATGTCGTGAAATAAGGCTACCATGGCACGCGGATAAGTTGCCCCATCATTCTTCAACCCAAAAGGCATGACCTTATAACAGAAAGTGTCCCACTATGTGACAAATGTAGTTTTTTTCCACGTCTTCATGCGCCATCTTGATCTGATTATAGCCCGAGAAACCATCCATGAAAGAGAATACCTTATGCTGAGCAGTGTTGTCGACTAGAACATCAATATGTGGAAGTGGGAAATCATCTTTGGGGCTTGCCCTGTTCAGATCCTTGTAGTCTACACACATATGTACCTTGCCGTCTTTCTTTGGTACTGTAATAACATTTGCAATCCATTAAGGATATGACGTCACCACTAAGAAACCTACGTTGAATTGTTTCATGACCTCAACCTTGATCTTCTCTGACCTCTCAGGATGCATGCGACGAACCATCTGCTTAATCGTAGAACATCCCTCTTTCGTAGGCAGACAGTGAGCCACAATATCAGTATCGAGTCCTGGCATGTCTTCGTATGACCAAGAAAATATCTCAACATAGTCGTGCAACATCTGAATCAATCTGTTCTTGACATTGTCCTCTAAGTTGGCGCCTATCTTGACCTCTTTTCTGTTTGTCTCAGAACCCAAGTTTACGACTTAGATCGGCTCTTCGATCAGTTGGATAGCATTTTCTTCTTGTGTTAAGAGTCTGGAAAGTTCTCCTGGTATTTCATAATCCTCCTTACCTTCGTCCTCAGCTTGGTATATCGGATTTTCAAAGTCATAAGTGGCAATAGAAGAATCGTTATCAACAAGATCCAGAGTGGATGTGTATCTTCAAAGTAGTGTGTGGGTGTGTGTAAGAAAAAATAGATATTTTAAAGTGCAATAACGCAAAAGAAAGACAGAGAGCTCAAAATTTGAATGCAAAACGTCTAATATTTTCATTAAATAAAAATATGACATGTGAGATGACAATCCTTAACAAATGAACAATTGTGCCCCGGGCAAGACACAAGGTTTAAAATCATTGTTTTAAAAGAAATTACATAACCAAACTTCTTAAAGCAATAAAATAGAAATAGCTATTACTCCTGACTAAAGGAAATTGAGATGATGTCTTTTACCTTCCAGTTGTTGAGCCCGTTGCCAATGGTAGGAAAGATCAAGCTGTCGAAGTCATAA
This sequence comes from Vicia faba, assembly GCA_948472305.1. Taxonomy (NCBI): domain Eukaryota; kingdom Viridiplantae; phylum Streptophyta; class Magnoliopsida; order Fabales; family Fabaceae; genus Vicia; species Vicia faba. The sequence goes on along the minus strand of OX451740.1, from coordinate 1,033,879,633 downwards.
TCACTGTCAGCATCCTCTACAGCATTGACTCCATTATTGCTGATACGAAACGGAGGTCTTCCAACTCGAGTACGGAGAACAACCTTTTTACCTTCTACGGTAAAGCCCAAACCAAACTTTTCAAATTTATAAGGGATATCAGGAAGCTGACCCCAAATAGTGCAACCACCTTCTTCTATAGTAGCTTTGGCATCTTACAAGGAAGCCATCTTGTGCGGAATCCTGGTAGTCTTTGGAATGGCAGAAACATCTTTAATAGCAGCAGGGGAAATTAATTCATAAGCTTGGTAGGGAGTCTCGATGAATTCTCCGTCCATCTCCACGTACCAGAATGAATTTAGGTGGCTGACCATGTACTCCTCTTTTTCGCAGACAGTAACAATCTTCCCTTTCACAGGATACTTTAATTTCTGCTGTAAGGTGGAGGTAATAAAACCTACCCCATGGATCCAATGGCGTCCTAATAGACAAAAATAAGATGTCTGGCTGTCCATTACATAGAAGATGGATTCAAAGATCTGTGAACCCACTTTGACCGGGAGGTCCACTTCTCCATGTACCATTCTTTTTTATTCGTCAAAGGCTCGAACTATGATGTCGATGGGTTTCAGCATAACCCCTTCACAATCCAGTCTGTCGAGAGCGCCCTTTGGCAAAACATTTAGAGAAGAGCCAATATCAATTAACACATAAGCCAACGTAGTGCCCCTGTATTCAATGGAGACATACAGGGCCCTATTATGATTTCTCCCCTACGGAGTTAGGTCAGCATCGAAGAATCCTAATCCATTATCTATTGTTAAACTAGCCACGTAACTTCCAAATTGATCAGCTGAAACTTCTTGCGGCACATGAGAAGTCATCAATAATTTTACTAAGGCCTGCATATGTGCTTCAGAACATAATAGTAAAGATAGCATGGAGATTTTGGACGGGGTCCGCCTCAACTATTCAAAAATTTTATAGTCGCTCTTGTAGATGATTTTCAAAACTTCTTCCAACTCTTGTCCAAAAGTGTCCTTGACTGCAGCTTCTTTTGGCGCCTCTATCTGGGAAGTCTCTACCATTGGCTCTTTACCCCGAGCCTTGGCAGTTGTCTTGGTAACTGTAACTTGAATTGGTGGAGAGATTTCTGGGGAGAAAATCCTTCCGCTTCTAGTAATTTTGATGGTCCCGACAATATTCTCAATATTGTAATCAACCTCTTCATCATCTTTGTCAGACAACTCTTGTTTAATGCCATGGTAATGGACGTCAGACTCATAATTCCATGGAATAGCCTTCTCCGAGGAATATGGGATGGGCCCAGGTGTTGTAATGATTAAAGAGCAACTTTTGGATTGGTAGTAATCCTTATAGGATCCTTGGAAGTGATCCTGAAAGGAGTACCAGATATGACAGACAAATCTCTGCATAAATTCTCAGCATACAAAACTTTCTCAATCAAAATTACATGCTCGTCCATCAGGAGCTAAACACCTTCCTTCAATAAGACGTATCCATTGGGTTGAACTGCACAATAATAACATTATTTAACAAAACCCAAAAATAAACCGGCTTGTAGAAAATTCTTCTTGACTGTTGAGAGAGGAGTAACCACATCACTTATGGAGGTAACATACAAAATATCTTCAATAACACTTATGCCTTTGTCATGCTTCGGCATAGGCGCAATAATCACGTTCGGAGTTTCTGGAGGGTCAAACTCAATTTCCTTGTTATCAATCATTTCTTGAATTTTGTTTTTCAGGGCCCAAGAGATGTTGGTGTCGTGCCCAGGACTGTTCAAATGATAGGTACACCTTGCATTTAGGTTTTACTTTGGAGAGGATGTGTTGGAATTCTGAGGAGGAACCCATAGTGAAATGAGTTTAGCCTTTAACAAATGTTGTAATGCATGAGATAAAGGCATGCCGATCTTGGTAAACTGCCTTGATGGAGCGTCTGGCCTCTGACGGTTTCCCTGTTCCGATTTGTTGAACATGAGCTGGATTGGAGATCAACACCGCTCCCTCAGGTTGATGGTAGTCATTTTTACTACGTCTCTTTTGGCCATATACAACATTGGTTTATTTTTTACCACCGAACGACTTCTTCACAGCATTATAAGTTGCAGCCATTGGAATCTTCCCACTCTTAATACCACTTTCAACTATTTCCTCTGTCAGAATTAGCTCAGTAAAGCCAGATGAAGAACTCCCAATCAGATGATTAAAGAATGGGCCTGTCAGAGTACCCATGAACATATCAACTAATTCCCGGTCAGACAAGGGAGGTTGGACCCTTCCAGCTAAGTCTCTCCACTTCTGGGAATACCTCTAGAACCTTTCATTCGATCCAATCGATATGTTTTGTAATTGTACATGAGTCGGCACCAGATCAACATTATATTGATATTGTTTGTAAAAAGCAGCAACAATGTCTTCTCACGTGTGAACGCCGGTTCCTTTCAGCTAGTAGAATCATTCAAGTTGAGTATCAAACAAAATTTCTTGAAAGAAATGGACCTATAATTTCCTGTCAACATTATGAGGTTGGATTTTTCGAACATACGAACTTAGATGAAGTTTGGGACAAGAGACCCCATCATATTTAACAAATATATGGACCTTGAATTTGGGAGGGATGACCACCCCCGGGATCCGACCTAGCTCTCCAAAATCCAATCCAGGAACTTTCTGGGTTTCCATAGCTTTAAGACGGTCTTCTAACTGCTTGTACTTGTTATCTGCAAGAGGGTACTATTCATCACAGTAGTCTTCATCTTCAGAACCCTGATTGTTTCCTCCTTCACCCCTGACACTTCTGCGATCCTCCTCTTTGTTATCGTCTTCCTCATAGGAAACATCATCCGCTTGAACCAGTCGAGTAGGACCTTGGAATCTTCTCCCCATATTGAGGATGGCAGCCGACTTCTTAGTCTTCTTTTTCTTGGAGAGGAGCGCCATCATCTCTTGTTGCCATTTGGCCAAATTCAGAAGAGTCTCTTGAAATTATACATGCTGAACTTGGAGATCCTTGACAGTTTGTTCGAGGGCCATCTTATACTCTAATAAACAGTAAATAGATGAGGAAACCTGTATTGGAAAACCTATTTATTAAATGATACATGATATGTGGATGCAATGTTTTCAAGGACCTTAGGAGATTTAAATTCATTAATCAAAAGGAAACAAAAACAAAGACTTCATTAGTAAGTTCAAAATTACAATTGCCTCTTAGGATTACAATGAAAATCAAAAGGGTCTCAAAGAGACAACAATATGAACTTATAAAACCTAAAACTCAATTCTCCCACTGGCGCTTCCTCTTTGTGTCGATGTGTGCATTAAGGATTTGCTCCTCGTGAAGTTGCTTTGTGAGCTCCAACACTGTCTTTTCACTTGCATAGAATTGAGCTTCAAAGGTGCCCCGTTCTTCCTTGAGTTAAATCCAGGACTTCTGCAATTCTTTAAGGTCAGTGGGCATGTCTGGATGAAGAATGGTGCGTGAAACATCTCCTTCGACAACAGGCTCTATGATTACCTATAGAACGACTGGATATGGAATCATGAGGTTTTGAGCACGAGCTCACACCCATTTGAGATAGGGCTCCAGAGGGATGGAATTCTTTTGTCCTAATGTCTTTCTATAAACCTTGTTTACCATATCCCATGAACGTATAAACCTTTGACGATAACCTTCAGGATCATTTTCGTAATCTAACATAGTACCTTGGATAAGTATGTCACGAGGACCATCTATTCGAGCTTAACCAAATTGACGTAGAGCCAGAGTGTTAGAACAATGTTTGAATCTAGTACCCTATATTTAAGTTTTGATGATAACAAAGTGAAAAGATATAGTATTTAAATGTTTCATGATTGAATTATATGCTGCCTAAAATTACTATGCTCTGACTTGCAGATATGCTGATTGAAATAAGCAAGATCACTTCATCAGCATCAGAACTTGATTTGATACACCAGCATCAGAAGTTGCTGAATCAGAACGTGAAGATCAGATGATCAACTCACGCACATGCTGTAGCTTGATGAACAGAACTGCGCGTAAACACTCTGATACAGAATCAATAGTTCATCAGCAGCGAAGCAGAATCAGAATGAGCCAAGCCAGAACGTGCATTGAAGAAGCAACGGTACTGTGCATTGAACGCTAATTAATTCCAACAGCATCATTCTAGACAAGATCTGCTCAAAAAGGAAAGCTTGTTATTAGCATTGAATCAAGAATATTGCATTCAACGTTCATCTTCTCAAGTGCTATATAAACAAGGCTTCGAAGATTATAATGGCTAATGCTTCCAAACTCTCTACACGCACAAAGCTGATCAATAATCTTCATCTACCAGTTTTGCTAAACCAACAAACTCTGATACTTCATTAGTGTTTAGCATTCTAAGTTTCTAAGCTTAATTTGTGTATACATCACAGTTGTGATATAGTTTTGTAGAAAACATTCAGACACATTTGTTTTATACCTTTGTAAGAAAGTGTTGCCTTGACAAACCGGATTGTGGTTTGATTCAAGAAGGCTTTAGAAGTTGTTAAAGCAGATTTGTATTCAGTTGAATATAGTGAATTAAGACCTCGTTGGAGAGAGGCGAAATCACCTTGACGGGTGGACTGGAGTAGTTTGAGATCAAACGAACCAGGATAAAAATATCTTGTCAATTGCTTTAAGATTCCAGTTTTACAATTCAACCCCCCCTTCTTGTGTTTTTCACCCCTTCAATTGGCATCAGAGCGCCTGGTTCTGAGCTAAAACACTTAACCGTGTCAGTACAAGATCCAGCGTCAGAAAAACACAATGGCAGGAAACAACTCTCATTTCAGCAATGACAACAATGAGGATAGAGACAGATTCAGCGGCAAACCTCCAGTCTTTGATGGAGAAAACTTTGATTACTGGAAAGACAAAATTGAAAGCTTCTTTCTAGCACATGATGCTGATCTGTGGGATATGGTGACAGATGGATACACGCACCCTGTGAATGCAACTGGTCAGAAGATTGAAAGAAAATCAATGACTGATCAACAAAAGCGTGATTTCAAGAATCACCATAAGGCCAGAACCATCCTCCTCAGTTCCATCTCCTATACTGAGTATGAGAAGATCTCCAACAGAGACACAGCTAAGAACATCTTTGATTCTCTCAGAATGACGCATGAGGGCAACGTTCAAGTCAAAGAAACAAAAGCTCTGGCGCTCATTCAGAAGTATGAGGCGTTCAAAATGGAAGAATCTGAATCCATTGAAACCATGTTCTCTAGATTCCAGATTCTGGTAGCTGGTCTCAAAGTTCTGGACAAAGGATACTCTACTACTGACCATGTCAAGAAGATAATCAGAAGTTTACCCAAGCAGTGGAGGCCTATGGTTACTGCTCTGAAGCTAGCGAAGGATCTCAACAAAATCACTCTGGAGGAACTTATAAGCTCCCTCAGAAGTCATGAGATAGAGCTAGAAGATGATGAGCCTCAGAAGCAAGGTAAGCCTATAGCTTTAAAATCTAACAGAAAATCTGAATCTAAAGTTTTGCAGGCAGTTGAAGAAACATCTGATGGATCCTCATCAGAAGAAGACGAACTTTCCCTTCTCTCCAGAAGAGTAAATCAACTGTGGAAGCAAAGACAAAGGAAGTTCAGGAATCCCAGAAGATCTGATCAGAACGAGTCTTCTTCCAGATACAGAAGGACAGATTCTTCCTCTGGATACAGAAGATCTGAAGGCTCCTCCGGTAGCAAGAAGCCAAACACAAAAGACATCATCTGCTACGAGTGCAATGAGCAAGGACACTACAAGAGTGACTGCCCAAAGCTTCAGAGGGAAAAGCCCAAAAGGAAGTTTGGAAGAGAGAAGAAGAAAAGTCTCATGGCCACATGGGATGACTCTGACTCATCTGAAGCTGACTCAGAATCAGATGATGAAAGGGCTAACATAGCGCTCATGGCTAACATTCCAGATGACAGTGAAGCTTCTGAATCAGACTCAGAATCAGACACAGAAGAGGTATTCCCTAACTTCGCTGTTAATTTTACAAAGGCTGAGCTTGCTGAAAGCCTCAATGAAATTCTGGAACGTTATCAGCAGATTAGAGCTAAATTCAGAGACCTGAAAAGGACTCTTGAATCTGACTCTAATAAGTCTGAGAGTCTCAAATTGGAAAACTCTGAGCTGAGAGATAAAATTTTAAAATTAGAAAACTCTTTACAAAACTCTCAGAAGGTACCAATTTCTGAAACTCCCAGCAACGCTGATGAGATCATCAAGGAGTATGATCATAGTTTCCAGAAGTTCCTTGCTAAAAGCATAGATAGAAGCAGAATGGCTTCAATGATCTATGGAGTTAGCGGAAACGGCAGGAAAGGAATAGGATACCAAGGTAAGGTTCCTACACCTAAGAATGTCATGGATTTAGTTATTAAACACACTCCTCTAAATTCACACTTTGTGTATGGTCACACACATGACATCAAATATACTAGTAGTAATCACTCTGTGAAACCAAAATTCAACCAGAGTTTTGGTAAAACTAACAAGTCAGGACCCAAGAAAATCTGGGTACCTAAGGATAAAATAATACATGTTGCAGATATCTTTAGCAGCAAGTCAGAAACACCAGTCATGGTACCTGGACTCTGGCTGCTCACGACACATGACGGGAAGAAGGCATATGTTCCAAAGCCTGGAACTTAAGCCTGGAGGCCACGTTGGCTTTGGAGGCAATCAGAGGGGAAAGATTATTGGCTCTGGAACTGTAGGTAACGGAAATCTTCCCTCTATTAATAATGTTCTGCTAGTAGATGGATTGACGCATAATCTGTTATCCATAAGTCAATTAAGTGATAACGGTTATGATATAATCTTTAATCAAAAATCATGTAAAGCTGTTAGTCAGAAAGATGGGACTATCCTATTTAATGGTAAGAGGAAAAACAACATTTACAAAATCAAACTTTCTGAACTAAAGAGTCAGAACGTAAAATGTCTTCTGTCTGTTAACAACGAGCAGTGGATCTGGCACAGAAGATTGGGGCATGTTAGTATGAGAAGAATATCTCAGATTAACAAACTCAATCTGGTCAGAGGACTTCCAAATTTGAAGTTCAATTCAGATGCTCTGTGTGAAGCATGTCAGAAAGGCAAATTTGCAAAACCTTCTTTTAAATCCAAAAATGTTGTTTCCACCTCTAAGCCATTAGAACTTCTGCACATTGACTTATTTGGACCAGTTAAAACTGCTTCAGTCAGTGGCAAGAAGTATGGGTTAGTAATCGTAGATGACTATAGCAGATGGACATGGGTAAAGTTCTTAAGACACAAGGACGAGTCACACTCTGTGTTTGTTACCTTCTGTAACCAAGTTCAGAATGAAAAAGATCTTAGAATCGTTAAAGTCAGAAGTGATCATGGTGGAGAATTTGAAAATAAAGATTTTGAGTCATTCTTTAATGACAAAGGCATTCTGCATGATTTATCTTGTCCTAGAACTCCCCAACAAAATGGAGTTGTAGAACGAAAGAACATAACATTGCAAGAAATGGCCAGAACCATGATCAATGAGACAAACGTTGCTAAGACTTTCTGGGCAGAGGCAATAAACACAGCGTGCTACATTCAGAATAGAATCTCAATAAGACCTATTCTGGAAAAGACTCCATATGAATTGTGGAAGAACAGAAAGCCCAACATTTCGTATTTTCATCCATTTGGATGTACTTGCTATATGTTAAATACAAAGAATTATTTGAACAAGTTTGATTCTAAGGCACAGAAGTGTATTATGTTAGGATACTCTGAACTCTCAAGAGGGTACAGAGTATACAATACAGAAACACAGATTGTGGAAGAATCAATCAGTGTTCGTTTTGATGATAAGCTTGACTCTGAAAAGTCAAAGCAGAATGAAAATCTTGCAGGTATAGAAATTGAATTTGCAGGTTCTAAAGACAAGTCATCAGAAGCTCTCAACACAGACATTCCTTCAACGTCTGAAAGGAGCATTGCTAGAAATCCTTCAACTGCTGCTGATCAACCTCAGAAGAGATTACCCAGAAGCAGTTTGGATCACCCAGAAGAGACTATCCTAGGAAGAAAGGAAGATCCAATCAGAACAAGAGCAAGCTTCAGAAACTCTGAAGAAACTCTTATGGGACTTGTGTCTCTAATTGAACCTTCTTCTATTGATGAAGCACTTCTGGACAACGACTGGATTCTGGCAATGCAAGAAGAGCTGAATCAATTCACCAGAAACGACGTGTGGGATCTCGTTCCCAGACCAAAAGGATTCAACGTCATTGGAACAAGATGGGTGTTCAGAAACAAGCTCAATGAACAAGGTGAAGTCGTCAGAAACAAGGCACGACTGGTTGCACAAGGTTATAGTCAGCAAGAGGGGATAGACTATACAGAAACCTTTGCCCCAGTCGCCAGGTTAGAATCTATCAGACTTTTAATTTCATTTGCTGTTAATAGAGGCATCACTCTGTATCAGATGGATGTCAAAAGTGCATTCTTAAATGGTTATATAGAAGAAGAAGTTTATGTTCACCAACCCCCAGGTTTTGAAAATACAAAACATCCATAACATGTTTTCAAACTGAAAAAGTCACTGTATGGTCTGAAACAAGCTCCCAGAGCTTGGTATGAAAGGCTAAGTAACTTTCTACTTGAAAATCAATTCACCAGAGGGAAAGTGGACACTACTCTATTCTGTAAAACAGTTAAGAGTGACATTTTAGTCTGTCAAATTTATGTTGATGATATTATTTTTGGTTCTACTAATCCTTCTCTTGGAAGAAAATTTGCTAAGTGTATGCAGGCAGAATTTGAGATGAGCCTCATGGGGGAACTGAAATTCTTTCTAGGAATTCAGATCAATCAAACTCCAGAGGGAACTTACATTCATCAGAGCAAATACATCAGAGATCTTCTGAAGAAATTTGACCTCTCAGAATGTAAGCCATCAAAGATTCCAATGCATCCCACGTGCATTCTGGAAAGAGAAGAGGTAAGCAAAAGCGTAGAACAGAAAGTCTACAGAGGTATGATTGGTTCTCTCCTTTATATGACAGCTTCAAGACTTGATATTTTATTCAGCGTATGTATTTGTGCTAGATTCCAATCAGATCCTAGAGAATCTCACTTAACAGCTGTTAAGCGAATTTTCAAGTATCTGAAAGGTACTACTAATCTGGGTTTGTTTTATAGAAAATCTAGTGATTACAGCTTAGTAGGCTACTGTGATGCTGATTTTGCTGGAGACAGAGTGGAACGAAAAAGCACTTCTGGAAGCTGCCAGTTTCTGGGAGAAAATCTGATCTCGTGGTCCAGCAAAAGACAGTCAACAATTGCTCTATCAACAGCAGAAGCTGAGTACATAGCAGCAGCTGGATGTAGCACACAAATGCTCTGGATGAAAAGTCAGCTTGAAGACTTCCAGATTTTTGAGAGTAACATTCCTATTCTTTGTGATAATACTTCTGCTATTTGCTTAAGTAAGAATCCTATTTTACATTCTAGAGCTAAGCATATAGAAATAAAACATCATTTCATTAGGGACTATATTCAGAAAGGTATTTTAAACTTGAAATTTATAGATACAGACCATCAATGGGCTGATATCTTTACTAAACCCCTTTCAGAAGATAGGTTTAATTTCATTCTGAAACATCTCAGCATGAAAGTATGCCCAGAATGAAAATGTTTTAATTCCATGTATTTATCTTCAGAATGTAATTATATTACTGTGAACTTCTGATCAATCTCCTTTCAGAAAGATAGAACATGCAGATTGTATCAGATGCAAGTCTAAAGATCTGAGAGTCTAATCTCAAAGACAGACGTGCTGATCACTACATCAAACAAGTGTCATCCAATCATCAGCAAATCCCTGAAGCAGAACGCGTGCACGCTTCTGAGAAAGGAAAGCGCTGATTGGGTGCATTGAGACACATGTCTGGTAACCGTTTTTAAGTATCTTTCTCAAATCCCCCAAAATCAGCAAGCATTTAATGCAGAGTAATCACGCTTGTTAATGGCAATCATTATTTTTTTTCTCTCTCTTAAAAACGTTTAATTTTTCAAAATGATTTTTGAAAACCTTATTTAAGCACATTATTCCTCATTCTTATTCTTTACGCTTTCTCATAATCTCTGAAACTTTTTCTGCATATTTCTGAGTTTATCTCCTTCAAAACCTTTTTCTCTCAAATCATTCTAAAATCTTTGTTGTGTGAGAACAATGGCATCCTCCAGCATTTCTGCAGGGAATCAGAAGAAAGAAACTTCTGAGCAATATCAGGTGCCTACCAGAACTCTTCTCACTCCGGTAAAGAATCTTGAGGTTCTCTCTGAGTTAATCATCGACTTCGAAAGTCTGAAGGAAAATGGATTTGACCTAACTGAAGAGATTAGGGCTCAAAAGTGGGAGAGGTATTTCGATAGGTTGGTTGGACCAACTTTCCCAGAGCTTGTCAAGGAATTTTGGATTCACGCCAAGATTCATAAACATCTAGTCATCTCTTCTGTCATGGGAAAGAAGATAATAATTTCTGAAGACCTCATTGCTAGGTTAATCGGTCAAAGTGGTGGTGGAGTCCGTTGTGTGGACATGGCTGATAGATGCCCTGATATAGGTGTGGTAGCCAACTGCATTTTCACTCTTGGATTTCCCAGCAGCAAAATTAAGGATCTGAAGGATCACTGCAGAGTATGGGCCAAGATTGTTCTTGGATGTTTCAATCACAGGAAGCCAACAAGCTCTCCTGATTATATAAACGTGGATCAGCAATTTCTGATCTACTTTATTGATCAGAGGGTGAAGATCAATCTGGCACACTTCCTGTTCAACCATCTGAAGACTAGTGTGAAAGAGACTAGAGAAGAAGAAAGGACCAAAAGGGACTGGATACCATTTGGAAGGCTCATATCAGATATTCTGACAGAGAATAAGCTGATAGATTATCTGAGCGAAGCTCAAGTGCTGGGCACTATGGAACCAACTGTTGGAAAACCGCTGAACACTAAGAACCTGAAAAAGATGAAGCTGATAGAAAATATTAGGAAGGAACCCAGAACCACTTCAACTGCTGACATCTCCAGCAGAAGAGTGCCTCTGAGTAATTTCCCAAGATTTTCTGAAATGGAATCCCAACCTGATATGTTTCTCAAGTATCCAGATTCATACAAGGAAGAAGATGCAGGTTCAAAGCTGAAGATCAAAGATCTGAGTCAAGTCCAGCCTGAAGTGACTCAGAAGAAGACAAAGAAGAGGAAAGCAGAAGGATCATCTCATCAGACTCCAAAGAAAAGAGGTAATTCATCTGCTGCCCCTATTTCAATTTCATCTACTATTCCAACATCTGCTGCCCCTCCTAAAACCTCTCACAGAATATCCATTCCAATCCCTACTATTGATGAAACCATACCAGAAGACCCTTCTGAGGCCTTACTACTCAGAAGACCCAGAATCAAAATTACCAAACAACCAACTGTTTCAACAACACCAGCACTTGATAGAGTGCTAGCTGATATTGAGCGTGAACATGCTGCTCAACCAAATTCTGAACCACCAAATATTCCTCCTCCACAACCAGAACCACAACCTGAACCAGAAATTCAACCAGAACCAGAATCAGAACCACAACAACAACCACTCACAGAAGAACCTCTGATCCCTGAGCAATCAGAGATTCCACCTCCTCAACCAGAAAATAATCCACCTTCGCCACAAACAGAGTTTCAACACTATGAAACCCCTTCTCCTCATCATTCTGATCCCCACTCACCTCAACCTTCACCGCTGGCAATCCAGTTGCCATGTGGAACCACTATTGTCAGGCCCCAGTTGCCATCTTCAGAGGAATCAACACCTCCAAAAACTCCAACCACTCCAATAGAAATATCCTCTGATTCTGATAACCCTCCTCCAAATCAAACAACCTCTCAGAAAACCGCTGAAAACCCCAGCAGAACTTTCATTGACTTAACAAGTCTTGAACGTCTTGCTGATCTAAGACACAAAATTGCCATACCCAAACCAAAGCAACCAGATGTTGGCTCTGGTATTTTGAATTTTGAAACAGGTATGCTGCAATGGATTGCTTCTTTGAAGCAAGTCTGTCCGGGGATGATAGACCCAGCTGCTTCTGATCAGCTCTGGTCACAGTTCAGAGTATGGGTACGTGCTGAAGCCCTCCAGCTGCAGGACATCAACTATGAGCAGGCTCAACAGAACTTTAGCAAGCTGCTGAAGGAAGTTGAGAGTCAGCTGCCTCAAGAAGTTGTGCTCCCTCTGGACAGTGAATCTTGGTCTGAGAAAGAGCAAGCTGCACAGTTGCAACCATCAGAGGACAAGACCATTCAGGCTGAAGAAAATCCAGCAGAAGATGTAGCTGAAAGTTCTGAGAAGCTTCCTCCTGCTGAAAGTTCTCAAGCTGCCTTGGACAGGCAGGCTCTGGAAGAATTAAGGCTGAATGACTTGCGTCTACAGCAGCGGATGGAAGAGAATGATCAGAAGATGGAAGCAAGAATGAATGTACAGGACAGCAAGATTGACACTGTTGTCACCATGGTTCAGAAGCAGAATGAAACTTCTGAAAAGATTCAAGCAATGCTGGAAAGCCTGTTCTCACGCATGCCCCCACAACCTTAAATTTTTTTTTCATGCATGACATTCTCTATGTTTTCTTCATTTTCTGATGTATTGTTTTGACTATGTTTTGTAATGCTATTTTGCTCTGATCTTGAACTATTTTAATATAATTTGTTTTTCTGATCTAAATCGTTTTAGCACATCACCAGCACTTTTTGATTGCTGACAAAAAGGGGGAGAACAAGAATGATATTTAAAATCAATAACGGCTAACTAGACAGAAATTCTAAAACATTCTAACTCTATTACTTGAAATGTTTTTCTGTTTTGTTTTTAAGTCTACAGGCACAAAGAAGCTCTTGAACACTATGAAGACTAGAAGCTAGAAGCTCTGATCAAAATGTAGAAGCTCATGTTGCTCTGATCAAATATGAAGTTCTGATCGACCTAACACTCTGATCTGAAGCAAAGCTCTGACAGGAAAAGCTCTGAAGCTCTGCTCTCTGATAAGTCAAAGACTCTTCATCTGATGTTCAAAGACAGAAAAAGATCTGATCCTGAAGAACACGCATATCAAAGGGAAGTAACAAACTCAGGGGGAGTATCTCTTAAACTCTGATTTCTCTTTACTTCTTAACTCTGAAACATTTCCTAGATACCTTTTCACGTTATTTTTCATTTAAAATATCTAGTTTTTGTCATCATCAAAAAGGGGGAGATTGTTAGAACAATGTTTGAATCTAGTACCCTATATTTAAGTTTTGATGATAACAAAGTGAAAAGATATAGTATTTAAATGTTTCATGATTGAATTATATGCTGCCTAAAATTACTATGCTCTGACTTGCAAATATGCTGATTGAAATAAGCAAGATCACTTCATCAGCATCAGAACTTGATTTGATACACCAGCATCAGAAGTTGCTGAATCAGAACGTGAAGATCAGATGATCAACTCACGCACATGCTGTAGCTTGATGAACAGAACTGCGCGTAAACACTCTGATACAGAATCAATAGTTCATCAGCAGCGAAGCAGAATCAGAATGAGCCAAGCCAGAACGTGCATTGAAGAAGCAACGGTACTGTGCATTGAACGCTAATTAATTCCAACGGCATCATTCTAGACAAGATCTGCTCAAAAAGGAAAGCTTGTTATTAGCATTGAATCAAGAATATTGCATTCAACGTTCATCTTCTCAAGTGCTATATAAACAAGGCTTCGAAGATTATAATGGCTAATGCTTCCAAACTCTCTACACGCACAAAGCTGATCAATAATCTTCATCTACCAGTTTTGCTAAACCAACAAACTCTGATACTTCATTAGTGTTTAGCATTCTAAGTTTCTAAGCTTAATTTGTGTATACATCACAGTTGTGATATAGTTTTGTAGAAAACATTCACACACATTTGTTTTATACCTTTGTAAGAAAGTGTTGCCTTGACAAACCGGATTGTGGTTTGATTCAAGAAGGCTTTAGCAGTTGTTAAAGCAGATTTGTATTCAGTTGAATATAGTGAATTAAGACCTCGTTGGAGAGAGGCGAAATCACCTTGACGGGTGGACTGGAGTAGTTTGAGATCAAACGAACCAGGATAAAAATATCTTGTCAATTGCTTTAAGATTCCAGTTTTACAATTCAACCCCCCCTTCTTGTGTTTTTCACCCCTTCACAGAGAAGGGTTGTAAGTAATACCTCCCCTAATTCCAAGGAGTGGAACATTAGGAAATTCCCTACAACGGTCAATGATAGTAATATCCTCTTGAGATCGGGAGCACCAATAAATATCTTAATGAGAAAGTGACATTATTCTTTGCGACCACCTCAAACCCTGTTCATTCTTCGTTACTGATCGGGGAAGGTGCAAAATAAATCACTTGGATAGCAAAGGTATCCAACACATAAGAGTCTATCGCTTTCTCATAGTACGGGTGTGGAGAGAATGCAAAATGTCTTAGAGTAAAGTAGGCACAAAGTTACGATAAAGAAATATTTTGATGGCATTCACATCTATGAGTTGGTATGGATTAGGGAATAACAATAAAACATAGATAAACAAAGCCAAGATTTCCTTGAAAGGTTGAAAACTCATAGCATCCAGAAATAGCTGAGCCTTATGTAATAGAAATTTAGCAAGAAAACCCTTGACTCCACTTCTTGTTTCCCAATTAGATACAATGTTGGACCGCTTCAGATGTAAGGCTGCTGTAATTTCTTCAGGTTGTGGATCTTTTTCTAATCCAGTGAAAGGTGTACGATCATGAACAAGTATTACCAATGGCTTAGAGAACTCTTTCATTGTGGGTACCAGCTGATAATTGGGAAAGGTGAACATTGATATGCGGGATCAAAGAACTAGAATAAAACCCTCATCATGTCTTCTTCAAAACCTGAGGTGATCAAACTGAGTATATGACCATGCCTCTTGGTAAATTGAGAGCTTTCAAGAACTTTTGAGACTAACTCCTTAAGTTGAGAAGGTATCCTCATAAAACTGATCCTAATAGTGTTTCTGCGAGCGAAGGCCATAACCTACAAACAGAACAAAGATAAATCTCTTGGTACTTGAAATGGTTAGTGAAAATGATATGGTATGATGTCATGATGTTATGATGTCATGTTCAAACAATTAATCAAACAAAAACAAAACACACAAGGCCTTAGGTTTAAGCTTGCATGGAGTTTATAGGTAAGTACCATCTTGAGTTTAGTTGGCTCAACTTGTCCTAAAGAAGTAACCGGGTTCTAGGAATCTCAAATCACTGATCTTTCTCTCAGGCATTATTACAACACAAGCATCTGATTTGCTGCTGAAATATCCTAAGAGTCCAATCTCAATGAGTGTAGCATCGAGTATCCACCAACTCCAGTCTGCACCCAAAGCCAACCATCTCACTATTTTCTAATGGCTAAGTTGTGTCAACAAAGGTTCTAAGGTCAGTCAGTGCTTTATGACACCCAACATTATCCTTGACTTATGAAACAACTGGTGGAAAATCATCAAATAATGAAGTCGCCACCGAACGTCTTTTATCCCACATGAAGGGAAAGGTAAACATCAAGAAAACCTAAGAAGGGAGAAGTCACGGTCTTGTGATTGAGAGATCGGTCAAGGGAGTCTGTTCCACGAGGGGAAAGTATTAGCACCCCACATGCCCGTAGTACTCTATGGTATCCACTCTTGTTGTCTATCTTATGGGTGTGTTAGGATCTATATATAGGCTTAAGGTCTAAAAGAAAATGAAAAGAGGGAATGCATGCAAAAGAAAATAGAAAATAATGTAGGGAAAAATAAAGTTGTGCTCGTTCGGGCCCTACACCAATGCATACATATCCCTCTTAAGGAATCAGAGCAGCCGTAGTTTGGCTCACATGTTTCGGTTTGTTTTGTGATTTTTAATTGAACAATTTTAAGTTCGAATCAATCCACTGCAGCCTAACCTTTGGAGACTTACGACCTGTAGCGGAAGGGAACTAACATGTTATTAGAAAATAAATGCAGATTGGAAAAAAGAAAGGTGTTGGTTTGTCTTTTTTACCTTGAGAAAGGTTTTGAAAGTTTTAAGTGTTTTATGATTTGCAAAGAAAAAGAAAAGAAAGGTTTTTGTTTTATTATGTAAAGGATGCAAAAGAAAATAAAACATGTAAAGGAGACTAACCTAAATCTATCCCGAATGTTATCACACAAATGATTGACCCTAAAGTTGAGTTTTGAAGGGGAAACTCTAACCTATGTTGACATGCCTGGATAACAATCCTAATGTCTATCTCAAATCATTATTTATAGATGAATCAAGTAGTCCTAAAGGAGCATAGCAAGGGTATATCACCTAATACTATGTCGATCTCGAAACATCATCTATAATTGAGACGGGAGCTCATAAGGGAACATGCCGAGGGTATATCATCTCAAAACATGCACACAAAAAAGAAATCAAGCAAGCAAGCCAACAAGCTCAAGAGAGCATAAACAATATGTCGTAAGCACCACATGCTAACTCATGTCAAATGCCTAACCATGATATATATGATCAAGGTAAGTATAAAATAAGGTAGGGATGCTTTAGCAAAAGGGTCATATCAACCGAGGCAAACAAATAGGGGGAGGATAGAAGAAAATAGCACATAGCATCAACATCAACCAACGCGAGCTCAAGAAAATATGTGGGGGATCGATTATAGATCCCTTTTCCACTTGACGACTCGATAACCATGATCTGCACAACTCTAAAACATCGACGTACAACGTGAGCTAAATATGACACGTACTAGAATATGTGGGGGTCGATTGCGGACCCTCCCCACTTGCCTGCTTTTGAGGAATTATTATCTGTAATATAATGCAGGCAAAAATGTAAACACACATGCGGAATACCTACTTCAAAGGTAGGATTTTAAACAAGAACAAATAGCACACAATGGCACACAATGAAAAATTTCCCTAAGTAGGTCTTTAAATAAACCAGAGGGGTTCCTGACATGATCAGCAATGGAAATACCCGTCATACATCTCTAGTCCTACTTCTCATGGCAAGGAAAGCGGTAAAGCACGAAAATAGTAAAAATCAAGAGATGAAATACCAAACGGATAACAATCCGTATTAAGCAAGCAGAAATAAGAAACCCAGAAAATTTCGAGCAAGCTAGCATATACAAATAAATTCAGTGAGAATATGCGTTGAGGCATCAATAAGCAAGATCCGAATGTGTAGCGAACACATCCTTATCATAAAGTGCCTGCCCAAAATACAATTATGCACACCAAGAATGGAATGTGTATCGACACATCCGTATTTTCGAGCACTTTCACAAAATACAATTATACAAGATACGGGGCACCAAATAGTGGCATGCGTGTGAATGTAAAATCGGACCATAAATCGAAATTCCAAACAAGTTTTCCAATCAAATAATAGAGTAATAATGACATGATAAGAAAATATCCAAATGTACCTTGCACAATCAACACACATGTTAGAAACAACAAGGAAAATCAAAGTATAAAAGAGTGGAAGGAAATTTGGAGAAAGCAATAGCCAAAGAAGCAAAAAGAATTTTTTTGGAAAAGATGCATCGACCGCAATAGGGCATGAGTCGACTCATGCCTGAAATTTTCAGTTTGCATCGACTGGAGGGTTTGCGCAACACTTCTCGGAGGTGACCATAATGTTTGCGTCAACCGCAATAGGGCTTGAGTCAACTCATGCCTGGGATTTTTCCCAGTTTGTGTCGACCAGTGGGTCGGTGCAACATTTCCCATGTGTGGTCTAAATTGTTTGCGTCTACTCATAAAGGATATGTATCGATTCAACTACAGTCTTGTACAATTGAAACTTGAAGCAACATAACTTTTGCATCGAGTGTCCGTTTCGCGGATGGTTCGAATCGTTGTAAATCTTGAAAATTATAGAATATCCACGACAGGAAACGGAAACCGAAACAAACAAAAGTTATAGGAAAAATTCCCCGATCTTAGCACGATTGACATGTGAATTCATGATCCAATTTCATGAGTTTCGACGCATTTTTATCAGATGAAAAACCAAATTCACATCAATTATGTTATGACCATAGCACAAGGAAAATTGTATGCAACCGAAAATCAATTGAATCACGCGGTAAGACAAAGGCACAATGGCTTAAGCATTTTTTCAAACACATAATATCCGAAATTCAAATCATGATTTTTGAACAATTAGAGATCCAAATTATAGCACACATAATCAATCAAGAATCATCAATTAAGCTTGAAACAATTTCAACATTTTTTTCTCAAATAAGCACTTTCATGAAAATCAATTAATTGAATAAGCACTTATTTAATCATCCAATTACGGATTTACATATCATGATTTAAGATCAATTCACATTTTCATAATCAAAATCACTTCTACAATTCAAATTACATCTAGGTGTCGTACCCAAAATTTGTCCTACCTCGATGATTTTATCTTTTGAAATTATGAAATAAAAAATATTTAATTAAAGATGGTACAGCAGTATCTGATGGCCCTTCTCTATCCAAGATGATTAGGGGGTGTATTTTAATTCAGGAAGGTGGGGCTTTTTGAATCAGAAAGACCCATAAACTTATTCGCGAGGCATGTTGGCCTATGTCCCATGAGATTCGAAAATGGAAATTCGTTTCAAAATTAATAATCACTAAGTTATTAAACTATTAAGTCCTTAATTCTTAAAGATAACTTAAGCCTAAGTTGTTTGAAGTTAAATTAAAGTCATCTAGAAATTACTGCTGCTAGTAAAAAAAAGGAGGTCGAAATTGCAATTTAAAGCCCATTAGGATATGTTCATTTCGTTTTGGGTAAGTAAATAGCAAAAGGGAAGTTGTAATTCTGGTTACAAGCCCATTGAGTCTTAACAACCCATTTATTGTTTTATTGCTGTTTTGTTTTAGGGAAAAAGCAGTACTATTAAAGTTGTTTGTTATTATTTTAGTAAAAAAAATAAGAATAATAAATAATATATATTTCTTTAAGAGAATGTGATATTTTGCTGATAAACTTTTTATAATAATATTTTATTATTAAAAAAGATATTAGATTAAATATTATTTATTCCATTTATTAAGGGTTTTTGTTTAGAAAAAGTTTCTGTTTGGACTGCAGTTTTTAAAGAGATTTGGGCCCAGTTTGTGTTTAAAAAAAAGTGGGTCGTAACCAAAATTTTTTTTACTGCTGGGCTGAACAAAAAATATCAGCGCAAGGCCCAAAAGAAACCAATGGATACTGTAGCGATTGAGTAGAAGATTACACATGTTTCAAGCCAATTAACACCTACTGTACAGATCAGACCGAATCAAATATTTTCATTAAATCAAATCCTTCTCCAACAAAATAATACAGTCAGATACTGTTATAAACCAAAAGCCCAGAATGTTTACAGTCAAAATCTAAATTGAAACATAATCGAATCTAACATTACTATATTAAATCTACATAATTTTCAATACAATCAAATCTCGTGGAAAGGATGAAATTGTATCAAATCTTACAAAACAAATATATTACAATCAATTAACAAATCAAATCAATCCCTAAAATCTGTACTAGTCGTAACAATAAAATTTAAAAACCCTAAAATTTCTAAAACCTATAAATACTAGAAATAAGGATAGAAACGGGAACGAAAAAAATTGAAAGAATGAGATTCTGAAACATGAAAGATTGAAAGAGGAACATAGGGAAGAACGGAGAATAAATCCTTTTTGTTGTTGAAGACCAAAAGAGGAAGCGATTAGAGTTTTTGGATCGGAAACCCTAATCGGGTAATTGAACCAACGCAATCCACTTCAAGCTCCACCGCTACTGCAACCTGCAAATCGAGAAGGAGAACGACGAATTAGCACCAAAATCGGACAGGAAATTGAAAGTTAGAAAGCAATATCGCGGAGGGTAAAAGACTTAGCTTCTATTTTTTTTCTATAATTTTTGCTTTGGGGTTTTGTTTGGTTGGGTTTTGATTGAGGGTTACTGCAAATTTGGGGCCGCCGTCGTGGATCAGAGAACTAGGGTTAAGGAGAAGGAGGGTTGGGGTTTGGAGAAAGATAGAAAGGGGGCTGAGGCGAGAGAGAGGATATCATTTACTGAAAAAACAAATTATGAAAAATGAATAAAAACCAAAATGATATTCCGTCCAATCTAGTATCCGCGCGCCCATCATAGCAATCATGCTCTTTCATCATCTCCATTAGATACGCATCAGACGACAGTAAGGCCAAGTCTGCATGGTAACCCCCTTCACCTGCACGCACTCAATCAACCTGGCCCTTTAGAAATCCATAATGGGCCTTGCCCAACTAGTTTTGGCACCCCCGCTTTCCCTAATTACTAAACCATGAAACGATTCACACCCCCTGCCTGGACTCAGACTTGACCTAATTCCCGTTATTAATCACACCCCCTATTTTACTGGACAAATAGAGTTAACACCCCTGTAGTTTAATTAGATTAATTTATTTTTCATTTTTTAACAATCCATATATTTTTCTATTTTTCTTTTTTTATATGCATTATTAATTTCTTTTATTTATAATAATACTTATAATTAATCGTTCTTTTACATTTTCTATATAATTATTATTTTATCATTATTATTATTATATTATATTATTATCTTTTTTATTATTATTTTTATTATTATTAGTTATAATTATTATTATAATTAATAGTAATTTTTATTTGTAGTATTATTATTTATTATATGTAAATATTACTAAATTATCAAATAAATTTATTTTTATATTAAAATTGCATATATTACTTTATATATCATTTGCATTAAATTACTTTCTAATCATGCATTAATCAAGAGCTTCGCAAATAATACGATTAAAAAAAACACAAACAAATCTTAAAACTATTTTCGCGATAAACTAAACTAATCAACTGTATTTTTGCAAATGAGTTTCAAACTAGTTTTGACTTACTATGCACTCAGTCAAAATCTCCACAATCACTACTCCCGACCGAGTGCGAAGTGATTTAAAATATGTTTGCAAACCCCTAAAAAACACCAACCCATACGAACTACGAATTGGGACTCTGATTCCTCATAAGAGGATACATAGTCATACGATCTAAAATCATGGCGAGTCTTTCTAATTAAAACTTAAAATCCAGTTTACCCCAAACCTAAACCTAGAGTCTAATATCCTTGTGAACAAGGTGGATGAAAGGTGCCTAACACCCTCCTTTCGTCTAATTGATGCCAAAACCTAGAATCTTTGTCTGCGAATTAGGGTTTTCTGTTAGGTTCCCTTCCCTAGGATAAAAACTAATAGTGGCGACTCCTAATTTAAAAACCAGTTGCTACACTAGGTTCAATTTAATGATCCAAAAAAGTTCTTATTTAAGAATCACTTACCTTAAATCAAGAAAAGCTTACCGTAGAATTGAATAGGAAGCTTAGGTATAGAGATCGCAACAATATGATTCTTGATCGGAGAAGAATTGAGCTTCTTTAACTTTTGGATCTTGAAGAAGTTGTTGGAAAAGTTGTTGGTGTTCTTGATCAAAATGAGAGAAAGTTGCTCTTTGTTCCTTGAGCAAGATGAGAGAAAGTTTTTGAGAGTTGGTCAATTATTAGGGTCCCTTTGAAAATTGGAGGGAATAAGAATATATAGTGTGCCCCTTTTTTTTTGGAATGAATGAGCCTCCAATAAACACAAGCAAATGTGCAAATTTTCAGTTCATCAGAGTCCAACACCTTAAGGTCAAATTTGCAGGTTCCTCGGTGCGACTTTCGAAGTTGAAATGTGAAACTAAAAGGTTACCAACATCGAGAAAAACATTGTTTCCGAAGATAGGATCAATCGGATAAATGGTGATTTAGTTATGATTTTTTGAAGTTTCGTCTCAGATGAAAATATTTCTCGATTCAGGATTTTAAATGCGTTGCGTGTGTTTTGGACCAAAAACGAAGGGCTTAGGGATACCGTTTAATTTGGAAAGCTGAAAGTGATATTTAGCCAACTCAATTTAGGAACCAATGCCACCAGAACCAGCTCGATACGATAAGAATAGACCAAGTTATGATTTTCTAAAGATGAAGCAGGTGAACATTTGTCACAATTTTCTTGCGCGAACATATTTGATCAATTCATATATTCGAAGACTCTCTGAGTAGAACTGACATCCGACCATGAGATACAAAATGTAGATGACATCGAGAAGGAATTTTGGCCACCGAAACAGGTTCAAAACGATAAATGGTCTTCGAGTTATGAATTTTTTAGTATGCGAAAGCCGCACCTTCAACACTTTTTCACAATATTTTCACTTGTACATTCTCAGAAGATCCGCTAATTCTGAGGCTTTCCCTAAGGAATTGGCTCTTGGTCTAAGCACACGAAATGGAGTACATATCAAGACAATTCTTTTGATACAAAAACCATCTTGAGATGATGAATCAAATAGGAGTTATGAATTTCAGAATGTCCGTAAAATAAATGAATCGACAATCGATTACAATCACACATTGTCTCAAATTCACTAAAACGTCCAATTTCTTTTCAACTCTAAGCACACTGATACACCTAGAAACCAGCGAAATGATGACTTGCTTGCTTTTTGATCAGATAGAATTGATCCCATGAAATGCATGCATGCAATATGATAATGCAATATAAGCCAATTAGGATCACAATGAAGAGGGCAAATTTTGGGGCACAACAGCTGCCCCTATTCAATCTTCTTTAACCTGAGAGTGAGATTGACGGAAGCCCTTTAGAGCAATAAAGGTAAAAGAAGATTGAATATTTAAAGAATCATGAAATTTGCACTCTGATGCCAGTCGGGTATCGCTGCATCTTTGGTTCTGTTTTATTTGTAGTAGTTAGCTGAGTAAATCTCTTGGATGTCAGATCAAGGTTAGACATATACAAGAAAGAGATCGACCAAAGAAGGCTCTAAAGAAGGAACGCCAATGAAAGGAAAACTTACTGTGGACACAAATAGACATTGAATCTGAATAAAACATTGATCAAAGGTGAACTTACAAAGAAAAAAGACCAGCCGAAGGGGACTCCTAACAAATGATATCAGTCGAAGGTGGATTTAATGGGGAAAGAACGTTGTTCAAGGTCAAACTTACAATGAAAAGAGACCAGCCGAAGGGGACTCTTAACAAATAATACCAGCCAAATGTGGATTTAAACGGGAAAGAACACCGATCAAGGGCGAACTTACAATGAAAAGAGAACAGCCGAAGGTGACTCTTAACAAAAGGTACCACCCGAAGGTGGATTTAAAGAATTCCAGCCAAAGGTGGACTTCAAGATAAAGAAAACAGCTGAAGAGGAATCTTCATCAAGGAATAATACGCCGAAGGTAGATTCCTAAGAAAAGAACATCGATCAAAGGCGAACTTGTAAATGAAAAGAGACCATCCGAAGGGGACTCTTAACAAAAGGTACCAGCCGAAGGTGGATTTTAAGGGTGCCAGCCAAAGGCAGACTTCAAGATAAAGAAACCAGCCGAAGGGGAATCTTCATCTAGGAATACTATATCGAATGTAGATTCCTAAGAAAAGAACACCGATCAAAGGCGAACTCATAGGGGATAAAAATATGCATATCTGGTCAGAGTGTGACACACAAGAGAGAAATCGAGCATCAAGAAACAAATGTTCAGAGTTGATAGCGAACACAAGAAAGAGACTAACCGAAGAAAGCCTCAACAAGAAATGACACATTCTCCTAAACAAGGATGCTAGACAACTAAACTTAGAAGAGACACTGAAGGACTCTTAACAGAGAAGGTTAATTAAGCTAACGAAAGGAGAACTCGACTAACACGGATAAACCGAAGATAAGGAACCGACTAAGCAGGACCTTCAGAGAGCATCAATCGAAGGTGAACTCTACAAGAGAAAGGGACCGTTCAAAGCAAACTCTAACAAGGATCGCCAAAACCCGTAGGGCTTTCGATAGGTTACAAATACGCAAGAACTACAAAATCCCTTAGGCCAAAGGCGGGGTGTAATTCTTCAAGAGTGGCAATTATTTGAATTACCACACACCAAGTATGGATGCTCAAATACTTGAGAAGCAAGAAAGGCTATACACTGACTCTTACTCGCACTCTAACGACAAAGCAAACACGGGTAAAATAACCAAGGGCTTGCATCAGCAAGAGAAAACCACGACTTACTGGGGAAATGGAGAAATACCAAAGACTCGACTGGTGGTGAATCAAAATAAACTATGTTGGGGAAACATAGTAGAATCACCCTAGGCTTGCTGTGGAGATAAATCAAATCTGAGCGCATAACAATCTGGTTACCACAGGTGAACATAATTGGCTTATTCTCATGCATGTTTGAATTTTTTAGTGTAATGCTCCATACAATGGAAATGCTACGCGTTTTGGTAGATGCAATGTAATGATGCATGTTTATCAATGTGCTGGGGAAAACATGTTAATAATCGGCTGTTGAGAAGACAATTAATTTCCGAACGATTATTCTTGTGCATCTGATCCTCTATAGAGAAAAGACAAACTGAACTTTAATGGGGAAACAAAATTCGAAACCATCAACCTTAAAAGATCGATAATATTGAGGAAGTAACCTCCTGGGAATAATACTGCAAAAATAAATTGCAGTTCATAGAAAATCTTGAATTCTGATCAGGTTCTCAACTTCCTGGGGGAACAAATTCTTTATCTTCTATTAGAAAGATGAGAGCTTTGCTGAGGATGGAGACTTTCTAGCATATAATCTCTTGATGAAGATAACTTCTACTGGGGAGTATAGAAATTCTTAAATAAAAAGAATTCTACTCAGACCACACTGGGGATAACACTGCCGGGGGGAGAAAGTCTTCACTTGGGAAAGAAACAAACATCCTGGGACAACAACTCCATTTGGGATGTCTTCAACAAAATATTCTATCACTGAGGGTGATAGAGTTATGACTGGAATTCTCATGTTCACCACACTAGGGAGACATGGAAATTGCTCCATTAGGGGATAAAGGCGAATTAATCCGGTATAACCCTGAAATTCCGCTTCGATTGGGGATAAACTACTTCCTCCACCAAGTAATTGAGAAGCTTCAGATGGTGACATCAACAATACCCACCACACTAGAAATAGCCACCTCTATAAAGTCCACCTCATGAAAGACTTGCACTAGGGAAAAGAATGCCAACTTCACTGAAAAGTAGCATGCATATTTCACAGAAGGGACAAAGACTAATCTCAACGGGGAAGCCACAAAATGTCGAATTCAAGAAGGGGATATTCATAATCCTTCAATAATACCAGAATGGACAAAACCATAATGAAGAGAATGAGCATACTCAAGCGATGGTACGACATCACTGGGGACACATGATTCTATCCTGAGCGGTAGCAAGCATTCACTGGGAGATATTGGATTCCATTATGCACAAAGTATATATCATAATAACATGCCCTAGTATGGGGTGGCTACCTTAGGCGTCATATTAGACGTCTGAAACTCTAAGCAATTTCATTTAATGGTATCATGTGCTGTAAAATTTTTAATGTTTCAAATGGAAAGTTTATCAAAAATGTTGAACGTCTTTTGCAATCAAAACAGTAAAATAAAAACAAATTGACGCAATTAAAAAAACAATTTTATTGATTCATTGGCCTCTAAATAGGCATTTACATCAAGAAGCCGTTCCTGAAAAGAGGCAATTGCATACAAAACATACAGAGGAGAAAACAATGATGGCAATGTGAGTGCGGATTTATCGAGTACAACTATGCTACAACTCTTATGACCTCAAAGCTCTTTAGTATCTTGCTTTATGAATAAACCGATAGGACTGATGCTTCCCAAGCCAACCCAACAACAATGTAAGTTGATATTACATATTCAACACAGACTGTAGTATTCGCTTTCAATCCTTAAATTTTGCCTGGATCACCCTTCCGGGTTTTCAATCCACCGGGTTACCCTTTTTTTTTCCTAAGCTACCTTTGACAAGTTCGACTTAGCGGGTGTACAATTATTTTTCACTCATTCACTCTTTCTTTTATCCCTAACTTTTTACCGAACCTATGTTATCTTAGGTTCGTCGTGATGCCTTTTTTGCCTGAGCTAGTCAACTCAGCGGTCACTTTATGCAAAGTACTTTTTCACTACATCTGCATTGACGGGGTGAGGGAAATCCTCTCCGTCCATTGTTGTGAGCATCATAGATTCTCCTGAAAAAACTTTCTTTACAACATATGGTCCTTCATAATTAGGAGCCCATTTACCCCTAGCATTTGTATTGTTGGGAGGCAAGATCCTCTTCAGCACGATATCACCAACTTGAAAATTCTGCGGACGTACCTTCTTATCGAAAGATTTCTTCATCTTTATCTAGTATAACTGCTCGTGGAAAATAACCATTAATCTCTTCTCGTCGATGAGATTCAACTGGTTAAATCTATTCTGAACCCATTCAGCCTCATCTACCTGTGCGTCTGTCATTATCCTCAAAGAAGGAATTTCAACTTCCACAGGAATGACTACTTCCATGCCTTAAACAAGAGAAAAGGGGGTTTCCCCGGTTGAAGTGCACGCAGTGGTACGATAACCATGTAAAGAAAATGGAAGCATCTCGTGCCACTCCTTATAGGTGACAACCATTTTATGCATAATCTTCTTAATATTCTTATTGGCTGCCTCAACCGCGCCATTCATCCTAGGGAGGTAAGGAGAAGAATTATGATGCTTTATCTTAAAGCCCTCGCACAGCTCTTTCATCATCTTATTATTGAGACTATACCCATTGTAGGTAATAATCTTCTCAGGAACCCCATATCGACAAATGATATTGTGCTTGATGAAACGAGCGACCACTTGTTTAGTGACGTTGGTATATGATGCTGCTTCAAACCACTTATTGAAGTAGTCAATGGCCACTAGAATGAAGGGGTGTATGTTGGAAGCAGTCAGCTCAGTCCGACCAATCATATTAATACCCCACACCGCGAAGGGCCAAGGTGAAGTCAAGACATTCAGGGGATTTGGCAGCACATGCATCTTATCAGCATAGATCTGACACTTGTAATAGATACTAGAATGATTGTAACAATCGTTTTCCATTATTGACCAATAATAACCTGCCCTCACGATTTTCTTGGTCATGGTATACCCACTGGAATGAAATCCAAAGGAACCTTCATGAATTTCTTCTATGATCCTATTTGATTCGTGTCTATCCACGCATCTGAGCAAAATAGAATCATAATTTCTTTTGTACAAAACATCCCCGTCGAGGAAAAACTTAGCTGCATATTTCTGCAGAGTCTTTTTATCTGTGACAGAAGCATCCTCTGGGTATTCTTGCATCTTAAGATATATTTTGATATCGTAAAACCATGGTTTCTCATCAACAAAATCCTCTTCTACCTCATAGAAAAACGCTGGCTCATCCAACCTCAAAATGGTGATGGAGGGGGCTTCATTTGCCCATCTAACTTTAAACATGGATGACAGAGTAGCCAAGGCGTCTGCTAAGTCGTTCTCTTCTCTTGGAGTCTTTTTATCTGTGACAGAAGCATCCTCTGGGTATTCTTGCATCTTAAGATATACTTTGATATCGTAAAACCATGGTTTCTCATCAACAAACTCCTCTTCTACCTCATAGAAAAACGCTGGCTCATCCAACCTCAAAATGGTGATGGAGGGGGCTTCATTTTCCCATCTAACTATAAACATGGATGACAGAGTAGACAAGGCATCTGCTAAGTTGTTCTCTTATCTTGGAATATGATTGAAAGTAACCTCATCAAAAAAAGGGGTCAGCTTCAACACATGCTCTCGATACAGAATCAAATTCGGGCAACGTGTCTCTCAATCTCCGTTGATTTGGATAATCATAAGAGCATAATCCCCATATACTTCTAAGAATTTGATTCGCAAATCAATAGCAACTTCTAACCCAAATACACAAGCTTCATACTCATCCATGTTGTTCGTACAACCAAAGAAAATTCTGGCGGTAAGAGGAGTATGAAAACCTTCAGGAGAAGTAATCACAACACTGACACCATTACCCAATGCATTGGAGGCACCATCGAACACCATCGTCCATCGCGATCCTGGTTCGAGTCCTTCTTCTGAGCCTGGGATATTATAATCTCGTATGTATATGATGTCCTCATCAGGAAAGTCAAACTTCATTGGCTGATAATCGTCTTCCGTGGGCTGATGAGCGAGATGATCCGCCAACACACTACCTTTAATAACTTTTTGGGTAGTGTACTGGATGTCATATTCAGTTAAAATCATCTGCCAACAGGCTATTCAGCCCGTGAGAGTTGGGTTTTAAAAAATCTACTTGATTGGACCCATCTTAGAGATCAACAAAGAAGTATGGGCCAACATATACTGTCTTAGTTGGCGAGCAGCCCATACCAAAGCGCGTCAAGTTTTCTCGAGCAGTGAGTATTTGATTTCACAGTCGGTAAATTTTTTGCTAAGGTAGTATATTGCATGCTCTTTTCGACCAGACTCACCATGCTGCCCAAATATACACCCCATTGAGTTCTCTAACACTGTCAGATACATTATCAGGGGCCTACATTCCACCGGAGGCGAGAGAATTGGAGGTTCCAGCAAATATTCTTTGATTCTATCAAATTCTGCTTGGCAATTGTTATCCCACCTGTCCGTCTGATTTTTCTTCAACAATTTAAAGATTGGTTCACAAGTGGCTGTAAGGTGAGAGATGAATCTAGCAATGTAGTTTAACCTCCCGAGAAAACCACGAACCTCTTTTTCTGTTTTCGGAACATGCATTTCTTGT
Source organism: Vicia faba (assembly GCA_948472305.1). Classification (NCBI taxonomy): domain Eukaryota; kingdom Viridiplantae; phylum Streptophyta; class Magnoliopsida; order Fabales; family Fabaceae; genus Vicia; species Vicia faba. The sequence goes on along the minus strand of OX451740.1, from coordinate 1,033,850,738 downwards.
ATAACTTTTATCTTGCTAGGATCTACCTCAATTCCTTTTTAGGTTACAATGAAACCCAATGATTTTCCTGACCTCACCTCGAAGGTGTACTTATTAGGATTCAACCTTAGTTTGAACTTCCTTAACCTTTCAAACAATTTCCGTAAGTGAACAAGATGTTCCTCTTCCGCCTGGGACTTGTCAATCATGTCATCAACATACACTTCAATCTCCTTATGTATCATGTCATGAAAGAGTGTGACCATTGTGCGTTGATAAGTTGCCCCTGCATTTTTCAAACCAAAGGGCATCACTTTGTAACAAAAAATTCCCCAAGGTGTAATGAAAGTGGTTTTCTCCATGTCTTTTGGTGCCATCTTGATCTGATTATAGCCAGAAAAACCATCGATGAAGGAAAACACTTTAGCTTGAGCAGTATTGTCAACCAAAATGTCAATATGCGGTAACAGGAAATCATCTTTAGGGCTTGCTCTGTTCAAGTCCCTATAGTCTACACACATTCTGACTTTACCGTCCTTTTTAGGCACCAGTACAATATTCGCAATCCACGATGGGTAAGAAGTTACTTTCAAAAATCCGGCATCAAATAGCTTATGGACTTCCTCTTTAATTTTCTTAGACATCTCAAGATGAGTTCGGCAAAGCTTTTGTTTAACAGGAGGACACTCTTCTTTGAGAGGTAGCTCGTGCACAACAATATCTGTATCCAGCCCAGGCATATCTTCATAAGACCAAGCAAAGATATCAGCATACTCATGGAGCATTTCAATTAATCTTTGTTTGATGCTGTCTTCTAGAGCAACCCCAATCTTGACATCTCTTCAGACCTCTTTGGTGCCCAAGTTGATCAACTCAGTAGTCTATTGGTGTGGCTGAATAACCTTTTCTTCTTGCCTCAACAATCTAGCCAACTATTCAGGAAGATCACAATATTCCTCAGCTTCTTCTTCAGCTTGATAAATTGGTTTGTCATAGTCATAAAGAGCCATAGTAGAATCATTCTTGTCACTTTCCGAGTTTAACGGGGGACATAATCTGCATGATTATTTTTTTATTTATTTTAGTCTTAGATTAAAAAATAAAATAAAATCTCACATTTTGCCAAAAATTTAAAGGAAAGACAGGGAGAGAAATATTTGAATACAAAAGACATCCTTTATTGATGTTAAACTTGCAATGAAAAACATCGCGGCCTTACAACATGTCCACTACGTCTTAGGCAGGACATAGGGATTATTGCATGATAACAAATAAAAAGATAATTACTCTTCATAATGGGTGACTTCAATGACATCCTCGGAGAACCATCCTCACTCACAGCATGAGCCTCTTCATGGATAACCCCACCATTGACAAATTGAATTGGTGGAGTAATACCTTGAACCTCGAGAGGAGTAGCATTTGACATGCTTCTACCAGCCATGAAGTCTAAACCCTTCTTATCTGTCTGAGTAGGAAGATCCAACACTCTTCCCCAGCTCTCTCAATGACCAGATTGAACAATCATTTGTGCCTGAAGATAAGATGACATGGAGACCTTCGCCTTCCTATCCGCTTGACGAGGAGCTATGACAACTTGCACGGTCTCAAAGGCTTGCCACAGTTTCTCATGGATTTCTCCTTCCACATCAACATAGAAAAAGGAACTCAGATGACTGACAATATAATCTTCTTCTCCGCAAACGGTGACCACCTTCCCATTCAACAGGAACTTCAACATTTGGTGTAGAGGGGATGTGACAGCACCAGCCCCATGGATCCATGGGCGGCCAAACAAACAGCAATAGGAAGGATTAATGTCCATGATAAAGAAAGTGACTTCAAACACATGAAGACCTATTTTAATTGGCAAGTCGACTTCCCTGAACACTGTCCTCTTGGACCCATCAAAAGCCTTAATAATCAAATCACTTGGCCTTAACAAAAGCCCATCGTAATCGATCTTCAAGAGAGAGGACTTGGGAAATAAGTTGAGAGAGGAACTCATATCAACAAGCAGATATGACAAAGTAGTTTTTGCAATTTCTATAGAAATGTGCAATGCTTTGTTGTGCTTTCTACCCTCGGGGGGTAAATCAAATTCTGTAAAACCCAACCCATTACTCGCAGAAATGCTATTCACAATTCCCTCAAATTGATTCACATATATCTCTTGAGGAACAAAAGAGGCCCCTAATAGCTTCATTAATGAATTTCTGTGGGATTTCGAGTCTCTAGGCAACGAAATAATTGATATCTTTGAGGGTGTGTAACTCAATTGATCAATGATCTTGTAGTCACTTTTCTTGATGTACCTCATTAACTCAACTACATATTTATCCATTTCATTATCAAAAACAAGAACATGGCGATTTTTCCACGGTTTACCACCATTGACCATAATCTGCTTGCCCCTGGTTTTTGTTTCCGCACCTGTGCTACTTTCGGGATGTTCTAGTGAAGAGAAAATCTGGCCACTGCGGGTAATTTTGCTTTCACCAATGATGTCATAAACTTCAGACTCTTCTTCTTCTATCTGGCCCTTCTCAGAATTTTGAGTATCAAGTTTATGCCCTTGTTGATAACTTTCACCACCGTAATGCCAAATAATTTCTTTGTTGCTCAAATATGGTACTGGACCAGGTATAGTGACAGGTATAGGTGACTTCCTGACATAGGCTGGAATTGTAACGGGCACTTGAATTTTTTTTATTTGACAGGAATGGTTATCACGTTGACCTCATCCTCGCCAAATTTAGTCTTAGCGACTGTACGGTTGAACTGCAGAACTCCCTTGGTAATCAAATCCTGGACTGCATCCTTCAGACACTGGTAACCCTCCGGTTGTACCAGACAATCTTCATAATCAAACCCACAACCCAAAAACACACCTTTATGCAATAACTATTCTTTCACTAATGAGAGGGTCGTAATTAGCTGATTCACATCCATAACGAGATTCAAACCTTTTTCTTTAATAATGGCACTGACAATGGCATTTCCATGAGGTGGCAAAGGCTGACTAGTAATATTAGGTGATGGATAAAAATTAATAGCCTGAGAGTCCAATAAGTCTTGCACCTTATGTTTGAAGCTATGCAACTTTCAATGATATGCCCTTGTACTCCAGAATGAAACTCACATATAGCATTAGCATTGATATTCGGCGGCAGCTTTTCTGGGTTAATCTGCATTGTACGTTTCTCAACCAACTTCAAATCCAGTAACTGAGGTAGAAATTCTACATAGGGCATGGGAATTGTGTCAAATTTTCTGGGAAGTTGTTTTGGCATCTGTTGGTAGCCCTGCCTTGGCGCATATGTCTGCTGCTGAGGTGCAGCAACTGGTATTGTTACGGCAGCAATATGGTGATCCATATCCTGGTATCTACCTTTCCCTTTATGAGGATAAACTGTATTGGCTTCTCCTTCCTTTTTCTTTTTGTGACCACCGAAAGACTTCTTAGTATTACCAACATCATTTCCATCAATAACATCTTGGATTTTTCCTAACATAATTCCAATTTCAACTTGCTCTCCATGTGTTACCATCTCGGCAAGAGTACCTGATGTACTGCAAGTTATGTAGTACTGCCCCTGCAATGTACTACTAAACATTTCTACCATCTCCCGCTCCAACATGGGTGGTTGAACCTTTTAAGCTATTTCTCACCACCTTTGGGCATACTCTTTAAAATATTCATCCCGCTTCTGGGATAAATTTTGTAGTTGGGTTCTTGTGGGAGCCATGTCGGTGTTATACTGATAGTGCATAACAAAAGCCTCAACCAACTCTCTCCTGTACAGATGTGACTGCTTTCCAGCTGCATATACCACTATAGTGGGCCACCTGTCAAGCTGTCTTGAAAGAAGTGCATCAACAACTTTTCACCGTCCAAATACGCAGACATCTTCTGGTAGAAAGACTTAACATGGGTCTTTGGACAAGAAGTGCCTTTGTATTTCACGAAATCAGGCACCTTGAATTTGGGGGGAATCTTTACCCCAGGCACTAGGCCCAAATCAGACATGTCGAAGCCCACCCTACCTTGGCTTTCAAACCTGCGCATCCGCTCTTCAAGTATACGCAACTTCTTGTCAAATTATGTTGGTTCGTCAACATTAGACATCCAATCTTCCTAATTATCTTCTTCTAGTGGCCAAGCAGGAATACAAATAGGCCTCGGTAGTATAATAGGTTATTCAAAACTCTGATGAACAGAAGTAGATGGAGGAGGATTCCCCACAACTTGGCTCCCAGGGATACCTTGGTTACTTGTAAGATTGTTGAGATTCGCAGGCTGACCATTCTAAATATTTAGGCCAACATTTTAATCCATATTCACATTCCGAGTACCTCCTGGATTCTTCACCATATTTTGAGCATCCAAAGTACCATTAGGATTGTTGATGACGACCCCTTTAGGATTTGCATTTAATGTTTCACCACCTGAAACCGCACGACCGGAACCTGTCATCTGGATGTTAATGAAACATCAATGAAGTCGCCACCGAACGTCTTTTATCCCGCCGAGAGGGAAAGGTGAACATCAAGAAAACCTGAAAAGGGAGAAATCACGGTCTTTCAACCGAGAGATCGGGTAAGGGAGTCTGTTACGCGAGGGGAAGGTGTTAGCACCCCACACGCCCGTAGAACTCTATGGTATCCACTCTTGTTGTCTAATCTAATGGGTGTGGTCAAATCCTATGTCTATGGCTTAAAATTGAAAAGGGAATGCATGCGACAGGAAAAAAAAGAAAATTAAGTAGGGAAAGTAAAAGATGTGCTCGGTTGGGCCCTACCCCAATGCCTACGTATCCCTTTTAAGGAATCAGAGCAGCCGTAGTTCGACTTATGTGTTTTGGTTAGTTTGTGTTTTTTAATTAAGGCAAACAAAGATAATCAAGATGGAAAAACATAGAATGAAAAGACAAACAAAAGAGATGGTCAAACATCGACTAAGTAATAACATAGTAACATGTCAAAGATGGTGAAACATCAAATGATAAAATAACACACCTAACAATGACATTGTGGGTCAAAGTTGGATAATCAAACATGTGCGATGGAGAAACATCGGCTTCAAACAAATGTGTGATGGTGAAACATCGGCTAAGAGATAACAAAGATATCATGGCAAAGATGGCGAAACATCCATAAAACAGATAGCAAAATATCACACCTATCAATGATATTGAGAATCAAAGTAGGATAACAGGCATGTGTGATGGCGAAACATCGGCTTCAAGCAAATGTGCGATGGCGAAACATTGGCTAAAGGATAACAAGAAATCATGGCAAAGATGGCGAAACATCAATAAAACGGATAACGAAACATCACACCTAACAATGATATTGAGAATCAAGGTAGGATAACAAACATGTGCGATGGCGAAACATCGGCTTCAAACAAATGTGCGATGGCGAAACATCGGCTAAAGAATAACAAGAAATCATGGCAAAGATGGCGAAACATCAATAAAATGGATGACGAAACATCACACCTGACAATGATATTGAGAATTAAGGTAGGATAACAAACATGTGCGATGGCGAAACGTCGGCTTTAAACAAATGTGAGATGGTGAAACATCGGCTAAATAATAACAAGAAATCATGGCAAAGATGGCGAAACATCAATAAAATGGATGACGAAACATCACACCTGACAATGATATTGAGAATCAAGGTAGGATAACAAACATGTGCGATGGCGAAACATCGGCTTCAAACAAATGTGCGATGGCGAAACATCGGCTAAAGGATAACAAGAAATCATGGCAAAGATGGCGAAACATCAATAAAACGGATAACGAAACATCACACCTAACAATGATATTGAGAATCAAGGTAGGATAACAAACATGTGCGATGGAGAAACATCGGCTTCAAACAAATGTGCGATGGCGAAGCATCGGCTAAAGAATAACACAGATAAGGTAAGATTGGTTTGTATCTTTTACTTTGAAGTAGGGTTTGGGTTTATTAGAAATGTCTTATGATTTGCCAAGAAAATAATTTTTGTTTTAAGATGCAAAATGCAAAGAAAGGTAAAAAAACTAAGGGAAGCTAGCCTAACACTATTTCTAAAGTTATCATACAATGATTGACCCTACGGTTGAGTTTAAAGGAAAATACTATCCTATGTTAGCATACATGGATTCCTACCTTAATCAACATGCCAAAGGAAGCTCCACAAAACTATCCTATAGGGAACATGCAATGAGAGCGAAGTCGTGATCTCAATTTCTAAATTGAGTGACTCATCAATCAACAATTAAAGAAGAAAAGTAATAGACATCCTATAGGGAACATGCAATGAGAGCGAAGTCGTGATCTCAATATCTAAATTGAGTGACTAATCGATCAACAATTAAAGAAGAAAAGCAATAGACATCCTATAGGGAACATGCAATGAGAGCGAAGTCGTGATCTCAATTTCTAAATTGAGTGACTCATCGATCAACAACAAACACAACACATGCAATCAGACAAAAACCAGAGGGCCTCCTAACATATATCAGCAACATAGGTCCCATCATGCAATCAGAGTATTATGCAAAATGAAAATGGGAGAAAGGAAGTAGTACAATACCAAACAGATAGCTATCTATAGAAATCAAGCAAGAACAAAAGAAACCCAAAGAAACTTCAAGCAAGCTGGCATCAGTAAACAAATTGAGTCAGGAATCTATCAGATATGAATAAGTCTCAGGGGAAATGTATGGTATTCACAATCATATGTATATATATCCTGCATAAACCATCAGACATTCCAAGCACATAAAAATAATGCCAGTTATAATAGATTGTGTTTCACAAATAAAGTGAAACACAGAGAAACCTCAAGCCAAAAGTGGAAACATTCTCAGAGTACCTCGCACATTCAACAACCAAGTTAGTATTCCATAAGGTGAAAAAGTGAGAATAACATGGTGGAAATTACCAAATATTAGACATTATAAACAAGAAGAGACAAGCATATGCACATATTAGGTCAAGAGAATAAGAGGAATGTTGCTCTTTCCTATCACCATGTTGAATTGACAATTGAGTATCAATCAAGGATCATAAGAGCTTGAGAATAATATGAACAAGAACCATGGAAGTCAGTAGCAAGCACATTTTAATCATGCATAGCTAATTCAATCACAAACTCATGAACACAATAGAAAATGAAACATACATAAAGCATTAGATGGTTCAAAATATTCAAACATGAGACATTGAGAAAAAATACTTTGATGCTAAAATGGACAAGTCAGAACCAACATGATCATTAGGTTCCCAATTATAGGCCTCACTCAAGTTCATTGGCCATCAAACAAATTGCAACAAGTCATGCAAACATGATTGGGTACCTTCACTTCAAAATTACACAAAAAAAATAGAAACAATGATCCATAATTCAAACCAAAAATATCTTAACATGTTGGAAGTGTTTAGAAGTCTGAATTCAAGCCCTAAGTTCATGAATGATTGGGGAGGAGGACAAATGAAGTACAAAGTTTAAGACTAGTTGGCAAAATCACCAAACTAGACAAGTTTTCAAAGTTATTTGTGGAAAAATATCAAGCCAAGTCAAATAATTCAAGAAAAATAGTTTTCAAATCCCCAATACATTCATGAACCATGATCAAGACCTGAAATCCAATAAAAAATCCAAGGTACAAGGGTTTTGAACATGAAACTTGCACCATAAGCAACAAAACCCTAGGTTTTGACTTTTAATCCTAAATATTAATTAAATTGGATTAAAACTCAAATAAATCAAACCAAGGTCCAACCAAACACCAAGAAACCTTAAAAGTCAGGATATACATTTTTTCATATTTTTTGAATTAAGAAAAGTCAAGAAAGAAATTAATATTCAAACCATTATGTACTTAACAAATATTCACATGGCAAAATGATATTTAAATAAAAAAATCAGAAAAATGGCCAACTAAGATTGTAATAAAATATTAGGGCTAAAAACATATATCCCTGATTTTTTGTGAATTTTTGGATAAAAGGAAAATATTAAAAACAAAAAAAAACAAACAATTAATAATGGAATTATTATTTAAGGGCAAGAAAATGAAAAATATAACCAAAATCACAAAAAAGGCAAAACAAAAATATGATCAGGTTCTATGATTAAAAACAAGATTACATGATTTTTTTTGGAATTTTTGAATTAATAGAAGTATTAAAATAAAAAAAAACAAACAAATATTACAAATAAACTTTGAAATTAAATTTTAATCAAAAATAAGAAAAATGATAAACCAAAGTAAGAATCAATTTTCACATTATTTTATGGTTCTCAATTTATTTTTGTGGATTTTTTAGGTCAAAGGAACTATTAAAATAAAAATTATCTTTAGTTAATTAATTAATTAAACATAAAAATTTTGAACCAATCAAAATATTTTCAAAAAAATTATCAAAAAAATACACAAAGTCAGAAATGTTATTTGGAATTTATGATAATTTTTTCAGAATTTTCCAATCATTTTTGAACAAGAAATAAAATTATGGAAATCAATTTATAAAATGAATATTCAAATAAACCAAAATTTCAAATGAACCAATCATGATGTGCCACCACATCATCTTCAACCTCTGGATGTTCAAAAAATGCACGCATATCTCAGGCTTAGGACACACTTTCAGATCAACACAACTCATTCAATTTTACATCATTTTTGATGAAATCAAAGGCAAATCAAAGCTAGCATGGCAAGGAATCCAAAGCAATTCAAATCAGATCAAATCATCAATCAGATTGTCCACAATCAAGTCATGAATATGAACAAAAACATTCTGAATCACGAGTTTCAGAACATCCAAACATGCATAATTCATCAAATTAAATGCTATAAAGCTTCAGAATCATTCCATAGACTTCAATCAACATGATTATGAACTTGAATCACACGAGGCATGGCTAGAAATTAGAATTCGAAGTTGATAATTCATACCTTTGAGAAAAAATGGATCTACTATCTCCTTCACTCCTGTTGCAATCTAAGCCTCGATCTACAATCCTTATCACTTGGAGAAGATAATGCAAGTAGAATTGGCCAAAACGCGCAAGGGAGATGGAAGAATCGAAGAAAAATGCAGAGCAACAAGCTATGGAGTTTCTGACTTTGATTGATGAAATGAGGCACAAACCCTTTACACTGATGCTTGCGTCTCAATATATAGAGGATCAGGAGGATGGTAGGATAGGTTTTTCGCGCTGAAAGCTCTTGGAATCAAAGAAATTTTCTTTTGGCCAAAATTAAGTATGCGCATACAGCCTTGAAGTCCCTCGTGCGTTGGCTTTCTTTTTGCGTGCATTATAATCCATTTTCCCTCAGGAAGAGATTATCAAGAAGATTAGGACTTAAATCCTTGCATTAAGCTTGTGTAGGTGATTTGGCAATTTTGAGCAAGTTTTGCATTTTTTGATTCAAGCAAGCTCATGAAGCACATGGGCACGAAATGGTGAGTGTAATGGGCCTCAGCATGTCAGAAATTACCAATGGGCTTGATTATAAGCAAGGATAATGGCTAAAACTTGAGTTTGCAAGAAATGGCCATTTTACACATTTGCAAAATTTCACTAAAATGCCACAAAATTCCAAAACTCATAACTTGCTCATACTTTTGAATTTTGGCACAAATGAGCACAATTTGAAAAGGTATTGAAAAGATATACAAACCCTTAGTTTATAGTTTTTGCAAATTAATCCATTAAGGTTCCCAAAATTTGGCTTGAAATTCAATAATTTTGAAAAATGACCTATAATTTTGTAACTTCAAAAGGCCATAACTCTTGATTCCTTGCCAATTTGGACATGGAACCAAAAGGAGGTGAAAGATCATTCTCTTAGCTTTCCAAGAATATTTCATTTGCATTTTTGTGATCAAAGATGAATAAAATATGAATTTTTGAAATTAAGTCTTCATTTTCCAAATTTAGTAACTTTTAGGGTTTCCTTAAGAACAAGTTTCAACCCAAACTTCAATCTCTTTAATCCAATGACCAAAACGGACTTGAAATATGAAAAGTGCATACTTGAATTGATGGTTGGCCAAAAATTCACTTGGTCAACCTTGACTTTGACTGATTTTGACCAAAATGACCATTTTGCCCCTCTGAATCAGTTGATCCACTTTCCTTCAAAATTGATGATCAAGACTTCAAACATATGATCTTCCAAATATATAGAGGCCATGTACAAAGTTTCACTTCAAAATTCTCAATAAATATTGATGAAATCCCAAACCCTAGTTTTGGTTAACACCTTAGGAGAGTGATGAATTATCTTCAAAACTTCAAATCCTCTGGGCATCTTGACCAATTCCTTGTGCAAAGACCTTTCAAATATCAAAGAAAAGTTGTAGCTCCCCAAATCAAGTCTTATACATTGTCCAAAAACCTTGCTCAAGAAAACCCTAATTTGGCAGATGAATTCAAAGAGTGATTCCACTTGTGATCAAACACAAACTCCAATCTTCTAGGGGTCCAATGAGATGAATAAAGGATCTTGAGATATGAAAAAACTTTTGAGCTTGAAAGATCCAGAGGTTTGGGTGATAATATATCTCTTGAGCAACTTGTCCATGTGATCAACCTTCAAAGCTTTGAGGAAAACTTGATAACCAAAGTATTTTGATCCTATCAGAATGTATGAATGCAATGCACTAAGATGTTTATGATGAAACATAAGCCTAAATCAAGAGGGTAAATTTTGGGGTGCAACAGCTGCCCCTATTCAAATATCTTCAACATGATAAGTGAGAAAAGTGATAACTTTTGAGCGTTCAGGGTTGACGATGTTTGAATACAAAAGAACCCGAAAATTTACACTCTTGAAAGAAACGCAAACAGAAACCCCCGAGATATGCGTCAGAATGAAGCTCTAACACAGGTTGAAACAAAAAAAAAACAAAGAAGAGTAGATGCAACTAAACTTCCGGACAAACGTGCCAGGGCGAAACCGGGCTTCAAAAGGGAGGGGTGAGGCAAAACTCAACCAACAGATTATAAACGAGACTAAGCTCTGTAACAAAAAATGTACGCGAGTGAGGAGACGAAACTCCGAGCTCGACCTAAGGCAAAAGTGGCTAGAGTGCGCGATTCTAGGAATACTTGCTAATCTCAACTAAGATAGACAGTATGAAGGAACTGACTGAATCTCAGAAATGAGGAACAACATCGAGACGAAACTCGACTCAACGACTAGTCAGACGAAACTAGACTAGATGAGTACGAAGACGAGACTTGATTTCACGCACGGGTAACGAGGCGAAACTTGACCCAAAGCAAAACTATGAGAGTGCATGTTTCTCAGAGAACTTGCTGGTCTCGGATCAATGGATAAACAGCGACAAAAGCTGATAGGAGAATCCAAGGAACAAAGGACTCTGATTTCAAACCAGGGACACAGCGTGAACATTGCACTCGGTAAACGAACATCATCAAAGAGTCCAAGGTAGGAAAGCAAAAACGAGACGAAACTCGACTCAAAAACGAGTTAGACAAAACTAAACTAGATGAGTACCAGGACGAAACTGGATTTCATGCACAGGCGACGAGGCGAAACTCGACCCAAAGCGAGGAGATTAGGGCGTACACCTAAAAACCCGCTGAAAGCGAATATCAGGACGAAACTGGTATTCAAAAGGTGCATCAATAGACATTGGAATGAGACAGAGAGGGTAGTAAATACTAAATTCGAGAAGACCGGGCCAGGGCGAAACTGAGCTATAGTCAAAAGTAGACACTCAAACAAATGATTAACGTCAAAAGGATATTGGTATGCGGAGGAAACTGAGAATATAAGGACAAAGACCTCATTGGGGATTAAATATGACTTATTAGAGAATCAGTGGGGATGACGGAAATAATAATGGCTTATGTTCCGATGCATGTTGGAATTCTTTTTATAGCGCAATGCTCCATATAATGGAAATGCTACGCATTTTGGTAGATGCAATGTAATGATGTATGTTTAAAAGTTCCACTAGGGAATGGCCAATTGAGAAGCCAAAACCAAGAAGCCAGAACTTGACATGACCTGCAAAAATAAATTGCAAAATCCAAAAGAGAGGAGAAAATGCGGGAAGCCGCTATAGTGGGAACCTCGAAGAGATGGAGCCTCGCGGAGAATAACAAATGAGAAACCAGCAGAAACGGGCAATAAACACTTGAGAGGAACTGCAAAAAAATAAATTGGGAATTCTTGGGGAAAATCAGGTTAACACTGCAACTTCCGGAAAAGGACGGAAACCTTTTGCTGGGGGAACAAAACTCTACTTAAGAGGTGGGACTTCCCCGGGGAGATAGAACTCTGTTGAAGACTATCTTGCTGGAGAGATATTCTCTTGGAACGCAACCAAAGGACGAATCCTGCAGATAGTCACACGGTATAAAAGCCTTACTGGGGAAAGAGAAGATCCTTAACATAAAGATGCCCCGGTCAACAAATTGGCTGGGAAATGAGAGGTCAAAGCGAGGGATCTCCATTGGCGATCTCAAAGGGGAGTTGAAGCTTTTTTCAGAATGTGGATTCCTGTTCAACAACTCCACCGGGGATTGATGACACATCCAAACTTGAAGTATTGGAATAAGGCTTTTGAAAGAAAGTCTTTGGAGTAACAGAACTTTGCCGCGGAAATGAAACTTCACTGGGGTAAGAAAAATTCACCGGGGAAATGGCGGAAATGAAACTTCACTAGAGAACCAAAACTTCACAGGGGATAAGTAGAGTCCTAATCAAAAATGGTCTCCGTCAAAACTGAAGAAAGCAGAACACTCCCTTCTTGACAATCATTAGGCTCTTTACAGGTGTTCCACGTGTAAACTCTTTTGATGTCAAACAGCTGTTTTGCATACAGAAAAATGTTTATTGAATATGATAGTCCTGATGCGATAATTATTTAAGCCTTGAAGTTGAAAAATTTAACAAAACGTCGCATCTCTGTTGTGAACGAATCACTGGCTAGAGTGCAAAAGTTTTAAAATTTTCGTTCCCCTTTTTGAAAAAAAAATGAGTCAAGATGCGGGTGTTAAGATACCAACATGGATATGAAACACATATTTGGGAGTTTTTAAGCAAAGCTATCATGTTGTATTATGCTTTCGAGTTAAACCCTTGTTTCAGTTAGGACTTTCAAAGGTTGTAACGTGGCCTGGTTCGAGGTGCTTTTGAAAAGAAGTTTTCAAGGCTCAAGTTATTCGATGCCCTCCCCCTTCGTGATATTCTTCTGTCCTAAGTTCAGCTGGCTTATCACAAGCGTTCATATTTCAAAAGGATTCATAATGGTTGAGTGATCACGACAAATCCTCCATCACGATTGTCGCTTAACTTCCACTGCTCCGGTTTTTGATATTATTGTTCTTCCTTTGATGAAAATTTTATTTAATATTTTTCCTTTTCCTTTTTTTTGGCCTTTTAGGCTCTCTTCTCCCTGACTTTTGCCTGGACAAAATATTTTGAATCTCCATTTTGGGAGTCCAGCGGGATGCCCTAACTTTTTCCTAAGCGACTTGTTTTCAAGTTTCGACTTCGCGGGGCTTTTTGTTTCTTTCTTATTCATGCTTTCCTTTTTGAACAAGTCAATGTGACTTTAGGTCTTTGAACTTTTTCCATTCTTCCTCTCTTTTTTGAATACAAATGCCTCATTCCTTGGTCAGCGAGGGATAGCCATTATTGTATCGATTCGATCTCGGCCTCAGGATTTTTGTGAGGAAATGAACATCGTGGTTTAGGCATTTTTCCTGATCTCATGATGCGAAAGATAAAATGTGGTGATCCTCGGATGGGACATTCTTTCTGAAATTTGAATGCTTGGTTAAATCAACTGAACATCTACCCTGCCCCTGGTCAAAAAAAGGTTTATTTTTCTTTTTTGAACAGAAAGAAAACTCCTACTTCGAAGGCTCAGAGGGGTTAACGAGGGTCTAACTCCATTATATCTCCGGTGTTTGTGGATTTAAACAATGCCTGTACATCATCAACGGGGTTCTACTCAAAAGCATACCACTACGGTCATCGTTCTTTAGCTAAACTTCCTCCTCCAAATTCTTGGTCATGCAAAAGAATTGACACAGTTGGTATCAAAACGCCCGGAAAACAACTAAAGAGTGATTTTGTAAAAAAAAATTTTTTTAGGCAAAAACATTCAATGCACCAAGACTGACATTCAGCTATAAACAAAATCCTATATGCAGAGAATGCTTAAATCAATCAAGATGACACATGAGAGCGCGACAAAGAAACATAATAAAAGCCAGTATGGAGAAGAAGTATCTCCAACCAGGTTCACCGGTCCCACTGACCTGCCGTAACCTTGATATTATCCTGACCCATGATCTTTACCAACAGCCCGGAGCCGTGAAAAAAAATGGCAAGTCAAACGCCAACAGAGTGAAGGGGAGATTCATCAAACATGGAACCAAACATGCCCCTTGCACAGTAGTAGTGGTGTTTGTTATCCTTATTTCAAGTGATCGACTAACCATGACTTGTATTACCATTTAAGTGTAAGGTCCACGAAGTTTAATATGTACATGCTTATAAAAAATATTGGACTTTTTTGCAAACAAAATAAAAAAGAGAAAAGAAAAGCATACGTATACTTGAAAGAAGATATTCTATTAATTTTGAGCAATCTGCCTGTGAAAAAGGCATTTACATTGGGAAGCAAGAAATTGAAAAATTAAAACAAACAAGCGTTTACAAACGGCAATGTGAATGTGAATATCCATCAAGTCCCGACTCTGCTATGACTATGATGACTCTCATCTTCCTGCCTTCAGACAAATCTTTCTTGGATTAACTTCGAACTTATACCAGGTGACGGAACGAAGGAAAGAAACAAAGGATCCCATGTTGAGCGTAGTCATTTGCTTTAAGTCCCTAACTTTTTCCTGAATCGCCCTTTCGGGTTTTCGATTCACCAGGACACCCCCTTTTTTTGTTTCCTAAACCGCCCTTTCAGGTTTTCAGTTTAGCCGGGTTTTCATTATTTTATGCAAAATATTTTTTAACTACGTCAGCATTCACAGGGAGAGGGAAGTACTCTCCATCCATAGTCGTGAGCATCATCGCTCCTCCAGAGAAAACTTTTCTGACCACGAAAGGACCTTCATAAGTCGGAACCCACTTGCCCCTGTGATCTCCCTGGGGGAGAATTATCCTTTTGAGCACAAGGTCACCTGGCTTGTAATACTGAGGTCGTACCCTCTTATCAAAAGCTTTTCTCATCCTTTGCTGATATACCTGACCATGACATACAACCGTCAATCTCTTTTCATCAATAAGTTCCAGCTGATCCAGCTGATTCTGTACCCATTCACTTTCATCCAGCTCAACATCTCTCGTGACCCTAAGAGAGGGAATCTCAACTTCTACCGGAAGTACTGCTTCCATGCTGTAAACCAATGGAAATGGGGTTGCCCCAGTTAAAGTATGCACAGTGGTGCAATAACCATGCAAAGTGAAAGGCAACATCTCATGCCAATCTTTATAGGTTACCACCATCTTCTGCATGATTTTCTTGATATTTTTATTGGCCGCTTCGACAGCACCGTTCATCTTTGGTCGATATGGGGAAGAATTATGATGCTTGATTTTGAAAGACTCACAAAGCTCCTTCATCATTTTGTTGTTCAGATTAGACCCATTATCAGTAATTATCTTCTCAGGCACTCTATAGCGAAAGATAATATTGTGCTTAATGAACCGAGTTACCACTTGTTTGATGACATTGGCATATGATGCAGCTTCGACCCATTTGGTAAAATAATCGATGGCAACCAGAATGAAACGGTGCCCATTGGATGCAGTTGGTTCAATCTTACCGATCATATCAATTCCCCACATCACAAACGGCCAAGGGGACATTAAGACATTCAAAGGTACTGGCGGAACATGCACCTTATCAGTGTAGACTTGACATTTGTGGCAAACCCGTGCGTGATTGTAACAATCAGTCTCCATGGTGGACCAATAATAACCTGCTCGCAAAATATTTTTGGCCATGGTGTGCCCGTTGGAATGGGTCCCGAAATCACCTTCATGTATCTCCTCATGATGCCTTATGTATAACACACCACCACTGAGAAAGAACTTGGCTGAAAATCTTCTAAAAAACTTCTTGTCTGTGACGGATGCTTCCTCAGTATACTCTTGTGTTTCAAGATACCGTTTAACGTCATAAAACCAAGGGTTACCATCTGGCTCCAAACTGGCCTCAAAACAGAAAGCTGGCTCACTCAAACTTCTTATAGTAATGGAAGGTGCCTCATTAGCCCACTTAACCTTGAACATGGAGGACAAAGTTTTTAGTGCATCAGCTAGATTATTTTTTTCCCTAGGAATATGCTCAAACGTGATTTATTCGAAGTACGAAATCAACTTCATAACATGCTCATGATAGGGAATTAGATTCTGATGGCGAGTCTCCCAATCTCCATTAATCTGGCTGATAACAAGATTGGAATCCTCGTAAACTTTCAAAAATTTGATGCGCAGGTCGATCGCCGCCTCAATGTCATAAATGCAAGCCTCATATTCGTCCATGTTATTAGTGCAATCAAAATAGATACGAGCCGTGAAAGGAATGTGGTATCCCTCAGGGGAAGTGATAATAGCTCCGACATTGTTGCCCATGGCATTAGAGGCAACATCAAAAACAAGTGTCCAACGTGATCCCGGCTCGGGCCCTTCGTCTGGGTCTGGTATGTTACAATCCCGAATATACACAATTTCCTCATCTGGAAAATCAAACTTTATTGGTTCATAATCGTTCAAGGGTTGATGAGCAAGATGGTCGGCCAGTACACTACCCTTAATTTCTTTTTGAGTAGTGTATTGGATATCATATTCAGTTAGTATCATCTGCCAACGGGCTACCCTGCCTGTAAGAGTCGGCTTCTCAAAAATGTACTTGATTGGATCCGTTTTGGATATCAAGTAGGTTGTGTGAGTTAACATGTACTGTATTAGACGTTTGGCGGCCCAGGAAAGCGTACAACAAGTCTTTTCCAACAACGAGTATCTCGACTCTCATTCTGTAAACTTCTTACTCAAGTAGTAAATAGCCTGCTCTTTCTTCCCTGTTTCGTCATGTTGAACGAGGACACAACCCATTGAGCTTTCCAACACGGTTAGGTACATGATTAGTGGCCTTCCTTCCACTGGCGGCATGAGTATCGGAGGTTCCTGCAAATACTCCTTTATTTTGTCAAAGGCCTTATGACAATCCTCATTCCACTTCACCATCTGACTTTTCTTCAACAACTTGAACATAGGTTCACAGGTGGCTGTGAGATGAGAAATAAATCTGGAAATATAGTTTAACCTCCCAAAGAAACCATGTACTTCCTTATTTGTCCTTGGCTCAGGAATTTCCTCTATCGCTTTGACTTTGGTCGGGTCCACCTCAATACCTTTCTCACTTACAATAAAGCCCAATAGCTTGCTGGATCTCACCCCAAAGGTGCACTTATTCGGATTCAACCTCAACAAGAAATGCCTCAGTCTTTCGAACAATTTTTCCAGATGAACAAGATGTTCCTCTTCCGTGTCAGACTTAGCAATCATATCGTCTACATATACCTCAATCTCTTTGTGAATCAAGTCATGAAAGAGAGTGACCATAGCGCACTGATATGTTGCCCCGACATTTTTCAACCAAACGACATCACTTTATAACAGAAGGTTCCCCAAGGCGTGATGAATGTTGTTTTCTCCATATCCTCCGGAGCCATCTTAATCTGATTGTAACCTAAGAAGCCATCCATGAATGGGAACACCTTGGAATGAGCAGTGTTATCGACCAACACATCAATATGTGTGTGATACGGTGGGAGAGAACTGACAGTTTTTTGGAATGCTGGTTCGCGCTTTGCGTTTGTTTTTGCAAAATTTCGCGGTGAGCAATGAAACAACCGGCTGAAAATCATCAAACAATGAAGTCGCCATCGAACATCTTTTATCCCACTTGTAGGGAAAGGTAAACATCTAGAAAACCTGAGAAGGGAGAAGTCACGGTCTTGCGACCGAGAGATCGGGTAAGGGAGTCTGTTACGCGAGGGGAAGGTATTAGCACCCCACACTCTCGTAATACTCTATGGTATCCACTCTTGTTATCTATCTTATGGGTGTGTTTAATCTATGCTTACTGTTTACTATACTACTGGAGGAATGCATGCAAAAGAAAGGAGAAAAAGAATGTAGGGAAAATAAAATTGTGCTCGCCTGGGCCCTACCCCAATGCCTACGTATCCCTTTTGAGGAATCAGAGCTACCGTAGTTCGGCTCATATGTTTTTTTGTTTGTTTGTGTTGTTTTGTGGACGAAGTTAATTCCGCCTTCTGCCGCAGCTCGACCTTTGGAGACTTATGCGTTGGCACAAAAGTAAATTAATCATGTCCTTACTTGAAAAGGTTTTTTAGAGAAATGGTGCTCGAGCGCACAAAAGATTTGAGTTGGTTTGTATTTTGTAGTATTTTGTTGTAGATGATGACTGATTGACCTCAAGAGAGAGATATTAGCCATTTTTCTACTTATTCATGAAAGGAGTCTTTGAGAATTGAACCACACCTATGCTTGAGATGAAGAACAATAAGATCGAGAAGAGACCCGCTTATCATTTCTCATACTAAGCAAAAGCATGATTCTCATCAATAGTTTTAAAGTGTTTTGAATTTTGAAAGAAAAAGAAGTTTTTGTTTTAGATGCGTATGCGAAAGGAGAAAGAAAATTCAAAAGGAGACTAACTTACTTCTAAACCTAATGCTATTATGTGTTGTTAGACCTAAAGTTAGAATTTTGAGGGAATTCTACCTAATGTTAGCATGTTTATGAATTGCGATAAAGTACTGAAATAAAGAATAAAATAGAGTTGTGACGATACCGAACAGAGAAGGTCGGTTGCCTCTTCAAAATTGTGCAAGCGGTAAGGAAATTCTATCAAAGGTCCCTTGGGCAAGTGATTGAAGAATTAACCCCGAGTATTCCACATTGCTAGAGTTATATCAATGCTATCACAAAAATCTTGACTAAAAAAGGTCAATAAGAATGATTACCAAATATGAAAAATAAAATAGAAAAAATTCTAATCGAAATTCTAAAAAGAAATTCTAAAGAAATCTAAAATATTCTATTATTTTGTATCATTTTATTGTCAATTGAGAGAAAAAATTAAACTAGAAGAAAAACTAAAATAATAATAAAAAAGGAAAAATTAGAAGAATCAGGGGGTACAAGCTGAATTTAGGGATGTGATATGGAAAACATGCACTGGGCCCAAAATACTTGAATCCAATAGCATAGTAATGGTTTGCTTCAAAACAATGCAGGCCCAAGAGAATGGGTGTAATCCAACCCATACCAATCAACAACACCAACATATTTCTAATTAATCTACAACCCTTAGCATACTAGTTTTATTATATATTTTAGTTTCTTATTGAATAAAAAATTAAAAAAAATAAAAAGAAAGTAAAAAAACAAAAGAATCTGAAGGAAATTAAAAGGGATTTAGGGTTAGGAATTGACATATGCTTCTCGTTCTCCTCCACCACGCGGCGCCGCTCACCTTCGGATATCACTTCTCCGTCTCTGATTCAAACGGCTCTTCGACGTTCATCATGAAATCATCTTCTACTGCTCATCTTCTCGACGTCTCATCA
Source organism: Vicia faba (assembly GCA_948472305.1). Taxonomy (NCBI): domain Eukaryota; kingdom Viridiplantae; phylum Streptophyta; class Magnoliopsida; order Fabales; family Fabaceae; genus Vicia; species Vicia faba. The sequence continues at coordinate 1,033,831,078 of OX451740.1, read as the reverse complement.
CTCTCATTCGCGGATTCAGGATTTGCGATTCCATTTCCCCGCGTTGCCTCACTTTGATTGCGCCTTCACCGTGACGATCTACGTTTCTGATCGTCCTCCTCCATTCAGTCACCGCTCGTTAATCTCCGTCTCGGCGTCTTCGCGTCTCGGATCTCTTCAATGCTTCGATCTCACTTCTTCGCCGTTTCAACTGTAACGATGATAAAGAAGGGAAATCTTGTTGAGAAGCTCAGGTATATATGTATTCGTATCTTGCACTTTCTTCTCCCTTCGCGTTTTCTGATTATCCTCTTCTTCTTCTCATTCTTTGGTTCGCGCTTGTGCTGTGCTTCTGTGTTGTTGATTCCTATTGTTGTTATTATTTGCAGTAGCCGTTTTGTTCTTGTGTATCATTTGTTGAGTGCGGATCAGAGATGCAAGATTGTGAAGATTGAAGGTTGGGGAGTTGCAGAGATGGAGGTTTAGGGAGAAGAAGGTTGAGGTTTCAGAGTGTGAGTTCAGAGAATTTGGAGGATTGAGATGAGGATGGTGATTGTGATGGTGAAATGGTGCGTGGATGAATGTGGATGAAGGTTCTGAAACTGGAAAAATGGTGAGAATTATGGAGTACAGATGAAGAAATGAAGGTTTGTACCGAGAAAGAGAGTGAAGGAAGAGTTTATGAGGATTTTCCCTCTTGGTGAATTTCTTTCTTAATCTAATTTTTCGGACTTTTTCTCTGTGTTTGTAAATAAAGAATAAAATCCAAAAACTGAATCCCCTCTGCCCCCTCCCTCTGATCTATTTGTGATCTCTATTATGTATATGCTGGAAGTTTTTGTTATCGGTTTGTTAGGTTAGTTATGGTAGTTATTATGTTTTGCAGTGTCAGAGATTCTATTAGGCTTGGTTTGTTAGAGGTTAGTAGTTAGTTAGACTATTTTCAGTTACAGTTGGTGATTCTGTTAGTGGTAGTTATTCTGTTTTGTTATTGTTAGAGATTCTGTTAGTTGGTTAGAATTTGGTTAGGGGTTGTTAGAGAGGTTGTTATAACAGTTTTGGTTGTTGTTAGTTATGCTGTTAGAAGTGGTTAGAAGGTTTGAGAGTTTGTTATGAATTGGTTATGGACATGGTTTTGGTTGTTTTACAATGGTTATTTGTAAATCTGTTAGGATTAGTTGAGATATGGTTTTGGGTATTTAAGAATTCACTTTTGGTTTTTGTTAGCTGTTTGCAGTGTTATTGAATGTTAGTTTTGGTTGGTTATTGAAGAAATCGGTTAGCAGTTAGTTATAGATTATGGTGCTGTAAGTTACTTTGTTATAAAATTTATGTGCAGGGGGCTGCCTTTATTTTTTTGGGTTACGGAATTGGTTTTGGCAATTGGAAGTGTAGTGTATGCGGTTCATGCTTATGACAGTTTATCCAATATTTTTGCAGGTTTGGTTCATATCAGGGCTATTGGGAAGCAAAGGCAAAAGGAAAACACCAAGATGATATGAAGTTGGAACAAAGACGCATAACACGAAGTTTTGGAAGCTTGAAGTTTGAAACATGAAGAATGATTGAAAATTAGGATAGGTTTGGGTAAAAATGTATAGATGTTATGTATAATTGTAATGTAATTTGGACTTGTATGTATTTGAATACACATTGGGATGTATGTTGACTTCATTTCCACATAATGAAATGGCCTTTGTATGAATTCAAATAAATGGTATGAATCCAAAATATTTGCAAGGTAATCAAAAGAGACATGAATCTTGAATGAATCCAAGAGAGGCTATTTGGACGATATTTTGATGGTTGGATGAATTTGATGCATGCTTTTTCATACCTGTGGTATGAATTCCAAGAAAAGCCACGCAAATATTTAAGAACTTTGATTTTCTCCAAATCCACTTCAAATATTAATGAATGAATTCTAATCAAACTACAGCTTCAGTGAATCCATAATTCGATTCAATTTTCCGATCTAAACCAAATTTACGTGTCAAGCAATAAGCATTTGAAATAATGACACCTTGATCACAATCAACATCTTGTACCATGTCCCGACTATATGAGCACTAGAACAACGACGTCTTGGACCCCTTCTCAATAGATGATAATGACTATGCCCTGAGGGATTCTTTGCAGATGAATATGAAAGATGAGACATGCGAATACCTTGATATGGAATGAACCTCAGGTAGAATGCTGACAAGCTCAAGTATGAAAATGTATAAACCTTGATTTTTAGCTTCGTCTCATAAAACCTTGCCACTTGACATTGAGAAGAAAAGAATAGCCTCGTAGCTTGATGATGATAAGGTCCATGAAATGAAAACCTAGCTTCAAACAAATTATCGATGGAGAAATCAATTGAAACAAGCTTGTGCAAAGATGAAAGCCTTCAAAGTCATACAACAACCCTTATTCCTCGAAATCCATGATCTTATGCCAATTTATCGATTAATGATGCATGATGTGTTAGATGACCTAATGGAAATTATATATGTGAAAAAAATGCAAAAATGCGTAAGCCAGATAGGAAGTAAAAGGGTAGGACAAATTTGGGGTATTACAGCTGCCCCTATTTAGTCTTAAACCTGAAAGTACGATTGGCACGTGCCTTTCGGAAGTTCAAGGTGGAAGATGATTAAATACCAATGCCAAAAATTTGTCCTGAGAGAGGGAGTAAGTGTTTTCTTTATTTATTTATTTTGTGATCTGCCGGGGAAAAGAAATTTGTTTTTTCAATGAAGAGACAGAGACTGGACTTGTAACGTGGCCTGATGCCAATACAAGACAAATGGTTGGTATGAAAATACAGTGGACGAGGTCTACGGGCGACCTACGATCCGAGGGTGACACATGAGAGTGATTTGACAGAGAACCTAGCCAAAGGGCGATCTTAGGTTCTAAGACAAAGTATATGGAAAGAACCTAGCCAAGAGGCGATCTCATGTTTGACAAAGGTTTGAGCGAAGAACCTAGCCAAGAGGAGATCTCAGGTTCGACAATGATTTGAAGGAAGAACCTAGCCAAGAGGCGATCTCAGGTTCGACAAAGGTTTGACGGAAGAACCTAGCCAAGAGGCGATCTCAGGTTCGACGGTGATTTGAAGGAAGAACCTAGCCAAGAGGCGATCTCAGGTTCGATGATGATTTGAAGGAAGATCCTAGCCAAGAGGCGATCCCAGGTTCGACAAAGGTTTGAGGAAGAACCTAGCCAAGAGGCGATCTCAGGATCGACTGTGATTTGAAGGAAGAACCTAGCCAAGAGGCGATCTCAGGTTCGACGATGATTTGAAGGAAGAACCTAGCCAAGAGGCGATCTCAGGTTCGACGATGAGAACATGGGTTATGACATGATGATTGTTTAGATAAGCGACACGGACGAGCATCAAGAAATGTTAAACACGGACGAGTGTTTGAATCAATACTGACGAGTATTGAAAGAAGATACAGGGGAGTATCAAAAGGTTAAACACGGACGAGTGTTTGAATCAATACAGACGAGTATTGAAAGGAAATACAGGCGAGTATCAAAAGTATAAACACGGACGAGTGCTTGATTCAATACAGACGAGTATTGAAAGGAGATACAAACGAGTATCAAAATTTAAACACAGACGAGTGTTTGATTCAATACGGACGAGTATTCAAAGAAGATACGGACGAGTATCAAAAAGTTAATCACGGACGAGTGTTTGATTCAATACGGACGAGTATTGAAAGAAGATACGGACGAGTATCAAAAAGTATAAACACGGACGAGTGTTTGATTCAATACGGACGAGTATTGAAATATGATACAGGTGAGTATCAAAAGGTTAAACACGGACGAGTGTTTGAATCAATACGGACGAGTATTGAAAGGAGATACAGACGAGTATCAAAAGTATAAACACGGACGAGTGCTTGATTCAATATGGACGAGTATTGAAAGGAGATACGGACGAGTATCAAAATTTAAACACGGACAAGTGTTTGATTCAATACGGACGAGTATTGAAATAAGATACGGACGAGTATCAAAAAGTTAAACACGGACGAGTGTTTGATTCAATACGAACGAGTATTGAAAGAATATACGGACGAGTATCAAAAAGTATAAACACGGACGAGTGTTTGATTCAATACGGACGAGTATTGAAAGAAGATACAGGTGAGTATTAAAGGTATAAACACGGATGAGTGTTTGAATCAATACGGACGAGTATTGAAAGAAGATACAGGCGAGTATCAAAAGGTAAACACGGACGAGTGTTTGAATCAATACGGACGAGTATTGAAAGGAGATACGGACGAGTATCAAAAGTTAAACACGGACGATTGTTTGAATCAATACGGATGAGTATTGAAAGAAGATACAGGCGAGTATCAAAAGTATAAACACAGACGAGTGTTTGAATCAATACGGACGAGTATTGAAAGAAGATACGGACGAGTATCAAAAACTTAAACACGGACGAGTGTTTGAATCAATACAGACGAGTATTGAAAGAAGATACGAACGAGTATCAAAATGTTAAACACGGACGAGTGTTTGAATAACTAACCTGGATAGGTGTTTAGGAATGGACACGGACGAATGTTTAGGGAATGGACACGGAAGAATGTTTAGGGAACCGACTACCAGACAAGAACTGGGTTTAGAACGGCAAAGTGTATTGGTTTTGTTGGGCATTGAAAAGGTGAAGGTCACTGATTGGGGATTTTGGGCATGACACCCTCCTGTAGGGACGTATTGTTGTCCTTGAATAATTCAAGTCTTTGTGTAAGGTACCTGATCTGGCTTATGCTTCGTATGCATGTTTGAATTTCTTTTGACGCAAAGATCCACTCTGATGGATCTGCTACGCGCTTTTGAGGATGCAATGTTATGTAATGATAACTATATGTAATGAGAAGAAATAAACTTCATGGGGATAAAAAGAAGGTTTGCTGGGAACCACTGCTCATCACTAGGGATGTCAGTATATATCGACGTTGGAAGCCTGCAGTACCAAAGATTGATGGGGGTACCGATAAAAATTTGCACTGGGGAGCCCATGATACCGAAGATTGTTGATGACTCTGCTGAAGACTGAATTGCTGACGAAGCGAGTCTTTAGGTACACTGCTGGATTCTGAATCATACTGTTGGGAAGAGATAACCTATCCGGACTTCCAAACATCCTGAATTGTTGAGGGGGTGATAGAAGTGAATATGCCGAAGAATGGATACTGAACACCATGTGGATCTCTCTGAATACATGTCCCAAGTTTACGCACACTGGGGAATTATCTCTTGAATCACTTGGGGATAAGAGATGGGCATGGACACCTACGAGTGCCCCGGTTGAACTCTGCGAATGCCCCGATTTAGCTTTGCGAATGTCCCAGTTCAGCTCTGCGAATGCCCCGGTTCAGCTATGCGAATGCCCCGGTTTAGCTTTACTGGGGATGCTCTTAATTAACTCCACTGAGGATGCACTTACGCATGCTGAGTCAAAGGACGATTCTAGACTTTCTGAGTTCACTTGGGGAATCAGATCTGAAGTTGTTTGTAGCAGATGAAGGCAGCTTCTTGCGCTGGCTAAGTCAGGGTGACCGTTATGGTGCTTTTAGCTTGATCGTAGTCTCGTACTTGGCTTGAGCAACTTTGCAAGTATGGATGAGGAATGCCCCTGTCTGGAGGGTCTCTGGGAAGATCTAGGTCGAATAGAAGACCAGAAGATTCATGCCACAATACGATATGAGGTGGCCTGCCCCAATCTCTTGAGTCATGAAATAAACTGCTCTTGATTACAGCTTTCTTGGAGAGATTTGTCGAATCTCGACGTAACTGCCCCAGGTTGAATGAATTCTGAATAGATCTCTTGACGTGATAGTCTCTGATTGATAACTTTGAGGGAATGCCCCAGATTTGGCTGAGCTTAGAGAGATCGATTCTCGACTTGATTGCCCCAGATTGGCAGTTTTAAGGGAATGCCCCGGATCGATGGAATCTGCTAACTTTATCCCTGAAGGGTACTCAGGTTGTGAAGCACCAAGATGTTTTCTCTGGACAAAATCACTGGTTAACATGCTACTGGATAAGTCATTTCTCTTGTGGCAGCTGACTCTTGCTTCAACAGAGTATTCAAGCCTCTCTTCTCTGACAAGATTAAGCTCTTTACCGATTGTTCATTGTGAAAACTTACTTGATGTTGATCAGTTGTTTTGTATGCAGAAGAATGTTTATTATGAGAACAATAATTCTAATGCAACACATATGTAAGTCTTGAAGTTTGAAAAACTTTGAATGAAATGGCGTCACAATGAGTCACTAGCTAAAGAGAAATATTTGCAAATTCTTTTTTTTTATGAAAGATAATGCAAGCATATGATGCCAATACAGATATCCAAACATACCTCTTAGGAGTCAGTTAAACGCTATTTCGTTGTATCACGCTTTTGAATTGACCCATGCTTCAGTTAGGGCTTTTATGGGTTGTAACGTGGTCTGGTTCACAGTTTTAGAAAAAAAGGTTTTAAGGCTCAAAATTATTTGGTGCCCACCCATTCTGCATGATGTTCTCCATTCCTACGTTCAGTTGACCTGATATAAGCATTCATCTCTCGAGAAGAGTTTGCAATAATTGAGGAACCACAGTGGTTTCTTGGACACGACAATCACTAACTTCTGATTTTGGTGTCTGATCAGACGACCTTGTTCTTTGATGAGGATTTTCACTGGTAATCCTTTTCTCGCCTTTTAGGATTTTCAATTTCTTCTTGCTTTCCCTAATTTTTGCCTGGACAAATTCTTTTGAATTTCGATTTGGAAGTCCAGCGGGATGCCCCAATTTTTTTGCCTAAGCGACTTGTTTTCAAGTTTTGACTTAGCGGGGATTTTTGTTTCTTTCTTATTCATATTTTTCATTTTGAACAAGTCGTTGATCTTTGAGTTGTTTTTGATTTGTCAGAAGTGATCGTGACTGCCTGAGTCTTTAGTAGATGCGGGATAGCCATTGTTGTATCGTCAGCTGTCGACCTCCTGATGTGCGAGAGATACCCATTAGGATATCGTTAGATAGACGCACGTTGTTGTTAGATGAGGGTTAACCATTGTGGTTTTGACTTTTCTCAACCTTTTGATGGATAACAATTGTTGTATCCTTGGATGCACACTCTTGATGAGTTCTGAATGCTTGATCAGATTAGCTGAACACTACCCGCCCCAAGGTTAAAATGAGGGTTTTTTCTGAACAGAAAGGAAAATCCTACTTCGAAGGCTCAGAGGGGTTGACGAGGGTCTATCTCCCTTATATCTCCGGTGTTTGGGGATTGAAACAAGGCATGTACATCGTCAGCAGGGTCCTACTCAAAAGCATACCAACCGGAGATTTTGCGTTTTCAGATTATTATCATCCTCCTTTGAATCTTTACCTAAGCATAAGACTAGGAAATCTGGCATCAATATGCAAGTAAAACATTTGAAGAGTGATAACGAATGGACGAGTAAAAATGAAATGAACACTTCAAGACAAGCATATTTATTGCATTAAGATTTTCGTTCAAAAATAGACAAGTTTCTATATACAAGCGATGTTTAAACAAACAAGCAAGAATGCAAATGAAAATGCATTAAAGAAACCAATGATTGCAACTGTTGAGGAGACTTGACTCCGTATGGACTTGCTGATTCTGACGAATTTCTGTAGTCCTGATGCTCGAGTGTGCGAGAGAATTCCCCTTCAGATATGATGTGAACACAGTAGTCTTTGAATTGATCCAGTCTTGGACTTGGTCTCTGGATGACATACCATCTTCAATCGATTGGCCAAGTGCCCCAGTATAATATGCATCACCAAGAACATCATGTTTTTAAAGAAATAATAGACATCATCATCAGAGTTTCCATGACCTGGCTTATCTGACTCTTTAATCCATTATCTTCCTGCCTGAAGAAGTTTCTGACTATGAGCCAAAGCTTGCATGTACCACTCAGAGTTATTCCATAGCTGGTCCCTGAACACGTGCGGTGAGAAACCAAGTTGAGCCTTTGAAGAGAACCCCAGGTTTGAATAAGAATCCCCAATCTCCGGGTACCTTTCATGAATGCATGAATATGCATGGGGTGCATGAATGGATGCCATGTCAGGTTCTGTCATTTCCAAGGAATTTTCGTGTTTTGATTTTGATTTTACGCAAGTAAGGGATGGAAGAGTTTAGTATAAGACTTGCAAATGTGATTCCTTGGAGATAACAAAACATGTATGTTAAGCATGTAGTTAGCTATGTTATGCATGCAAAGGCATGAGATCAAAGAGGATCAAGGTTCCGTCATTTCTGAATATGATTGCTGTACGGTTCTGAACCATGTGAGTATCATCAGATTAAAGGTCCGACATAGCTTCTTCCCATATAAGAACCAAGTACCATGTAGACCTCCCATTGTACGGGATCGAGGCTTCTGGAATATCGGATACTGTTGAGAGTTTCTGGACATGCTGGGAATACCAAGATTGAAGGCTTGAATGAACCTCCAGGTAAACAAGTCAGGATCTCAGAAAATAAATCTGAGAACCATACGGTCACCAACAAGATATAGCATCTGCATCAAGTCGGAACAGAAATTCAGAATATAGCCATCAGAACCAGTAGTCATTGTCTGAGCATAGTCACCATCTGAACACAAGTAACCATCTGCACATAGTCACCATCTGTACCTGTGATAGAAATTCCCTCCCCACTCACGGGTGAAAACTAGGTCAGGGTAAGATAATGGTAACTCGAAAATCACGGGTTCGCCTGAAAGTGCTATGGGCTTGCCCACAGACGTGGGTGCCGATAGTAATTCATTTGAACCTCATCCGAGCATGGTATATGACATGACTGCACTAATCGGACCACGTCCTATAGCCGTCATGCCCCCACTCTATTCCTAGGTGTCCTATTGCACTCTGGCCTGGGTACTGGGCCTTTTACCTCAATAGTGACATCCCAACCCAACATAGAGAACAGAGTTCAGCATAATAGATAACAGATATGGAAAGCCATAAAATGCAATGCAAACATGTACAAATGAGTAAACTGAAAGCATAAAAATAAACACCCTAAGGAAAGAAAACAAGAGCTAGGAACGACTCCGGGATGGACCAGCATTTGGTCGACCTGATTCCCCAGTGAAGTCGCCAGCTGAAACAACCGGCTGAAAATCATCAAACAATGAAGTCGCCATCGAGAAAACATCGAGAAGGGAGAAGTCACGGTCTTGCGACCAAGAGATCGGGTAAGGGAGTATGTTACGCGAGGGGAAGGTATTAGCACCCCACACGCCCATAGTACTCTACGGTATCCACTCTTGTTATCTATCTTATGGGTGTGTTTAATCTATGCTTACTGTTTACTATACTACTGGAGGAATGCATGCAAAAGAAAGGAGAAAAAGAATGTAGGGAAAATAAAATTGTGCTCGCCTGGGCCCTACCCCAATGCCTATGTATCCCTTTTGAGGAATCAGAGCTACCGTAGTTCGGCTCATATGTTTTTTTGTTTGTTTGTGTTGTTTTGTGGACGAAGTTAATTCCGCCTTCTGCCGCAACTCGACCTTTGGTAACTTATGCGTTGGCACAGAAGTAAATTAATCATGTCCTTACTTGAAAAGGTTTTTTAGAGAAGTGGTGCTCGAGCGCACAAACGATTTGAGTTGGTTTGTATTTTGTAGTATTTTTGTTGTAGATGATGACTGATTGACCTCAAGAGAGAGATATTAGCCATTTTTCTACTTAGTCATGAAAGGAGTCTTTGAGAATTGAACCACACCTATGCTTGAGATGAAGAATAATAAGATCGAGAAGAGACCCGCTTATCATTTCTCGTACTAAGAAAAAGCATGATTCTCATCTATAGTTTTAAAGTGTTTTGAATTTGGAAAGAAAAAGAAGTTTTTGTTTTAGATGCGTATGCGAAAGGAGAAAGAAAAGTCAAAACGAGACTAACTTACTTCTAAACCTAATGCTATTATGTGTTGTTATACCTAAAGTTAGAATTTTGAGGGAATTCTACCTAATGTTAGCATGTTTATGAATTGCGATAAAGTACTGAAATAAAGAATAAAATAGAGTTGTGACGATACCGAACGGAGAAGGTCCGTTGCCTCTTCAAAATTGTGCAAGCGGTAAGGAAATTCTATCAAAGTTCCCTTGGGCAAGTGATTGAAGAATTAACCCCGAGTATTCCACATTGCAAGAGTTATATCAATGCTATCACAAAAATCTTGACTAAAAAAGGTCAATAAGAATGATTACGAAATATGAAAATTAAAATAGAAAAAATTCTAATCAAAATTCTAAAAAGAAATTCTAAAAAGAAATTCTAAAGAAATCTAAAATATTCTATTATTTTGTATCATTTTATTGTCAATTGAGAGAAAAAATTAAACTAGAAGAAAAACTAAAATAATAATAAAAAAGGAAAAATTAGAAGAATCAGGGGGTACAAGCTGAATTTAGGGATGTGATATGGAAAACATGCACTAGGCCCAAAATACTTGAATCTAATAGCATAGTAATGGTTTGCTTCAAAAAAATGCAGGCCCAAGAGAATGGGTGTAATCCGACCCATACCAATCAACAACACCAACATATTTCTAATTAATCTACAACGCTTAGCATACTAGTTTTATTATATATTTTAGTTTCTTATTGAATAAAAAATTAAAACAAATAAAAAGAAAGTAAAAAAACAAAAGAAACTGAAGGAAATTAAAAGGGATTTAGGGTTAGGAATTGACATATGCTTCTCGTTCTCCTCCACCACGCAGCGCCACTCACCTTCGGATATCACTTCTTCGTCTCCGATTAAAACGGCTCTTTGACGTTCATCATGAAATCATCTTCTACTGCTCATCTTCTCGACGTCTCATCACTCTCAATCGCGGATTCAGGATTTGCGATTCCATTTCCCCGCGTTGCCTCACTTTGGTTGCGCCTTCACCGTGACGATCTACGTTTCTGATCGTCCTCCTCCATTCAGTCACCGCTCGTTAATCTCCGTCTCGGCGTCTTCGCGTCTCGGATCTCTTCAATGCTTCGATCTCACTTCTTCGCCGTTTCAACTGTAACGATGATAAAGAAGGGAAATCTTGTTGAGAAGCTCAGGTATATATGTATTCGTATCTTGCACTTTCTTCTCCCTTCGCGTTTTCTGATTATCCTCTTCTTCTTCTCATTCTTTGGTTCGCGCTTGTGATGTGCTTCTGTGTTGTTGATTCCTATTGTTGTTATTATTTGCAGTAGCCGTTTTATTCTTGTGTATCATTTGTTGAGCGCGGATCAGAGATGCAAGATTGTGAAGATTAGGTTGGGGAGTTGCAGAGATGGAGGTTTAGGGAGAAGAAGGTTGAGGTTTCAGAGTGTGAGTTCAGAGAATTTGGAGGATTGAGATAAGGATGGTGATTGTGATGGTGAAATGGTGCGTGGATGAATGTGGATGAAGGTTCTGAAACTTGAAAAATGGTGAGAATTGTGGAGTGAAGATGAAGAAATGAAGGTTTGTACCGAGAAAGAGAGTGAAGGAAGAGTTTCTGAGGATTTTCCCTCTTGGTGAATTTCTTTCTTAATCTAATTTTTCTGACTTTTTCTCTGTGTTTGTAAATAAAGAATAAAATCCAAAAACTGAATCCCCTTTGCCCCCTCCCTCCGATCTATTTGTGATCTCTATTATGTATATGCTGGAAGTTTTTGTTATCGGTTTGTTAGGTTAGTTATGGTAGTTATTCTGTTTTGCAGTGTCAGAGATTCTGTTAGGCTTGGTTTGTTAGAGGTTAGTAGTTAGTTAAACTATTTTCAGTTACAGTTGGTGATTCAATTAGTGGTAGTTATTCTGTTTTGTTATTGTTAGAGATTCTGTTAGTTGGTTAGAATTTGGTTAGGGGTTGTTAGAGAGGTTGTTATAACAGTTTTGGTTGTTGTTAGTTATGCTGTTAGAAGTGGTTAGAAGGTTTGAGAGTTTGTTATGAATTGGTTATGGACATGGTTTTGGTTGTTTTACAGTGGTTATTTGTAAATCTGTTAGGATTAGTTGAGATATGGTTTTGGGTATTTGTGAATTCACTTTTGGTTTTTGTTAGCTGTTTAGTTTTGGTTGGTTAATGAAGAAATCGATTAGCAGTTAGTTATAGATTATGGTGTTGTAAGTTACTTTGTTATAAAATTTATGTGCTGGGCTGCCTTTATTTTTTTGGGTTACGGAATTGGTTTTGGCAATTGGAAGTGTAGTGTATTCGGTTCATGCTTATGACAGTTTATCCAATATTTTTGCATGTTTGGTTCATATCAGGGCTATTGGGAAGAAAAGGCAAAAGGAAAACACCAAGATGATATGAAGTTGGAACAAAGACGCATAACACGAAGTTTTGGAAGCTTGAAGTTTGAAACATGAAGAATGATTGAAAATTAGGATAGGTTTTGGTAAAAATGTATAGATGTTATGTATAATTGTAATGGAATTTGGACTTGTATGTATTTGAATACACATTGGGATGTATGTTGACTTTATTTCCACATAATGAAATGGCCTTTGTATGAATTCAAATAAATGGTATGAATCCAAAATATTTGCAAGGTAATCAAAAGAGACATGAATCTTGAATGAATCCAAGAGAGGCTATTTGGATGCTATTTTGATGGTTGGATGAATTTGATGCATGCTTTTTCATACTTGTGGTTTGAATTTCAAGAAAAGCCACGCAAATATTTAAGAACTTTGATTTTCTCCAATTCCACTTCAAATATTAATGAATGAATTCTAATCAAACTACAGCTTCAGTGAATCCCTAATTCAATTCAATTTTCCGATCTAAACCAAATTTGCGTGTCAAGCAATAAGCATTTGAAATAATGACACCTTGATCACAATCAACATCTTGTACCATGTCCCGACTATATGAGCACTAGAACAACGACGTCTTGGACCCCTTCTCAATAGATGATAATGACTATGCCCTGAGGGATTCTTTGCAGATGAATATGAAATATGAGACATGCGAATACCTTGATATGGAATGAACCTCAGGTAGAATGCTGACAAGCTCAAGTATGAAAATGTATAAACCCTGATTTTTAGCTTCGTCTCATAAAACCTTGCAACTTGACATTGAGAAGAAAAGAATAGCCTCGTAGCTTGATGATGATAAGGTCCATGAAATGAAAACCTAGCTTCAAACAAATTATCGATGGAGAAATCAATTGAAACAAGCTTGTGCAAAGATGAAAGCCTTCAAAGTCATACAACAACCCTTATTCCTTGAAATCCATGATCTTATGCCAATTTATCGATTAATGATGCATGATGTGTTAGATGACCTAATGGAAATTATATATGTGAAAAAATGCAAAAATGCGTAAGCCAGATAGGAAGTAAAAGGGTAGGACAAATTTGGGGTATTACAAGCAAGAGTCGCCACCGTCTTTTATTTTATCCAATAAGGAAAGGATAAAAGCACATAAAAAATTCCTTTTTTCGAGATATTTCTCGGGTTCGGGAGGTAGATTATAGAAAGGGAAGGTGTTAGCACCCTTTCTATCCGTGGTTATCCACGGGCTCTTAGGTACTTGCTGAAAGTGTTTTCAAAATTTGCTTTTCTTTGTGTTTGTGGGTTTGAAAGAAGTTTTTGTTTGAAAGGTGTAAGTGCGAAAAGTTTTGTTTTATTTTAAAAGGAGCAAGTACTTAAGAACCATCTACCTACTCGAAAAAGGAATTAATCTGTACAAATTTCCTTTAGACAATGCTATCCCAATATTGATGAGTAGGTAGCACCGTCGTTGGAGTTTTGAGGGTCAATTCGATTTAGGGACGTGTGGTCACTAAAGCAATGTTAGGATGCCTTAGCAGTAACCCTAATGTCTTAGATCATTTTTCTGAGGCAATTGTTTCGAGGCAACTTATGATCTTTGGACAAGAGGGCGACCTCTAAAACTTCCTATACTCAATGACCACGTTCGAAGGCAACCAAGTGAGGTGTACCCTAAGAGTGCGCATGTGCGAGTGTGTTATTTCGGTTAATTTTATCTCTGTACATGTCATGGGTGAGCTATGTTGATTTTAAGTTCATACATTCGATCTTGTCATGCATTCCCTATTATCAAACATCTAACAGTGTATAGTTGCGGAATTTAAATTGCGGAAATTAAATCTAACTATTACAAGGCGTCGGGTATTTACATCACCAAAAACAACCCTTGAATTTAAAATGCGGAAAATAAATAAAGCGATAAAATAAAGTCCTATTTAAAGCTATTACATTCCGGGAGCAAGTACATCAATATCATAAATGGATCGCGCGCGAAAAATTAAATCGAATGCATTTTTTAGGGTTTTGACCCTTTTTTGAAAGAAAGCATTTTTTTGTTATTTTTGAATTAAAAGAAATTAATTTAAGTTAATTAAATAAATAAACTAATTAATTAATTAAGAAAAAGATATTTTTGGATTTTTTGGATATTTAAAGAAAATAAAGTAAATTTGGTCAAAGTTAATAAAAACCTAATTTTCTACATTAATTTTAATTATTGCAAAAATATTGGAATTATACCTAATTAAAACTAAGTTAATTAAATTAGTATTTATTTACAAAAATAAAGTCATGAATTTAATTTTAATAAATAAAACATATTTTTTGGTTTTTAATTTTTGAGAAAAAGATTCTAATTGGTTAGTGGTAATAAAAATAATTAATAAAACAAATAATTAAATAAAAGAAAGAAAGAAAAAAGAAATAACCAAGGGGGGTGTTGGGCCTGAAAAGGGAGTGAGATTGGCAATTCAGAGGCCCATTAACGTTGGCCCTCGTTGACTCCTGCAATTCCACGTGCGTTGGTTGACTTGGGTATATGGTGGTCATTCAATCTTGACCTTTAGATTTGGCCTGGAGGCCATCTAGCGCCTGGAGATTTGAGGTCCATGGTAGACTGCAATTGTTGAGATGCGCTGGAGTACCTGGGGACAAAATACAACAAATATTGGGGGACCTGAGATTCGAACCCAGGTCCCATTGGATTTTGCACTAGCGCCTTTACCAACTGAGCCAATGTGTTTAATTGTTAATGGAATAAGTAGAGAATATTATATGTGAAAGACAAACAATATGCTGGAAATAAAAAAAGAAAACGCATGATATTTGAAACAACCAATGGGGGGGAGTGATGTGTCTGCGATCGACTTAATGTCTGACGGTATCTTAACTGCAAGCGCACAGCCTATCGCGGTAGTAATAAAAGATTGTCGAATCCACAGGGACTTTGTAATCACTCTAGTGTTGTAAAACAGGTTGGTTTAGCTAAGGCGGAAATTGTCACGTTGATTTTGGGAAGATTAAGGAAGGTAAATTAATTGATTTTAAAGTAATTATAAAATGGAATGGTCGGTATGCAATACAGTCGACCTAAAGGATCTAATCGGACCTAGGCATATAAGGTTGGTCAACTTGGTTTATCTGTAGAATTAATCAGTTTAAAAACCCTCAACTCACACTTTCATGGTCTTATCTCGGATTATACGTCTAAAGCCCTATACCTGCTTTCGCTAGCCTATAAGTGTTTAGAAGTATTTTTTGGAAACTTAATTAATTCTAATTTGGTTTAGAGCGCTTTCACTGTATTTAAATCAAATGCCTAACTTTAGCTATCCGGTTAAAAACCTCACACTTTCGTGGTCTCGATCTAACCTATTTACTCTTTTTACTTTCGTAACAAAGGTTTTATTTTTAAGCATAAAAAGTTATAACCAGAGTTAAGTTGATTAAAGTTTTAGCCTAAGTTTGATCAGATGCCTAATGTCTCTTACTATCCCATACCGACACTAAAGGTTTAGCTAGCCATGGAAATTATAATAAACATACTGGAAATAAAAACAAACAAATATAAATTGGATATTATAAATAATAAATTAAACATGCATTAATTAATTAAAAGGTACGTAATACAACTGCAAAATAGAAACTTGAAAATAAAGCCAATACTTCAATCCCTCTTCCACAATTCGGAAACTCGGACTTGGTATCGGTAATATGACGAATTCTGAGGCTTGAATAATAAATCCTAAACTATAATAATAATTCCCTGATGTTGGAAATTATTACTTGGGCAATGGAATTAAAAGAACGGAATTAAACAAATGCAGAAAATAATAACTGAAGGAATAATCGTTTTTGATTTCGGCAGAAATTCTGCACAAGTAAGCTGTAATAAAATTCTGTACTTCTAATGTTCAATGTTGAGGTATTTATAGAAGAATAAATTTGGCAGTTGGCTTGAAAACTTGTAACTAAGCTTTCCTTGAAAATCTCCACAAATGTAGGAACGTGGGTAGTTGAGGAAGAAGTGGTGAACGTGGAGTTTGACTAAAGAGAAATAAGGAGTTTGGAAACTCCTTCTGTTTTGCTTTTCCATGTTCTGCACTTTTCAATAAACTGATATACGCATTACGTTCGTTACATGAGCGTTACGAGCAGCTTTGGTCTTTCCCCGTGTTACGGTCGTGGCCAATGTGTTACGGTCGTAACACGCTTCAAGATGGCTTACGGTCGTGGCAGCTTCATTACGACCGTCACAGCTACAAAAATGTAATTCTTGACAAATTTATCTTTTTCTTCTGTTCTTTTGATGCTTTCTTGCATTGTTTCATGTTTTCTTCTGGTTTGAGCTGAGTTATGAATACCTGCAAAAAGTAATGACAAACTCGAAATATTTGGGAATTAATCGGGTCAAAATAATACAGAACGGGTAAATTTCATGGAAAATAAACGATACAATTTCGTGTTATCAAATTCCCCCATACTTAAACCTTTGCTTGTCCTCAAGCAAAATAATCAATTGAAAATATTGGACAAGTTTTTATAAACGCACATAACTAGTATACCTTTCGTTTTCAAATAATTACAAGAAATCCTAAATTAGTTCGGCCGAGAAAATCGAATGAAACAACAACGATACGTAAATGATAAAAGCAACAAGCTAGTCGACGACTATCCGTTTTAAACGAAACTTCCAATTATATCGTTATAATTCAACTCAAGGTTTCTCGTTCATATTTCACCCGGTTTCGTTCTTGCGCAATCACATTAAGCCCATTATCCTTGCACGCACGTAGTGGAATGGCCGGTTAGTGGTTCTGATCAGAACACGACGGTTTCTGGAACTGTTATGTGGCAACCTCTTTTATCCAATTGCAAGATGCGGGGGATCAA
Organism: Vicia faba; assembly: GCA_948472305.1. NCBI lineage: Eukaryota > Viridiplantae > Streptophyta > Magnoliopsida > Fabales > Fabaceae > Vicia > Vicia faba. Next base: position 1,033,813,897 of record OX451740.1, on the reverse strand, counting down.
ACCGTAGTCTGCCCTACCGAGTTCAGTACCAGATGCTTTTGTACTTAGTAGAAGCTTTTGCATCCGTTGGATTAAACGATCGGGTGAGGATCGCCCAATTTAATTGGTGCAATACCTATTTCCTTAAAGCATGTAACATTCTATTTAAATCAATTTGCAAGATCATCCACTTATGTTCATCGACTTTCCACGTGGATTGTGTTAAGACTGGTGCTGACTGCTAATATAAACTACTGGGGGCTAATTTAAGACTTAAAACTCAAAGTATCAGTATAACGAAAATGGAGACGATTCACGTAAGTAGAGAGTCGAAGGTGTCATAATCGTATATGTCTCGTTGGATCGCTCTCGGCCTTCTAACTAAGATTTCAGTTAAAGTAGGTAACTAACAGTTATGCGAATATAAAAGGCGAAAAATTTTGGTATGGCTAAATAAAACGGGGAGAAAATGAAATGACGAAATATAACTGAAATAGAAATGAAATTACTCGTTCTGAAATTAAGAATGCAGTACTCCTCCCACACTATATCAAACATTGTCTCAATGTTATGATATAATGGCGAGGTTAAATGAAAAGTACATCGGAAAAACAAGGAAAACAACAAGAAAATGAAAAACTACTGGCGACCACGGCGGCTTCGGGTTCGTGACCATATGGAAGGAGTAGCTTCAGGGTCAGTGTGCTGGGGTCCAAGAGATGTAACATCCATCCTCAAAGCATTAAGCTCGCATAGCACTTCATCAAGCCTTTCATTCGTCGACCGTTGACCACTCAAGATTTGGGCATTTTGTGCGTGTAAGGCGTCGAAACGCTCCTGATTCTTTCTTTCAAGAGCTACAACCATCTGATTTTGCTGATGGAGGGCTCTAAGGACGTCCTCCATAGTAAAAGGAGGTGGTGCAGAAGAGGACGACTCAGGAATGTCAGGCGCGGGAACAGCTCGATCCAGTTCTTCCTGCATCTCATCAGCGGGGCTGACATGAGGTTCTTCTTGAGCAGCAGCAGGGCCTTCAGGGTTAAATAGCCAGTTGGCTCGGTTCTGAGGGTCGATTCGGTCCCTGCAAGGCATAACAATGTTAGTGTAAACTCGGTTTTGTATCACTGGATGAAATCTTCCGTCGTCCCGCTCGTGGATGAGGTGGGCCGATTTGCAATGATCCAAAGTAAGCAGAAACGGTGGTCGGGATGGCAGATGAACAAGGGTGTCACCATGGTTTAGTGCTAAAGCAAGAGAAGTGACAAGCCCTCCAAAATAGAAAGGTTTGCCGCCTCTGGTGCAGATGGAGTGAATATGAGCCAGGAGGAAAGGTGCGACATTAATTTTCTGACCCGAGAATGCACAATGCATGAAAAACAGCTCCTTTGAGTTGAGCTTGTGGTTACTATCCCTTGCAAATATTATGTTAGATAAGATACGGTGGAAGTAGCGAATGGCGGGGTTGTGGATTTGGGTGGCGTTGAGGTGATCGTATGAATCAGCCCGATTATTGGTCAAGCTATGCCACAGGTTGAATGATTCCTCATGAAAAGTGTCAGGCACGCGTAGGTGAGTGCCTTCATCAGTACAGAAATCAAGTAGGCGACCAAATGCATTCTGAGGGAATTCGTATTCGGTGCTGAAAATGCGGAACCTTACCACACCGGTAAGTTGATTTCTTGGGCCGTTTGGAGTGATGTAGCAAAATGAACTGAGAAACTCAAGGGTGAGAGTCTCGTACGTTGGTTGTGGCTGGCTACATAGCGTCCAAAGGTTGACATTTTGTAGTAGGTTTTGGACACTTTCAAGTAACCCGAGGTTTCGGAGGCAGTCAGTGTCGACGAACCTCGTAGGATGGATGCCTCGGCGTTGGAATTTCAGGAATCGTGTGCGTTGAGTTTCACCTGCTTCGCCATTTCGTAGGGTAATGCCAGGAATGGGTTGGAGATTGTTCGCCATTTGCATGCAAGAGTGTTTGAGTGAGAATGGTTATTGGTTGGTGAATGAGGGAATGAGAAGATGATACGGGTAATGGATGTATATATGGTGGAAGGAGATAGTGGAAGTTTGAAAATTGATAGGGATTAATGGTGGGTTGAATGGGGTTAATGGGGAGTTATGGAAGAAGAAGAGAGAAAGGTTCAGGGAAGAGGAAAAGCAAAAGGGAACGTTCTGCTAACAGGGTTACTGATGTAGCCCGTGTTACGGTTGTAAGACCAGGCTGACGAGCGTAACACTCTGAAAGGCGCGTTACGGTCGTGGGGGTTGGATGACGATCGTGACAGCTACAAATTTTTGCAAATTTTTTTACAGAACAGAACATAACACAATTACACAGAGTATATATTTTTCCTCTCAGGCAGAACATCTCAGGCATTCCAACATAAACACAACATTAATTTATTCAACATATAATCCAACATATATAATTCACAATAGAGTAGAAAACCATAAAACATTGTAAGCAGCATAATGATTGTAAGTTTAAAATTGAAAACAAACAATTGCATTAATTCAAATTGAGTACCTTGTTCTTTTTGACAGAAAATAAATGACTTGTAAATTGAAATGCAGTAACTTAACAAAAAATTGAAACTACCTAGAAACAAAGCAGAATAGAAAAAAATCTAAAAACAAAGAATTGAAAAACTGAAAACTGAAAAACTAAGAAACTAAAAACTGCTTCATCCAATCTTTTCTTTTAATATTTCCAAAGCTTGGGTGATGTTATAGAATTGTTCCACCGAGATGTCTGTTAAACCAATAAGATCCAAACGCATAGTCTTCAATTCATTCTTTATTCCATCAATGTCAGTTTTATAAGCATCCAAAGTGGTCAGAATGGTGTTTAATTATGTAGTATATTCTCCTTGGTTTATATCAGGGGCTACTTGTTCTTCAGCCATATTTGTAAAGTCATGGTAACCAGGAGGAGTTTCAGGATCTGTTTTGTTTTCAGACATGAAATTATTAGCAACAAAATATGATTTTGGTGTTTCTGGTGTCGAAGGATGATCGGGTGGATTCAATTCGTACAACCAATTTTCCCTGTTATGGACACTTATTAGGGCATGGTTCAGAAGGGTAAAAAGAGTAACAACTTCATCTCTGATCAGGTAATCATAAGGTGCAGGGCCTAAATTTCCTATTATCCGGTTGTTGAAACAGAAATCAATATTCATAGGCCTAATTGATCCAAATGGTGCATGGTTATTAAGTTGGTGACGAGGTCCAAGAGCATGTGCAATCATTATAACTAATCCTCCCACACTGACAGGAACATTAGGGTCCTCACTAATGCGGGTAAAGGTCTTCATCAGGAGTGGGACATCATTGACAGGGCGTCCTAGGTTCATACAATAAAGCAGAGATAATTCATCCTTGGATACAGCATTTTGATTTTGTTCTTTTCCAAACAGAGTGTGGGCAAGGATCCTATGGAAATAACGGATGGCTGGGTTATGGATCTCATTGTTATCCATACTTTCTGGGTCGGGGTGATAGTTTCCGGTTAAAGTACCCCACAAGTAGTCCAGCTCAAAATCCAATATATCGGCCTCAGGGGTAGTAAAAGCTAAGGGTCCGCTGGGGAATCCTAATAAAGCAGCTAAGTCCCTATGGTTATAGGTGAACTCAATACCAAAAAGTCTGAAGGTAATGATTCCTTTTCGAGTTCCGACACCGTGTTCAGGGATGTAAACTAGAGAACTCAAGAACTCAAGGGTAAGCTCTCGGTAAGTGACAAACCTATTTTTCAGGTGGGCTTTCACCCATCCCAACTGGTTAAACATGTAGTAAACACTGTCAGTAATGCCTAAAGAGTCCATAGTGGGTTCGTCATGATACAGGGTTAAACTGATGTCTCGCTGAGACAAAGCCTCAAATCTTCTTTGTTGGTTTCTACCTCTAAATGTGGTTTCCATAAAGTTCTGTGGAGGAGCCATAGCAAAAACAAAGCGGGGAAACAGAGTAGAGGAGAAAGTAAAGAGAAAAAGACTATTCAGAAATCCTGTGGCAAGTAAAATTGTTTTGAAATCAGCAGCAGTTTCATAAAAGTTTTAAAAAATGAAAAATACTTATATAGCAAGCAAAAACAAATAAAATAGCAGGTAAAAACAAATAAAATAGCAGGTAAAAACAAATAAAATGGGTTGCCTCCCATGAAGCGCTGTTTTTAACGTCATAAGCCTGACGAAATGCCTAGTGAAAGATTAGTCGGAAGAAATAGGTAGCAGTTCTACGAGTTTAAGCTTATTCGTATAATCTCTATTATCTATACGATGATATTGTTTTAACCGCTGCCCGTTTACAATAAACGGGGCGCTATTTCTGTCCTTGATTTCTACCGCTCCGCTAGGAAAAACTCTTGTAATTTCGAAAGGACCGGACCATCTAGATTTAAGTTTTCCAGGGAAGAGTCTAAGTGTAGAATTAAATAAAAGCACGACATCTCCCACACTAAATTCTTTTCGAGATAAACGCTGATCGTGCCATTTTTTAGTTCGTTCTTTGTATATTTTAGCATTTTCGTAAGCGTCTAGTCTTAATTCTTCCAGTTCATGTAAATCGAGGATTCGTTTCTCGCCAGCCGCAGTGTAATTAATATTGAGTGTCTTTATCGCCCAATAAGCTTTATGCTCTAATTCTACCGGGAGATGACATGATTTTCCGTAAACATGTTTGAAAGGTGTAGTTCCGATAGGAGTCTTATAAGCCGTCCTATAAGCCCATAAAGCTTCGTTAAGCTTGGATGACCAATCTTTTCGAGATATCGCGACGGTTTTTTCTAATATTTGTTTAATCTCTCTGTTCGAAACTTCGACTTGTCCGCTAGTTTGCGGATGATAAGGTGTTGCTACGCGGTGTTTCACTCCATATTTAGATAGTAATTTATCAAATATCTTCGAAATAAAATGAGATCCACCGTCACTGATAACAAGTCGGGGAACACCAAAACGCGGGAAAATTATATTCTTGAAAAGCTTTATCACTACTCGTGTGTCATTTGTAGGAGAAGCTATTGCCTCGATCCATTTTGAAACGTAGTCGACAGCGACGAGTATAAACTTGTTTCCAAAAGAAGATGGGAAAGGTCCCATAAAATCTATTCCCCAAACGTCAAAGATTTCAACTTCAAGTATTCCTTTCTGAGGCATTTCATCGCGTCTTGAGATATTACCGGTGCGTTGGCATCGGTCACAGTTTTTAACGGTGATGTGGACATCCTTCCACAGGTTAGGCCAGAAAAGGCCGGCTTGGAGAATTTTGGCACACGTTTTAGAGGTGCTAGTATGTCCGCCATAAGGAGATGAATGACAATGGGAAATGACGTTTTCAATTTCTTTGTCGGGTATACACCGGCGGAAAATTCCATCAGGTCCTTGTTTAAATAAAAGTGGTTCTTCCCAATAGTAACTCTTGAGATCATGGAAAAATTTATTTTTCTGTTGGTAAGTTAAGTCAGGTGGAAGCGCTCCGACAACTAAATAATTAACAATGTCAGCATACCAAGGCAATCATATGGTCATGTCGATGGCTTCCACGACTTTTTTAGCTTCTGGTTTATTTAAATTCAATTGAGCTAGGTCGCTTATCATATGTGCTATCAGATGTTCATATGGAAAATCATCGTTAATTGGCACTTGTTCGGGTTTTATACCTTCTAAACGGGATAAATGATCCGCTACGACGTTTTCGGTTCCCTTCTTATCTTTAATTTCCAAGTCGAATTCTTGTAAAAGTAAGATCCATCGGAGGAGTCTGGGTTTTGCATCTTTCTTGGCAAGTAAATATCTGATAGCAGCGTGGTCCGTGTAAATGATGATTTTTGCTCCTACAAGGTAAGAACGGAATTTGTCAAGCGCGAAGACCACGGCTAAGAGTTCTTTTTCAGTGGTGGCGTAGTTCATCTGAGCTGAGTCTAGCGTTCTGCTGGCGTAGTAAATTGCGTGAAGTTTCTTATCTTTTCTTTGTCTAAGAACTGCGCCGACAGCATAATCACTTGCATCGCACATGATTTCGAAAGGTAACCTCCAATCGGGCGGTTGCATGATTGGTGCAGAAATAAGTGCGGCTTTAAGGGTTTCAAAAGCTTGAAGACAATCGTCATCGAATATGAACTCAGCATCCTTCATTAATAGACCGGTAAGTGGTTTTGTAATTTTCGAGAAATCTTTAATAAAACGTTGGTAAAAACCGGCGTGTCCTAGAAAACTTCGTATCTCTCGAACGGTCTTTGGTGGTTGGAGTTCTTTAATCACTTCTATCTTAGCTTTATCAACTTCAATTACTTTATTAGAAATAAGATGTCCAAGTACGATTCCTTCTCTGACCATGAAATGGCATTTTTCCCAGTTGAGGACAAGGTTTACTTTCACACATCGTTCTAAAATACTTTCTAAATTAGATAGACATCCTTCAAAGCTTTGTCCACACACAGAGAAGTCGTCCATAAACACTTCCATGATGTCGTCAATGAAATCTGCGAAGATGGCCATCATACATCGTTGGAAAGTTGCGGGAGCATTACATAATCCAAATGGCATTCGTCTGTACGCGAGCGTTCCATAGGGACACGTGAATGTAGTCTTCTCTTGATCATCAGGGTGAATCAGAATTTGGAAAAATCCGGAATAACCGTCTAAATAGCAGAAGTAGGAGTGTTTGGCTAATCGTTCTAACATTTGATCAATAAAGGGTAAAGGAAAATGGTCTTTCCGAGTAGCTTTGTTCAGTTTTCGATAATCAATGCACACTCTGTGTCCACTAACTACTCTTTGTGTTATTGATTCGCCTTGTGCGTTTTTCACAACATTGACACCTCCTTTCTTAGGTACGACATGCACTGGGCTAACCCATTTACTGTCGGAGATCGGGTATATAATTCCAGCTTCCATTAGCTTTTTGATTTCATCTCTGACTACAGTGCTTAGAATCAGATTGCTTCTTCTTTGAGGGTCTCGAGAGGTTTTGCAATCCTCTTCTAATAGAATACGGTGCATACAAATTGAAGGACAAATTCCTTTTAAGTATGATATGTTGTAACCTAACGCAGTAAGGTATTTCCTTAGAACGTCTAAAAGTTTCTGAGTTTCGAGCGTTCCTAAACTGGAATTCACTATTACAGGTCGAGTTTGTTCAGTATCAAGGAACTCGTATCGTAGATTTTTAGGTAGAACTTTCAATTCTAGTTTTGGTTTCTTGGAACATGGCATATGATCGGGTGTAAGTGCTTGACTTTCGCTTAGACTGTCATCTTTATATGGTTCTCGCCAATTGTCGTCTTCGAATATCAGAGGGGTTTCAATTTTCATTATTTCGGAATATGTGGTTTGTTCAACTTCCATCTCTCTTACGCACTCGTCTATAATATCGAGTAAATAACATGTGTCATTCATGGCGGGTGCTTGTAGAAATTGAGTGTGGATGAATTCCACTTTTTCCTCTCCGACTTCGAATGTTAATCTGCCCTTCTTTACATCAATTATAGCTCCAGCTGTGGCTAGGAATGGTCTTCCTAATATGATAGGGGTACCTGAGTCCTCGGTTATGTCCATGATGATGAAATCGGTAGGGATATAGAATTGACCTATTCTAACTGGAACGTTTTCCAGTATACCTACAGGGTATTTAACCGATCGGTTGGCTAATTGGACGGACATTTTCGTTGGTCTGAGTTCTCCCATCTCTAGCTTTTTGCAGATAGATAAGGGCATGACACTAATGCTTGCTCCTAAGTCACATAGATCTTTGTATATGACAAATTTTCCAATATTACAAGGTATAGAGAAACTACCTGGGTCTTTTAGCTTAGGAGGCATATTGTTTTGAATGATCGCGCTAGACTCGGCAGTGAGTGTAACTGTTTCGTTATCCTCTATCTTCTTCTTGTTGGATAGGATTTCCTTAAGAAATTTAGCGTACGAGGGCATCTGAGTGATGGCTTCTGTAAAAGGTATTATTATATTGAGTTGTTTCAGAAGTTCAACGAATTTCTTGAACTGGCCCATCGTTTTGGAATTTGTAAGTCTCTGAGGATATGGGATTGGTGGTTTATAAGGCGGTGGAGGTACACAAGGCTTCTCTTGCTCCACTGCCTCTTGCGTTTCGCTTTCCTTTTCTTTTTCTCTAGGTTCATTGGCTTGTTCAGGCTGCTCGCTCTGGTTTTGGTACATGGCTGGATTTTCTAGTCTCGGGTCAATAGGGCCGTCGAGTTCTTTTCCACTTCTCAGTATCACAGCATTAGCATGTCCTTTCGGGTTGGGCCGTGGTTGACCAGGAAAAATTCTGGCTGGTGCCGCAGTAGATGCTTGTTGTTAAGCTACTTGTGAAATTTGCGTCTCAAGCATCTTGTTATGGGTGGCTAAAGCATCAACCTTGCTAGCTAATTGTTTTATCTGCTCATTAGAATGTAAATTTTGATTCATAACATCTTTATTAGTTTGAGCTTGGGAAGCAACAAAGTGTTCAATCATGATTTCTAGGTTAGATTTCCTAGGAGCATTAGGTCCATTACCAGGATGATTTGGGATAGCTTTTGGATAACCGGGTGGTGTGGCAGGAGCTTGTACAGGCGCATATAACGTGTTGTTATTTTTGTATGAAAAGTTCGGATGATTTTTCCAGCCAGGGTTATAGGTATTGCTATAAGGGTTCCCTTGTACATAGTTTGCGTGTTCAGCTGGAACTCCTGTTAGAAGTGGGCATTCTGGAGCAAGATGTGATTGAAGACCACATAGATCGCAAGTTTGGACAACTGCAGCTACGGTAGCTGCAGGAGCAGTGGTAAGGTTTTCTAGCTTTTGGGTAAGAGCTTCCACTTTAGCATTGACTTGGTCCAGGATATTCACTTCAGACATTCCACCTTTGGTTTGGGATTTCTCCACATTAGCTCTTTCGCTTCCCCATTGATAGTGGTTCTGGGCCATACTTTCGATAAGTTGATTTGCTTCGGCATATGGTTTATCCATTAGTGCGCCACCAGCAGCGGCGTCTATAGTCATTCTTATGTTATACAACAGACCATTATAAAACGTATGAATGATTAGCCATTCTTCTAAACCATGATGAGGACAGAGTCTAATCATGTCCTTGTAACGTTCCCATGCTTCAAAAAGTGATTCATTATCTTTTTGTCTAAAACCGTTGATGTTAGCTCTAAGCATAGCAGTTTTGCTTGGTGGGAAATATTTAGCCAAGAAGACTTTTTTCAATTCATCCCATGTGGTGATTGAATTTGAAGGAAGGGATTAGAGCCAGGCTCGGGATCTGTCTCTTAAAGAAAAAGGAAATAGGTGAAATCGTATCGCCTCGGGGTTTACACCATTCGCTTTTACAGTGTCTGCGTACTGCACAAACACTGACAGATGTAGGTTAGGGTCGTTAGTAGGAGATCCAGAAAATTGGTTCTGCTGAACGACGGATAGAAGCGAAGGTTTCAGCTCGAAATCGTTTCGAGCGATGGCAGGGGCGGCAATGCTGTTGTGAGGCTCCGCTTGCGAAGGAACTGCGTAGTCCTTAAGAGTGCGAGGCGGATTTGGTACGTCAGCCATTGTCGATTCTTCGGTAGATTCTGATAACGGGATATCAGGAATTTTAGTTGGAGGAAGATTGTTGAGAGATCGGTATTCTTGAATTCGGCGTCTTAATCTTAAGTAACGCTCGATATCGTTAATTTGTAAATGCAAAGGCTCGTTTTGAGAACGAGTGTTTGGCATACAACAGAGGGAAATATAAAAAGTTGCCTTAGTCTAGACAGCGTTGTTTTCAGATTACACTAGTGACTAAACTAAAGTCCCTGGCAACGGTGCCAAAAACTTGATGTGTCTGCGATCGACTTAATGTCTGACGGTATCTTAACTGCAAGCGCACAGCCTATCGCGGTAGTAATAAAAGATTGTCGAATCCACAGGGACTTTGTAATCACTCTAGTGTTGTAAAACAGGTTGGTTTAGCTAAGGCGGAAATTGTCACGTTGATTTTGGGAAGATTAAGGAAGGTAAATTAATTGATTTTAAAGTAATTATAAAATGGAATGGTCGGTATGCAATAGAGTCGACCTAAAGGATCTAATCGGACCTAGGCATATAAGGATGGTCAACTTGGTTTATCTGTAGAATTAATCAGTTTAAAAACCCTCAACTCACACTTTCATGGTCTTATCTCGGATTATACGTCTAAAGCCCTATACCTGCTTTCGCTAGCCTATAAGTGTTTAGAATTATTTTTTGGAAACTTAATTAATTCTAATTTGGTTTAAAGCGCTTTCACTGTATTTAAATCAAATGCCTAACTTTAGCTATCCGGTTAAAAACCTCACACTTTCGTGGTCTCGATCTAACCTATTTACTCTTTTTACTTTCGTAACAAAGGTTTTATTTTTAAGCATAAAAAGTTATAACCAGAGTTAAGTTGATTAAAGTTTTAGCCTAAGTTTGATCAGATGCCTAATGTCTCTTACTATCCCATACCGACACTAAAGGTTTAGCTAGCCATGGAAATTATAATAAACATACTGGAAATAAAAACAAACAAATATAAATTGGACATTATAAATAATAAATTAAACATGCATTAATTAATTAAAAGGTACGTAATACAACTGCAAAATAGAAACCTGAAAATAAAGCCAATACTTCAATCCCTCTTCCACAATTCGGAAACTCGGACTTGGTATCGGTAATATGACGAATTCTGAGGCTTGAATAATAAATCCTAAACTATAATAATAATTCCCTGATGTTGGAAATTATTACTTGGGCAATGGAATTAAAAGAACAGAATTAAATAAATGCAGAAAATAATAATTGAAGGAATAATCGTTTTTGATTTCGGCAGAGCTTCCGCACAAGTAAGCTGTAATAAAACTCTGTACTTCTTACGTTCAATGTTGAGGTATTTATAGAAGAATAAATTTGGCAGTTGGCTTGAAAACTTGTAACTAAGCTTTCCTTGAAAATCTCAACAAATGTAGGAACGTGGGTAGTTGAGGAAGAAGTGGTGAACGTGGAGTTTGACTGGAGAGAAATAAGGAGTTTGGAAACTCCTTCTGTTTTGCTTTGCCACGTTCTGCACTTTTCAATAAACTGATATACGCATTACGTTCGTTACATGAGCGTTACGAGCAGCTTTGGTCTTTCCCCGTGTTACGGTCGTGGCCAATGTGTTACGGTCGTAACACGCTTCAAGATGGCTTACGGACGTGGCAGCTTCATTACGACCGTCACAGCTACAAAAATGTAATTCTTGACAGATTTATCTTTTTCTTCTGTTCTTTTGATGCTTTCTTGCATTGTTTCATGTTTTCTTCTGTTTTGAGCTGAGTTATGAATACGTGCAAAAAGTAATGACAAACTCGAAATATTCGGGAATTAATCGGGTCAAAATAATACAGAACGGGTAAATTTCATGGAAAATAAACGATACAATTTCGTGTTATCAGGGAGACGCATCAGCGTCTTCTTTGTTGGAACACTGGTTATTTACCTACGGATTTTTATCCGCAGCTAAATCCATAGCTGACTCCTAAAATTCATTCTAAGCCATAAAAATGTCAACCAAAACCATAATCATGATCGTCTCTTCCTCCTGAACACGTCTATACCCATTATTTGTTCCAATTTTTCCTGCAAAATAAACGCCCAAAAACAAGCTTTCAAAACCCTAGGTTCGGGTATGGCATTACAGGCTATAAAAATACAATCAAATATTGCAGAAAGGTTCTAAATGGAACGATAAACATGATTGTGTCATGATTTCGCCAAAAAATGCAAGAATGAGAGGATACAATTTCAACTGAAAAGCGATTTTCAGAGGAACTTACAGCGCGATTTAGGAGATGAACGACCTTGCTTTTGATTGCTACTGCTTCAGTGGATGTCCAGCAAGAGGTCTACATTGAGATTTTGTGTTGAATTGGCCTCCAAGACTAATTTCAGTTTCAAGTTTTTTCAAGTTTTTTCAAGTTTTTGGTTTTTCTGATTGTGCAGCCTCTTTTTTTCTGATTTTCATGCCTTTGCATTGTACAAGTAATATGGAATGAATTAGGTCAAGTTTTGGGCTTTGAATCCTTGTGCATTGATGATTGAAGATGTGATTTTATTCTCCATTGAAAAAGCTTCCAAATTTGTCAAAAACCAATATTTTGTGCATGATATGGCTTGATTCGGATTTGATTGTGTACATGATGATATTTAAGACCTATATCAATCAAAAAGATACCAAGTTATCAATATTTAGATTTTATTTGGATTTAAATTGATTTAAAATGAATTAATTCAATAAAAATCAAATAAAATAGAAAAATTAATAAATGGACACAAGACTGAAGATAGGACACGTGTGTAGTGTGACAAGATCAAATCAAGTGGGAAAAAGTGGGCCTATTTGACAAAATTTGAAGTTTTAGGGATAGTTGACTTTTGACAATTTTGGAAAAATGCCCAACTTCAACAATGCATAACTTCTTCAATTTTGAACCTTTTGAAGTGTTCTTGGACTTTTTGGAAACCTTGAGATGTCCTCGAACCAACCCTTTTGGTATTATATCATTTTTATATTCCATGCTCAAGTTATAAGCTTTGGAAAAAAGGTGTTTTTGTTGACTTTCAAAAATGACCTATAATGTCCAAATTTGTAACTTTTTGTGAGTGCATTTCTTGATCTTGGAGTGTAAAGATGTATTGTAGGAAAATGCATCCTCTTCAAAATGAGATTTGGATGGGTCATTTCTCATAATGTATGAGAAAGTTATGCTTTGTCAAAGTTGAGTTGACTTTTCCTACAAAACCCTAATTTAGCAACTTTTGAATCTTGATGAATCTTGAGCAATCCTTGATGAATAATGATCAACCCTTGATCAAATGATGAATTATCCTTAAAAATGAGAATGTTGACAAAAAATCTTGAAGTTTGACTATATTTGGGTCACAGTTGACTTTTGCCCTAGCACAGTCGATTTTTGGACCTCTTAAGCAATTGACTGACCAAACTTTCTCTGCAAGGCTTGAAATTTGACATGGATGAACTTGAGATTATATTAGGACAATGGGGAGCGCTTGTGGTCATTTGGATGCAAGGACCTTGATGCAACATAAAATCCTAATTTTGAGATTGACTGCCTTAGAAGATGACTTGACTGTTCAACTCTTGAGCAAACTTGAGCCACTTGGAGACTTCTCTTGTAATGTCTTGAGAAATATGGGAGGGAAAATTTTGGGGTACAACAGTTTCCCCTGTTCAATCTTCTTAAACCTGAGGATATAGATTGGCTTTCGAGCCTTTCGTGATCCGAAGGTGGAAGATGATTGAACACTAAAGTGCCAAGAAATTTGCACTCGCATGACATGGTATCAGCATTGTGATGTCGGGAATGGGCTTATAGATGCCATTTGGAGACTTGTTGGTAGGTGGTCTGAACTTCGACTAGAATACGAATCAAGGAGATCTTATCGGCGATCTGACTGAACCAAATGAGGTATTGTCTTCTTTGACTGGATCGGCCTCAGAAAACTCTTTAGGAATCGATTTAACTGGTTTTGTCTTCTTTGACTGGATTGGCCTCAGAAAAATCTTTAGGAATCGATTTAACTGGTTTTGTCTCCTTTAACTGGATTGGCCTCAGAAAAATCTTTAGGAATCGATTTAACTGGTCTTGTCTCCTTTGACTGGATTGGCCTCAGAAAAATCTTTAAGAATCGATTTAACTGGTCTTGTCTCCTTTGACTGGATTGGCCTCAAAAAAATCTTTAGGAATTGATTTAACTGGTCTTGTCTCCTTTGACTGGATTGGCCTCAGAAAAATCTTTAGGAATCGATTTAACTGGTTTTGTCTCCTTTGACTGAATTGGCCTCAGAAAAATCTTTAGGAATCTATTTAACTGGTTTTGTCTCCTTTGACTGAATTGGCCTCAGAAAAATCTTTAGGAATCGATTTAACTGGTTTTGTCTCCTTTGACTGAATTGGCCTTAGAAAAATCTTTAGGAATCTATTTAACTGGTTTTGTCTCCTTTGACTGAATTGGCCTCAGAAAAATCTTTAGGAATCGATTTAACTGGTTTTGTCTCCTTTGACTGAATTGGCCTCAGAAAAATCTTTAGGAATCGATTTAACTGTTTTTGTCTCCTTTGACTGGGTTGGCCTCAGAAAAATATTTAGGAATCGATTAATTGGTTTTGTCTCCTTTGACTGGGTTGGCCTCAGAAAAATCTTTAGGAATCAATTTAACTGGTTTTGTCTCCTTTGACTGGGTTGTCATCAGAAAAATCTTTAGGAATCGATTTAACTGGACCAAAGGAGGTTTTTCACATAGCTGAGAACTTAACTGGATCTTTCCAGAAAGGTAAAGGTCAGTCATATGCAATGCATGATATGGATCAAGAAATGATGTTCTCAACATAAATGAGATTGTATTATACGATGCGCATATGCATGTATCATGATGTATGGAAATGTGATGTTTTAGCTGGGGAAAATAAATCCCAGAGCTGCTGGAGAATAAGAGTTGAATTCTTTGTTTCCGTTGGGGATGATAAACAAATGTAATAAACCTGCAGGAGAGGAGAACTCCGTTGGGGAATAAACTTATGAGGAGATTACTCTGTGGGGAAGAGATGCTCTGCTGAGGATTCCAATGATAAGCTCCGCTGGGGATGGACTGCCGTTGCTGGTGATACTGAGTCTGTTGAGGATTGAATTCCTGTTTGTGAAAGGAAAGAACTTCGATGGGGATGATCTTTCAGTTGCGATTTGCTGGGGATAACCCTTTAGACTCTTAGTGGGGATAATCCTCTGAATTCTACTGAGAATGATCCTTTGAACTTGGATGGGGAGATTTATTTTTGTACTCTGCTGGGGATAGACTTCTAGAGTTTATTGGGAATGATGATTCAACTCCGTTTGGGAAGCTTTTTCAGACCGTGCTGGAAATTTTAACTCCACTGGGGGTATCTTGTATTCTGCCGGGGAACATTCTTATACTTCATTTAGGAATATTAAGACTACCGGGGATACTCTTATACTTGCTAGGGAATATTCTTATAATCCGCTGGGGAATATTAAGACCCTTTTAGTGCTGATGGTAGACCAACTCTGCTTGGGGAGAGTATTGCTGATTCGTTCGTGGTTGTAAGTATCAGCTGGGGGAGAGCTACCATTTCTATCTTACTCTGCGGGGAGTGAAGGTATCTTAGCCATATTCTTCAGCTGAATCTACCTTTGTACCTAGTGAACAGAGCAACCATACAGCTCGGGCAATTCTTATTGCCCCTGTTTCTGATGTTTACCCGTAATTCGTCTTTTGTTCCGCATGTAAATATTTATGATCAGCAATTAATGTCAAATGCATATATCAAAAATGAACATTGGACATTCTTTGCAAAACAAAACAGATAAAGGAAAAACAGTTTGAAATTTCTTTGAAAATGTATTATATTGATTTTTGAAGTTTGGCCTGTAAATAAGCGTTTTTGTACAAGAGGCTGACGTCCTAGTAAGAGAACGTCGCCGAACAATAGAATTTACACAATTTGTGAAAAACTAAACAAAACAACTATGTGAACAGTCCCACTGGGTTCCAACTCTGCTATTTCCTTTATGTCCTCGAGCATCTCATCACTTTGCTACTTGGTTGAAGGTAGATCAGATTGATTAGTGCCGTCCGAGCTTTATAGTCGATACCGAAGTCTGGATGTAAGGTGATCCAATGAGACATAGTGTTATGCTTTGATCCCTAATTTTTGCCTGGACCGCCCTTTCGGGTTTTCAGTCCACCGGGATACCCTTTTTTGCCCAAGCCGCCTTTTCAGGTTTTCGACTTGCCGGGTGTACAGATTATTCATTTTCATCCCTTATTTTTGCCCAAACCCTTTTGGTTTGCCGGGAAGCCCTTATTTTTGCCTAGGCCATTCAACCTAGCGGGTCTTTGATTATGCGTAGTATTTTTTCACTATGTCTGCATTGACGGGGTGAGGAAGGTCATCACCATCCATGGTGGTTAGAATCATAGCTCCTCCTGAGAAAATGTTCTTAACCATAAATGGCCCTTCGTAAGTAGGGGTCCATTTTCCCCTGGGATCACCTTGAGGTAGTATGATGAGTTTGATTACCAGGTCCCAAAATTGATACTCTTGTTATCTGACCTTCTTGCTAAATGCCTTGATCATCTGTTTTTGGTATGTCTGACCATGACAAATAGCAGTAAGTCTCTTTTCGTCGATTAGGTTCAGCTGATCAAGCCGGGTCTGAATCCAGTCGTCTTCGCTCAAACCTACATCCTTCATGATTCGGAGAGAGGGTATTTGAACTTCAATGGGCAAGACTGCCTCCATGCCATATACCAAGGAATAGGGTGTTTCCCCTGTTGACGTCCGTGCTGAGGTACGGTACCCATGAAGAGCAAATGGTAACATCTCGTGCCAATCTTTGTATGTCACTGTCATCTTCTGCATAATCTTCTTAATATTCTTATTAGCCGCTTCAACAACCCCATTCATCTTCGGCCGGTAGGGAGAAGAGTTATGATGTTATATCTTGAATTGCTCGCAGAGCTTAATGATCATCTTGTTGTTGAGATTGGTACCGTTGTCCATAATGATCCTCTCTGGTACCCCGTATCGACAGATCAGATTGTGCCGAATGAACCGTGCCACGACGTTCTTGGTTACAGTAGCAAAGGAAGCTGCTTCAACCCACTTTGTAAAGTAATCAATAGCTACCAGGATGAAACGATGCTCGTTGGACGTTGTAGGTCTGATCTCGCCGATCATGTCAATGCTCCACATTGTGAAAGGCCAAGGTGCATCAAGATGTTCAGAGGAATAGGAGGTATGTGCACCTTATCAGCATAGACTTGGCACTTATGACATGTCCGAGAATGCTGATAACAGTCGGCTTCCATTGTGGACCAATAATATCCTGCCCGAAGGATTTTCTTTTCCATGGTATGTCCACTGGAATGAGTTCCAAAAGTACCTTCATGTAACTCTGCCATGATTCTTTCTGCTTCAATCTTATCCACACAACGCAGTAGGGTCGAATCATGGTTACGCTTGTAAAGAATGCCATTGCTGATGAAGAACTTCGCCGCGAACCTTCTCATAAACTTCTTGTCATTAACAGATGCACCCTCGGGGTACTCCTGAGCCTCAAGGTACCTCTTCACCTCATGAAACCAGGGTTTATCTGCTACCTCTCCAGTCTCAACGTCACAACAATGTGCAGGTTCGTCCAATCTTTCAATTATAATCTGGGGAGCCTCGTTGTCCCAATTGACTTTGAACATAGAAGACACCGTAGCTAGCGCGTCCGCCAACTGATTCTCCTCTCTAGGAAAGTGTTCAAAGGTTATCTCCTAGAAATGGGGAAGCAACATCAATACATACTCCTTGTAAGGGATAAGATTTGGGTGTTTCGTATCCCACTCGCCTTTGATCTGACTGATCACGAGAGCGGAATCTCCGAAGACACTCAGAAGCTTAATCCTTAGGTCAATTGCTGCTCGAAGACCCATGATGCACGCTTCATACTCCGCCATATTTTTGGTGCAATTGAAACATAGTCGGGCAATAAACGGAGTATGAGAGCCTTTAGGAGATATGATCACGGCACCAATGCCGTTACCCAAAGCGTTTGAAGCTCCACTGCCTGATGTGCCAAATGATCTGCCAGCACACTTCCCTTGATTGCCTTTTGGGTCGTGTACTGGATGTCATACTCAGTCAAGATCATCTTCCATCTTGCTATTCTTCCGGACAAGGCAAGCTTTTCGAAGATATACTTGATTGGATTCATCTTTGATATCAACATAGTAGTGTGAGTCAGCATATACTGTCTCAGCCGGCAAGCAGCCCATGGCAAAGCGTAGCAAGTTTTCTCGAGCAATGAGTATTGGGTCTCACAGTCGGTAAACTTTTTGCTAAGGTAATAAATAGCATGCTCTTTTCGGCCAGACTCGTCATGCTGACCCAGCACACACCCCATTGAGTTGTCGAGTATTGTAAAGTATAAGATCAGAGGTCTCCCTTCAACTGGAGGCATCAGAATAGGTGGCTCTTGGAGATACTCTTTGATCCTTTCGAAAGTAGCCTGACATTCATCATTCCAACGTACCACTTGATCTTTCTTCAGCAGTTTGAAGATTGGCTCACAAGTAGCAAATAGGTGCGAGATGAACCTGTTAGAACAAAGTTTGAATCTACTACCCTAAGTTTAAAGTTTTGATGATAACAAAATAAAAAGATATATTAATTATGTGATTCATGTAAGAACTATTTGCTACCTAAAATATTACTTTCTGTTTTGCAGAAACTCTGATAGGTATCAGCAAGAGTACATCATAATCATCATCAGAATATTGGATATCAACATCAGCATCAGAAGATGCTATATCAGATACCAAAATCAGAAGAAAAACTCACGCTTATGCTGAAGCTTGATGAACAGAACTGCGCTCAACACTCTGAACTCTGATAAAGACAACAACAGTTCATCAGCACTTAAGCAGCGTCAGAATGAGCCAAAGCCAGAACACGCCTTAGTTGCAACGACACTGTGCATTCAAGACGAGTTATTACCAACGGCATCATTCCAGACAAGATCTTCTTAATAAGGAAAGATTTTTATTGGCATTGAATCAGAATTATTGCTCCAACGTTTATCAATTTCAATGCTATATAAACAAGTCAATGAAGATTGAATTGGCTAATGCTCTACATCAACTCACACGCCTAAAAGCTAATCATCACCCTTCTTCTCCCAGTTTGCTAAAAGCTCCAAAATTCCTTACTAAATTATTTTAGCAATCTAGTTTCCATAAGCTTAAGTTGTGTAGTATCACAGTTGTGATAAACAGTTTTGTAGAAAACATTCACACACCTAGATTTCTATTCTGTGTAAGAAAGTGATTCCTTGACAAACCGGTTTGTGGTTTGCATCAAGAAGTCTTTAGCAGTTGTTAAAGCAGATTGTAATATTCAGTTGAATGTAGTGGATTAAGACCTCGTTGGAGAGAGGCGAAATCACCTTGATGGGTGGACTGGAGTAGTTTGAGATCAAACGAACCAGGATAAAAATATCGTGTTCATTGCATTGATTTTCAGTTTTACAATTCAACCCCCCTTCTTGTGTTTTTCACTTCTTCAATTGGCATCAGAGCGCCTGGTTCTGAGCTAAAACACTTAACCGTGTCAGTACAAGATACAGCGTCAGAAAAACACAATGGCAGGAACTTATTCACACACCAGCAATGACAACAACGAAGACAGAGACAGATTCAGCGGCAAACCTCCAGTCTTTGATGGAGAAAATTTTGATTACTGGAAAGACAGAATTGAAAGCTTCTTTCTGGAACATGATGCTGATCTGTGGGACATGGTGACAGATGGATACACGCACCCTGTGAATGCAAGCGGTCAGAAGATTGATAGGAAAACAATGTCTGATCAACAAAAGCGTGACTTCAAAAATCACCACAAGGCCAGAACCATCCTTCTCAGCGCCATCTCTTATGCTGAATATGAAAAGATCTCTAACAGAGACACATCAAAGAACATGTTTGACTCACTCAGAATGACGCATGAGGGCAACATTCAGGTCAAAGAAACAAAAGCTCTTGCGCTTATTCAGAAGTATGAGGCATTCAAAATGGAAGAAAGTGAATCCATTAAAACAATGTTCTCAAGATTCCAGATTCTGGTAGCTGGTCTCAAGGTTCTGGACAAAGGTTACTCTACTGCTGATCACGTCAAGAAAATCATTAGAAGCTTACCAAAGCAGTGGAGGCCAATGGTTACAGCTCTGAAGCTAGCAAAAGATCTCAACAAAATTTCTCTGGAGGAACTTATCAGCTCCCTCAGAAGTCATGAGATAAAGCTAGAAGCTGATGAACCCCAGAAGCAAGGTAAGCCTTTAGCATTAAAATCTAACAAAAAATCTGAGTCTAAAGTTTTGCAGGCAGTTGAAGAAACATCTGATGGATCCTCATCAGAAGAAGACGAACTTTCTCTCCTCTCCAGAAGAGTGAATCAACTGTGGAAGCAGAGGCAAAGGAAGTTCAGGAATCCCAGAAGATCTGATCAGAACGAGTCTTCTTCCAGATACAGAAAGACAGATTCTTCCTCTGGATACAGAAGATCTGAAGGCTCTTCAGGAAGAAGAAAGCCAAACACCAAGGACATCATCTGCTATGAGTGCAATGAGCAAGGACACTACAAGAGTGACTGCCCAAAGCTTCAGAGGTAAAAGCCCAAAAAGAAGTTTGGAAGAGAAAAGAAGAAAAGTCTCATGGCTACATGGGATGACTCTGACTCGTCTGAAGCTGACTCAGAATCAGATGATGAGAGAGCAAACATAGCTCTCATGGCCAACATTTCAGAAGATAGTGAAGCTTCCGAATCAGACTCAGAATCAGATACTGAAGATGTATTTCCTGACTTTGCAGTTAATTTTACCAAGGCTGAACTTGCTGAAAGCCTTAATGAAATTCTGGAAAGGTATCAGCAGATTAGAGTTAAATTCAGAAACCTAAAAAGGAATCTTGAATCTGACTCTGATAAGACTGAGAGTCTTAAATTGGAAAATTCTGAGCTGAGAAATAAAATTTCAAAATTAGAAAATGTTTTACAAAACTCTCAGAAGGAACCAATTTCTGAAACTCCCAGCAGTGTTGATGAGATCATCAAGGAGTATGATCACAGTTTCCAGAAGTTCCTTGCTAAAAGCATAGATAGAAGCAAAATGGCTTCAATGATCTATGGAGTTAGCAGAAACGGAAGGAAGGGAATAGGATACCAAGGTAAGGTTCCTACATCAAATAATGTCATGGATTTAACCATTAAACACACTCCTCTGAACTCACATTTTGTGTATGGTCACACACATGACATTAAATACACTAGCAGTAAGTATTCTGTGAAACCAAAATTCAACCAGAGTTTTGGTAAATCTAACAAATCAGGACCCAAGAAAATCTGGGTACCTAAGGATAAAATAATACATGTTGCAGATATCTTTAGCAGCAAATTAGAAACACCAGTCATGGTACCTGGACTCTGGCTGCTCACGACACATGACGGGAAGAAGGCATATGTTCCAAAGCCTGGAACTTAAGCCTAGAGGCCACATTAGCTTTGGAGGCAATCAGAGGGGAAAGATAATTGGCTCTGGAACTGTAGGTAATGGAAATCTTCCCTCTATTAATAATGTTCTGCTAGTAGATGGATTAATGCATAATCTGTTATCCATAAGTCAATTAAGTGATAATGGTTATGATATAATCTTTAATCAAAAATCATGTAAAGCTGTTAGTCAGAAAGATGGGACTATCCTGTTTAATGGAAAGAGGAAAAACAACATCTATAAAATTAAACTTTCTGAACTGAAAAGTCAGAATGTAAAGTGTCTTCTGTCTGTTAACAACGAGCAGTGAATCTGGCACAAAAGATTGGGGCATGTTAGTATGAGAAGAATATCTCAGATTAACAAACTCAATCTGGTCAGAGGACTTCCTAATTTGAAGTTCAATTCAGATGCTCTATGTGAAGCATGTCAGAAAGGCAAGTTTGCAAAACATTCTTTTAAATCTAAAAATGTTGTTTCTACCTCTAAGCCATTAGAACTTCTGCACATTGACTTATTTGGACCAGTTAAAACTTCTTCAGTCAGTGGCAAGAAGTATGGGTTAGTAATCGTAGATGACTATAGCAGATGGACATGGGTAAAGTTCTTAAGACACAAGGACGAGTCACACTCTGTGTTTGTTACCTTCTGTAACCAAGTTCAGAATGAAAAAAGATCTTAGAATCGTTAAAGTCAGAAGTGATCATGGTGGAGAGTTTGAAAACAAAGATTTTGAGTCATTCTTTAATGATAGAGGCATTCTGCATGATTTCTCTTGTCCTAGAACTCCCCAAAAAAAGGGAGTTGTAGAACGAAAGAACAGAACATTGCAAGAAAAGGCCAGAACCATGATCAATGAGACAAACGTTGCTAAGATCTTCTGGGCAGAGGCAATAAACACAGCGTGCTACATTCAGAATAGAATCTCAATAAGACCTATTCTGGAAAAGACTCCATATGAATTGTGGAAGAACAGAAAGCCCAACATTTCATATTTTCATCCATTTGGATGTACCTGTTTTATGTTAAATACAAAGAATTATTTGAACAAGTTTGACTCTAAAGCACAGAAGTGTATTATGTTAGGATACTCTGAACGCTCAAAAGGGTACAGAGTATACAATTCAGAAACACAGATTGTGGAAGAATCAATCAGTGTTCGTTTTGATGATAAGCTTGACTCTGAAAAGTCAAAGCAGAATGAAGTTTTTGCAGGTATGGAAATTGAATTTACAGGTTCTGAAGACAACTCATCAGAAGCTCTCAACACAGAAACTCCCTCAACGTCTGAAAGGAGCAATGCTAGCAATCCTACAACAGCTGCTGATCAACCTCAGAAGAGATTACCCAGAAGCAGCTTGGATCACCCAGAAGAAACTATCTTAGGAAGAAAGGAAGATCCAATCAGAACAAGAGCAAGCTTCAGAAACTCTGAAGAAACCCTCATGGGACTTGTGTCTCTGATTGAACCTTCTTCTATTGATGAAGCACTTCTGGACAACGACTGGATTCCAGCAATGCAAGAAGAGCTGAATCAATTCACCAGAAATGACGTATGGGATCTCGTTCCCAGACCAAAAGGATTCAACGTCATTGGAACAAGATGGGTGTTCAGAAACAAGCTAAATGAACAAGGTGAAGTCATCAGAAACAAAGCACGACTGGTTGCACAAGGTTATAATCAGCAAGAGGGGATAGACTATACAGAAACCTTTGCTCCAGTCGCCAGGTTAGAATCTATCAGACTTTTAATTTCATTTGTTGTTAATAGAGGCATCACTCTGTATCAGATGGATGTCAAGAGTGCATTCTTAAATGGTTATATAGAAGAAGAGGTTTATGTGCACCAACCCCCTGGCTTTTAAAATACAAAACATCCAGAACATGTTTTCAAACTAAAGAAGTCACTATATGGTCTGAAACAAGCTCCCAGAGCTTGGTATGAAAGACTAAGTAACTTTCTGTTAGAAAATGAATTCACCAGAGGGAAGGTGGATACTACCTTATTCTGTAAGTCAGTTAAGAATGACATCTTAGTCTGTCAAATTATTGTTGATGATATTATTTTTGGATCTACTAATCCTTCTCTTGGAAGAAAATTTGCTAAGTGTATGCAGGCAGAATTTGAGATGAGCCTCATGGGGGAACTGAAATTCTTTCTAGGAATTCAGATCAATCAAACTCCAGAGGGAACTTACATTCATCAGAGCAAATATATCAGAGATCTTCTGAAGAAATTTGACCTCTCAGAATGTAAGCCATCAAAGATTCCAATGCATCCCACGTGCATTCTGGAAAGAGAAGAGGTAAGCAAAAAGGTAGAACAGAAGGTCTACAAAGGTATGATTGGTTCTCTCCTTTACCTGACAGCTTCAAGACCTGATATCTTAATCAACGTATGTATTTGTGCTAGATTCCAATCAGATCCTAGAGAATCTCACTTAACAGCTGTTAAGCGAATTTTCAAGTATTTGAAAGGTACTACTAATCTGGGTTTATTTTATAGAAAATCTAGTGATTACAGCTTAGTAGGCTACTGCGATGCTGACTTTGCTAGAGACAGAGTAGAGCGTAAAAGTACTTCTGGAAGCTGCCAGTTTCTGGGAGAAAATTTGATCTCTTGGTCCAGCAAAAGGCAATCCACAATTGCGCTATCAACAGCAGAAGCTGAGTACATAGCAGCAGCAAGATGTAGCACACAAATGCTCTGGATGAAAAGTCAGCTTGAAGACTTCCAGATTTTTGAGAGTAACATCCCTATACTCTGACAATACTTCTGCTATTTGCTTAAGTAAGAATCCCATTTTACATTCTAGAGCTAAGCATATAGAAATAAAACATCATTTCATTAGGGACTACATTCAGAAAGGAATTTTGAACTTAAAATTTATTGATAAAGACCATCAATGGGTTGATATCTTCACTAAACCCCTTTCTGAAGATAGGTTCAATTTCATTCTGAATCATCTCAGCATGAAACTCTGCCCAGAATGAAAAATGTTTTAAGTTTATATATTATCCTTCAGAATGTATTTGCTTTACTGTGAACTTCTAATCAATCTCTTTTCAGAAAGAAAGAACATGCAGATTGTATCAGATGCTAGTCTTAAAAGATCTGAGCGTTTCAGCTCAAGGATAGACGTGCTGATCTCTAAATCAAACAAGTGTCATCCAATCATCAGCAAATCTCTGAAGCAAAACGCGTGCACGCTTCTGAGAAGGTAAAACGCTGATTGGGTGCATTGAGACACATGTCTGGTAACCGTTTCAAGTATCTTTCTCAAATCCCCCAAAATCAGCAAGCATTAAATGAAAGTAATCATGTTTTAAAAACGTAATCATGATTTTATTTTCTCTTTCTTGAAACCGTTTACACTTTCAAAAATTATTCTTAAATCTATTTAAGCACTTTAACTTCTCACATTAATCCTTTACCGTTTCTCATAATCTCTCAAATATTTTATGCATTTTCTCTGTGTTCATCTCTTTCAAACTTAAACCCATTTTCTCAGTTTTCTCAGAAAAACCCTAAGTGTGAATATGGCAACCTCCAGCAATGCTTCTGCAGGTTCTCAGAAGAAAGATTCCTCTGAACAGTACCAAGTTCCATTCAGAACACTCCTTACACCAGTGAAGAATCTAGAAGTGTTGTCTGAACTGATTATTGACTTTGGTAGTCTGAAAGAAAATGGTTTTGACTTGACAGAAGAAGTTAGGGCACAGAAATGGGAGAGATATTTTGACAGGTTGGTTGGACCAACGTTCCCAGTTTTAGTCAAGGAGTTCTAGATTCATGCGTCCTCTTCAACGCATCAAGTCACCTCCTACATAATGGGAAAGAAGATTATGATCACTGAGGATCACATAGCAAAATTGATTGGTTACAGTGGCGGTGGCGTCTGCTGTATTGATAGGGCTGAAAGATGCTCTGACGTTGGTGTCATAGCAGAACAGATTTTCACCCTTGGGGTGCCCAGCAGCAAAATCAGAGACCTAAAGGATCACCACAGAGTTTGGGCGAAGATCATTCTGGGGTGTTTTAATCACAGGAAGCCAACAAGTTCCCCTGATTATATAAATATCGATCAGCAGTTTCTGATCTACTTTATTAATCAGAAGGTAAAAATCAACTTGGCTCATATTCTGTTTAATCACCTCAGAACTAGCGTCAAGGAGACCAGGGAAGAAGAAAGGACAAAGAGGGATTGGATACCCTTTGGGAGGTTAATATCAGATATTCTGACTGAGAATAGGCTGATAGAGCATCTTATAGAAGCTCAGGAGTTAAGCACTATTGAACCAACTGTTGGCAAGCCTCTGAATGCCAAGAATCTGAAGAAAATGAAATTAATAGAGAATATCAGAAAGGAACCCAGCGTTACTCCTATTGCTGACATCACCAGCAGAAGAGTCCCACTGAACGACTTTCCTTTATTTTCTGAGATAGAATCTAAACCAGTGGTGGTTCTCAGATACTTGGACGCGTGCAAGGCTGATGGTACAGATCCCAAGCTGAATATCAAAGATCTGCACCAACCTCAACCAGAAGTTACACTGAAGAAGACAAAGAAAAGGAAGGCCACTTCAGAAGGAACATCCCAGCAGACTCCCAAGAAAAGAGGTAATTTATCTGCTGCTTCTGTTTTAAATTCTTCTATTATTCCAACATCAATCCCAACCCCTGCTTCACATGAAATTCCAATCCCCATACCAACAATAGATGAAACTGAACCAAAAGATGACCCTTCTGAGTCACTGACTCTCAGAAGACCCCGCACCAAACATCCCAAACCAACAACTTCAACAACATTAGAAATTAACAAAGTTCTGTCTGACATTGATCAACGTGTTTCTGATCACCTCTCAGATAATCCAAACACTAAACCAGAAATTTCCCACTCTCTTCAACCAGAACAACCTCTCTCACCCATACCAGAAGAACCACACATTCCTGAACAACCAGAAATTCCTCCTCCTTCTCCACAACCAGCAATTCCTTCTCCCTCTCCTCAACCAGAAATTCATCCACCATCACCTCAACCATCACCTCCACCATCACCTCCTCAACCTGAGTGTCATCATTCTGAAACTCCATCTCCTGAACCTCATTCTCCTCAATCCTCTGAGCCACAACCTCTGGCAATTCAGCTGCCATGTGGAACAACTGTAACCATGGCCCAGCTGCCTTCCTCGCCAGAAACTATCCCTCCAAATACTCCAAAAACCCCACACAGTCCAATTATTATTTCTGACTCTCCCACTCCATCTCCCAAACAAACATCTCCCAAACAAACTACAGAAGACCCCAGCAGGACCTTCATCGATTTAACAATCCTTGACCGTCTTGCTGATCTCAAACATAAAATATCTATTCCAAAACCAAAACAGCCTGATGTTGGCTCTGGCATTGTGAATTTTGAAACAGGTTTGCAGCAATGGATTGCTTCTCTGAAGCAAGTCTGTCCTGGAATGATTGATCCTGCTACCTCAGACCAGCTCTGGTCACGTTTCAGAATATGGGTACGTGCTGAAGCCCTCAAGTTGCAGGATATCAACTATGAGCAGGCACAACAGAACTTCAGCAAGCTGCTGAAGGAAGTTGAAAGTCAGCTGCCACAGGAAGACGTGCTCCTTCTGGATAGTGAGCCATGGTATGAGAAGCGTCCAGCTTCAAAAGGTCAGCCAGAAGAAGATCAGACTACTCAAGCTGAAGTCAGACAAGCTGAAGATGTTGCAGAAAGCTCTTAGAAGCTCCCTGCTTCTGATGTTTCTCAAGTTGCCTTGGACAGGAAGACTCTGGAAGAGCTGCAGCTGAATGATATTTGTCTGCAGCAAAGAATGGATGAAAATGATCAGAAGATGAAGGAAAGGATGGATGTGCAGGACAGCAAGATAGATACAGTAGTCAGCATGGTGCACAAGCAAACTGAAACTGCTGATCAGATTAAGGCAATGTTGGAGACTCTGTTCACACGCTTTCCTCCCCAACCTTAGTTTCTCATTCATGATATTTTCAATGTTTTCTTTGCATATCTTTTGTATTGTTTTTGTCTGGCTCTGAATATTTTAATATAACAAGTTTTTCTGCTCTTATCGTTTTAGCACATCACTTACACTTTTTGATTGCTGACAAAAAGGGGGAGAACAAGAATGATATTTTTCATAACGGATTACTGAGACAAAAAGTCTCAAACATTCTAACTCTGATATACTTGAATGTTTTCTGTTTTTACATAAGTCTACAGGTACAAGAATGCTCTCTGATACACTGAAGACCAAAGCCCTGATACTCTGATCCAAAGCAAAGCTCTGATATTCTGATCTGAAGTTCTGATAGTCAAAGCTCTAACATTCTGATGTTCAAGAATTCAATAAAGATCTGATCCTGAAGAACTCTTGGAATTAAAAAAGGGAAGTAATAAATTCAAGGGGAGTATCTCCGATCCTATCTCTGATATCTCTATATCCCTTATCCTTGATAACTCCTTATTTAATTCTGATGCAACTTATCATTTAGTTATCTCTAATACTTTTTCACGCTATTTTCAATTAAAAAATATCTAGTTTTTGTCATCATCAAAAAGGGGGAGATTGTTAGAACAAAGTTTGAATCTACTACCCTAAGTTTAAAGTTTTGATGATAACAAAATAAAAAGATATATTAATTATGTGATTCATGTAAGAACTATTTGCTACCTAAAATATTACTTTCTGTTTTGCAGAAACTCTGATAGGTATCAGCAAGAGTACATCATAATCAGCATCAAAATATTGGATATCAACATCAGCATCAGAAGATGCTATATCAGATACCAAAATCAGAAGAACAACTCACGCTTATGCTGAAGCTTGATGAACAGAACTGCGCTCAACACTCTGAACTCTGATAAAGACAACAACAGTTCATCAGCACTTAAGCAGCGTCAGAATGAGCCAAAGCCAGAACACGCCTTAGTTGCAACGGCACTGTGCATTCAAGACGAGTTATTACCAACGGCATCATTCCAGACAAGATCTGCTTAATAAGGAAAGATTGTTATTGGCATTGAATCAGAATTATTGCTCCAACGTTCATCAATTTCAATGCTATATAAACAAGTCAATGAAGATTGAATTGGCTAATGCTCTACATCAACTCACACGCCTAAAAGCTAATCATCATCCTTCTTCTCTCAGTTTGCTAAAAGCTCCAAAATTCCTTACTAAATTATTTTAGCAATCTAGTTTCCATAAGCTTAAGTTGTGTAGTATCACAGTTGTGATAAACAGTTTTGTAGAAAACATTCACACACCTAGATTTCTATTCTGGGTAAGAAAGTGATTCCTTGACAAACCGGTTTGTGGTTTGCATCAAGAAGGCTTTAGCAGTTGTTAAAGCAGATTGTAATATTCAGTTGAATATAGTGGATTAAGACCTTGTTGGAGAGAGGCGAAATCACCTTGACGGGTGGACTGGAGTAGTTTGAGATCAAACGAACTAGGATAAAAATATCGTGTTCATTGCATTGATTTTCAGTTTTACAATTCAACCCCCCCTTCTTGTGTTTTTCACTTCTTCAGAACCGGGAAATGTAGTTCAGAAGTCCCAGAAAGCCTCTGACTTCTTTCTATGTCTTGGGAGCTGGCATTTCTTGTATGGCCTTAACTTTTGCAGGGTCCACTTGAAAACCTTTATCTCTCACAACGAAACCCAGCAGTTTACCAGATCTCACCTCAAAGGTGCACTTATTCGGGTTTAACCTCAGCTTGTCCAACTTCAACCTATCAAATAGCTTCTGCAGATGGTCAAGGTGTTCTTCCTCAGTCTGATATCTTGCAGTCATTTCGTCGACGTATACTTCAATCTCATGGTAGATCATGTCATGAAACAAGGCAACCATGGCACGCTGATACGTTGCCCCAACATTTTTCAGTCCAAAAGGCATGACCTTGTAGCAAAAGGTACCCCACTGAGTAACAAAGGTCGTATTCTCCATGTCTTCAGGAGCCATTTTAATATGATTATAACCGAAGAAACCATCCATAAAGGAGAAGACTTTATGCTGAGCGGTGTTGTCAACCAGAACGTCGATATGAGGTAGAGGGAAGTCATCCTTGGGGCTTGCCCTGTTCAGATCCCTGTAGTCAAAACACATTCGAACCTTACCATCCTTTTTCGGTACCGGAACCACATTGGCAGCCCACTAAGGGTAAGAAGTAACTGCTAGAAATTCGGCGTCAAACTGTTTCATAACTTCAGCCTTGATTTTCTCCGACATCTCTGGGCGCATTCGGCGGACCTTCTGTTTGACTGGAGGACAATCTTCCTTGGTAGGCAGGCGATGAACCACAATATCAGTATCCATCCCAGGCATATCTTCATAAGACCAGGCAAAGATCTCAACATAGTCACGCAGCATCTGAATCAACCGTTGCTTCACACTAAGCTCCAGATTTTCACCGATCTTAACTTCCTTCTTGTTTGTCTTTGTACCTAGATTCACTGATTCTACCGGCTCTTCGTGCGGCTGAATAACCCTCTCTTCTTGGAGTAATAGTCTTGCAAGTTCACCAGGCACTTCACAATCATCTTCACCTTCATCTTTGGCTAAGTTGATCGGATTTTCGAAGTCATAACTGGCAGTAGCAGAGTCGTTACCAGTGAGATCCAGAGTGGATGTAGACCTGTATATGTGAGTGTGTGTAAAATAGTTGTTTTGCAATATATAATAAAGAAAAAGAAGGAGCGCAAAATTTGAAATGCAAGAACTTCCAATGCTTTTATTAATGATATATGAAAATGACACACATAAAGCCCTCACAAATGAAGCAACAGTGCCTCGGGTAAGACACCGGGCCGTAAAGTTTAAAACATTGTCTGTTACATATTCAAAACAAAAGTTCATTACTTGGTAACAAAAGTAATAGGGATGAAGTCCTTTGCTTTCCAGTTGCTTGGTCCACCGTCGGTCGTAGGATAGATCCAGCTGTCGAACTCAGACTCTTCCACATCGTCTTCGATGGAATTCACTCCCGATTTGCTGATGAACACGGGAGGTCTTCCGATCCGTGCATTCCGAACAACCCTTTGAGCTTCTGCAGTGAAACCCAAACAAAACTTGTTAGTCTTCTGAGTAAAATCAGGGAGTCGACCCCATTGTGCACACCCACCTTTCTCAACAATAGCTCGGGCATCCTTGAGGGAAGCCATCTTCATAGGAGAATCTTTAACAACAGTCTTAGCTGACGCCAGTGTCTGAGGAACCTCTTCAAAATGCTGAAATGGGGTCTCAATGAAATCCCCATCCATCTCTACATATCGGAAAGAGTTGAGGTGGATAACCATGTACTCTTCCTCTCCTTGCACTGTCACAATCTTCCCTTTGACCGGGTACTTCAGTTTCTGGTGGAGCGTTGAGGTTACGGCCCCGGCTTTGTGGATCCATGGACGACCCAGCAGACAAGAATAAGATGGCCGAATGTCCATCACATAGAACGTAGAGTTGAAGACATGAGAACCAACCATGATCGAGATATCAACCTCTCCATGTACCATTCTTTTAGATCCATCAAAGGCCCTGACGATAATGTTACTTGGTTTCAACTCCAACACTTCACAATCCAACCGGTCTAGAGCTTTCTTAGGCAGGACATTCAACGAGGAACCAATATCCACCATAACATGAGCAAGAGTAGTGCCCCTGAATTCAATGGAGACATGCAGGGCATCATTGTGATTCTTCCCTTTAGCAGTCAAGTCGGCGTCAGAGAAACCCAACCCATTATCAGCAGTCAAATTGGCCATGCAATCTATAAACTGATCCGCTGATGTCTCTTGTGGTACGTGGGCAGTCTTCAAGAAGGTAATCAGAGCCTTGGCATGGGCCTCTGAGCACAGCAACAGTGACAACAGAAATCTTTGACGGGGTTTGCCCCAGCTATTCAACTACATTGTAGTCACTCTTTTTGATGATTTTCAGAATCTCTTCCATCTCTTGTTTAGAAGCTTCAACAGTAATCGTCTTCGGCGCCTCCGTCATGGCAGGCACATCAGTGGTGATCCCCTTTCCCCGAGTGTCATATGACTCGGCGACAGGGGTAAGAATAGGAACTTGAACAGGAATGGTAGCAAGTACACTGGAAGGTGTAATAACAACGGGTCTTCGGGCCGTTGGTGGAGAGATATCAGGTGAGAAAAGTCTTTCGTTGCGGGTGACTTTAGCAGGTCCAACAATATTGCTGACATCAGTATCAGCATCCAACTCTTGCTTAACTCCATGAAAATAAACATCGGCCCCATAGTTCCAAGGGACAGCTTTATCAGAGGTGTAGGGGATGGGCCCCAGAACAGTGATGATCACATGTGCGATTCTCAGAACAGATGTAATTCTAACAGGCTTCCTCGAGGGAGCCTTGGAAGAATTGTCGGAAATGGTAATGATGGCAACTTCTTCAGAAGGAACTAAGGGAACAACAGTCTTCTCAAACAGAATTTATTTACTATCCATCAGGCGTTGGACACCTGATTTCAAAAATGGGCAACCGGTAGGCAGAACAACACACATACGGCAACCTTCGTCACAGCCCAGAAATAAACCGGCTAGCAAAAGTTTCTTCTTTACAGTAATCAGAGGGGTAACAATATCATCCACAGAAACCATAAACGAGTCTTCATCTATAGCATTTACTCCATGCTTGGGCATAGGAGCAGTCATAACATTAGGCCTTTCGGGCGCCTCGAACTCAATCTACTTAGCATCAATTAAGTCTTGTATATTATTTTTCAAAGTCCAACAATCATATGTATTATGCCTCGGGCTATCAGAGTGATAAGCACAACGGGCATTAGGGTTATACCTCGGTGACGTTGTATTTGGATTCTTTGGGGCTTCCTTTGGAATCACCAGATTAGTTTTCAGTAACTGTGGCAGAATCTGCGATAAGGTCATGTTGAGACGGGTGAATTGCCTTCGAGGTCTTTCATCCTTTTGTTGATTGTTGTGCTGAGGAGCACCAGCAGGTTTTGAAATGACAACCGCATTAACAACTTGGCGGCGTTCAGGTCTATTCTGGTTTCTTGAACTGTAGACAGCACTAGACTCTTTCTTAAATGGCTTCTTCTCGGTGCTTGATGAGGCACCCTTCTGTATCTTACCAACCTTAATACCAGCCTCAATCCTCTCACCGGTCAAAATAAGCTTTGTAAACCCAAATGAAGAGCTTCCAATCAGATGGTTAAAAAATGGACCAAACAGGGTCCCCAGAAACATATCCACAAGCTCTCGATCAGCCAAGGGTGGTTGCACTCTACCGGTGAGGTCCCTCCACTTCTGAGAATAATCTATGAATCCTTCACCCGTTCCCATTGACATACCCTGGAGTTGGGTACGCGTGGGAGCGAGGTCCGAGTTGTATTGGTACTGCCTGTAGAAAGCAGTAGCCAAATCTTCCCAACTGCGAATACTGGCTCCGTCCAACTGGTAGAACCACTCAAGCTGAGTCCCTGAGAGACTGTCTTGAAAGAAATGGATCCATAGGTTCTTATCAGCGGTGTACGGATGAATCTTCCTTACATATGACCGGAGGTGCAGCTTCGGACAAGAAACTCCGTCATACTTAGCAAAGGCTTGTGCCTTGAATTTGTGGGGAATTACCATCCCAGATGATAGACCCAGATCACCAAAGTCCAGACCAGGCACTTTCTGAACTTTCATAGCACTCAACCGGTCTTCCAGTTGCTTGTATCTATCCTCAGCAGGAGGATCCTGCTCTTCGTCGAAGTCCGTCTTGTTGTCGGAGACCACAGGGCTAGGAGCCCTCCTTTCTTCCTGACTATCTTTCCCTCCAGATGAGGTGGTCAAATCAACTTCATCCCATAGCCTGTTTCCAAACCTAGGACTAGTGTTGAACAGGACTGTCCTCTTCTTCTTCTTCTTCTTCTTCTTCTTCTTCTCTTTCAGAATCAGGGTCTTCAGATCTTGCTGACCCTTAGCTAGATTCATGAACAACTCTTGAAATTGGGCATTTTGGGCCTGTAGGGCCTTGATGGCTTGCTTAGTTAAAGGTTCGGCAGACATGATGAGTGAGTGCTGAAATAAACAGCGAAGGAGATAAGAGACCTGTAATGGGTACCTGTTTATGAAGTGCATGGGATGAAATGCGTATGATTATGATTTCAAAGACAATCGAGAGATTCAAATTTGTAAACAAGAAAGGAAACACACTTTATTAGATAAACTTTCAAAATTCAAATTGTTCAACTGATGCCCTTAAGGCTTTACAAGAATGGAAATACTGAAAAGTAAATAAAAACTAGAAAGGAAATCAACAAAGGACAATCAATGCTCCCATGGTCTCTTCTTCTCAGTGCGGACATAGTCGTTGAGAATCCGCTCGTTCTCCAGCTGCCTAGTCAACTGCTGGATCTTCTGCTCTTGCTCGTTGAACTTTTCTCGGTAAGAATCCCATTCCTCCCTCAGCTGCATCCAAGACCTTTTCAGTGCCCCAATGTCAGTGGGCATATAAGGATGGAGGATGGTTAGAAGAGCCCCTTCTTCATTAGCAACTTCAAGAATGACAGGCCGGACGGCTTCATGTGGCATACCCAGCTTTTGGGCACGGATACAGACCCATCTGAGGCATGGCTCCATAAGAAGTGAAGTCTTTGGACCCAACTCATGTGGATCAGATTGGTGAACTCTATCCCAAGCCCTTATGAATCTGCGGCGTAGCTCGTCACCATCCCCTTGAAAATCAAAGATGATATAAGGCATTAGCAGCTCATGAGGTCCTTCTCTTCTGGCACGCCCAAACTGATGTAATGCTAAGCACGGATTATAAGAAATTCCTCCATGGGTTCCTATCAATGGAACATTAGAGTACTCCCCACAGTGATCAATGATAGTCACCTCGTCTATACCCTTGAGAGTCCAAATGATGTCATTATGCGAGAGAGACATAACCCAATAAGCCCAGCCCATGCCTTCTTTGTTCTTCAGCACTGACTTGGGAAGGTGCGAAATAAACCACCTTGTCAATAACGGAGCACAGCACATCAAGGTTCCCCGCTTTCGGGCAGTACGAGCATAGAGCTGATGGAGGATGTCACCCAAGAGAGTAGGTATAGGATTCCGAGAGATGAAGATCTTTACCGCATTGACATCAACAAAGGAGTCAGAGTTCAGAAACAATACTAAGCCGTATATCAGAAGAGCCAGAATATCCTCGAATGCCTTGAAGTCTAGGCTATCCCAGAAATAGTTAGCCTTACCAACCAAGAACTTAGTCAGAAAGCCCTTTGCTCCACTTCTAGTCTCCCAGTTAGCCATTACCTCTTCTTTGGTCATATGAAGGGCTGCAGCAATCTCTTCCGGTCTCAGAATCTTCTCCCAACCAGTGAACGGGGTCTGCTCCAGAACAGAGATACCGAGCAACTCAGAGAACTCTTCTAGGGTGGGAACCAGCTGATAGTCCTGAAAAGTGAAGCAATGGTACAGCGGATCATAGAACTAGACTAGGACACTCATCATATGCTCGTCCAATTTGGAAGTGACCAAACTGAGAAGATAACCATGTCTCCTAAGGAAGGAGGTAGTATCAGGCATCTTTGCAACCAAATCTTTGAGAAAGGTGGGAACCTGAACAAATTTGATCCGGATGGTATTCTTACGCATGGGCATCATGATGACCTACAAAATAGAGCAAAGATGAATCCCTCCTGTCTTTGAATTAGGTTAGTCCAATGCAAGATGTACGCAATGTTATGATGTCATGATGTCATGATAGTAAGCACACCACAAGTATCCATAAATGGCAAACATGGTAAAGGCACACAAGTCACACAGAGAGCCCTTAGATTTCAGGATGGCAAGGAGCTTAGGTACTACCCTCTTTCAGTTCAGTTGGTTTAAACCTGTCCTAAAAATAGTAACCGGGTTCTAGAGGATCACAATATAATTGACTACCCTCAATCGGTCATAATTCCAGTTTAGCAACCTTTTCTTGTGGCCGGAATCATCGCGAGAGTTTAGTCTCAATGAGTGTAGCACACTGCTACTGTTCTATGGCCAAGTTGGTCAATTTAAAGGTTCTAAGGTCAGTTGGTGCTTAATGACCCCTTAGAAGACCCATATCTCCTTGTTCCAACACAAGGGATATCGGTATAGACTAAAGTGCCACACCAACATAGCTATTGCTTCAACCGTATCGATCTACGCCGTACAATTCCCTCATAGTTTATTGCTACTTACCTAAAGGGTATCCCCAGATCCGGGTTAGGATCTATAGAAACTCCGATACAAGCCCACAAATGTAAATCATACAAAGCATACAATTGAAAACACAATGATCTAATCCTAAGGTACACCCCACTTATTATTTAATCCCCATCAGAGTCGCCAGTCCTGTGATACGGTGGGAGAGAACTGACAATTTTTTGGAATGTTGGTTCGCGTTTTGCGTTTGTTTTTGCAAAATGTCGCGGTGAGCAAGAGTTGCCACCGTCTTTTATTTTATCCAACAAAGAAAGGAAAAACGCACAGAAAAAATTCCTTTTTTCGAGGTATTTCTCGGGTTCGGGGGGTAGATTATAGAAAGGGAAGGTGTTAGCACCCTTTCTATCTGTGGTTATCCACGGGCTCTTAGGTACTTGCTCAAAGTGTTTTCAAAATTTGCTTTTCTTTATGTTTGTGGGTTTGAAAGAAGTTTTTGTTTGAAAGGTGTAAGTGCGAAAAGTTTTGTTTTGTTTTAAAAGGAGCAAGTACTTAAGAACCATCTACCTACTCAAAAAAGGAATTAATCTGTACAAATGTCCTTTAGACAATGCTATCCCACTATTGATGAGTAGGTAGCACCGTCGTTGGAGTTTTGAGGGTCAATTCGATTAAGGGACGTGTGGTCACTAAAGCAATGTTAGGATGCCTTAAAGGTAACCCTAATTTCTTAGATCATTTTTCCGAGGCAACTTATGATCTTTGGAGAAGAGGGCGACCTCTAAAACTTCCTATACTCAATGACCACGTTCGAAGGCAACCAAGTGAGGTGTACCCTAAGAGTGCGCATGTGCGAGTGTGTTATTTCGGTTAATTTTATCTTTGTACATGTCATGGGTGAGCTATGTTGATTTTAATTTCATACATTTGATCTTGTCATGCATTCCGTATTATCAAACATCTAACAGTGTATAGTTGCGGAATTTAAATTGCGGAAATTAAATCTAACTATTACAAGTCGTCGGGTATTTACATCGCCAAAAACAACCATTGAATTTAAAATGCGGAAAATAAATAAAGCGATAAAATAAAGTCATATTTAAAGCTATTACGTTCCGGGAGCAAGTACATCAATATCATAAATGGATCGCGCGCGAAAAATTAAATCGAATGCATTTTTAAGGGTTTTGACCCTTTTTTAAAAGAAAGCAATTTTTTGTTATTTTTGAATTAAAAGAAATTAATTTAAGTTAATTAAATAAATAAACTAATTAATTAATTAAGAAAAAGATATTTTTGGATATTTAAAGAAAATAAAATAAATTTTGTCAAAGTTAATAAAAACTTAATTTTCTACATTAATTTTAATTATTGCAAAAATATTGGAATTATACCTAATTAAAACTAAGTTAATTAAATTAGTATTTATTTACAAAAATAAAGTCATGAATTTAATTTTAATAAATAAAAAATATTTTTTGGTTTTTAATTTTTGAGAAAAAGATTCTAATTGGTTAGTGGTAATAAAAATAATTAATAAAACAAATAATTAAATAAAAGAAAGAAAGAAAAAAGAAATAACCAAGGGGGGTGCTGGGCTTGGAAAGGGAGTGAGATTGGGTATATGGTGGAGGCCATTCAATCTTGACCTTTAGATTTTGCCTGGAGGCCATCTGGCACCTGGAGATTTGAGGTCCATGGTAGACTGCAATTTCTGAGATGCGCTGGAGTACCTGGGGACAAAATACAACAAATATTGGGGGACCTGGGATTCGAACTCAGGTCCCATTGGATTTTGCACTAGCGCCTTTACCAACTGAGCCAATGTGTTTAATTGTTAATGGAATAAGTAGAGAATATTATATGTGAAAGACAAACAATATGCTGGAAATAAAAAAAGAAAATGCGCGAGATTTGAAACAACTAATGGGGGGGAGACGCGTCAGCGTCTTCTTCATTGGAACACTGGTTATTTACCTGCGGATTTTTATCCGCAGCTAAATCCATAGCTGGCTCCTAAAATTCATTCTAAGCCATAAAAATGCAAACCAAACCCATAATCATGATCGTCTCTTCCTCCTGAACACGTCTATACCCATTATTTGTTCCAATTTTTCCTACAAAACAAACGCCCAAAAACAAGCTTCCAAAACCCTAGGTTCGGGTATGGCATTACAGGCTATAAAAATACAATCAAATATTGCAGAAAGGTTCTAAATGGAACGATAAACATGATTGTGTCAAGATTTCGCCAAAAAAATGCAAGAATGGGAGGATACGTTTTCAACTGAAAAGCGATTTTCAGAGGAACTTACAGCGCGATTTAGGAGATGAATGACCTTGCTTTTGATTTCTACTGCTTCAGTGGATGTCCAGCAAGAGGTCTACGTTGAGATTTTGTGTTGAATTGGCCTCCAAGACTGATTTTAGTTTCAAGTTTTTTCAAGCTTTTTCAAGTTTTTGGTTTTTCTGATTGTGCAGCCTCTTTTTTTTCTGATTTTCGTGCCTTTGCATTGTACAAGTAATATGGAATGAATTAGGTCAAGTTTTGGGCTTTGAATCCTTGTGCATTGATGATTGAAGATGTGATTTTATTCTCCATTGTAAAAGCTTCCAAATTTGTCAAAAACCAATATTTTGTGCATGATATGGCTTGATTCGGATTTGATTGTGTACATGATGATATTTAAGACCTATATCAATAAAAAAGATACCAAGTTAGCAATATTTAGATTTTATTTGGATTTAAATTGATTTAAAATTAATTAATTTAATAAAAATCAAATAAAATAGAAAAATTAATAAATGGACACAAGACTGAAGATAGGACACATGTGTCGTGTGACAAGATCAAATCAAGTGGAAAAAAGTGGGCCCATTTGACAAAATTTGAAGTTTTATGGATAGTTGACTTTTGGCAATTTTGGAAAAATGCCCAACTTCAACAATGCATAACTTCTTCAATTTTGAACTTTTGAAAGTGTTCTTGGTTTTTTTAGAAACCTTGAGATGTCCTATAACCAACCCTTTTGGTATCATCTCATTTTGATATTCCATTCTCAAGTTATAAGCTTTGGCAAAAAAGGTGTTTTTGTTGACTTTCAAAAATGACCTATAATGTCCAAATTTGTAACTTTATGTGAGTTCATTTCTTGATCTTGGGGTGTGAAGATGGATTGTAGGAAATTGCATCCTATTCAAAATGAGCTTTGGATGGGTCATTTCTCATAAAGTATGAGAAATTTATGCTTGGTCAAAGTTGAGTTGACTTTTCCTACAAAACCCTAATTTAGCAACTTTTGAATCTTGATGAATATTGAGCAATCCTTGATGAATCATGATCAACCATTTATAAAATGATTAATTATCCTTCAAAATGAGAATGTTGACAAAACATCTTGAGGTTTGACTGTATTTGGGTCACAGTTGACTTTTGCCCTAGCACAGTCGATTTTTGGACCTCTTGAGCAATTGACTAACCAAACTTTCTCTGCAAGGCTTGAAATTTGACATGGATGAACTTGAGAGCATATTAGGACATTGGGGAGAAATTGTGGTCATTTGGATGCAAGGACCTTGATGCAACACAAAACCCTAATTTTGAGATTGACTGCCTTAGGAGATGACTTGACTGTTCAACTCTTGAGCAAACTTGAGCCACTTGGAGACTTCTATTGTAATGTCTTGAGAAATATGGGAGGGAAAATTTTGGGGTGCAACAACGTGGAAAAGGGAAATCATCTTTAGGGCTGGCCCTGTTCAAATCCCTATAATCCATGCACATCCTGACTTTACCATCTTTCTTGGGCACAGGCACAATATTTGCAATCCATGGCGAATAGTTGACAACCTTTAAGAAATTTGCGTCTAGCTGCTTTTGGACCTCGTCTTTGATCTTCTTGGAAATATCATGATGAGTTCTTCGGAGCTTCTGCTTGACAGGAGAGCAACCTTCTTTGAGCGGTAGTCGATGCACCACTATATCTGTATCCAACCCAGGCATATCCTTATAAGACCATGCGAAGATATCAGAATACTTACGAAGTAGCTCAATCAATCTGGCCTTTACACTTTCTTCAAGATCAGCCCCTATCTTGACTTCTCTTCTTACCTCTTCTGTACCAATATTCACCACCTCAATTGAATCTTGATTAGGCTGGATAACCTTCTCTTCTTGTTTTAACAATCTTGTTAATTCCTCAGGAAGATCACAATCCTCATATGCTTCTTCTTTAGCTTGATAAATAGGAATATCAAAGTCATAATGAGCCATAATAGAGTCTTTATCGATAGAATCGGTGGTGGAAGTGCATCTGCATAAATGACATTTTTGCATTTTTTTAGTGACAGTGTGTGGAAAGAGAAACATTGCCATTTAGAAATAAAAAGAAAAAGAAAGAAGCAAAATTTTGAATTAAAAAACGTCCTTTATTTCATGATAAACTTGCAAAATAAACACAGTGGCCCTACACAAATGATCCACTACGCCTTGGGTAGAGCGTAGGAATTATGATATGATTGATAAAGAAACAAGAGAATTACTCCTCAACGCTTGAAACTTGGATAACATCCACAGAAGTCCAATTGTTGAGTGTCTGGTCTGGAATACTCGGGCGGATCCAATCTTTAATATTGTAACCATCAGCGCTATCGTCGCCAATTGCAATAACGTGTCCTTCTTGAGTAGCACAAGGGCGGGAAAACTTCACATGAGTAGATAAACTAGATGCTCTGGGAGCTGCACTCGGCTGACCAGGGTTGAAACCAAGACCAAATTTATCAAACTTCGGAGTAATGTCCAGCATCTGACCCCAACCTTCGGGGTTACCACCTTCCACTACAGCTTTTGCATCTTTGAGAGAAGACATAACAGTTTCTGATTTCTTTTTCTGCTCTGGAGGAGGAAGATTGACAGCATGAACTGTCTCAAATTCTTGGAAAGGCGTCTCATGAATCTCTCCTTCAACTTCGACATAGCGGAATGACGTCAAATGACTCACAATGTACTCTTCTTCGCCACATACAATTATCACCTTTCCTTCTGCAGGATACTTGAGTTTCTGATGAAAAGTAGAAGTGATTGCTCTTGCTCTATGAATCCACGGCCTCCCCAACAAGCAACAGTATGCTGGTTGTATATCCATCACAAAAAACGTAGCCGTGAAGGTGCAAGACCAACCTTGATTGGTAACTCCACCTCCCCAAATACTGACCTTGGAGACCCATCAAACGCCTTCACCATCAAATCACTAGGGCGCAACTATAGTCCAGAATAATCAATCTTCATCAATGCCGACTTGGGCAATATATTTAAAGACGATCTGGTGTCTACCAAAACCCGAGATAAAGTAGTGCCTCTTCACTCCATCTAAATATGCAACGCTTTGTTATGGTCTAGTCCCTCTGGAGGAAGATCAAAATCTGTGAAGCCCAAACCATTCCCAGCAGATATATTAGCACAAACATTTTCGAACTGATTGACTGTTATCTATGTGGCATGAACGTATTCTTCAACAAATTCATCAAAGCATTTATGTGAGGTTCTGAACAAATCAACAGAGACAGGATAAACATCTTGGAAGGGGTATGGCTCAAATGATCAATTATGCTATAATCACTTTTCCTGATAATCCACATTAACTCTTCAACCTCATCGGGAACTGAAGAAGCTTCTGGTATCGGAATTGGTTGAGTCACATTGGTTGGCGTAACCCTTGGATTACCAATCATTACCTGTTGTTTCCCTTTTTCTCTTGCAGAAGCATCTTCCGCATCTTGCACATTGGAAGGACCAAATACTCTCCCGCTTCTAGTCATTCAACCCACACCAGAAAAGTTATGGACTTCCTCTTCATCACCTACATCATGTTCTTTCTCAGACGGACGAGTATTAACATCCAGCTTCACCCCATGGTAATAAACGTCGGCACCATAATGCCATGGGATGGCCTTCTCACTGGTATACGGCACGGGACCAGGTACCGTAATCATCAAAGGAAGTGCCCTTGAAGGGACAAGAATGCGTGCAGGGGTGTAAGAAATATATATCACATCAACATCTTCTTCAATAATCTTACGGTAGCTCGGTTTTCTATCAAATTGCAGGGACCCCTCTTTTATCAGCAACTAGATACCTGCTTTTAAGTCGTCACAACCCTTCGGTTGCTCTCTACACTTGGCACATTCTGAAGTACAACCCGGGAAGATAGATTTGTCAAGCAAATACCTCTTAACAAAACACAACGGAGTAGTTACTTGTTCCACATTCATGATTAAATTTAACATTTCACCATTATCATCAACCATATTGACAACACCCCCTCCATGCCTTGGCATTGGGTTCTGAGTAACATTCGAACCAATCACTGGAGTAAACTCAATCGCCTTAGAATCCAGCAAGTCTTGTACCTTGCACTTCAATGCAAAACAGTTGTCAGTAGAGTGACCCACTCCGCCTGAATGGAATTCACATCTTGCATTAGCATCATAATTAACAGGGAGTCTTGCGGGAAGTGGTGGCATATTTCTAAAACTGATCAACTTCAAGTCAAGCAAATGGTGGAGCGCTTCAGTAAGAGTTACTGGCAAGGGATCAAATTTTCTAGGTTGTCTTTGCTGTTGATTATTATACTGACGGGGAGCATCTTGCTTCCTTTGCTGTTGCGGCACTGTATTTGGTCTCTGCTGCGGAGGAGCATTAACAGGAATAGAAACAACATTGATTTGTTGGTGCTGATGATCCTCTCTTCTTCCTCTATGAGAGTAAACTGCACTTGCATCGCCTTCCCTTTTCTTAGGGTAATTGATGAATGGTTTCTTACTGCCCCCTGATGAGCCACTAGAACCTCCAATCTGAATCTTTCTCAATTTCAAACCCACTTCAATTCTTTCACCAGCCATGACCAAGTCCGCAAATCATGTCGAAGTGCTTCCTATCATGTGCTCATAGAACGGCCCTTGCAGGGTACTCATAAACATATCAATGAGTTCTCTCTCCATGAGTGGAGGTTGAACCCTTGCAGCCAACTCACGCCACTTCTGAGCGTACTCCTTGAAAGATTCTTTTGGTCCTTGCGACATATTCTGTAACTGAGTGCGATTGGGTGCCATATCCATATTGTACTGATAATGTTTGATGAAAGCCCGGGAAAAGTCATTCCAGCAACGAATATGAGTTTTCTCCAACTTCATGTACCACTCCAGGGATGCCCCAGATAGGCTATCTTGGAAGAAATGAATCAAAAGCCCTTGATCCTCAGTATGTACTGACATCTTCTGGAAATAAGCAGTTGCATGAGTAATAGGACACGACGTTCCATTGTACTTTTCAAATGTAGGAGGCTTGAAATATGGAGGAAATTTCACCCCAGACACCAACCCGAGATCATTAGCATCCATACCAAGGACTCCTTACCCTTCCACAGCCTTCAGACGTTCTTCCAATAAATGATACTTCACATCCTCAATCTAAACCCCTGGTTCTGAACGCCGAACATAAAACTGATCTTCATCCTGGTTAAAATCGTAATCCTGATCCTGATAATTCCTTACACCGCCCTGATTAACTCTTCTGTTCCCCACGAGACGAGGTCCAGGAGACAGAGGAAACTGCCTTACGTTGCACACAAAAGGGTTTCTCGGCATCCCATGCAAATTTCCAATAGGCTGATCTTGCACATCCCCCATTCCTACAGAAATGTCCTGATAAAGCCCTTGATTTCCACCATCCCCTGGATAGCGGCGCTGATTGTTGAAAATGGCAGCTAGTTCCTCCTGTCGGTAATTCACATTGGTGATGACCTCCATGAACTGAGTCATCTGAGTAGCCGTCTGGGCCCTCATTTCAGCGAGTTCAGCTTGAACCTTTTCCATCTGTCTCGGCAAGTTGTTTCTGTTGGAATACTGATGAGTAGTCGTCTTGAATTCTGAATAAGAAAAGCAGCAGAATAAGAAAACCATCTTGAGATAACCTGTAATGTTATGAAATGCATGATGTGCATGATATGTTTGTCATTTCCAAGTATCCAAGAGTCCTTTTATTCATCAATCATGGCGTGCAACCATACAAAAAAAAGAGAAAGGATAATAAGATGATCACTTCAATTATTTACAAATAAAAGAAACGATGTCTATGTGACTTCGGACAAATTAAGAGCAAAATGATAAACAACTAAATACATGTCTTAACAATAAAGCAAAAAAGAACTGAATAACAACAACAATCAATTGGTCCCTTCCAACAATTCTGGGGGTGACCAAATACACCAAAAGTGAATAATAGAACTAAATCTCCGGAACCAAACATGCTTCAGGATGTTGACAGTACTCTTCAAGTCTTTCTTTCTCCTTCAAGAGTTGAGATGCGACCATTTTACTCTCTTGAAACCGATCTTCTGCGACACGCTTCTGGGCCACTTCCTTCTCAAGCTGAGCGTCCTAGTCTTTGAGCTGTTTTTCTAAATTCTGAATCTTCTTCCTGTAACTATTTTCTGAGGCCTGAAGCTTCCGACATTCTTGCTGAGTCTTACTTAATTCTTCTTCCACTTCAGCATGAGACCTCTTCCTAAAACTGGTTGCATCAGAAGTTTCTCCTTGAGATTCCTTGAGTTTATGAGCTAAGTCGGCCCTTTCTTGATCTGCCCAATAAAGTTTCATCCCCGCCTCACGATATTTTGCACGAAGCTGAATATTCTCAACATGAACCTGGGTGAACATCTCGGTAGGCAATGTGTTACTTAGAACAGTAGGAGGTTGCTCGTATAGAGGAGCCGACCTTGCAAATGGTAACCGTAAGATCTTAACCCTGGCTTTAACCCACTCCAGGTAAGGAACCCTAGCAATAGGAACTTTCTTTCCCAAAGTAGTTCTATCCTTATTATGAATTCCATTCCAAGCACTTGTCACTCTTTTCAACATCACAGGATTACTACCTCTAACAAAATACACTAATTCAGACACCTCCTCAGCCTTTGTCGGTCCATCCATTGCATATCCCAATTGACGATAAGCAATTACAGGATTATAGTTGATACACCCCTTAGTTCCTATGAGGGTAACATTAGGGAAATCTCAGTAGCTAGTGATAATACTTCGCACTTGCCCTATGTCATAATTCCATCGGATATCGA
Source organism: Vicia faba (assembly GCA_948472305.1). Lineage (NCBI taxonomy): Eukaryota > Viridiplantae > Streptophyta > Magnoliopsida > Fabales > Fabaceae > Vicia > Vicia faba. The sequence continues at coordinate 1,033,769,489 of OX451740.1, read as the reverse complement.
ATGAAGTAAGGTTGACGAGCCTTGATGACCATCGGAGAGAATGCCTGGTATCCATGAAAGGGCCACTTACTAGTAAATGCAACTTAAGCCATTGATACAACATCGAGTGGCATAAACTTACATTACCACCTTTTCCATGCCTGGAATGAATGGTGTAAAGAGTATCTGCCAATAGTGTCGGTATCGAGTTCTTATTTCTGAAAACACAAATAGCCGCCATACCCACAAAATTTCTCTTGTGAGGGAAGAGGATAATCCCGTATATCATGAGAGTGGACAGAGAACAGAAGTCACTCCAATTATCTTTCTTTGCCCAGTCTTCAGCTTTCTTCACTAAGAAATCCAAATAAAACCCTGCAGTACCCTCACTGGACTTCCAATTGTCTTTCACCTCTTTCTAACTCAAATGAAGAATTTCAGCAATAATTTCGAAATTCGGCTTCTCCGGCACTTGGACAAAAGGAACTTCATCGGACAACTTGATATTAAGTATGCACGCGTACTCTTCTAGGGTGGGAACCAGTTGATAATCTTGAAAAGTAAAGCACCGTAATTCTTTATCATAGAACTGGAGGAGAGTGATCAAAGCCATCGGGTCAACTGGAGTATTAAGGACTAGTAACAGGTTGCCATAATTTTTGTTGAAATTTCCCAGAACATCACCCTTCAAATAAGAACTCAACCTCTTCAATTCGGCCACATCAATGGTAGGAATCTGATAAGAGAAAGTATGCCTGGTGAGCTCTTTAACACGAACTGAATCATACTAAACTAGAGGGAGGCTGGCCATTTCTGATGGAAAGAAGACTCTTGAATGTCCCTGGAAAATGACATGCGTATGCTAGTTATTTTTTTACATCATTTTTTTAGAAATAAATATGCTATGATGAAATATGACAGGATCAAAGTTTCACACTGGATCATGGCTGGACCATTACAGAACAACACCACTCAAGATCAAAAGAGAATCTCGAAGCTTCAAAACTAACATGGGAACATGAGTCACCTTCACAACACAAAGTCACCAACAATACCTGTACCTGTAAGAAAAGTTTTCCCGCCCCTCTCACGGGTGTAGTCTAGGTCAGGGTAAGGTTAGAAGCCAAATTAGAGTACGAGAGCCCGAATGTCGGTATTATCATACGATAACACCTATCCGAACTACCTCTGAAGTCATGGATCTCATGGTCAGGTCTACAAAGCATCCGCTTCATAGCTGCCATGGCCACTCTATTCCTAGTTCCTATGGAATTCACTCGTAGCCTGACTATGAGGCCTTTTACCTCATGGAACAACCCACCCACCAAGAAAATCCAGAAACCAAACAGTTCAGCCAAATCCAGTATGCAGAAAATAAAGGGCACATAGGATGCAATGCAAATAGGTGAATATGCAAAGCGGTAAATAAACACCTAAAGAGAAAACAAACAAGAGCTAGTATCGACTCCGGGATGGACCAGCAAAAGGTCAATCTATCCCCAGTGAAGTCGCCAGCTGAAACTGCACGGTCGGAACCTGTCATCTGGATGTTAATGAAACATCAATGAAGTCGCCACCGAACGTCTTTTATCCCGTCGAGAGGGAAAGGTGAACATCGAGAAAACCTGAAAAGGGAGAAATCACAGTCTTTCAATCGAGAGATCGGGTAAGGGAGTCTGTTACGCGAGGGGAAGATGTTAGCACCCCACACGCCCATAGTACTCTACGGTATCCACTCTTGTTGTCTAATCTAATGGGTGTGGTCAAATCCTATGTCTATGGCTTAAAATTGAAAAGGGAATGCATGCGACAGGAAAAAAAAGAAAATAATGTAGGGAAAATAAAATATGTGCTCGGTTGGGCCCTACCCCAATGCATACGTATCCCTTTTAAGGAATCAGAGCAGCCGTAGTTCTGCTTATGTGTTTTGGTTGGTTTGTGTTTTTTAATTAAGGCAAACAAAGACAATCAAGATGGTAAAACATCGAATGAAACGACAAACAAAAGAGATGGTCAAACATCGACTAAGTAATAACATAGTAACATGTAAAAGATGGCGAAACATCAAATGATAAAATAACACACCTAACAGTGACATTGTAGGTCAAAGTTGGATAATCAAACATGTGCGATGGCGAAACATCGGCTTCAAACAAATGTGCGATGGCGAAACATCGGCTAAAGGATAACAAGAAATCATGGCAAAGATGGTGAAACATCAATAAAACAGATAACGAAATATCACACCTAACAATGATATTGAGAATCAAGGTAGGATAACAAACATGTGCGATAGCGAAACATCGACTTCAAACAAATGTGTGATGGCGAAACATCGGCTAAACAATAACAAGAAATCATGGCAAAGATGGGGAAACATCAATAAAATGGATGACGAAACATCACACCTTACAATGATATTGAGAATCAAGGTAGGATAACAAACATGTGCGATGGCGAAACATCGACTTCAAACAAATGTGCGATGGCGAAACACCGGCTAAAGAATAACAAGAAATCATGGAAAAGATGGTGAAACATCAATAAAACGGATGACGAAACATCACATCTGAAAATGATATTGAGAATCAAGGTAGGATAACAAACATGTGCGATGGCGAAACATCGGCTTCAAACAAATGTGAGATGGCGAAACATCGGCTAAAGGATAACAAGAAATCATGGAAAAGATGGCAAAACATCAATAAAACGGATAACGAAACCTCACACCTAACAATGATATTGAGAATCAAGGTAGGATAACAAACATGTGCGATGGCGAAACATCGGCTTCAAACAAATGTGCGATGGCGAAACATCAGCTAAAGAATAACATAGACAAGGTAAGATTGGTTTGTATCTTTTACTTTTAAGTAGGGTTTGGGTTTATTAGAAATGTCTTATGATTTGACAAGAAAAGAATTTTCGTTTTAAGATGAAAAATGAAAAGAAAGGTAAAACAACTAAGGGAAGCTAGCCTAACACTATCCCTAGAGTTATCATACAATGATTGACCCTAAGGTTGAGGTTAAAGGAAAATCCTATCCTATGTTAGCATACATGGATTCCTACCTTAATCAACATGCCAAAGGAAGCTCCACAAAACTATCCTATAGGGAACATGCAATGAGAGCGAAGTCGTGATCTCAATTTCTAAATTGAGTGACTCATCGATAAACAATTAAAGAAGAAAAACAATAGACATCCTATAAGGAACATGCAATGAGAGCGAAGTCGTTATCTCAATATCTAAATTGAGTGACTCATTGATTAACAATTAAAGAAGAAAAGCAATAGACATCCTATAGGGACCATGCAATGAGAGCGAAGTCATGATCTCAATTTCTAAATTGAGTGACTCATCGATCAACAACAAACACAACACATGCAATCAGACAAAAACCAGAGGGCCTCCTGACATATATCAGCAACAGAGGTCCCATCATGCAATCATAGTATTATGCAAAATGAAAATGGGAGAAAGGAAGTTGTACAATACCAAACAGATAACTATCTGTAGCAATCAAGCAAGAACAAAAGAAACCCAGAGAAACTTCAAGCAAGCTGGCATCAGTAAAAAAATTGAGTCAGGAATCTATCAGATAAGAATAAGTCCCAGGGGCAATGTATGGCATTCACAATCATATGTATATATATCCTGCATAAACCATCAGACATTCCAAGCACAGAAAAACAATGCAAGTTATAATAGATTGTGTTTCACAAATAAAGTGAAACACAGAGAAACCTCAAGCCAAAAGTGGCAACATTCTCAGAGTACCTCGCAAATTCAACAACCAAGTTAGTATTCCATAAGGTGAAAAAGTGAGAATAACATGGTGGAAATTACCAAATATTAGACATTATAAACAAGAAGAGACATGCATATGCACATATTAGGTCAAGAGAATCAGAGGAATGTTGCTCTTTCCTATCACCATGTTGAATTTACAATTGAGTATCAAAAAAATACACAAAGTTCGAAATATTATTTGGAATTTATGATAATTTTTTCAGAATTTTCCAATCATTTTTAAGCAAGAAATAAAATTATGGAAATCAATTTATAAAACAAAAATTCAAATAAACCAAAATTTCAAATGAACCAATCATGATGTGCCACCACATCATCTTCAACCTCCGGATGTTCAAAAAACGCGCACATATCTCAGGCTTAGGGCACACTTTCAAATCAACACAACTCATTCAATTTTACATCATTTTTGATGAAATCAAAGGCAAATCAAAGCTAGCATGGCAAGGAATCCAAAGCAATTCAAATCAGATCAAATCATTAATCATACTATCCACAATCAAGCCATGAATAATTACAAAATTATGAATCACGAGTTTCAGAACATCCAAACATGCATAATTCATCAAATTAAATGCTATAAAGCTTCAGAATCATTCCATAGACTTCAATCAACATGATTATGAACTTGAATCACACGAGGCATGGCTAGAAATCAGAATTCGAAGTTGAGAATTCATACCTTTGAGAAAAAATGGATCTACTATCTCCTTCACTCCAGTTGCAATCTAAGCCTCAATCTACAATCCTTATCACTTGGAGAAGAGAATGCAAGAAGAATTGTCCAAAACGCGCAAGGGAGATGGAAGAATCGAAGAAAAATGCAGAGCAACAAGCTATGGAGTTTTTGACTTTGATTGATCAAATGAGGCACAAACCCTTTACACTAAGTCTTACTTCTCAATATCTAAAGGATCAGGAGGAGGGTAGGATAGGTTTTTCGCGCTGAAAGCTCTTGGAATCAAAGAAATCTTCTTTTGGCCAAAATTAAGTATGCACATGCAGCCTTGAAGTCCCTCGTGCGTTGGCTTGATTTTTGCGTGCATTCTAATCCATTTTCCCTCAGGAAGAGATTAGCAAGAAGATTAGGACTTAAATCCTTGCATTAAGCTTGTGTTGGTGATTTGGCAATTTTGAGCAAGTTTTGCATTTTTTGATTCAAGCAAGCTCATGAAGCACATGGGCACGAAATGGTGAGTGTAATGGGCCTCAGCGTGTCACAAATTACCAATGGTATTGATTAGAAGCAAGGAGAATGGCTAAAACTTGAGTTTGCAAGAAATGGCCATTTTGCACATTGGCCAAATTTCACTAAAATGCCACAAAATTCCAAAACTCATAACTTGCTCATACTTTTGAATTTTGGCACAAATGAGAACAATTTGAAAAGGTCTTGAAAATATATACAAACCCTTAGTTTATAGTTTTTTCAAATTAATCCATTAAGGTTCCCAAAATTTGGCTTGAAATTCAATAATTTTGAAAAATGACCTATAATTTTGTAACTTCAAAAGGCCATAACTCTTGATTCCTTGACAAATTGGACATGAAACCAAAAGGAGGTGAAACATCATTCTCTTATATTTCCAAGCATATTTCATTTGCATTTTTTTGATCAAAGATGAATAAAATATGAATTTTTGAAATTAAGTCTTCATTTTCCAAATTTAGTACCTTTTAGGGTTTCCTTAAGAACAAGTTTCAACCCAAACTTCAATCTCTTTAATCCAATAACCAAAATGGACTTGATTCACTTGGTCAACCTTGACTGATTTTAACCAAAATGACCATTTTGCCCCTCTGAATCAGTTGATCCACTTCCCTTCAAAATTGATGATCAAGAATTCAAACATATGATCTTCCAAATATATAGAGGCCATGTACAAAGTTTCACTTAAAAATTCTCAAGAAATCTTGATGAAATCCCAAACCCTAGTTTTGGTTAACACCTTAGGAGACTGATGAATTATCTTCAAAACTTCAAATCCTCTAGGAATCTTGACCAATTCCTTGTGCAAAGACCTTTCAAATATCAAAGAAAATTTGTAGCTCCCCAAATCAAGTCTTGTACATTGTCCAACAACCTTGCTCAATCAAACCCTAATTTGGCTGATGAATTCAAAGAGTGATTCCACTTGTGATCAAACACAAACTCCAATCTTCTAGGGGTCCAAAGAGATGAATAAAGCATCTTGAGATATGCAAAAACTTTTGAGCTTGAAAGATCCAGAGGTTTGGATGATAAGATATCTCTTGAGCAACTTGTCCATGTGATCAACCTTCAAAGCTTTGTGGAAAACTTGATAACCAAAGTATTTTGATCCTATCACAATGTATGAATGCAATGCACTAAGATGTTTATGATGAAACATAAGCCTAAATCAAGAGGGTAAATTTTTGGGTGCAACACCATCATTATTCAAAGTTTCAGCAGGCCTCAAAATCATGGCTCTCATTTCCTCTTGCTGACGAGCCATATTCTCAATGATCTCCATCAACTGGTTAACCCAAGTATCCATCTTGGTACCCGTAGCCACAACATCTGCTTGAATTTTTTCCATATGTCTCTTGGAAGTTCTTTGAGTATTATAACAATGATAATTTGTGGTAGCAAATTCTAAAAAGAAACCCGAATCAAAGATAAGAAAAACCGCCACAATCACTTGTCATGATATGATATGCATCAATGAATGGTTATACATGAAATGTTTTATCATTTCCAGGAAAATCTCATATCCTTCATCGAACATCAATAAGAAATAGGATAAACAACAAGAAAAAGCAACCGAAAGCAAACATTTGAATAGAGAATGCTCATATCAAACAAACATTCATACAAAACATTCTTAACACAACACAAAGTCAATCATCCTAAAGATCCTGTCCAACAAGACTGACGGTGATCTTATGAATAAGTAAAACTGAAAATAGAGTGCTAAAATGACTCCTTCGAAAATCATGATTAGTGAATGCTTTACTAATCTTCCTTTGAAAATGGATCTTCAGTCACAAAGCCTTTCTTCTTTATCAAAGCCAACAAACAATTGTATGTGAGCTACCAATCTTTGGGTTCCACATCTCCTGCCTCGGTTTCTTCTGCTGGAACCTTGTCTCTATTTGCTACCTGGGCTTTGATTGTTGTCAACTCTTTCATAACTTGAGTCAAGCGAACATATTTCTCTCGCAGCTTTTTCTTTAAAGTCTTAACCTCCTTACAGTGCTTTTCTTCCTATTTTATTTTTAGCCAACTGAAGTATTTCTATCTCCTGATGACTAGCCTATAACTCTTCAGCTTGTCGACTAGTTGTACCAGAAACCCCGACCTTGAGCCTTTTTGACTGCTCAAGCAAACCTTATCTTTCTAGCAGTTAGTTCTTCACTCTGACTTCCTTCATAAGTCTCTTTTTTATCTTGTAATGCAAAAGAGAGATCCATGTTTATTTATTTCTGCTTATCTTGGAGTTTGAGATTCTCTGCCTTGACATTCTTGAAACATGCCAAGGGCACAACATCCGGACCTCCTGGTCCAAACTTCCTAGAAGATGAACCTTCATGAGATAAGTGATCAATCACCTGACTATCATTAATGGATTAAACTCAGGCTGCAGATATAACGACTTTTCCTTTTTGTAAGATAGAAAAATATTCTTCACGCGGTCTTGGATCCAACTTGTATAAGTGTCGCAAGCTAAACTTCCATTCTGACTAAAAGAAATTTTACCTTTACGGTGAACGTGTTCCCAAGCCTTCTTCACCTTTCTAAGCAAAACTACATCTTCCCCTTTTCCGAAATAAATGGTATCCATCACTTCCCGCTCAGCGGGTCTATCCATCATTATGAATCCTAATTGACGGCGTGCCAAGATAGGATTATAATTAATGCATCCCCTTGTTCCCATGAGCAGAACATTAGGTAATTCTCCACACCCTATAATGATATATTTCAAGCCTATCACACTTTTCCAAACAATGTCATACAAAGTGAGTCCCATGATACGCTGAGACCATAAAGATTAATCAGCAGTATGCACAAAAGGCCCTTTTTGTAGGCATGTGCATCATCAACCATTTCTAAAGCACAATTGCATAACATATGACTTCCCCTTTCTTCCCATGTCGGGAATGGATGATGTAAAAAGTGCCGGCAAGTAGAGTTGGTACCGAGTTACCATTCATGAAGACATATAATACGGACACATGCACCAACTTCTCGAAAACCGGAAAGAGGACCAAACCATAAATAACAGCTTCCAGAAGCGCATTAAATGCGGTCCAATTCACATACCTTTCAAAACCCTTGGCCTTTGATATCAAATAATTCAGAGGGAGACCACTCGTGACACTTTTGTTAAGCCAATTACTTTTAACTTCACCATGGGTCAAATAAAGAGCCTTGACAATTGCCATGTAGTACGGAGTTTCTGGTACTTGAACGAAAGGGATACCATTAGTCAACTTGACATCCATAATGTGCACATATTCCTGAAGAGTTGGTTCCAATTGATAGTCCCGAAAGTAAAACAGTGCAACTGCGGATCATAGAATGGAAGAAGTGTTCTCACGGCCCACTCTTTAAAATCATCATTCACCAATGGCAATAAGTTTCCATATTTTCCTCTGAAAACATCTTCGTTCGACCCTCTCACAAGAGCTCCTATCTCTCGCAATCGACCACCAAAGCATATAAAATGATAAGCAGCAGTGTTTCTGAGAGGCTCGGTGCTTGTCTCTATGTTGTTATCCATCACTAATGCTAATGGAAAACCTTAGAATAATCCTGGATATGAAATGAAAATGCAGGTTATATATATATATATATATATATATATATATATATATATATATATATATATATATATATATATATATATATATATATATATATATATATATATATATATATATATATATATATATATATATATATATATATATATATATATATATATATATATATATATATATATATATATATATATATATATATATATATATATATATATATATATATATATATATATATATATTTTGAATTTATTTTATAAAATAAATATGCCATGATGCAAGTCCAATAAACATAAGATCAAAGTTTCCATAATGTTGATTAACTGCTGAACTTTTTCTGATCATGTTGGGTGCATTTGAATCAAAAGTCTGGCATTATGAACCCAAATAACCTCTTGGTCGACGGATCAGAAACTCAGGAAAAAAACTGAGAACCATTAGAACAAGACCGTCGCTCATAGAACATAGTCACCATCAGAACATAGTCACCAATTGTACCTGTGATAATCAAGTCCCTCCCCTCTCACGGGTGAAAACTAGGTCAGGGTAAGGTCGGGTAATCCATAATTGAGGGTACTCCTGAAAAACTATCTCCATATCACCTACATGAAAATGATAGCCCCTCATTTCTACCTCATATGAGCGTGGATGACAAGGCTGCGATAGTGAAACCTAAGTCAACTAGCCGTCCATGTTCCACTATATTCCTAGGGTCCCTATGATTGTCACTTGGCCTAGGTATTTGGCCTTTTACTTCTTGTAACACCCACCCAATCATGAAAACAGATCCAACACAGCAGTATCACCACTATATGGAAAGTGATAAAATGTAATGCAAACATATGCTCAAATAAACGTGTACAAAATGAACAAGCTATAAAGCATAAAAATAAACACCCAAGGAAAAAAAAATAGGATCGACTCTGGGATGGACCAGCAATAGGTCAATACTTCCCTAGTGAATTCACTAACTGAAACAATCAGCGGAAAATCATCAAACAATGAAGTCACCATCAAATGTATTTTATCCCATTTGGCGGGAAAGGTAAACATCGAGAAAACCTAAGAAGGGAAAAGTCACGGTCTTGTGATCGAGAGATCGGGCAAGGGAGTCTGTTACGCGAGGGGAAGGTATTAGCACTCCACACGCCCGTAGTACTCTATGGTATCCACTCTTGTTGTCTATCTTATGGGTGTGTTAGGATTTATATCTAGGATTAAGAGCTAAAAGAAAATGAAAAGAGGGAATGCATACAAAAGAAAAGAGAAAATAATGTAGGGAAAAATAAAGTTGTGCTCGCTCGGACCCTACCCCAATGCCCACGTATCCCTCTTAAGGAATTAGAGCAGCCGTAATTCGGCTCACATGTTTCGGTTTTTTTTGTGCTTTTTAATTGAACAATGTTAGGTTTGAATAAATCCATTGCGGCTCGACCTTGGGAGACTCACGACTTGTAGAGGAAGGGAACTAACATGTTATTAGAAAATAAGTCTCGATTGTCAAAAAGAGAGGTGTTGGTTTGTCTTTTTTACCTTGAGAAAGGATTTGAAAGTTTTAAGTGTTTTATGATTTGCAACGAAAAATAAAAAAAAGGTTTTTGTTTTATTATGAAAAGGATGCAAAAGAAAAGAAAACATCTAAGGGAGACTAACCTAAATTTATCCCTAATGTTATCACACAAATGATTGACCCTAAAGTTGAGTTTTAAATGGGAAACTCTAACCTATGTTGACATGCCTTGATAACAATCCTAATGTCTATCTCAAATCATCATCTATAAATGAATCAAGAAGCCCTAAAGGAGCATAGTAAGGGTCTATCACCTAAAACTATGTCTATCTCGAATCATCATCTATAGTTGAGACTAGAGCTCCTAAGGGAACATGTCGAGGGTATATCATCTCAAAACATGCACACAAAGACGAAATAAAGCAAGCAAGCCAACAAGCTCAAGATAGCACAAACAATATGTCATGAGTAGCACATGCTAACTAAATTCAAATTCATAACCATGATATATACGATCAAGGTAGGTATAAAATCATGTAGGGATGCTTTAGCCAAGGGGTCATATCAACCGAGGCAAACAAGCGGGGAGAGGATAGAAGAAAATAGCACAGAGCATCAACGTAGACCAATGCGAGCTCAAGACAAAATATGGGGGATCGATTACAGACCCATTTTCCACTTGACGACTAACCATGATCTGCACAACTCCGAAACATCGACGTACAACATGAGCTAAGGATGACACAAACTAGAATGTGTGGGGGTCTATTGCTGACCCTCCTTGCTTGCCTGCTTTTAACGACTTATTATCTGTATTATAATGTGGGCACAAATATAAACACACGTGCGTAATACCTACTTCAAAGGTAGGATTTTAAACAAGCACAAGTAGCACACAATGGCACAAAATGCAAAATTGCCCTAAGCGGGTCTTTAAATAAACCAGAGGGGTTTCTGACATGATCAGTAACGGAAATCCCTGTCATACATCTCTAGTCCTAATTGTCATTGCAAGTAAAGCGGTAAAGCACGGAAATAGTAAAAAGGAAGAGATGAAATACCAAATGGAGAACAATCCGTATGAAGCAAGCAAAAATAAGAAACCCAGAAAACTTCACGCAAGCTAGCATCAAAAAAGAAATTCACTGAGAATATGCGTCGAGGAATCAATAAGCAAGATCAAAATATGTAGCGGACACATCTGTATCACAAACTGCATGCACAAAATACAATTATACACACCAAGAACAAAATGTGTATTGACACATCCGTATTTCAAAGCACCTGCACAAAATACAATTATACAAGATACAGGGCACCAAACAATGGCATGCGTGTCGAACGTAAAACCAGACCACAAATCAAAAGTCCAAACTAGTTTTCTGATCAAATAATCGAGTAATAATTACATGATCAGAAACTATCCAAATGTACCTTGCACAATCAACACACATGTTAAAAACAATAATGAAAATCGAAGTATAAAATAGTAGAAGGAAATTTGGATCAAGCAATTTCCAAAGCAAAGCCAAAGAAGCAAAAAGCAAAAATTTGGAAAAGATGCATCGATCGCAACAGGGTATGAGTCGACTCATGCCTGAAATTTTCAGTTTGCGTCAACTGGAGGGTCAGCGCAACACTTCCCGCAGGTGACCAAAATGTTTTCATCCCTCACAACAGGGCTTGAGTCGACTCATGCCTGGGATTTTTCTCAGTTTGCATCGACCGGAGGATCAGCGCGACGCTTCCCTTGTATGGTCCAAACAATTTGCGTCAACTAAAAAATGCTACACGTCAACTCAACTGCCATCTTGTTCAATTGAAACTTTGAAGCAACATAACTTTTGCAACGAGTGTCCTTTCGTGCATGGTTCGAATCATTTGAAAGCTTGAAAAACATAGAATATCCATGACACGAAACGAAAACCAAAACAAACAAAAATTATACGACGAATTTCCCGATCTTAGCATGATCGACATGTGAAATCAAGATCCTATTTCATGAGTTTTGACGCATTTTTATCGGATCAAAAACCAAATTCACATAAATTATGCTATGACCATAACACAGGGAAATTTGTACGCAACCGAAAATCAATTGAATCACGCAGTAAGATCAAGGCACAATGGCTCAAGCATTTTGTTAAACACATAATCTCTGAAATTCAACTCATGATTTTTGAACAATTAGAGATTCAATTATACCACACACAATCAATCAAGAATCATTAATTAAGCTTGAAACAACTTCAATATTTTGTTTTCTCAAATAAGCACTTTCATGAAAATCAATTAATTGAATAAGCACTTATTTAATCATCCAATTCTGGATTTGCACATCATGATTCAAGATCAATTCACATTTTCATAATTGAAATCACTTCCACAATTCAAATTAGATCTAGGTTCAATTTATTGATCCACAAAAGTGCTTATTTAGGAATCTCTTATTTGAAAAGTGCTTAAATTAAGAAAAGATTACCGTAGATTGAAGATGAAGCTTAGGTATAGAGATCGCAATGATAAGATTCGAGATCGGAGAAGAATTGAGTTTCTTTGACTTTTGGATCTTGAAGAAGTTATTGGAAAAGTTGTTGGTGTTCTTGCTGAAAATGAGAAAAAGATGCTCTTTTATCCTTGAGCAACATGAGAGAATGTTTTTGAGTCTTTTTGAGAGTTGGTCAATTATGAGGGTCCCTTTGAAAATTGGAGGGAATAAGAATATATAGTGTGCCCTTTTTTTGAATGAATGAGCCTCCAATAAACACAAGCAAATGTACAAATTTTCAATTCATCAGAGTCTGACACCTTAGGTCAAATTTGTAGGCCCCTCAACGCGACTTTCGAAGTTCATTAGAGAAAAACACCGTGTCTGACGTTGGGCTCAATCGGATAAACGGTGATTTAGTTATGATTTTTTGAAGTTTCGTCTCAGATGAAATTTTTTCTCGGCTTAGGATTTTCAATGCGTTGCACGTGTTTTGGACCAAAAACAAAGGCCTTCGTCATACCGTTCAAATTGTAAATCTGAAAGCGATATTTACCAACTCAATTTGGGAACCAATTCCACCAGAACTAGCTCGATACTATAAGAATCGACCGAGTTATGATTTTCTGAAGATGAAGAAGGTGGATATTTGTCAGAATTTTCTTCTGTGAACATATTTGATAAATTCATATATTCGAAGACTCTCTGAGTAGAACTGGCTTCTGGAAGTGATATACGAAATGTAGATGACATCAATACGGAATTTTGGCAACCAGAACAGGCTCAAAATGATAAATGGTCTTCGAGTTATGAATTGTTTAGTGTGCGAAAACCGCACCTTCAACACTTTTTCACAACATTTTCACTTGTACATTCTCAAAAGATCCGCTTATTCGGAAGCTTTCCTTAAGGAATTGGCTCTTGGTCCGAGCACACGAAAAGGATTACATATCAAGAAGATTCTTTTGATGTAAAAACCATCTTGATATGATGAACCAAATCGAAGTTATGAATTTTGGAATATCCACAAAACAAATAAATCGATAGTCGATTACAATTACCACTATCTCAAATTCACTGAAACGTCCAATATCTTTTCAAATCTAAGCACACTGATACACCTAGAAACTGGAGAAATAATGACTTGATTGCTTGTTGATCAGATATCCTTAATCCCGTGAAATGCATGCATGCAATACAAATGCAATATAAGCCAATTAGGATCGCAACGAAGAGGATAAATTTTGGGGTACAATAACTTAACTCAAGGGACACCGGCACCAACCAATGTGTCTCACTAACGTAGCCATTGTTTCAACCATACCGGTCTATGTCGTACAATTTTCACGATCTATTGCTACTTACCTAAAATGCCCGCAGATCCAGGTATAGGATCTATATAAGAAATAAACCCATGGATATCCCGAAAGATAAATACAAACAAACAAATGAAGCAATAAAGGTGAACTAGCTATAAATATAACCCCACTTTTAGTTGTTTCCCCAACAAATTCTCCAGTTCTGTAATACGGTAAGAGAGCTGACTTTTGGGTTTTATGTTTTATCATAAATGTTGCAGATAGCAAGAGTCGCCATCGACTTTTCTTATATCCAATAAAGGAAAGGGTGAAAAGAACAAGAAAGACCTTTTGAGAATTCTCTAAGTAAGGGCGGTACATTATGAAAAGGGAAGGTGTTATCACCCTTTTCATCTGTAGTTATCTACGGGCTCTTAATCGCTAGCTCACTTTGAAAATGCTTTGTGTTTGTGTATGTTTGAAAATATTTTGAAAATTCCTAAGTGCAGGAATTTTGTAATGATTCTCGTATCGTTGAGAATGTATAAAAAATGTTTGTTTTGAAAATATTTGTGAAAGAATGTGTTGTTTTTGTGAAAAGATGTTTTGTTTTAAAAAAGTTTGTGAGCAAGCGACTACGAGCGTTCTACGTACTCAAATAAGTCTTTGTTCTTTTCCTCTTCCTTTAGATAGTGCTACCCTACAATTAGTTAGTAGAAAGCCCTATCGTTGGATGTGAGGGACAAGCGCAGGTCATCGTACAATCATAGAAGGAAACTTGTAAGACGCTTTTAGCAATTTTCGTAAGGGACTAAGATCATTTACCAAAGGCAGCATCGAAGGGTCATCGAGGGACTACGATCTTTTAACCGAGGGTCTTTGCTAAAGCATCCCACGTTCGAGGGACATGACTATTTTTATTCGAAGGCAACAAGCGAGGTTACCCTAAAGGTGTGTGTGTGTGCGAAGTGTTTTGATTTCAGTTAATTTATCTTGGATTTATGTTTATCTACAGTTTTGTTTTAGATCTTGCCATGCACGCCTAATTAATCTGGCAGTTAAATATATACAAGTGCGGAAAATAAAATTTGGGAAATAATCTACACTATTACATCACTTTGGGGATGGGGAGTATAAACCATAAACGGGGAGAAGGTGAAGAAACTCTAATTATATATTACATACCATTAATAGTTATAATATTGAAAAATAACGCTAAAAAAGTAAATGAGTGCGTGGAGATTGAAAGGGGAAAGATGTTTAAGAAAACCCTAAAATATTTATAAGCATTTAAGAAAATATTTTTGATGTTTTTGTTTAGAAAAATATTTGAAATGTGAAATAAAAATTAGACCTAATTATAATTAATTTACAATTTAATTATTTAAAATAAAATAAAGTGTGATTAAATTAAGTAATTTTTATTTATAAAAATTAAATTAATTTATTAAAACCTAAATCTAAATTTTTATGATTTTATTATTTTTTTTCTGATTGAATAAAAATGATTTAGAAAAGAAAAAAAATAGTTAAAACAAAAAAAAGGCCTGGGTGTAAACAAGTAAAATGGGGGTGTGAAAGCAACAAAAATATCCAGGCCCAAATCAGGGAGCCCAGGTTGTTGCGCTGGATCCAAATGAGATGACCTTCAGGAGGTGCATCATGGGGCGTGCGTTTGGTGCATTGGATTCGTCTTTGATAAGATCTGAAGATTGTAACATGATGCCTGGCTTCCACTGGATCTACAATGAAAATGTTAGAAAATAAAATGCCAGAGGCAGGGATCGAACCCCTGTCCTGGCACACTAACGCCTTACTCACATACACGTTTGCCACTGAGTTGGCTGTTTCATCCGATTATGAAACAACATCCATTAAATATATTATAAAACATGTTCAAAGGATCAAATTTATGAACTTCATCTTCTACCTCGCGCCAGACCAAAAACACCACCATTTTCAAATATCAAACTCTTCCATTTCTCAACTATTTTAAAAACTATAAACATGAAAGTTGTTCTAAATTTCACCATGAATTCAACAACGCCATTAACTTTAATTAACACTTAAATATTAGAAATAATTTATGTCGCTACCAAAATGAAAACCTAACTGGTCAGAGCTAAAATTCTCATCACACAAGCAATATAAATGAAAACTAATTACATGGTTAGCTTTAGGGAATCTTTTATTAAGAAACCAAACACAAATGATACATGTATATGGATATCAGTGTGGAAAACTCACCTCTTGATGAAAAATCCAATTCCCTTTACACGACTTCCAGAAGCAATATCATGATGGATTAAGCTTGCTGGGACCTTCCTTGAGCTAATGGGATAACTACTTTTCTTTGAAAGTTGCTGAATTAATCCAACCAAGTCAATGTGCAAGCTTCGAATATGGAGTTTAGAGGATGATGGAGATGGTGTTACAAAAGTGTAACAGGTGTTTGTATGTGTTATATGTGATGTATGTAAGGTGTATGGATGGTTGGTTTGCACATATATTGAAAGGTTTGAGGGATTCGAGGAAATGGACTTCAAAGCTCAAAAAATGGAGTTTTATGGTAACTCTGACTTTGAGAGTGCATGAGAGGTTTAGAGGGCTTGTGAATTCGTACCTTATGCAATGTGTTATGCTCTCTATCAAGTTTTAGCTTTGTTGATATGTAACTTGTGATTTCATGAGAAATCAAAGTTCCAATGCATAATACCATGGCTCATAGAGTGGTTAAACACTTTAAACATATTCTCTGATCTTTTAGGTTGAGTGTATGCAGAGGAAACAAGTGAGAGGCTCAAGAAGAGTTGACAATTGCATAAAGCATTCTTTATGGGAATGGAAGTGTGATCTTTTTCCCTTTAATGGAAAAATCAATTGGATAATGCTTGAATCAAATTGACCATAGCTCAAAAGCTTGTGTAATATTCTGATTAGAGATAGATTTACCAGTTAATGGACCTAAAAAGTGAGATTACAAGGCATGCTTGAATATTTGATCATAAGGTTTTCAAAAGAATGGCCTATAATTCAAGTTTGACATGCCATCTTCATCTCTTCGAAACGTCTAGCTCAAGTATGATAAATTTGTGTTCTTGGACATTTTGGAAAGCTTGAATCAAGATCTACAACTTTCATGATGTGAATTTTTGATGAATTAATTTGGATCTTAGTGAAAAATAGCCATAAAGTAGTGACTTTGTTAAAAACAAAACACTTAGAAAAAAAATTCTAAGTGTTGGCTAAAAATAATCAGAACTTCATGGGCTTATATTCCTTAATCCAAGCATTTTTTGAGGATCATCCCACATTAACAAAGTTTTAAAATTCATTAATCCCTACAACTTTCATGTAGAAAGTTTTCCTTGAATCATCTTGTATCTCGAGGAAACTTGCTTGTGAAGTTAAGGTTTTTTAGGTACAAAACCCTTGAAATTTTCTAAGTGTTTGAAAATCTTCAATTTTGACTGTTGTTGACTTTCTTGATTCTTGATGAAATTTTTTGATAGTTTTGAATGTTTTGATGATTCTTGATTTCTGAATTCCAATGTTGACCAAAAAAGTCAAAATTTGACTTTTGTGTGACTGTTGACTTTTCATTCAATTGATTCAATTCTTCAACTATCAATCACTTGTATCTTTGGAAATGTCTTGAGCCATGTAATTAGGTAAAGGTGTTCTATTTGAGCCCTTGAGATCATTCTTTGAGCCATTAGGTCATGCACTAGGCCAAAAGTCAACTCTTCTTGAGCATATTTTGGCCAAAAAGATCCATTCCCATAAAAAATTGCCTCAAGTCATCTTCAATCAAAATCCTAATTTTGGCAATTTTTTGATCTTTGATGATTTGAGGGCTTTCCTTGAGGAATCATGATAAACCATTAATCAAATTATGAATATCACCTCAAAATGTTGATGTTGAAAAAAAATCTTGAAGTTTGACTGCATGTTGACCATAGTTGACTTTTTACCCAATATAGTTGACTTTCAATCTTCCGAGCCATTGACTGAGCAAACATGTGATGTAAGACTTGAAACTTGACATAAGAACTATTGAGGATATGTGATGAACCATGGAAGTAATTTGATATCCTTGCAACCCAATTGTCTTTGAGAAGCACCAAACCCTAATTGAAGACCCTTGCTTAGGAGGAGGTTTGACCAAATAACTCTTGAGTGGCTTTGAGTATTTGAGACCTTTTGTGAGCATATTTTGAAGAAAATGGGAGGGAAACTTTTGGGGTACAATAGTGGGGATATCTAGAGTCGCCACCAACTTTTCTTTTATCCAATATGGAAAGGCTGAAAAGAATAGGAAATACCTTGATAAAATTTGAGTTTGAGGGGTAAATTGTGAAAAGGGAAGGAGTTAGAACCCCTTTCATCTATAGTTATCTATGGGCTCTTAATCGCTTAGCTCACTTTGAAAATTTTCTTTGTGTGTGTGTTTTGAAATTTTTTTGAAAATTCCAATGTAAGGGGAACTTTGTAATGATTCTTGTATCGGTCCTCAAGAATGTATACAAAGGTTTTTTAGAAAATATTTCGTTTAACGAAATGTGTGAGAAGTGTTTTTGTTTTTGAAAAGATTATGAGCAAGAGATTAAAAGTTTCTACCCACTCAAGGTGGCTCTTATTCTTTTCCTTCTCCTTTAGAGATAGTGTTTTCTATACCATTAGTTGGCAAGTAACCATATCTATTAGATGTGAAGGGACAAGCGAAGGGTCATCGTACGGTCATCGAAGGCAACATATAAGGATGCTTTAGTAGTTTCATAGGGGACTAGATCATTTTTCAAAAGGCAACGTCGAAGGTTCATCGAGGGGCTATAATATTTTATTAGAGGGTATTTGCTAAAACATCCCTACTTTCGAGGGACATGGCCGTTTATTCCTAAAGGCAGCGAAGAGAGGTTACCCTAGAGGTGTAAGTGCGCAAGTGTGTTTATTTTAGTTATTTACTTTGAAATTAGGTTTTCTAGCGTTTAGTTTTTATCTTGCCATACACATCCTAGTTACTAACAGTAGCATAGAAAATATAGTAGTATAAGATAAAGGAAGAAATATAAACATAGGCTATTACAGAGCTTTGGGGGCTGTTACATAATAGTGAAAGTGCGGGAAATAAAATCCTACAATTATTACATCTAGGAGAAATTACATAATAGAAAAATGTGAAACATATAGAGCTACGCTATTACATATAAAACGCGCGATCTATACAACTTGATCTATGAAATTAAAATAAGAAAAGGAAAGAGGAAAATAAAATGTTTTTTTTGGTAATTTTTATGAAAAATAGCTTTGGATGATAATTAATTAAAACCTAAAAATCTAGTTAATTTTGAAATTGAAAAAAAAGGTTAATTAATTAAATTATTAAAAGGTTAATTAAAAAAGAAAACCTAAAACCTAATTAATCAGGGTTTTTAGAAAAGGGTTTATTTTTAGGTTAGTTAAAAATAAATTAGGTTAAAAATAATTAAGTTTATCCAAAAAATAATTAAGGTTAGCCAAAAAATAGGGGGAGAAAAATCAATGGAAAAAAGGGTTAGAAACCAAAAATAATACAAATGGTAGCGGTGGGTGTTAAACCCACGCCCTTTGCCTTCTGCCCTACATGGTTTACCACTACGCTAAGTGTGCGCTGGTGCTAGGAGAATGGAAGCAATGCAATTTTTGTTAAACCTGCAAAAACATTGGAAAATATGAAAAAATCATCAAAAGGCAGGGATCGAACCCACACCTTTTAATACCATTGCCTTCTCATGCACGTGCTTGCCATTGGGTGGTTGTTTCATCTGGTGCATCAATGGGAACCAATAAATATAAAATAAACCAAACTGATTGGACCAGAGAGGCGCCAAAGCCCTAGCTCCGATCGTCTTCTCCGACGAGCACGTTTTTTGTTCCTGCAAAATAAAGCACGTCAGTGATTCATAGATACCCTACCCCCCTAATTTGGACCTTTTGAATTCAATGTTGGCCTTGGTTTTGTCTGATTCTCTCTGTATAAATAGATAGAAAGCAAATAATATGAAACGGTTCAAACATGGAAATACAGGATTTGATCGCTATGGGACTCATGCGATGAGTTTATCCTGCATATTGACATTTCTAAAGCACATTAGTGATGTTAGTATGCATCAAAACATAATGAAAATAAAAATATGATTTTCATTCAAAAATAAAAAACTGTTGATGCAAAGTACGAGTTTTAGGCTTCTTGGATCATCACAATCGATCCAATCTTACCCTCTAATGTCCCTGAAGTTGAATAGGATGGTTGGCTTACTTTGAGAGAGGCTGAAAATAGGGTTTGAATTTTGCCCTAGTTTTGATAATTTTTGAAGTTTTTGGAATCGGGTTTCTCTTGTAAGTTTTTATGTCCTCTGTCTTGTCTGAAATATGTGGAATGTATAGAGAAATATTAGCTCAAGAAAGTGGGCTTGGACCTTTGTATGAAAGCCTTGATTTTATTTAGTTTAAATTTGAATTTAAATAAATAAAATAAAAAATAAATGGAATAAAAATCAAAAGGGTGTATGAATAGGTTCACAGGTTCACTATGACGCCTAATATGCATTTGGACCTTGAAAAATAAGCCCACTAGCCCAAAATTTCAAGTTTGATCAATTTGGGTTTCATGTATTTTCTCAAATTTTCCAACTTGCACCAATCATAACTCTCTCAATTTTTACCATATGAAGGTTATCTTGGACTTTTTGGAAAGCTCAAGGGGTCCCCTACATTCTATATGTTTATCATTTTTTCATTTTAAGAATTTATCATGATGTAAGTTGCCTTGACAAAAAGTGTCTTTTTGTTGACTTTTAAAATGACCTATGATGTTTTGGCCCATATCTCTCAAATGAAGCATTTTTTGCACTTGAGCTTAGAGAGACAAAGTTTTAGAGAATTGAATTTCCCTCAAAATGAGATTTGTATAAGAAAAATATGATGAAGCATGTGAAAGTTATGCTTGATCAAGGTTCAATTAACTTCTCCTTAAGAAAACCCTAATTGGCAACTTTTGACTTTTGATGAATCTTGAGTTTTCTTGATGAATCATGATCAACCTTTGATAAAATGATGAAATTGACTTAAAAATCTTGATGTTGACCAAAAATCTTGAAGTTTGACTGTATGTTGGCCACAATTGACTTTTTGTCCAATATAGTTGATTTTTAGTCATCTGAGCAATTGACTGAGCAAACTTGTGATGCAACGCTTGAAATTTGGCATGGGAATTCCTAGAGACATATGAGAAACCATGAAATCCACTTGATGCAACACTTGAAGTTTAGTTCCGCATATCATCTGCAGACGAACGGTCAGACAGAGAAGACTATTCAATCTTTGGAGGAATTGATGAGAGCTTGTGTTCTAGAACAAGGGGGATATTGGGACTGTCACTTTCCATTAATTGAGTTTACTTATAATAATAGTTTCAATTCTAGTATTAGGATGGAACTATTTGTAGCTTTGTACGGTAGGAGGCATATAACTCCATTGTGTTGGTATGAGTCAGGCGAGAGTGCTGTACTCGGACCTGATATTGTACAAGAGACAACTGAAAATATAAAGATGATCCAAGAGAAGATGAAGGCTTCTCAGAGTTATCAGAAGAGTTGACATGATAAGAGGAGGAAATATCTCAATTTTCAAAAAGATGATCTTGTGTTTTTGAGATTTACTCCAGTAACCGATGCTGGTAGAGCTTTGAAGTCGAGAAAACTTACGCCGCATTTTTTTGGTTGATATTAGATATCAAAAAAGACAGGTGAGGTGACTTATCGAGTTACATTGTCTCTGTCACTTGCGAATTTGCATGACGTGTTTCATGTGTCTTTGTTGAGAAAGTATATTTCGGATCCTCCGCATGTGATTCAAATGGATGATGTACAAGTGAGAGATAACCTGACTATTAAAGCATTACCATTGCTAATAGAAGACCGGGAAATGAAGTAATTGCGAGGAAAAGAGATCGCCTTAATGAAGGTATTATGGGGTGGACCAAGGAGTGAGAGTTGGGCTTGAGAACACGAGGATCAGATGAAAAGAGTATTATCTGATGTTGTTTTCGTCAGGTAATTTTCGAGGGAGAAAATTCTTTTAAGTTGGGGAGAGTTATAAAGCCACAAATTGTAGATTAATTATTTGATTAATTGAATTAGCGTTAGGAGTCTTTGTTAAGTATTTGATATATGTGATGTTTTGGTGTTTTTTATGAGTAATTGTGATGTTCTTTGAAGTTTTGATGAGTATGAGGTATGCCATGACAAATTGAGATGAATACGATTTTTAACATGATGGTTATGTGACATTCATGTATGTCATGGAGATTATTGGGAATTAAGAGGACTTTTGATGATTTAGAATTATTAGAATAATTAAGTGGATTATTTTAATTAGTAAAATAAAGTAATATTGATGTAGAGGAAATAAGGGCAAGGTAGTCATTTGGGAAGAGTAAGTGAGGGAATGATGGGAAATCCGTTATTAGGGGTCTAAAGGTTAAAACAAGGAATAGAGAAAATATTTCTTTTTGGAATGATCGTGAAAAGAATAGATGATGTGGAGAAAGAGAGCTAGGGCACAGAAAGGCAAGGGGATTTTTTGATAGAACGCGAAGAGAGTGATTTATTGTTAGGAATCTAAGGTAAGGGGTGTTTATCATTGTTATTATAATCGATCTAAGGTTTAGACAATTATAGAGTTGTATTAGGCTTTGGTGTATGATGATTATGTGGTGATTGATGATGAATTGATGGAATTGTGATGTTTAATTGCAAAAAATTGATGCATATGAAGTATGGTATTTAGGGATGTTTTTATATGATGAAATTATGTAAAGCATTGATGTTTGGAGACTTGTAATATGGTGAAATTGCAAGATTTTGGGACTGGTTTATGCATGAAATTGCAATACAAAAACCCTATTCGTGCAGCGTCGTCAGGCGAAGGTGCATCGCGAGGCTGCTGGCGGGTGAGCCAAGAAGCGATGGGATGGTGAAAAGATGGAAGATACTGAAGTGAATCATTCCAAGCGTCTTCGTGTGAGGCAATACACAAAGGGTGTATCTCTAGGCGATGGAGGTTGGTCGTCGGGCGATGGATGGTGTAATAAGATAGGAGAAGTGACTTTTGGTTTTGTGTTTTATCGCAACTGTTGCGGATAGTAAGAGTCACCACCGAATTTTCTTTTATCCAATAAAGGAAAGGGTGAAAAGAACATGAAAGACGTTTGAGAGTTTTTGAGTTCGAGAGGTAGGTTATGAAAAGCAAGGTATTAGCACCCTTTTCGCTCGTAGTTATCTACGGGCTCTTAATTGCTAGCTCACTTTTCAAAATGCTTTGTGAATGTGTAAGTTTGAAAATATTTTGAAAATTTCTAAGTGCAACAAACTTTGTAATGATTCACGTATCGTTCAGAACGCATACAAAGTGTTTGTTTTAAAAATATTTTTAGAAGAGAAGTGTTTTGTGTGAAAAATGTTTTTGTTCGTGAGCAAGAAACTAAGAACTATCTACCTAATCAAAAAGTCTTTTGTTCTTTTACTCTTCCTTTAGATAGTGTTATTCTACCATTTGTTAGTAGGAAGCCCTATCATTGGATGTATGAGGGATATGAGCGGGTCATCGTACAATTATAAAGGAAACATATAGGGATACCTTTAGCAATTCAAAAGGACTATCATCATGTATTCATAGGCAACATCGAGGGACAAGATCATTTACCGAAGGCAGCATCGATGGGTCATCGAGGGACTATGATCTTTATGATGATTTTAACCAATGCTCTTTGCTAATGGTATCCCTATGTTAGAGGGACATGACTGTTTATCCGAGGCAAAAAGTGGAGCCACCCTAGAGGTGCATGTTTGAAAAGTGGTTTGGTTTCTATTAATTTTAATCTTAGATTATGGTTCACTATTGTTTGTTTTTAGTCTTTCCATACAAGCATATTAACATACATCTAGCAGTTATAAGGAAAGTGGTAAAGATAGAAAATAGTTTTCCTACGCTATGACAAAGCTTACGGGAAGGGGAATAAAAACCACACAATTTAGGGGAAATAAAAAAACCTATTCAATCTATTAAAGCATTTATCAGTTACATAATTATGATAAAATAAATGCCAAAATAAGAAAATTGTGAAGATTGCAAGAAGAAACATGGAGATTATTTGATGGAAAATAATTGATGATTAATTGATTTTTTATGTGAGAAAATGGAATTAAAACCTAATAAAAACCTAATTCATTTTTAATTAAAGAAAAGTTTAATGATGAAAAGAAACTAAGTTAATTAATTTAATTAATTTACTTTAAAAAAGTTATTTTGATTTAATTAAAATTTTAAAAAAAAGTGAAGTTGATTTAATCAAAGAAAACCTAAATCTAAATTAGTTTTAATTAATTAATTAAAAAAAAGTTAATTATTAAAAAGAAATTAAAATGAAATAATAAAAAAATGGGGAGATGGGCCTGAAGAAGCAAGTTGGGGGTGTGAGAAACATATTCGTTAGGCCCAAAATTAATGCCAGCCAAGGTGTGGTGAATGATCCTGTATGGCTGGTTCAAGGAGGTGCGTCGTGGGTTCTCCCTTCTGGCTATTAGATCTGGATTGGATGGTGATGATTGAGTGGGTGTATGATGCACGCATGGACTGGTTCATACTGGATATGCAAAGAGAAAACATGAAAAAATAAAATACCAGGGGCAGGGATCGAACCCATGCCTGGTATATGAACGCCTTTGCAAACACACTCCTACCTTTGGGGCAGCCTTTGCAGCGCCGAAGCCCTAGCTCTGGTCGTCTTCTCCAGCGAGCTACAGAATCTAAAACCTGAAAAAATCAAATATTAATGTTCTAAAACATCATGTCCCCCCTAATTCGACCCTCCTGGATCCAAATATGAACTCAAATGTATCTTTAGGTCCTTGTATCATGGGTTTCGAATCAAGTAAAACTTATAGGAGAAATTATGGTATATTGAAAACTAGTTGGCGTGGGACCATAATACTTATTTATACATGTTCAAACAACACTCAGAAACCTATTAGAAGCATTAATTTAGTTGAAAAGAATACCAAATTAAAGAAACAAATTTTTAGAAAAATGTAAATTGTTATGTTATGTTGTATGGTTTCGCATGCTTAGGACCATGGAAATAGATCCAAACCTAGCCTTCAATACTCCTGGAGATGATTGGAAGGAGGATCTCATAATGAGAGGGCTTGAAACGTGGGTTTTGAAACTTGAAGGTTATGAAAATTTTGAGAATTTTGGTAAGCTGCTTTGAGGCAAGGATTCGTGGTCCTTTACTTCTGATATAGTGTGTATATATAGGGGAAGGAGTAGGATAAACAAATATGGCAAGGAGACAAAGCAATCATGGCCATGAGACAAGAAACCAACACATTTAAAAACTTCCCTTTTTGAGAAATCCTTGCCATTTTGAAGCTCACACGGTTTTAGCATGGTTGTAATGAGTTATCTTAGGCCATAATTGATCAAAGAAATCAAGCCCACGTGTCTTATAACATTGCCTCATATTTTATTTGTTTTAATTTTCATTTAAATGAATAAAAATTCAAATAAAGGAAATAAAAATCATGAAAAATATGTGCATGGATTTAGAGGTCTTATAATACATTGTGAACATGTTTTAACATCAAAAGTTAGGCCCACTAGTTCAAAATTTCAAGTTTGCTCACTTTGCACTTCATGCATTTCCTCAAAATTTCCCAACTTGCACTTGTCATAACTCTCTCGATTTTCATCTTTTGAAGGTTATCTTTTAATTTTTGGAAATCTCAAGATGTCCTCTACAATATCTCTATCATTTTGGCATTTTGAGACTTTATCTTGATGTAAATTGCCTTGACAAAAAGTGTCTTTTTGTCGAATTTTGAAATGACCTATAATGTATGGGCTCATATCTCTCAAATGAAACAATTTTTGGACTTGAACATACAAATACAATGTTGTATAGAATTTAATTTCCTTCCAAGTGGGATTTGGTTGGGGAAAATTTGATGAATCATGTAAAAGTTATGCTTGGTCAAAGTTCAGTTGACTTCTCCTATTGACACCCTAATTTGGCAACTTTTGACTTTTGATGATATGAGGGATTTCCTTGAGGAATCATGATCAACCCTTGATAAAATGATGAATATCACTTTAAAATGTTGATGTTGAGATATAATGTTGAAATTTGACTGTATGTTGACCATAGTTGACTTTTTACCCAATACAGTTGATTTTTAATCATCTGAGCCATTGACTGGGCAAACTTGTGATGCAAGACTTGAAACTTGACACGAACATTATTGAAGACCTACGGATAACCATGGAAACCACTTGACACCTTTAAAACCCACACTTCCTTGAAAAACACAAAACCATAGTATTGGAGCCATTGCTTAGGAGGAACATTTGTCTGATCAATTCTTGAGCCACCTTGAGCATTTGAGAACCCTTGAAGAATGTCTTGAAGAAAATGGGAGGGAAAATTATAGGGTACAATAGCTGCCCCTGTTCAATCTTCTTAAACCTGAAGAGTAGGATTGGCATGTCCGCCATTCAGGACTTTAAGGAAGAAGTTGATTGAACACTTAAGTTCCATGAAATTTGCACTCGCGCATGCACCAAATAACATTGTTGGTTGATTATACCGGGAATGGGCTTAAAGATGCCATTTGGAGAGGTGACGGAGAGTCGTCGGAGACGGGCTTATAGACACCATCCAGGATAATTGTTGATAAGAAAATCAGACTAAGTCTACGCCCGACTTTATCTTAGAAGATGTGAAATTCTGGCAACATATACTTAATGTCACAGTGAATATTATGACACCGTATCTGACAATTTGTACACACACTAAACATTAATTTAAAAGACAGTAAAGAACAACACCTACTCTGGGGGATACCAAGCCAGGGAGGAAATTCACTATAAGAGGAATTAATTTAGGAATAAACTAACTAGTTTATCTCCTTCACTTAAGACCTACCCAATGCAACTTCAATCTAAGTTCTACTTAAACCTGAGTTCCTACTCACTCCCCCTAAATCACAGCAGTGATACTAATCTACTGATTAATAAGATTATGAAGACATTCTTCAATACACACGCTTGATTTTGCTTCAAAGCTTTAATCAAGAGACACAACACTCGTGCTCAAAGCTTTGAGTGATAAACAACCCTTACAACCAAATCCTACTCCAAGTCACTTATCTAAATGATAATTGCTTGGCTCACAGTAGTTACTAACACTATCACACCTATACAATGCCTTATTGATCTTCTGTCAAAAGCGCCCCTCACCATTAGGCCTCGTGAGAAAGATATAAGCATACTATTCTTCATTTAGGGCTTCCATAAAAATAGCTAGGGTTAACCAAAGTTAACCTAAAGAGTTGGTCTTGGGCTTTCATCATAACATATTAGGGTTAAGCAAGGTTAACCTAATGTCCACGTGAGCATCTGATTTGGACAATATGCTTTAACTCAGAGTAGCACACCAGATTCCTAAAAATTCTCAGGAATAATAAATCTGCACAACAACTTGATCAGTACAGGATGTCTTAACATTGGTTATGACATCATGTATCTTTCTCACTGATTTTGGTAGAATTCAGTACATATGATCATAGCTTAATCATCATGATATTCACTCATACTGAGTAGTTCCTGTAGAACATTCCTTCTGCAGAATTTACCTTTATCCCAGAATGTTATGACATCAGTCATGACATTCGCAAATCTGGTTTTACCAAAAAATAATGCCAACAAACAAACACTTACAAACTCCCCCTTTGGCAAATTTTTGGCTAAAACCCCTAAACAATCAGAGATTGGGATGCAGCAGAATATTTTAATAACAATTACCAATATCTAATTCTACCAAAATTACCACAATTTCTTCTCCCCCTTTTTAGACATAAAGAGGACAAAGGTACTAGTACTTGAAGTTATACAGTCATCCAAAAGGAAATTCAAAATACACAAAAACAGAGAGAAGGTATCAAATAGTAGCAACAGGTTCCAGCATCAATCTTTTTAACTCAGCAAACACAGACCTTCAGGTATTGTCATCCCCTGAGGAAGCACTATCTTCAACAGCATTTTCTGGTGAGCTTCTTGCAGAACCATCATGTTGTTCTTCATCAGCATCCTCTTCCCTCATTTGTTCTTTATTCTCCTCCTGTTCCAGACTAGCAATCAGCTCTTCAAAAGTCCTTTTTCTTGCATCAAGCTCTCTGCAGGTTTCTTTTAGAACAACGATAACATCAGCTTTCTTGGAATGAGCTTTGACATTTGATGTTGCAGCAGATGTCATAACAATGTCAGGGACATGTGTTCCCTGAAACAGCTTATAGTGAAAACCAAGTGCAGGGGCTCTTTTGCACACAGAGTCTTTTTCTACCATGATATCAGGATACTGATCAATGATTATACCACACAGGAGAGAGGGAAAAGCAATAGGGTCTTTAATAGAACATCTCTCAGCATGTTTCAATGTTTGATCAAAGATGTAGTTGCCATAATCAAAGTTTGTTCTGGTTCCAACAGCATAGATAAATCTTCCCAATCCTGTGGAAATGGTGGATTTGTGGTTGGTGGGAACCCAGTTAGCTGCACCAATTTTGTGCAGTATGGCAAACTTCATACTCAGCTTGCTTGCAGTTAGCTTCCCTTTCAAGGGACAGTGCTTGACTTGCTTGGAAGTGATGGTTTGACAAACATGGTTGTCAGTAACTTCAAGCTCAGGTTGAGCATCATCAGGCTTCCTAGGTATTTGTTTATCATAGTAGGAGAGAAATTTACCTTCCTTCCTCTCACATAAACACTCTTAAAATCAGCTGACTTTCCATCAGCACAACCACCAGACAAATTTACTATGAATTCTTTGACAAGAATCTCATAGCAGTTGGAAAACTTGACCACTGTTTTCATCAGGCCAACAGCCTTGATTAGATCCATGACTTCCTTACACTCAATAGCACTTTTGTTCAGCTCCCTCTCCAAGGCAATCCTTTTTAGAAACACATACTTCCACCTGCTTGCATTTTCTGTATGGTGAAAGGAGATTTTGTCAATGGCAACTTCAGGAACCTTAGGCAGTTTGTTAGAAGAGAGTTTCTTCCTGAGAGGAATGTCTGGAACATTGCTCTCAACATCAAAATCAAAGTCTGATTCCTCATCAGATTCAGAGGGTTCAGGAGCCTTTCTTTTCTTGGCTATAGGTTGTCTCAAGGGTTTTGAGAGACTACCAACAGATACCCTAGCTTTTACCTTACCTTTCCCTTTCGAAGTTCCAGCTTTTTGATCCTTCTCAGCCTTGTTCTCAGGCCTAGCTTTCTCATGAACAACTTCGGTAGCCTTCTCTTTGGAGGGGCTTTTGGAAGCATTCTGCTTCTCTTTTCTACTCATCATCCTTCTAGCTATGCTAGGGTTGATATTGGCAATTAAATCATTGTCAGAGAATTCTTCATCAACATCAATGACAGGAGGTTCAATAGCCTTGTCAGTAGGGGTCTGGTGATCATCAGGTTTTTCTGGAGATTTCTCAATGTTGTCATCAGGTGTCTCAACATTCTGAGTGACATTGGGATCCCTTTTTAAATTAGGGCTAGCGGTTTCTTGGTTCAATGTATAGATATACCAGGAAAAAAGTGATTCTCATTTACCATCCTAGTGACTAGTCTGGCAATAGCTTGATACACATAAGAAGAACCTTCCCTATTAGCTATCTTTGGAGGAACAAAAGATGATGGTTGAGAAGATTTACCAGAGGGAGAAGCTTGTGATCTTCTTTCATGTCTGGTTCGCAACTTCTTGACCTTAGTAGGATCAGCTGCCATTTCACGAAGTGGAGTTATCTCAAGAACTCCAACATCCATGGAGTTCACGATTGCCCTAGGTTCGGTGTCAGAGGGTGAGGAAGATGCAGTTGCCTTTGATGGAGATGATGATGCAGATTGTTGAGACATCTTGAGAGATTGAGAAGACAAGAGACAACGAGTGTGAAATCTTCTTTTGAGGGAATGGAGAGTGATGCAGCAAAATGAGAGGAGGGAGATATAAATATGTTTATTCCTCTTCTTAAACTTTTGGAAAGAAAGAGGGAAACAAATGATTAGTCCAATCAAAATAGACTTGATTAACATATCTCTTTCAACCCTTGTATTAAGAAAAATTAATTGATACATCTCTTCATATTGGCAAATACCCAGCTTGCCCCTTAAATTCTCAAACTGAGTAGCATCAAGTGCCTTGGTAAAAATGTCAGCCAGTTGTAGTTCAGTGGCAACATGATCCAGCTTAATCACCTTTTCCTCCACAAGATCTCTGATGAAGTGATGTCTAATGTCAATATGCTTAGTCCTGCTGTGCTGTATAGGATTCTTGGATATATTAATAGTACTCAAATTGTCACAGTACAATGTCATGACATCTTGTGTGACATTATACTCAGTCAGCATCTGTTTCATCCAGATCATTTGAGAACAGCTGCTACCAGCTGCTATGTATTCAGCTTCAGCAGTAGATAGAGACACACAATTTTGTTTCTTGCTGAACCAAGAGACAAGATTATTTCCCAAAAAGAAGCATCCTCCAGAGGCGCTCTTTCTATCATCAGCACTACCAGCCCAATCAGCATCACAATAACCAGACATAATTGGTTCACATCCATGAGAGTACAACATGCCATAATTGTAAGTTCCACTCACATACTTCAGAATTCTTTTCACCTGGCTGATGTGACTTACTTTGGGTTCAGCCTGGTATCTTGCACATAATCCAACTGCAAAGGCAAAGTCAGGTCTGCTGGTTGTTAAGTATAGCATACTTCCTATCATGCTTCTGTACAAGCTTTGATCCACATTTGCCCCACTTGTGTCTTTGGACAACTTTAAATAAGTAGGTGCAGGAGTCCTTTTATGACTGGAATTCTCCATCCCAAACTTCTTGACAATATTCTTTGCATATTTTCTTTGAGACAGAAAAATTGAGTCTTCCATCTGTGTGACTTGTAGTCCAAGAAAGTAGGTCAATTCTCCCATGAGGCTCATTTAAAATTCAGCTTGCATCTGGTTAGTAAAATGTTTAACCATTTTATCTGACATTCCTCCAAACACTATGTCATCAACATAAATTTGAGCTACCATTATCTTTCCTCCTTCATTCTTGACAAAAATAGTTTTATCCAAACCTTCTTTCCTGTATCCTTTGTCAGTGAGGAACTTTGTCAATCTGTCACACCAAGCTCTAGGAGCTTGTTTCAGACCATATAAAGCTTTCCTCAATTTGTAGACATGATCAGGATAGTTTGGATCCACAAATCCTTTCGGATGTTCCACATATACTTCCTCATTTAAGTACCCATTTAGGAAGGCACTCTTCACATCCATCTGAAACAGCTTGAACTTAAGGAGACAAGCAACTCCCAATAGAAGTATGATTGATTCCATCCTGGCTACATGAGAAAAAGTCTCATCAAAATCAACCCCTTCAACTTGAGTGTATCCTTGAGCAACAAGCCTTGCCTTATTCCTGGTGACAACTCCTTCAGCATCTGACTTGTTCTTGTAGATCCACTTTGTACCAATGATGTTTGTTCCTTCTGGTCTAGGAACTAGCTCTCATACTTCATGTTTCTTGAACTGGTTCAATTCATCTTGCATTGCTCCAATCCAGTATTCATCAGTCAAAGCCTCTTTAACATTTTTTTGTTCAATCTTAGACACAAAGCAAGAGTTTGTGATGATTTCTCTAGATCTTGTAGTGACTCCACTGTTAGGATCTCCTATTATGAGTTCCTTAGGATGATCTTTCTGAATTCTGATGGAAGGATCTTTGTTAGCTTCCTTTGATTCAGACTCTAATGGAGTAGGATTAGGCACATCATCCTTTTTAGACACTTGTGTTGAAGTCTCAAAGAATGTCTCAACATCATATGGAACATTTGTTTCCTCATGGTGATCATCAACTATGACATTTATAGACTCCATCATAACTTTGGTCCTGGAATTGAATACCCATATGCTCTGCTGTTGGTAGAGTATCCTAGGAATATTCCTTCATCACTTTTAGGGTCCATCTTTCTCCTTTATTCACGATCTGTCAAAACATAGCATTTGCTCCCAAAGGCATGAAAGTACTTTACTGTAGGCTTTCTTCCTTTCCATAGTTCATAAATGGTGGATGATGTTCCCTTTCTCAAGGTGACCCTGTTATGGACATAACAGGCTGTATTCATAGCTTCAGCCCAAAAATGAATAGGAAGTTTTTTGGCATGTATCATTGCTCTGGCAGATTCCTGTATAGTCCTGTTTTTCCTTTCCACAACTCCATTTTGTTGAGGAGTTATAGGTGAAGAGAACTCATGATTGATTCCTTCTGAGGAACAGAACTCATCAAACTTACTATTTTCAAATTCCTTACCATGATCACTTCTGATTCTGACAATGCATCCTTCTTTTTCTCTTTGAATTCTTTTGCATAATTCCTTAAATACATCAAATACATCAGACTTTTCCCTAATGAAGTTTATCCAGGTGAATCTGGAAAAATCATCCACAACAACATAGGCATATCTCTTTCCACCAAGACTTTCCACCTACATGGGACCCATCAGATCCATAAGTAGAAGTTCTAGCACCTTAGAGGTAGTCAGATGTCTTGTCTTTGGATGTGACATTCTAGTTTGCTTTCCAACCTGAAATTCACCACAGACTCTCCCTTCATCAATTTTAAGCCTTGGCATTCCTTTAACAACCTCCATGGATATGATCTTTTTCATCCCTCTTAGATGTAAATGACCAAGTTTTTGGTGCCACAGTTTCACTTCCTTTTCTTCTTTGGCTATAGAGCATACAGAAGAGTAGTTAGTGTTCTCAGACTCCCATAAGTAACAGTTGTCTTTTGATCTGACTCCTCTCATTACAACTTCTTGTTTTTCATTAGTTACAAGACATTCAGACTTGGTGAAGTTGACCTTGAATCTTAGATCACATAATTGACTGATGCTTATGAGATTAGCAGTCAAACCATTTACCAGCAATACTTCATTTAGGTTTGGAACTCCAGGGCAGTCCAAGTTTCCAACTCCTTTGATTTCTCCTCTAGCACCATCTCCAAAAGTGACATAACTAGTAGTATGAGGTTTGACATCATTCAGCAGATTCTTGATTCCAGTCATGTGTTTAGAGCATCCACTGTCAAAGTACCAGTCTTCCTTGGCAGAAACTCTAAGGGAAGTGTGAGCTATCAGGGCTGCAGTCTTTTTCTTCCATTGTTGAGTATATGGTGCCTTGTTAGTCATAGGTTTGACATATGAGGTCTGATTAGGATATCCATATAATCTGAAGCAGAATGGCTTTACGTGACCAATCCTTCCACAATAATGACATCTCCATCTTTGATACTTTTTCTTCATATTTCTCTGTTCTTGATGTTGAGTCCTATGTTGTGACATCTGCTTTGACATTTGTTTATCAGGCCTGGTCTTCTTCTTGTCAACATCAGATTTCTTTGCAGCCACAAATCCTAGACCAGACATGTTTCCTGCACTTTGTCCAGCCTGAAGGATTTCTTCCAACTTGTCAGTTCCATTTGTTAACATCTTGACAAACTTAGTCATCTGATCAAGTTTGGAGTTCAACATTAGAACTTCACCTTCTAGATGGCTTATAGTAGCAGTGTCTGCCTTCTTCTCAGCCTCTAACTTTACTATGAGCTTTTTCTGTTTCTCATTTTGCTGACAGACTTCAGCACTTCTGATACATAGCTTCTTGTAGGAGTCATCAAGTTCTTCAAATGTCACTTCCTCATCA
Source organism: Vicia faba (assembly GCA_948472305.1). Classification (NCBI taxonomy): domain Eukaryota; kingdom Viridiplantae; phylum Streptophyta; class Magnoliopsida; order Fabales; family Fabaceae; genus Vicia; species Vicia faba. The sequence goes on along the minus strand of OX451740.1, from coordinate 1,033,735,762 downwards.
CTAGAATCATCATCAGAGTTACAAATACCAGATAGTGCAGTAACTAGTTTAGAAGATTCTTCTTCAGAGTTACTTTCTGAGTCACCATCAGACCAAGTAACAGACATTCCTTTCTTTTGTTTCTTAAGAAAGGTAGGACATTCAGCTCGAATGTGCCCATATCCTTCACATTCATGGCATTGGACTCCTCTGCTTTGATTTCCCTTTTCTTCAGACTTAGTTCTTCTGCTGGAGTCATAGGATCTGCTAATGTCAGAGGAAATGTTCTTGACATTTGACCTTGACTTTGGGTCCATTCTCTTGATGAGTTTGTTGAACTTCCTTCCAAGCATAGCTATAGCTTCTGAAATATTCTCTTCATCACTCTCCTTACTTTCATCTTCAGTATTGGATACAAGGGCTATGCTCTTGTTTTTCTTGTCAACATTTTCACTGATCCCCATCTTAAATGTCTGAAGTGACCCAATGAGTTCATCAACCTTCAAGTTGCAGATATCATGGGCTTCCTCTATAGCAGTCACTTTCATTGCAAACCTTTTAGGCAAGGATCTGAGAATCTTTCTCACCAGATTTTCTTCTGACATCTTTTCTCCGAATGTTCCTGAGGTGTTGGAAATTTCCAATATGTTCATGTGAAACTCATGAATGGTCTCATCTTCCATCATCCTTAGATTCTCAAATTTGGTAGTGAGCATCTGAAGTCTTGACATTTTTACTTTGGATGTACCCTCATGGGTGGTTTTGAGGGTGTCCCAAGCATCCTTGGCCAGTTCACATTGATGTACTAGTCTGAATATGTTTCTATCAATTCCATTGAACAAGGAATTTAATGCTTTAGAGTTACCCAGGGCTAACTCATCTTCTTCTTTGATCCATTCTTCCTCAGGTTTCAGACTAGTCGTCCCATCTTTCCCAGTTATTGTGGGATGGTTCCATCCTTTGGCAGCAGCTCTCCAAGCCTTTTTGTCCAGTGACTTCAAGAAGGAAATCATACGAGGTTTCCAGTAGTCATAATTTAATCCATCCAGAATAGGTGGTCTGTTCCCAAATCCTCCTTCCTTGTCCATAGCGCCAGAAAATAATATCCCTAGATCTCACCCAGAAAGACAGGCAGGGTGCCCGCTCTGATGCCAATTGAAATTCTGGAAACAGATACTTAATGTCACCGTGAATGTTATGACATCGTATCTGACAATTTGTACACACACCAAATAGTAACTTAAAAGACAGTAAAGAACACAATCAATTGTTAACCCAGTTCAGTGTATAACAACACCTACTCTGGGGGCTACCAAGCCAGGGAGGAAATTCACTATAAGAGGAATTAATTTAGGAATAAACCAACCAGTTTATCTCCTTCACTTAAGACCTACCCAATGCAACTTCAATCTAAGTTCTACTTAAACCCGAGTTCCTACTCAGTCCCCCTCAATCACAACAGTGATACTAATCTACTGATTAATAAGATTATGAAGACATTCTTCAATATGCACGCTTGATTTTGCTTCAAAGCTTTAATCAAGAGACACAACACTCGTGCTTCAAAGCTTTGAGTGATAAACAACCCTTACAACCAAATCCTACTCCAAGTCACTTATCTAAATTATAATTGCTTGGCTCACAGTAGTTCCTAACACAATCACACCTATACAATGCCTTATTGATCTTCTGTCAAAAGCGCCCCTCACCATTAGGCCCCGTGAGAAATATATAAGCAGACTATTCTTCATTTAGGGCTTCCATAAAAATAGTTAGGGTTAACCAAAGTTAACCTAAAGACTTGGTCTTGGGCTTTCATCATAACATATTAGGGTTAAGCAAGGTTAACCTAATGTCCACGTGAGCATCTGATCTGGACAATATGCTTCAACTCAGAGTAGCACACCAGATTCCTAAAAATTCTAAGGAATAATAAATCTGCACAACAACTTGATCAGTACAGGATGTCTTAACATTGGTTATGACATCATGTATCTTGCTCACTGATTTTGGTAGAATTCAGTACATATAATCATAGCTTAATCATCATGATATTCACTCATACTGAGTAGTTCCTGTAGAACATTCCTTATGCAGAATTTACCTTTATCCCAGAAAGTTATGACATCAGTCATGACATTCGCAAATCTGGTTTTACTAAAAAATAATGCCAACAAACAATCACTTACAAGATGTATTTGGAATGAGTCTACGCCCGACTTTTCCCAAAAAGAGTATCAGAAAGAAATCTGCGCCCGATTTAATCCGAACTAGAAGATGTCTACGCCCGACTTCAACTAGAAGAGGTACGGAAAAGAGTCAATGCTCATCTTTTCCAAAAAGAGTATCAGAAATAAATCTACGTCCGATTTCATCCTAGACTAGAAGATGTATACGCCCGACTTCAACTAGGAGAGGTACCAAAAAGAGTCTACGCCCGACTTTTTCAAAAAGAGTATCAGAAAGAAATTTATAACCGATTTCATCTGACTAGAAGATGTCAATGCCTGAATTCAACTAGAAGTGGTACCAAAAAGAGTCTACACCCCTTTTCCAAAAAGAGTATCAGAAATCAATCTATGAATGATTTCATCCAAACTAGAAGATGTCTACGCCCGACTTCAACTAGGAGAGGTACCAGAAAGAGTCTATGCCCGACTTTTTCAAAAGGAGTATCAGAATGAAATCTACGCCCGGTTTTAACGGAACTAAAAGATGTCTACGCGCAACTTCAACTAGAAGAGGTACTGTAAAGAGTCTACGCCCGACTTTTCCGAAAATAGTATAAGAAATAAATCTATGTCTGATTTCAACCAAACTAGAAGATGTCTATGCCTGACTTCAACTAGGAGAGGTACCAGAAATATTCTACATCCGACTTTTTCAAAAAGAGTATAAAAAAGAAATCAACGAATGATTTCATCCAAACTAGAAGATGTCTACGCCCGACTTCAACTAGGAGAGGTACCAGAAAAAGTTTACACCCTAATTTTTCATAAGGAGTATCAGAATGAAATCTCCACCCGATTTCATCCGAACTAGAAGATGTCTACGCCAGACTTCAACTAAAAGAGGATTCGGAAAGAGTCTACGCCCGAATTTTCCAAAAAGAGTATCAGAAAGAAATCTATCCCATATTTCATTCGAACTAGAAGATGTCTACGCCCGACTTCAACTTGGAGAAGTACCAAAAAGAGTTTATGCCTGACTTTTTCACAAGGAGTATCAGAAAGAAATCTATGCTCGATTTCATTTGAACTAGAAGAAGTCTACGCCCGACTTCAACTAGAAGAGATACCAGAAAGAGTATATGCCTGAATTTCCAAAAAGAGTATCAGAAAGAAATCTACGCCCGATTTCATCCGAACTAGAAGATGTTATGCCCGACTTCAACTAGAGAGGTACCGGAAATAGTCTACACCCCACTCTTCCAAAAAGAGTATCAGAAAGAAATATACGCTCGATTTCATCAGAACTAGAAGATGTCTACGCCCGACTTTAACCAGAAGAGGTACTGGAAAGAGTCTACGCCCGACTTTTCCAAAAAGAGTATCAGAAAGAAATCTACACCCGATTTCATCCGAACTAGAAGATGTCTACGCCCGACTTCAACTAGAAGAGTTACCCTTTTAGCATGACCTTTTGGGGAGAGTGCCTAAGTAGTTATTTGTCCTATATAGCCTCTGAGGAATTTGCTTGAAGATCTTTAACTGAAAAGATAAAGAGTTAACTGTATGCAATCTCATGATGTATGAAATTAATTGTGTAATGCTATGATGTTTGTAAATGATGTATGAATATGAAATGTTGTTGGAGCGTATTGGTAGCTTCATATAACATCTTGCTGGGGAAAAGAAATCCCTTCCCGGTGTTGGGGACAAATGATATGTGTATCTTTGATCTTGAGAGTGATTCCTATTTTCTGGGGAACTTGGATTTCTGTTTGGGGAGAAGAGTTCCAGATGTTGGTCGTTCATTTCTCTACTGGAGAATTTAATTCCTGATTGGGGATAAAAGAGATGGATAAACTCTGAGGTATTGTTTGACCGAGTTTCTAATATGGATGCCAACTCATCTAGAGAGAATAAGATTGAACGATGATCAATTTG